>OZ029924.1:3242642-3982887 GCA_964023275.1 Norana najaformis | reverse complement strand
CCTGGCGGTAGGTGTGACTGAGATCGGAGTCAGATGATGCAGCCATGTTTACTGGAACCATTACATAATACGACGACGACCTCACTGACTGACTGGCCACCAGCCCTGCTTTCAACGCCACCATGAGGTTGTCATATCAAAAGGCAAGGGAATGGCTCTTGTTTAACCAGACAACTGTGCTAAACAGTCTTTCAGCGTCAGATTCGTGTCTGTATTTAGCAGATATTAGTTACTGTTAGGAACGTTTATTCGCAAAGAATGTCAGCTTTAACTGAGTTCAGTCGCGCGCGTTCGTCAGTGGAACTGGCTTCCAGAACATCTTCCTGGTCACTCCTCGCCTCTTTCAACAGTAGCTCATTCGTGTCGGCCGGCACCACTTCGGCGGTCGTCTTGACCTGTTGATCGTCCGGGGTAGGTTCCCAGCCCTTCTCCTCAAGATACAGACCCTCCGTGGTGGCTGTAGGGTCCCGCCCGAGGACCTTCTCCGCTAGCGGACCGCAGCAGAGGCTAAGCTTGAGCAGGAAGCGGAACCTCTTGTAGAAAACGACATATACAAAGAAGTTGACGGAGGAATTGAAGACTTCGAGGCTGTTGCTGAGGTGGATTAGATAGAAGCGCAGCTCATGGCAATGGTTATACCGATAGCTCCAGGTTATCTGGACGACCCTGGCCGGCAACTGACACACGATGAAGATGGCAACGATTACGATCATGACGAGCGTGATGGCGTTCTCGTTCATCACTCCCTCGCTCGCCTGCTGCTGCTGCTGTTGGAGGCGCCTGGCCGCGCGATAGGCGCAGGTGACCCGAATGTTGGCAAAGGCGAGCACGATCAGAGGCAGAACGAAGGTGAGTAGATAGTAGACGATGTCCGTGTAGACGATACGGTAGACTTCGCTCAGTGCAAACTCGGTTTTGCGCCAGGTAGTTACGCCGTTAGTCTCGTTCTTTACCATCTCAATTTCGAAGAACCGCGGTGCGTTCGAGAGCACCGCTCCGATCACCACCAGACTCACGGCCAACTGGAAATTCCTCAGGCAACAGAGTCGGTGCGCGCGGCAAGGCATGCACACGACGATCAGACGGTTACAGGCTACGACGACCATCAGCCATATCGTCAGTGTTTGTGCGATGAACAGACAGGGAAAGCTACAAACCCTCACGTACAGCCAGACCCTCCGGACGCCGAAACCTCCTAAGTAGTCGATGAAGTAGCGAACGGAGTAGTTGAGGGTCCAGAGAGCCAGGAAGGCCGTGTCTGCAACGGCTAAGGCGCGGAGCAGGAATGTAGCCGTAGCCGAGGTTCGGTCCTTCTGGAGCACATCGATCGTTACTATGTTCCCTGCGACGCCGACGAGGCACATGAATCCGAGGACAGCCGAGTAGAGGGACAGCTGGAAGAGGGCACAGTCGTCGTCACTTGTCGAGGACACCACAGTCGACGGTATGTCGAAGGTCTGGTTGGCGGAGTCAGAGGGAGCGAGGTCATGAACTGCGGAGGCCCTGTCGACAGAGGCCATCTTTCGTTTGCGGTCTTTCTGCTGATGAGCTTGAAACGGCGATAGTTTGGAACTTGTAGTTCAGTCTGTTCAACGTCCAAGTTGTTTAAACTTTAAAGTGATGCCTGTTTAAAGATCAATTTGATTAAAATTCCGTTTGTTTAAAGTTCAATTTGTTCAAAGTTAAGTTTGTTTAAACTTTTTAAAAGTTGAATTTGGTCTAAGGTTCATGTGTATAATCTAGACTAGATTAACAGTAAATAGAAAATTTTGGCCGTTTAGCCGATGGAAAATATACGTTGTTCGGCGCTGTTCAAACTAACAACGAAGCAGTTTTGAAAAGCTTTCAAAACTCATGCAAAAATAAATTCTTCATATTGCATCTGTAACAATGCGATTGCATTCATGAGAAGAATCCAGTGTCGTAATGAACTCGTGATCGAATTCGTTGGATATGAATGAAAAAGTTATTAAAGCTAGGAAGCGTTTTAAATTAGGCAGATGCCAGACAGAAAGACACACGGACAGAGAGACAGTCAAAAGGACAAACGGACGGATAGACACAGAAGGAGAAACGGACAGAAGGGCAGACGGACAGAAGGACAGACAGACAGACATAAGGACAGACAGACGGACGGACGGATGGGCAAAGGAGCGGACAGACCCCATCTTCGTATTGCATCTGTAACAATGCGATTGCATTCGTGAGAAGAATCCAGTGACGTGTATAATGAACTCGTGATCGAATTCGTTGGATATGAATGGAAATTTGAGTCGAGAGAAACGTCAACAGGCAGACAGACAGAGAGAGGCAGGCAGGGAGGCAGACAACGAGGAAGAGAGAGAAAGAGGGAATAAGACGAGAGGTATAGATAGATGAAAGGAGAGCAAGATAGAGATATGTAGAGGTAGGCAGGGAGGCAGGCAGTGAGACAAGAGGGAGAGGAAAGGAGTAGGAGAAACGGAAAATACATAGGAGGAGGAGAATGGATGGGGAGAAAGGCAGAGAATTGGAAGGAGGGAGCAAAGGAGAGAGGGAGGAAGAGAGGGGGAGAGAGGATCTGAGGTAAGGAGGGAGAGAGGGAGGAAGACCGAGGGAGGGAGGGAGAGAGGGAGGAAGACCGAACAAAATATGCACTGATGGTCGATGACTGACAGCCCTAATGGCTGATGTTCCATCTGTGAGAGGCCCTTAGAGGAGGGAGAATGGAAGGACAAGAAGAGGGGGAGGGAGAACTAAGGGCATGGGGCAGATGGACAGACAGAGACTGAGAGGAGGCACAGAATGATACAGAAAGAGACAGAGACAGCGATTGAGAAACAGAAATAAGCAGAAAGAGATGTACACGTGGAGGAACAGAAAGAGAGCGAGACAGACAGACAGACATACAGACAAGCAGACAGACAGACAGACAGACCCTGGAAGATAGCAGAGGCATCGACAGTCATTGTAAAGGATTACACAGAAACAATATAATAATAATAATAATAATAATAATAATAATAATAATAATAATAATAATAATAATAATAATAATAATAATAATAATAATAATAATAATAATAATAATAATAATAATAATAATAATAATAATAATAATAATAATAATAATAATAATAATAATAATAATAATAATAACAACAACAACAACAACATACGCGTTGCGTATTCAGCATTTTAATTTGATTGCCTTCCAGGGCACTTTTGAGAAGCCAGACTTCAATGAAGATTAGCTATCTCAGAATGCAATTTTTCATCCGGATAATTTTTTAACTTCATAATAATAATAATAATAATAATAATAATAATAATAATAATAATAATAATAATAAAATTACTTGGACGAGACGAGTTTTCAGAGATCGATGATGACGATGATGATGACGATGATGATGACGATGATGACGATGATGATGTTGATGATGATATTGATGATGACGATGATGATGACGATGATGATGACGATGATGATGATGACGACGATGATGATGACGATGATGATGACGATGATGATGATGACGATGATGATGACGATGACGACGACAATGACGACGACGATGATGATGATAATAACGACTGTCGGTGCGGTCACTTCGCCCTACTCGAAGCTCCAAAGGCAGCGACTGAATCGGATGCGCTTGGATGCGTCGTCTTGTCGTCTCACGACCAAACGCAGCCAAGGGAGCAGCAGCCGAGGAAAGCGTTCCGGGTGGCTGCTGGGCTGGTCAATGATGCGGAAAGGCACTAGAGGAAGAACGGCTCCTGGTAGAGGAAGAGGACACAAGCGAAGACAGCAGCTCTCCGCTCTGCGCTGTTCTGTCGTCCGATGACCAACTTACCATTGTCAGATAATAATAATAATAATAATAATACTGATAATAATAATAATAATAATAATAATAATAATAATAATAATAATAATAATAATAATAATCTTGCCAATAATAATAATAATAATAGATAATAGATAATAATAATAATATTAATATAATTATTATTATGTTATCATCATCATCATCATCATCAATATTGGTTGTTGCTGTTGTCGCTGTTGTTGTTTATTGGCTTTTGGGACATCCATCATTTCGGTGGCTCTTAAACCCTCGGTCCAGTTAAAAACAGTGGACGGCTGCCTTTCATCAGCGGCCCATTTATCAGCTGTTCAGCTGTGGCGATCTGTCGGACGCTGAACCGATGACACGAGAGAAACCTTTTCCAGCCCATTGCCTTCACCACACAACGCTTCACTGCCTCTGCCCCCCCCACGGCGCTTGGGTCTTAACGAGTTCTTTAAAGACGATATATACATATACCTTACCTAGCCTTGCTTTACCTTATCTTACTCTACCTTGTCTTACCTTACCTTACCTTACCTTGCCTTACATTACCTTGACCTACCTTACCTTACCTCATCTTGCTTTACCTTATCTTATTTTACCTTACCTTACTTTTTCTTGACTTACCTTACCTCGACTTAGCTTACTTGACCTTGTGTTACCTAACTTTACCTCATCTTACCTAACATCGACTTATATTACCTCACCTTACCTACACATAGAAAAGGCCGTAAATGATAGTGTAGTAATGTAATAGTAATACAACAAAGTTACTCCTGCAGCGCATTTTCCATATAGGCTACACTCGCGCAAATGGCACAGTCTAATATTATCACTTTCGAATAATAATATATTGTCTTTTTGTCTACAGTTTTCTTACAAATTCTGGAAGGAAACATACTTCTGCGCAGGTCTTTTGCTCAAAACTGAAAACATCTCTTCCACAAATCCTATTTTGATTCTTCCTTTTCCGTTTATCTTCCTTTCCCGTTCAATTCCAAACACCATCCACCTTAACCGTCTCACTGTTTGCCTTCCTGATTCTTTGAACCATTCCTGCCTAACGATTTTGTTTAGACTGAGCGCCTGTGAATATTACACCATTCGTTACACTGGTTACCCATCGAGCAAAGAATCCAGTTTAAAATGTGTCTTAAAGTTCACAAAGTACTAAATTTAAACCAGTCGACCTATCTGCGTTCCAAGCTCATCCCTCAGACCAACAAAAATTGCACTCGATCAATGAAGACTGTGGCTCTTGGCTCTTGCCTCGCACCCAGACTGTGCTTAGTACTCTGGTCTTCTCGGTTGCGGTCCACGGCTTTGGAATTCGCTGCCGAGTTCTATTCGTTCTGTCAGTTCTGTGACGTCATTCAGGTCAGAACTTAAGACTCATCTGTTACAACTTGCTTACCCACAGTTGCTTAACTTCTGGTTTCTCTGACCTATCGGAACTGAATCCGGCTTCTCCAACGGATTATGATTTTGGATTGGGATTTTGACAGCGACCATCGATTGACACCTTGGGTATCACGATAACGGCGCTATAAAAATCATTAGATTATATTAGATAAGCTGGTTGCTCCGACTTGGCCTTCGTTGGGCGCTGTAGAAATCTCGAGCTTACAATTACGATTACGATTACGATTACGACTGAATATAGCGTAAAATTGCACATGGCATTGCCTTGCCTCTTCTCCTTGCTTCGCCTTGCCTCTTCTCCTTGCTTCGCCTTGCCTCTTCTCTTTGCCTCGCCTTGCCACTTCTCCTTGTCTCACCTTGCCTCTTCTCTTTGCCTTGCCTCTTCTCCTTGCCTCTTCTCTTTGCCTTGCCTTGCCTCTTCTCCTTGCCTCGCCTCGCCTCTTCTCTTTGCCTTGCCTCTTCTCCTTGCCTCGCTTTGCCTCTTCTCTTTGCCTCGGCTTGCCTCGCCTTGCCTCTTCTCCTTGTCTCGCCTTGCCTCTTCTCATTGCTCTGCCTTGCATCTTCTCCTTGTCTCGCCTTGCCTCTTCTCCTTGCCTTTCCTTGCGTCGCTTTCCTCGCCTCCCCTACAATACTTCTCCTCATTACATTACGATGTATTTTATGCCGTATGCGCTGTACTTTACTGTAACACACCGCTGTAAACAACATCGACTTACACACACTGTATTGAATTACTTTACAGCGCAAGTTGCGCCTATGAACCTGATCGTGGCTTATTTCAGAGATTTGGATCTCGGACGAGCACTCTCCGCACAGAGGGATCTTAAATGACACGGCGCCCATTCAAAGAGGCAGCGGTGCTGAAGGACCTCACCCGATTATTTGACTGAAAAATGAAGAGATCGAGAACATACGGTAGCTTCAGAAAACCGTGTACATTTACATTTACGAAGGTTACACCTAATAAGACAAGCCGCTTAGGCAAGTCAATTCGATTGGGCTTCTCCAACACATCTTAATTTTATAGTAAACGATTTCACCTGAAGCGACCATCGACCGCTTCCTTTTGCATGCATTCATAAAAACGGTGCTGTAGAAGTCATTAGATTAGATTAGATTAGATTAGATTAGATGTGCAAACGGTACCTGGGTAAATAACGAGTATCTCGCCAAAAGCAGATTTTCTTGCCAGCGGGAGAAGTCGTGCTGAGTACGGAAACGACCGTCGCTTACTCGCCTGGTGCGGATGTTCTGTGCAGACGGCTGTTTCTCTATTTGGCGGCTATGGCAATGATGCCTATATACTGGAGGGAATTTTCCGCACGAGCATTGGTCGTACATGACGGACGTGTACTCTAGACGAGAGCGGTCGACGGTTGCCAAGGAGACAGTGTTTCGGAGGCTGCGTTTGGACGTGGCTAACTGACCGACCACCAGCCGGTTTAGTTGTTTTGTTGAGTGGATGTTTTACGAGACAGGGAGACAGATGGGAGACAGGAAATGGAGAGAGAGAGAGAGAGAGACAAAGAGAGAGAGACAAAGAGAGAGAGAGACAAAGAGAGAGAGACAAAGAGAGAGAGACAAAGAGAGAGAGAGAGAGAGATAGAGATAGAGAGAGAAAGAGAGAGAAAGAGTGAGAAAGAGAGAGAGAGCGAGGAGGGAGGAAGTGAGAGAGATAGGCCAAGGAAGAGAAGAGAGGAAGAGAGAGGGAGATAAGCAGAGGAAGAGGAGAGAAGAAGAGAGAGGGAGATAAGCAGAGGAAGAGGAGAGAGGAAGAGAGAGGGAGATAAGCAGAGGAAGAGGAGAGAAGAAGAGAGAGGGAGATAAGCAGAGGAAGAGGAGAGAAGAAGAGAGAGAGAGATAAGCAGAGGAAGAGGAGAGAAGAAGAGAGAGGGAGATAAGCAGAGGAAGAGGCGAGAGGAAGGGAGATGGAGATAAGCAGAGGAAGAGGAGAGAAGAAGAGAGAGGGAGATAAGCAGAGGAAGAGGAGAGAAGAAGAGAGAGGGAGATAAGCAGAGGAAGAGAAGAGAAGAAGAGAGAGGGAGATAAGCAGAGGAAGAGGAGAGAAGAAGAGAGAGGGAGATAAGCAGAGGAAGAGAAGAGAGGAAGAGAGAGTGAGATAAGCAGAGGAAGAGGAGAGAGGAAGAGAGAGGGAGATAAGCAGAGGAAGAGGAGAGAAGAAGATAGAGGGAGATAGGCCAAGGAAGAGGAGAGAAGAAGAGAGAGGGAGATAAGCAGAGGAAGAGGAGAGAAGAAGAGAGAGGGAGATAAGCAGAGGAAGAGGAGAGAAGAAGAGAGAGGGAGATAAGCAGAGGAAGAGGAGAGAAGAAGAGAGAGGGAGATAAGCAGAGGAAGAGGAGAGAGGAAGAGAGAGGGAGATAAGCAGAGGAAGAGGAGAGAGGAAGAGAGAGGGAGATAAGCAGAGGAAGAGGAGAGAAGAAGAGAGAGGGAGATAAGCAGAGGAAGAGGAGAGAAGAAGAGAGAGGGAGATAAGCAGAGGAAGAGGAGAGAGGAAGAGAGAGGGAGATAAGCAGAGGAAGAGGAGAGAAGAAGAGAGAGGGAGATAAGCAGAGGAAGAGGAGAGAAGAAGAGAGAGAGAGATAAGCAGAGGAAGAGGAGAGAGGAAGAGAGAGATAAGCAGAGGAAGAGGAGAGAAGAAGAGAGAGGGAGTTAGACAGAGGAAGAGGAGTGAGGAAGGGAGAGAGAGATGGCAAAGAAAGTGAAGGCAGGAAGGAAGAGGGAGATAAACAAAGAAGCAGAGTCAGAAATAGAGGCAGAGGCAGAGACACAGGCAAACAGATAAGGGAGACAGAGAGACAGAAGAAGACAAACTGAGAGACACGGAGAGTGAGAGGCAGAGACGGACAGACGGAGAGAGACAATCAAAGAGGCAGAGAAAGAGACAGAAACAGACAGACAGAGGACATGGTCGGCAGGCGTAGCGCAGGAACTAGCGTGAGGAGACTAATGGAATTACGCCATCGACAGATGTCGCACGGGTGACTTCACTACCAAGGACTTCTTCGCCGACTGCACGTGGAAAGAAAATTTCGTGCCAACATCAATTATTTGCTCTTCCATATTAACCGTATATTGCATGAAAGCAAACGTCAATATTGAGAGTTAAAGCTAGCGAGTTTAAAAGTGAAAAATGTAGCACAAGTACTCGATTCTTTGTGCCAGGCACTGACAACGTTCGTTTGACTACCACGACTATAAAATTACGATAGACCTGGCGTTTGTTAAAAATGTATAGCGCTACATTTGTAACGAAGACGCGATCGTAAAATGTAAAGAAGAAATGTAAAATAAACAATTGGTGACACATTACTTCGTTAAAAGTAAAAGTATTTCCTGTTTTAAAAATAATGTACTAACACTTCTACTGAAGTACAGTAACGCGTTGTGCTTCTTACTATCCAACACTGCTTTTGTCTGTAGTAACTTCAGAAGGCCACAATAATATTTGCCTGTTGGACACTCTGCTGTAGTATACGAGACGATCGATGTCTAACACGTTAGTATCTGCCGTTTCCAGACATTACTTTTAAGGGTGGAACCCTATGTGTTCTATAACTACAACAGCGAGACGGTGAGTTTACAACAAGTCGAGTTTTGACGTCTAACGGTCCGCTGGGAATATTAGATATAAATACGTTCATATGTATATATATGTATTTATCATACATAATTTATGTTATGCACATATATGTATTTATAGGTAGACCTATTCTGTGTAGATAGTCAAATACAACGTTGTGTCAAACACGTGTCTGTTCCGGGCTGAACATCAAACGTTCTTCGTCGCTTGCATCTTGAGACAACATCCACTGAAGTTCAGCCTACGTTCTGATATTATTCAAATTCGACTATAATTAATAGGCCGAGTTTTATAGCAAGTCAGGTATTTAATTAATCGTCTCATAGGATGGAGCCGAGTTCCGAGGTGTGGGCCTGAACGAATACATTACACGTAATTCTCGCGTTCAACGAACTTCCTTAATTTCCAGTCGAAGCGATTTGGAACATCGACAGAACCTGCAAGAATTGTTGCGCTAGATAAATATCCTACGACGTGACGGCTTTTACATCATTCGACCGGTCAGACTGCATGCCAGGTACGCAGTTAAACGATCGCTTACTTTCAAACATCTCGCCGTATTTCGCCGTAGCACACTTAATGGACCTCATCTTACCATGACCGTATACCACACTTTGACCGTAACTCATTTTACCCGTACCATACTTGACCGTACCTCATTTAACCGTACCATACTTGACCGTACCTCATTTAACCGTACCACACTTGACCTACCTAATTTAACCGTACCATACTTGACCGTACCTCATTCAATCGTACCATACTTGACCGTACCTCACTTAACCGTACCATACTTGACCGTACCTCATTTAACCGTACCATACTTGACCGTACCTCATTTAACCGTACCACACTTGACCTACCTAATTTACCCGAACCACACTTGACCTACCTAATTTAACCGTACCACACTTGACCTACCTAATTTAACCGTACCACACTTGACCTACCTCATTTAACCGTACAACACTTGACCTACCTAATTTAACCGTACCACACCTGACCTACCTAATTTAACCGTATCACACTTGACCTACCTAATTTAACCGTACCACACTTGACCTACCTAATTTAACCATATCACACTTGACCTACCTAATTTAACCATATCACACTTGACCTACCTAATTTAACCGTACCACACTTGACCTACCTAATTTAACCATATCACACTTGACCTACCTAATTTAACCGTACCACACCTGACCTACCTAATTTAACCGTACCACACCTGACCTACCTAATTTAACCGTACCACACTTGACCTACCTAATTTAACCGTACCACACTTGACCTACCTAATTTACCCGTACCACACTTGACCTACCTAATTTAACCGTACCACACTTGACCTACCTAATTTAACCATATCACACTTGACCTACCTAATTTAACCGTACCACACCTGACCTACCTAATTTAACCATATCACACTTGACCTACCTAATTTAACCATATCACACTTGACCTACCTAATTTAACCGTACCACACTTGACCTACCTAATTTAACCATATCACACTTGACCTACCTAATTTAACCGTACCACACCTGACCTACCTAATTTAACCGTACCACACTTGACCTACCTAATTTAACCGTACCACACTTGACCTACCTAATTTACCCGTACCACACTTGACCTACCTAATTTAACCGTACCACACTTGACCTACCTAATTTAACCATATCACACTTGACCTACCTAATTTAACCGTACCACACCTGACCTACCTAATTTAACCATATCACACTTGACCTACCTAATTTAACCGTACCACACTTGACCTACCTAATTTAACCATATCACACTTGACCTACCTAATTTAACCATATCACACTTGACCTACCTAATTTAACCATATCACACTTGACCTACCTAATTTAACCGTACCACACCTGACCTACCTAATTTAACCATATCACACTTGACCTACCTAATTTAACCGTACCACACTTGACCTACCTAATTTAACCATATCACACTTGACCTACCTAATTTAACCGTACCACACTTGACCTACCTAATTTAACCATATCACACTTGACCTACCTAATTTAACCGTACCACACCTGACCTACCTAATTTAACCGTACCACACCTGACCTACCTAATTTAACCGTACCACACTTGACCTACCTAATTTAACCGTACCACACTTGACCTACCTAATTTAACCATATCACACTTGACCTACCTAATTTAACCGTACCACACTTGACCTACCTAATTTAACCATATCACACTTGACCTACCTAATTTAACCGTACCACACCTGACCTACCTAATTTAACCGTACCACACTTGACCTACCTAATTTAACCGTACCACACTTGACCTACCTAATTTAACCGTACCACACTTGACCTACCTAATTTAACCATATCACACTTGACCTACCTAATTTAACCGTACCACACTTGACCTACCTAATTTAACCATATCACACTTGACCTACCTAATTTAACCGTACCACACCTGACCTACCTAATTTAACCGTACCACACCTGACCTACCTAATTTAACCGTACCACACTTGACCTACCTAATTTAACCGTACCACACTTGACCTACCTAATTTACCCGTACCACACTTGACCTACCTAATTTAACCGTACCACACTTGACCTACCTAATTTAACCATATCACACTTGACCTACCTAATTTAACCGTACCACACCTGACCTACCTAATTTAACCATATCACACTTGACCTACCTAATTTAACCGTACCACACTTGACCTACCTAATTTAACCATATCACACTTGACCTACCTAATTTAACCATATCACACTTGACCTACCTAATTTAACCGTACCACACTTGACCTACCTAATTTAACCATATCACACTTGACCTACCTAATTTAACCGTACCACACCTGACCTACCTAATTTAACCGTACCACACCTGACCTACCTAATTTAACCGTACCACACTTGACCTACCTAATTTAACCGTACCACACTTGACCTACCTAATTTAACCATATCACACTTGACCTACCTAATTTAACCGTACCACACTTGACCTACCTAATTTAACCATATCACACTTGACCTACCTAATTTAACCGTACCACACCTGACCTACCTAATTTAACCGTACCACACTTGACCTACCTAATTTAACCGTACCACACTTGACCTACCTAATTTAACCGTACCACACTTGACCTACCTAATTTAACCATATCACACTTGACCTACCTAATTTAACCGTACCACACTTGACCTACCTAATTTAACCATATCACACTTGACCTACCTAATTTAACCGTACCACACTTGACCTACCTAATTTAACCGTACCACACCTGACCTACCTAATTTAAACGTATCACACTTGACCTACCTAATTTAACCGTACCACACTTGACCTACCTAATTTAACCATATCACACTTGACCTACCTAATTTAACCGTACCAGACTTGACCTACCTAATTTAACCATATCACACTTGACCTACCTAATTTAACCATATCACACTTGACCTACCTAATTTAACCGTACCACACTTGACCTACCTAATTTAACCATATCACACTTGACCTACCTAATTTAACCGTACCACACCTGACCTACCTAATTTAACCGTACCACACCTGACCTACCTAATTTAACCGTACCACACTTGACCTACCTAATTTAACCGTACCACACTTGACCTACCTAATTTAACCATATCACACTTGACCTACCTAATTTAACCGTACCACACTTGACCTACCTCATTTAACCGTACCACACTTGACCTACCTAATTTAACCGTACCATACTTGACCGTACCTCATTCAATCGTACCATACTTGACCGTACCTCACTTAACCGTACCATACTTGACCGTACCTCATTTAACCGTACCATACTTGACCGTACCTCATTTAACCGTACCACACTTGACCTACCTAATTTAACCGTACCATACTTGACCGTACCTCATTTAACCGTACAACACCTGACCTACCTAATTTAACCGTACCATACTTGACCGTACCTCATTTAACCGTACCACACGACCGTACCTCATTTAACCGTACCACACTTGACGTACCTCATTTAACCGTACCACACTTGACTATATCTCACTTCGGCGTATCTATCTTCACGGCAGCTCTATCTGAACTTTTGAACTGCGTCTCTGTCTCATCCAGGTCTGGTCGCAGATGTCTTCGCTCTGCTGCTAAGGTGACCTGTCTGTTCCGCTGCCCGAGCCTCCACGGTCCAGCATAGAAGCCTCTCCGTGGTTGGTCGATCCTCCTGGAATAAGTTGCCTGTTGACCAAAGACATGAACGCCTTCGTCTTTCTCTGCCTCATTTCTTTAAGCGCTCGAAAACCATTCTGTTTGATAATAGTCTTACACTGTCCGATCGGGAGCACTTCTCTTGAAGCGGCGCTATATAAATTCATGATTACAATTACATTTAGAATCGCCTCCCCCACCGTGCCTCCAAAGTCTACAAGGAAGACCTCAGCGCGAAAGAATTTGCCTTCAAATAAATAATCATGCCCACAGTAGGCCTATCTTCCTAGTGCCCTTCTGTGAGCAATAGGTCTACAGGCCTACATGTAAAATTTTACATATATAGATATAATACACGTGCATTTATATTTATATATATATATTTATATATAAATATCGATTCAAGCGGGAAAGTTATTATATTATATATATATATAATCTAGATGGATATCAAAATTATGCAAATAATCTGGTTGGCCAGGGGCGGCTTAAAGAGGCAAACACAGGCGCTACATAAATGCCTATTTAGACCTACATTATACTACGTCAAAGATAAAAGCAATATGATGACGAGTTCTCTGCCCGAAGACAGGTCCATTGGCTTCTATGCCACCCGGGGATGAAATGGGTGAGGTGGTTTCTCGTTTCCTTCCTCACAGACAGTTGTGGGTGAGCAACTTGCCCAAGGTCGTTACGCAGTGATAAAAGCAATATAGAGCACTTAAAGTAGTGTGTGTATAGATGGTTAAACTTTGCCATGGTCTTGTATGCATTGCATAGCATTGTATGGTATCACGTGTCTGTATACATAAATCAGCTGTTAACTGTAGTTTCGATATAAAATACTGCCCTGACTCATGTGACAGGCCTATACAGGCCTAGCGCTGTAGGCCTGCGAGCATGCAAGACGCACAGGCCTACGTCGGCCTACAAGCAAACGGCTTCCTGGTATATCCATACATACACTCATCTGTCACGTATGTCGTGCAGTTTTTTTAAGCCTATAGGTCTATTTATTGTGGGCTATTAGGTCTACAGTCCTATGGGTGTGTCAAAAACGGCTGTAAAAAACATCATAGCGAGAAGTCCGCGTAGGCTCGTAGGCCTTTACGTATGGTTCAAACAGAAGCGGACTGGAGCACGCCAACAGAATTGAAAGGACGCGGACAGCTAAAAATGTTACAAACACATACATACATATGTATATATACATACATACGTACCAAGGCTACATACATAAACTCGTAGGCCTACATACAGCATACATATATGCAAACACCTTTGTTCTTAAAAGACGATATATAAATTGCGCGTACACACACGCGCGCGCACGTGCACATGAACAAGATCAGGGCGACCTGCGTAACGGCGTGACCTGATGTAAGATGACTCATAATGAAATTACATTCAGCACTGAATTGCAATATTATGCATCTTTCTAATAACAACACACAGGGGACTATACACACACACAAAACACACACACACACACACACACACACACACACACACACACACACACACACACACACACAACATACAACTAGGACAGTAGGTAAATATGCTGTGTATGCTATACATATGACAGTTACTGTATTGTAGGCCATATATGCGTAGCCTATAAAACTGCAGAATATACAAAAACACTTCTCTTCCCCAAATCCTATCCTGATTGCTCCTCCTCTTCCCCTTATCTCTCCGGTCCAATTCCAAACACCATTTACTGCATTTACCGTCTTTCTTCGATGAACCGGATCCGTCTCGCAAATCGATTTTGTTTTGATCGAGCGCCCGTGCAAACCAACAAACGGTTCCCGCGACTAAGCTTTCGTTGGGCGCTGTAGAAATCTCGAGTTAAAGATATAGCTCATTGGCAGAGCACTGTTCTTGTAAACTAGAGGTTGTTGTGAGTTCAAATCTTACTTGGGCATCTCAATTTGTGAAACGGTGGCCGATTGGTTGGCTCGCTGGCCCGCCTTGCAACGCGAAGTGTGAGGGTTCGAGTCATCTCCCGTGAGACGGTGACTGTGTAGGGATGTTGAGCAACAGTTGCTCAGCGCCATCGATTGATGCTTTGTCACTAGATTGTGGCGCTTTATAATTGTAGAGATAAATATTGCACTGTGTTCCATTGCATTGCATTGTGTTTGTAAATTGCAGAACCATCTACGCAGTTTCGCTTTTCGATACGAGAACCCAGAATTATAACAGTCCCACCTCTCACAGCCATCAGTGGCTGCACACACACGAGCGCACACACACGCGCACACACGTACGCACGCACGCACGCACGCATTACCGTGTATGATAAAACCCGCACAAAGTTGGGAAATATCAAAACTGAGTTTGATACGGCAATGGATTGGGCTGGAATTGCTAAATAATGAGGTGAAAACCGCGTGTTTTCTATCTCAAAATGTAAAAGTTATAATTTTTAAAAGATGGAGTTGTCTTGCTTACTTTAGAGAATTCGCGAGTAAAATTTATGACCGTATGACTCGACCTAAGTCGCTGTGCTTGGGGGGTCGCGAATGTTTGAGAATTGTATATTAGAGCGTATATATATATATATTATATATATAATATAGGCCTATATATAGACTAATCGCGGTGGTTTATGCGGTCTCGGTATGCTAACATTATTATGAGGATAGGCCTATATATATATATATATATATATATATATATATATATATATATATATATATATATATATATATATATATATATATATATATATATATATATATATATATATAATATAGGTCCTATATATAGACTAATCGCGGTGGTTTATGCGGTCTCGGTATGCTAACATTATTATGAGGATAGGCCGTTGACGTTGACCTTACCCTAAGTCCCGAAGAGTAGTTATTATCCGAGTTTGGCTAAATAGGAGGCAAAATAATCGACGTCCATAAAGTAGATTTCATTGTGTCTACAGGTCCCCAGTACGTAGGCTTTTAACCGAAGGCCAAATTTTTAAAACTTACTATCCG
Organism: Norana najaformis; assembly: GCA_964023275.1. NCBI lineage: Eukaryota > Metazoa > Annelida > Clitellata > Crassiclitellata > Hormogastridae > Norana > Norana najaformis. The sequence continues at coordinate 3,966,781 of OZ029924.1, read as the reverse complement.
CTGTCATTGTCCTCGCTAAGCTTCTTGCTCAACATTAATTATATCCCATTATGGATTCGTGGGTTAATTAGTGAATTAACCTCAGTTCGCCACCGATGCCGTTGTTATGGGCGACCACAGCTCGGTAAAAACGCCGTCTGTGTTAGCGACTAAATATTTCAGTGGGTATAGTTTATGACATCACAAACTTTATAGCGTCATCTAGTGAGTGATTGTGTTAAAGGTTTGTAGCTAAGCGATAGGGTTTAAAGCATTAATATATACATATATAGTCAGTAAGTGGGGAAAACGTGGATGAAGTATTTGAATTATGCAGTTTTATAGTGCAAAGTTTAATTATTCAAACTTTAGTCGTTTCAGCAATACAGTCAAATAATTTTTGGCTAAATTAACTCGTAACTGTAATAATTTGTATAGTGCCTCTTTAGAATTGATCAGAAGCTACTGTGACAAATTTTGCAGATTTTAATGCAAAACGATGCTTTTCGAATCGTCAGTTTCAATGCTATTTGAATCCTTCATGGTTCCCTCATGAAGAATGTAATCTTCGTGGCATTAGATACGGCCGCTAGGGGATGCGAATTCCACGATTTATTCTGTCAGCGGAGAAAGCGTTTATCGGAAAATCTCTAAAAAATAAAATATTAGTCCTTTTGGACAGTGATTGAATTATATAGGCGAGTGATTTTATTGTTTAGTTCATGAATATTAAAGGTGTTTTGATTTGCGTTGTTAATAGATAAGTTGGCTCGGCCAATCATTTAGATAAAGGTAAAATGTACCTGATTCACCTGTATAAGACCTGGTTCAAAATGAGTGCTCCTTTTATAGTGATTTTTGATTCCTGATTTGAGAAAGTGACTGCGTTTTTTGCGAAATATGATCCGCTAGTGGGAAAACTAATTATCGTATACAAACTGCAAAATTTGCGGACGTCATATTTTTAATATGCGTTTCTTGTCCAGTTTTTGTCGTTAAATAGATAATTATTTGTGCTATGTTGTGCAAAGGTATATTCGCCCACCTATCCTTTTTCCTTCCTTCCTTTTTGGATTATATAAAAGTTATTTTTCAGGCTTACAGTCTGTTCAGTTACGTTTTTAGTATTTTCAAGTTGATGGTGGCAGACTAATTGTGAAATTTCTGTTTTGTATACATACTCTTTTATGTTATTGATCTTGAATTTCATGTGTGAATTGCAGAGATGTGAGTTGCTCACGACTTGAGTTGTTCAGTACCAATTGGTCGCGGCTATGATCTCGCTTGCCAAGAAGATCCTTGTAAACGGGCGAACCACAGCAGCCCAACCACTTGGTGGTGATGCTGAGGTCAGGAAATATTCACTCACATCCGCCCATGAGCCGCCGTCTCCGATTTCAGGTACGTCCTTTGCCCTCAACCCTGAGCATGTGTATGCTACGACCTACCGGTTCAATTGGAGTGGTAGAACAAATGGGAATTCCCAAGAGGACACCATTCTGAAGATGGATGGAGTCGCCTCAAATCCAGACATGGTTGATGGTGTGGTTGATACCACTGCAATGACAGTGTGGCCAGGAGCATCAAATCCAGACATTTTGGAAAGATCAAATCATGTTGAGGTTATGTTTAAACAGCCGAGTAGAGCCACTGTTTGCACATCAGAGGGGCAACCGGAGGATAAAGATCTTGGTTATGGCAGTGGTGTGAATCGATCCAACGAAAACCTAACCCATGTCATAGCAACCGCAAGCATTTCTCCCAGTGAAACTGATCATCAAAGTTTACTTGAGGAAAGCGATGACAGTCAATTTCGAGTGAGGAGTAGCGACAGGGAACAACATATATCGTCAGACGAGAAAATTTCAGAATCCCAAATGCAGAACAAAACTTCGAGGGGTAACTCGCTGTGCTTGATTACAGATGATGGTCTCGATTCAGGGACAAATGTCTTCGACGTCCCAGCCATTTCAACATCCTCACTGAATGTTCTGGAAACTTCTACCCGGTTTCAGCAAGCCAGGAGGAAACAACGATCGCGAGAGTTGAAGCCACGACGGAAAACTTTAGAAATTTTCTACTTTGGCAGCAAGTCATCAGATGCTTTGGCCAGTAAAAGTTCTTGGTCCCAGTCGAAATCGTTGATGCCATCACCAATGAACCTTGAACCCAGCTGTGTCGACCTTCGACGTAGAAGGTCAGCATCACGGTCGAGAGTACGGAGACACACCTTGGATGGACTGGGCAGTGGATCAGATGTTGTGGCCAGCCCGGAAGATCAGATTCTGGGAGATCCCCCGTCTTTCTGGAATGTTCTTTGGCCAGCAGTTTATTCATCCTCAGATGAAGTGGTTTCAGATGTTTCAAAGGTGGATCACAGAGGTAAAGTGGTCCCAGCGGAACGTACTAGGGGAGCTTTGGGCTTTAAGAAAGGCAGTCTTTGTGCAACTGTGATTTGTGTCAGCGATATGATGAGGTGTCAGGTGATTGCAGACCTCGATCTGCTGGAAGAGGACACAGAATTCGAGGTAACAAAACATGTTGCGATGTAACTATAATGGCAACATGTTACAACATAACTATAATAATAACATGTTGCAACGTAACTAAATATAATAACATAAAGTAAGAATACAGCACAGTATAGTAATGAATGTCTTAACTCGCTGTCGTGGACGAAGTATCTGAGAACTAGTTCTGCAAACTGTTCCTGTAGAGGGCCGTTTGTTTACAGGCCACTGAGCCAATTTCCATAAAATGTCCAAATTTTAAGAACTTTACCACAGCATGTCACCTTTTCTATTACAGCCTTTTTAAATCTAATCAGATCTAAAGACTTCTATTGCTTCATTATCATAATACCAAAGACATCAGTCGATGGTTGCTTCAAGTCGAAATTGCAGTCCAAAATCATAATCCGTTTGAGAAGCCGGGTCGAATACCAATAGGTCAGAGAAACCAGAAAGCAGGCTACTCTAGTGGGTAAGTTAGTTGAAAGAGATGCACGTTTAGTTTAGACTTAAATGACGTCGGTGAATTTACAGAATGAACTGAAATGGGCAGTAAATTCCAAAGCTTTGGACCGGCTACCATATTATTTGCCAGATAGCAGTATTGTTCACCATCACACAGCTGGACCACACAAGCATGCCTCTTATAAAGATAAATTAACATTTCAGTTTAACACAGCGTAACATGTTACAACGTAACAAAGTATAACATAAGCTAACTTAACGTAAAGTCATGTGATACAGCATAGTGTAACACTTGTTGTCTTTAGCCCTGCGCTGTTCCCTTCGACAACACTGCAGTTCTGTGGCCGGCTGCCGTTGACAAACCAAGTTGCTTTGAAAGGTAAGCTCTTCCTTCTCTATCACTTTCTTAAAGGGAGCTTATAAATTTGACAATCACAAGGGAGCGATCAAACTGGTTTGGATCTTCTGGGCTTAGTATCTGCTTAATTTCTCCTGATCACTAACAATATGTAAGAATAACTTTAAAAATAACAATAATAATAATACAAATAATAATAATAACCTCAGCGCATTTCCATCTATATATCCCATGCTATAATACCACAGCAACTCAAGGACGAGGCCTGATTTTCCAGATACCCATTAGCAGCATATAGCGTTCTATCTTGTTACTGAGCAATTAGACTTACCTATAATAATTATAAGAACATCTTGAAGCCATCCAAAACACTGCTCTATAGATGGCCTCAAATCTTATTTTGTTTCTGACAGCGTTGCTTAGAGAGGTTCTTAAAAGATGCTGTATAATTTGTAATTGTAATTGCAGACTTATGTAGTGCCACTTAAAGAGAGACTTGCCAGAGGTGTTCTGCGAAACAGTAGAACTTGGTAGAGGTGTAAACTGGAAGGCAAATGCCAAGTCCTGTGATGTACTGGCCTTACGTCCAGAACCATAAGATTCATCCATTGCCGGCTCAAGGACCAAAGAGCAGGAAACGAATGCTTTCCATATGGTCAACTATGGGACATGAGAGCGTTGTTGATTCATGTATGGATTTACTGATTTAATATTGATTTTTTGATTGATTGGAAGGTCAAAGATTAGTTTGATTGATAGAAGGACCAGTTGCATCATGTGAATGTTTACATACATCTCATTCCTTGACGTTGTTACAGGTGACGTTACTGTGATCTATTTGTTTGCAGTTCAAGGTGTTTTCGATCGTGGATCAGTAGCCTTGAGGCAGCTGGCTTCATCGGCTCGGAATGTCTTCTTATGGCTCCAGTTACGCTTTCTCAGGTGGGCCGGACTGCTTGACGTACTATCCAGCTGTAACGTAAATGTAAACCTTCAAAGTTTCTCAGTGCTTCACAAAAGCCGCTTCATAGAGACCAGCTAATTTACGGGCACTGTGCCAAACCATTGTTGAGCTTAACTTCGATAATTAAGAGATTTAATTCACTATGTTATGATAATTGGGCCATTTACGTTGTGCCATAGCAGCCAAGGCTGATGAAAATTTTGATTGTGATCGTGCACTGAAAGGACTTTACTTGCTTATCTTGATCAACTTGAATAAACTATTCAGAGTATTCGATGAATGAATACCCAACTAAGCATTATTTTACCTGCCTTATCTGTCATAGACTTTTTAAAGACAATTTGGCCTTTTATAAATAATTAGTTAAGTAATTGGTTAATTTATTCACAACACAAGCCCGTGAAATTAATTTGCTGATGGTTGGTAGGCAACGCATGCATCAACAGACTAAAACATGAGTCTTGCGTGCTGATGGTTTTGGTGCCGTGCCAAGCTATTAAACATTGATAAGCAGTTCATGATAGGATTTGAATCCCTGACCTTTTGCTTGATGTTCCTTTATGCTAACCACTAGGCTTTTGCACTCCCAAGTAAACTGGCTACTAAACAGAATTAGAACCAAAATAAATAAATATGTTATTTGTTTAGGGTTTACACGAGCACACACAGCTTCTATTTCTTTTTCCGCGTCATCTGCTTTTTACGGAGCAGAAGTAAGTTTAGAAAATGCTGAGATTGGGTTTTTAATAACATTTCTGAAAAAAAGATGAATAGTTGAAAAGTTGAATAAATTTTAACAGTTGATCTTTGTTAATATCCCTGATAATGTTTGTCAGATGGTTGAATAGTGTACATAATGAATTAATGAATTAATTCCGTAATTAATTAATGAGTTAATTATTTCAATATCATGTAGTTAGCTTATAATAATTAATTATTTACATTTAACTTATTAATTGGAGGTGTTTTGGAGATAACATAGATAATTATTGACGTTGTTTCACTCTTAAATGTAGCATGTTGAAGCAACGTGTGTTCACATACTCTGAACGCCAAATATATAGCGAGTTAACCTGTTTTTAGAAAGGTGTCTAGGGGTTTTTGTAGTAATGTCCTATGTACTCTTAGCGAACATTAAATTCGATTCTGTGACGTCCGCATTTATTTAGCTCCCACTGGATCCATAGTTGACCACCAACTGCTAATAGTGACACAATACGGGCCCAACATTGGCCCAGTGAGAGTGGCTGGGTAAATGAACATGAACACTCTGAACGCCAAATATATAGCGAGTTAACCTGTTTTTAGAAAGGTGTCTAGGGGTTTTTGTAGTAATGTCCTATGTACTCTTAGCGAACATTAAATTCGATTCTGTGACGTCCGCATTTATTTAGCTCCCACTGGATCCATAGTTGACCACCAACTGCTAATAGTGACACAATACGGGCCCAACATTGGCCCAGTGAGAGTGGCTGGGTAAATGAACATGTTTTTCCTCAGCGACTGTATGGCATCGACCCTGATCATTTTTCAATGAATTTATCTGGTGAGATCCTTAACCACCACTGCCCAGTTTGAATGGATGCCATGCTATTTAAGGCCCGTGTACGAACCGTGCTAGCCCGAGATTCAGATCTCTGAAATAAAGCCGCGTAGTTATTTTGTTTTTACAGTGATGGGCACTATCTAAAGTTACTACAACTACTTGTAAACTACTTTTTGAAGTAGTTTAATTCTTAGTAACTAGTTTTAGAAAAAGTAGTTTACTGCTATTTAAACCACTTTTACAGCTACGTTACATGCTGTAAGATATATCATCTACATATTCACTTTTTTGGCTGCGTCTATGTAGCATTTTCGAACTATTAAACTATATGTTATCGTTTATTAATTCATAATCAGACAACTATTCTGTGGCCATAAATATTGCCTAACAAGAAGTGTTGCCAACTGCGACAGAAATACAACTTGAAGATGCTGGAGACAAGTTGATTAAGTGTGCAACTGATAAACTCTTGCTGAAAAAGTAGTTAGAAAAAGTAGCTAACTACAGATTAAGAGTTTGTAGTTTAACTTCTAGTTACAACTCCTTTAGAAAACAAGTAGTTAACTATTTTTCGCTACTTAAAAAGTAGTTTACTAGTAGTTAATTACTACAGTAGTTAATTACTGCCCATCGCAGTTTTTTTATTTATCCTACAAATATCTGTACAAATAATAGTTCTTTGATAGCCAAGAACTGGAATAATTTTTGGTTAGGTCTCATTCAATGCTGAAACTGGACCAGAAGGTCGCTGCTGGCGACATCTGGTTGTCGACCCGGAAAGAAGACATGGTGGAGATTCTGGACGTAGATTCAACATGGGATGGATCTCGGTCGTTTGTTCTTGGTTGGCCTCCGATGAACACCGTTTTCACGTTCTGTACAAGCGAAGAGAAAGCCCTCTGGGTGGCCAAGATTGAAGAGTAATCTAATCTAATCACTTCTGTTATAATATAATAAATTTTAATAAAAATCAATATTAATCTCATCACTCCTAAGCAGATCAATCAGAAGGCCCCTTGGCAAGACTGACAAACGATAATTAGTCTAATCTGAGCTCTCGTAATCCTAATCTAATCAAATATAATCATTTGTAATTCAATAATTCCTGTGGTTATCTTAAGCTAATCGGATCAGATCTATTTTAATCAATCTAATACGAAAACCGAATCAATCCTAGTGCAATCTAATCCCCCCCTTTAACTGAATCAGGGTTAGAAATATGAGTGCTGTACGGCTTCTTCACTGTATTGACTGCTTAGTTATTTTTAATTATTAATGTATTTATTCACTTATTAATGTATTCATTTATTAAAGGTATTGTGTAAAATGTAGTCTTTGTTTGTTTTAGGTTGATTGAAGCAGAAAAGGCAAGGGATAAAGACCCCAACCAACAGCTGGTGATTAAAATCCTGCAGAAAGAGAGAGGCCACACCAGGGTATGTCACTGCCTTGCCCTGCCTGTATCGTTCGCATCCTGCGTGTTGACTAAGATAAATGCCGGAAGAGTTTTCTCACAAACGCTACTGGTATCGAGTTGGTCTTTTACCCGGGCACAATAATAGTCGTTAGATTGGATTAGAGCCGATTCGAAAAATGGTCTTGGATGGAAAAACAGTATTACTGCCATCTTGTTTTAGACGAGGGAGTTGACCGTCGCCAGATCAGAAAATGCGTCTGAAGTTCTTCAGCGTTGTCTACTGGAGTTCCATCTTGGAGTAAGTCTGATAGGACAGTCCTTGTAAATGTTCTACTACACCATAAGTAAGTAAGTAAGCATCTGGACACTTACTGTATGTACTTATGGATGTATCAAGACACGTAATGTAATGCCTTTTAAGTACGTAACAGAGGCACTGCCTACACCAGCCTAAATGTTGTTGAAGAATAGTAAGTTCATCATTAAGCAAACGATGCTCTGATAACTGGAAGAGTCACCACTGGCAGGTGTCTGCACTCATGCAGAGCCCAACTGATTCCAGAGCTAAAAGTTGACACCATGTTCTCAGTTCTTGAACCATGTTATATTATGCTTCATCTCATGACTTGGGTTTTTTTATTATACATTGGGGTGCGCAGTAGTCTATGGTGAGCATGCTGGACTGTCAGTGCAGAGGTCAAGGGTTCAAATCCACAGCAAGACCAAAATAGGTTGAGTTTTCTGTTCTGCAAGCGCCCCTTAGTGAATTCAGCTCTAAAGCATGAGTACATCAACCGTACAGTATTGGGGGAAGGTCAGATGACTGGGGGAGATTATGGTAATGTTTTTGCTTTTTTGTCAGTGTTGTGGAGTTAAGCTTTTGGTGGAATGTAGGGGAGGTGCTTATTTTCTGCTCTGACCCTTGAGCTGGCAATGGACAAATCCCAAGGTTGTGGACATGGGGTCTGTGTGCGTCGCAGGACTGCCTGTTTATTTCCCTGCTTAGGCTGGCACCAAATTCTGTTTGCTGGCCAAGACAAGCATGCATGAACAACTTATTCAAGGTCAATACACAGAGTTTGCACAGAACCTGCAACCTTTGGATCATGCTTACTTACGCTGTCTCACACAGTGGCATGGCATGTTACAGTAGCCATTGTTGTATGTCGTCGGTATTGTTGAAAGGCACTACATAAATTAATGTTATGTTACATTACTGTACTTCATCTGTACTTTAGTTCTAATATGCAAGTTTGTTTCAAATTAGGCAAGCAGTTCAAAGGATTTCCAGCTGTTTGTTAGAATGGGCAAGGAACAAGCACTGCAACCGCTTCTAGGCTAGTAGACTTACTTCTCTGTTTTATTCATTCATTCATTTGGAGCATTTATATAGCGCCCCTTCGAGTTTCGTAACAGCAGACTTGTTTAGCTACTTGTTTATTGGGATAGTTTGGATTTATTTGGATATTTTTGGACTCATCTGGATATTTTGGACTTATTTAGATGTTTTGGACTTATTTAGATGTTTTGGACTTATTTAGTGTTTTGGACTGTTTTGATATTTTGGATTTGTTTGGATATTTTGGACTCATCTGTGTGTTTTAGACTTGTCTTTTTGGACTTATTTTGAAAGTTTGGGCTTGTCTTTTTGGATATTTTGGACGTAATTGTATATTTCAGACTCATTTGGATATTCTGAACTTGTTTAATTGCATATTTTGGACTTAGTTTTATGTTTTGGACTTACTTCAATATTTTGGACTTTTTTGTAGCCTATCCCATTCAGAGCATCTGTGTGCTTAGTCAGCAAAATCTGTTCCTAGGAAAAATGCCCTTTTGCTTCCCATATCTCTCTTTCTCCCCTCTTCTCTCCTACCCTAATCTCCCTGCCCTGTCCCTTGCATCTCCCTCTCCTTACCTATGCCCCATCCCTTTATCTGGCCTAGTGCAAAGAAATTATTGTCTGCATGTTATTCATTTGTTGGTGCCAGTGTTATATGTGGCCTGTTCAAAATGTACTAAATGGACCTTCTACATACGGACATATTTAAGTATATCATTTTATAGGTTTTGGACATATTTGGATATATTTTGCAATTCTTTGTTTGGTTATTTTGAACTGCATTCTATGTTGTCCATGTCTTGATGTTGCTGTCATTCTGGCTGTAGGTCATGAGTCACCTTTTCTTATCGAGACCTGGTTCAAAAACTTTGCTACTAGGAAGGACGGTTCTCATGGCAACTGTTTTGTTTTGCGGGAAAGAAAACGCACTAAACTGGGTAATTGCAATTAAATATATTCTAATTAAATTGAATTTATTATAATATAATCCAACTTAATCTTTTCAAAAACAGGTGGATTTGATCTAATTGAATATAATTTAGTTGAATTTTACCAGATCGAGTCTGTTTGAATTTATTCTTTGTGAAATTTAATCAAATGGAATTTATTCTATTATAGTTACCTGCATTCTAATTAAATGCAATCATATTTAATCTAATCAGTTTTAATTGAATTAAATTTAATATAATCAAATTTAGTCTAGGTCTAATAGAATGGAATGGAATTTAATCTAGTCTCTTCAGATCTAATCGGTTCAAATTGCACTCTAACGTTGACCCTCTGTACAGTAGCTAGCAACTGCAAGTGATTGACTAATGCCTGTCTATGGTTGACTAGCGTCCCGTGACGCAGTTGGCTGGATACGGTCTCCAAAGGCTCCATTGAGGACGTTGTTCAAGAGGTCCCAATCACGGACTGCAAAGTCTGTTCCTCTGTTCGGCTCCAGTCTGTCAGAAATATGTGCTGACAGTTCAATTCCTGGGCGGATACAGGTGAGCAAATTGGCATCCAGGTATTGTAATGGTAAGTAAGATAATCATTTGTATGTATGTATGTATGTATACCCATTGGAAATTGACCCGGCTTCTCCAATGGATTTTGACTATGATTTCACCTTGAAGCGATTATCGATTGATGCCTTGGGTATTATGATAACGGCACTGTAGAAGTGATTAGATTAGATATGTGTGTATCTGACTATTTATATAGCACATTTCAAGCACCATGCAAGAGCGTCAACCATGGCTGTCTAACAGTTCTATAAAGATGTGACTTAAGACAAAGCTGAGAATGTTTTCTTGAGCTGTGTATGTCAGCAGAGTTTGAAATTTCAGTGGAGGATTGTTCCAGAAGGAGGTCCAGTGCAAGATAAAGTCTTACAGTACATGTCGTCATCCATCAGCGAACGTCTGTCAGATTCTCTTGGGCTGCACAATGCATTGTTTGTCGACCTGGATGACTTGAGACAGGAACGAGGAGCTGCTTTATGTATTTAATTGTTACACACATCTGCCAGTCTTAGTAACGTAGGGTAAGGTAAGTTTGGATAGTTGTTCATTTTTTGGTTTCAGTGGAACATGATGCATCTGTTGCATGAATTTTAATTTCTCTGAGTTCTGATCTGTATTTTTCCGATGAAGGCTCTGTTCCGCTATCTTTATGAACATGGTCCATCAACTGATGGAATCTTCCGGAAGCCTGCAGGACACAAGGAAGTCAGCGACTTCAAGTTACACTTGAACTCAGTTGATGAAGTCAGCTTTGAAAATGTCTCTGTTTATGTCGTGGCTTCTGTGGTTAAGGTCTGTACTACACAGATGTTAATAATTATAATATTATTATTAATAAATTAATGATATTGCATTCTAGTGAAGTCAGAAGATGTATGTTAATAATGAAAAAATCATAGTGGTTTTGTTATTTTTTCCTGTGGAGGGGAAGGGTATGATCGATCAGATTTAAAAAATGCTCAAGAAAAATTACTATTGTCATGATGAAAACGCTTGATGAAAACATTGTTTGGAGCGCCAAAGGGATAGTGATTGTTAAGAGCATGATGGGAAAGACCCAGAAATGCAGATGGTGTTTCCTTGTTGGACAGCCACCAAAATCCTCTTCATCTGATTGCAAGTCTAGCAAATCACGTGTTGCATCTGTTATTCTGGTTCCCACCTCTGCCACAGTATTATTATTTTTATTATTATCATCGTTATTATTATTATTATTATTGCTCACCCACCATAGCTTGATTCTTTGGTTTCCTATCAGTAGGATTTCGACCATGCTTCTGCGATGGATTATGATTCTTGACTACAATTTCACTTGGAGCAGTGTTCGATTGATGCATTGGGTATTATGGTAACGGTGCTATAGAGGTCATTAGATTAGATATTGTTACTTATCAGTTTGCTTGAAGTAGATACTATATGATTTTCTAAATTAAATTAAATTGGTTTATTTGCAGGAGTGGTTGAGAAACCTTCCTGATTGCATCTTGTCCTGTGACCTCTACCTTCAGTGGATTGATGTCTCAAAGATTTCTGAGGTGGCTCTTGTCCATGATGAACTGAGAAGGCAAGTAGCCCGTGCAGTAATGTAACACCCCATTTATGTGGCACCATTTCAGGAATAATTGGCCAAGTTAAATTTTAACATTGTAAATAGTTAACAGATAGAGACTATAGCTAAGACACCGTAAAGGCGCTGTCATCGTAATCAAGAATTTGTAAGTGCATCTTCAGAAGAAAGTCGCCAGTGGTGCTCCAAAAACTGACAACACAAAACCATGATCAAACAGAATGGTTTTGATGTGCTTACAGAAAAGAGGCAGAGAAAGGCCAGCTCATGTCATAGGTCACTAGGTCATAGGTCACTAGGCAACCTATTCAAGAAAGATGGACCAATCAGAGTGAAACTTCAATGCTGGATTGTGGAAGCTCTGGCCCGGTCACTTGTTCAACAAAGCAAAGGGATCAGAAGCCAGATTTGAATGAGATTGATATACAAGATGGACCACACAGCCTGCAAGGCCGTTACGCAAAAGCTTTATGATCTTAAACTCAACTGCGTATATATATAAAATATCCAGATACATACATACAATAAATGCATACAACAGATGCTGCTGCATTTCTTCTGTAGGCTGTTGTCTTCTCTTCCTGCGAGTCACGTCCTCGTCCTGCGTCATCTGATGTGCGTCTTGCATCGTATACAGCTTCACTCGAAGCAGAACCGCATGACGCCGTTCAACCTGGCTGTCTGCATCGGTCCAAATATCCTCCATCCGCACCCAAGCGCCAGCATCGACCTCCAGTTGACCTCGGTTGAGATTGCAAATGCGGTCGTTCGAATGCTGATTGAAGCAATCGAACCAGTGCTCGGGTCAGACTGCATTGAACTCTATCAGGATGTTGCCGATCCACATTTGATTCAGGAATTCGATGTAGAAGGAAGTTGTAAGCAAGATTTATGGCGTTGCTGTCTTGTGCAAACTGTGCAATGTAACTGTAAGTGTAATTGCAGATTTATATATCACCTCTTCAGGAGAGACTCATCAAAGGCGGTCACAACCAGACAACATAATACGATGATTGAACAAAACACTTCAGGCATTTATGGAACCGAGGTAAAGAAAGGTCAAGGAGCTCATGTCACTGGTTGCTAAGCAACTTATTCCTGAAAGTTGGACTGATCGCAGTGAAGCTTCAGTGCTGCACTGTGGAGGTTTAGGGAGGTTTGGATAATTCAGTTTACTCTAAGTCATGGTGATGTATTTGAAATTTTTACTGCTCTTTTGCTTCAGCTTATTCTAAATTTACATCATTCTACTCTAAACTTTCAGTAAATAAATCTGGTAACTAATCTAATTACATAAATTTACTCAAATCTTATTTATATCCGTCTACTTTAGATTACATCATTTTTCTCTATGTTATATCAAGTTACTCTCAGTTACTTCAGTTTCCTTTAATTGTATTACTATACTGTAAATTGCATCTGTTTACTCTAAGTTACATCGGTTTATTCTAAATTAGACCACCATGCGACATGGTGTTCTATTCAGTTTGTGTGCTGGGTCTGTGGGTTTCCACCTACTGTGCAGATTCCATGTAATGACCCTGTTAAGTTGTCACCAATCACTATCATTTTATAGAGGCATAAGTTGGGGAGTAAACAACAAGCCATAAAATGCACTGGCCCCATGCCCAGGACCTTGCGTCTCGTCCATTTCCAGATTAAGATTCAATGGGAAATGAGCGCCACTGTAGTACATGGGACATTTACTGACTAAATTACTCATGATTTATTGCAGATGAATTTTGCCAGACTACTTCCATGGACAGTACCTTCACTCAGAACTCGACAAACCTTCCGACAGCCGACTCCCTGGAAAGTCTTGACTCTCTTCATGAAAACCCTCCCATCGTAGAGTTAGACCAGTTGCTCGAAAGCATGAGCCCGGACTCGGGCCTTGCTGCGAGCGACCCACAGCTGTATGAGGAGGACCCACCAATGTCTGAGATGCAGTCCAAAGGCCACTACCTCAAGCGAATACATCAACGTCACGAGCTTCACTGGAAGTCGGAACCGTCTGACGTTTCCGAGAGTCAAACACCTTTAGACTCAGACACGGAGTCACAGAGTTCCCAGGCATCAGATGGGTCAGCAAGCACACCAGGCCGGTTGCAGATGCATGGAGGGAGGAATGTTCGTGAGTGCCTACAGCAATTTCAAATCTCAAAACTAGATTCAGAGGAGCCTGTGAGCAGTTTCGAGGATCAAATTTCGTTTTCAGATGACCGGTCAGATTCTGTCGTCAGCACTTTGGAGGCCTCAGGCGAGGTTGAGAAACCGGCCTCTGCAGTCGAGGCCAAGAAAAGTGAGACGAGATCTTTGTGTGACAAGGCTGATGGTTTTTTGGCTGCGCACGAGGAAAGCGAGAAGATCAAGAAAGGGGAAAAGAATGATCTAAACAGCAACACTGCACCAGAAATAGCAACAGAAACCAGTGAACAGAACTTTGCAAAAGTCGGCGTTACTGTGAAGGACAAGGCCACAAATAAACCTCCTGAAGCACCTGCTAAAAAACTTGCTGCAAGCCAGTTTCACCTGACTTCTATAGAGATTGTTTCGCCGCAAATGATTTCTACAGAAGGTGACACGTCACTGCAGACGGTTGGCAGCATAGAAGCTAGACCAACGAAACAGGGCAAGACGTCTTCATCTGTTGTGAGGACCTGGGTCAAGAAGATGGAGGAAAGGCAGTCCGAGAATATTCCCCAAAGAAAACAGAATCACATTACTTTCTCCATGAACCAACAGGCAATTGTGGAATTCGAAAACGATAATCCTGACAGACACATCATCACAAGTCCTACACCAGAAGCGATTGCCCGCATAACGGGAAAGGATAAGCTCTGCATAATGGGAAAGGATAAGCTCTGCACAACGGGAAAGGATAAGCTCTGCATAACGGGAAAGGATAAGCTGGAAGATTTGCCAAAAGATCTGAGCAAAGTCAAGCAGTCTAGAAATACTTTGAGAACCCCTGCAGAACCTGAGCCACGTAGAGCACCACGGGAGATTTATGAACAGCGTCTGACTACATTGAATCTGTCCGAGGAAGATCGCTCTCGCAACAAGACGTTTGTAGTTTCACAGAGAAACTGTTCGAAAGAGATGGTGCCAAAAGTTTTCAGAGTGACTGAATCGGGTGAGACTGATTCACATGAACCAGGAAAATGCAGTCAGCAAACGGAATCATATGAATTGAAAATAGAAAGTAAGCAGTTTGATCATCCTGTTTCAAGAAAAGCCAATCACGAGACTGATTCAAGAAAATTTAATAAGCAAATTGATTCTTCTGAATCAGGAAATGTAAGTAAGCAGAATGATGCACCGGATTCGAGAAAAGCCAATCGGCACATCAACCAGCCCGAATCCACCTGCTTTGTCAGTATGAAAAGTTCTCCTGAAAGCATAGTCGTGAACAGCGAACTTCAAGACGACAAGAAATTACGGGCCAGACGTTCAGGTCACCAGGAAAAGCATGCTGGTCCACTTCAGCTGAATGAGCTCACAGATCCATGTGTCAAAAGCATAAAAATCGCCATGGACGAGAATACAATCGTTACTCGATCAAATGATCAGCGAAAAGAAGCTAGATCAAGAATTGGATGTGGAAAAGTTGGACTGAACCATCAACTCAGAGAAACAGAATGGAGAGACAGGGAAAGAAGACTGAAGGATCAGCCAAGTGACAGCAGAGTGAGGGACAGCAGACTGAAAGTTCAGCTGAGGGATAGTGATGACAAGTGGAGACTTGAGCATGGGGAAACTGAATGGAAAGACAGCAGCCTGGAGGAACATAGGCTGAAAGATCAGCCGAGAGTCAGCAGACTGAAATATCAGTCAAGGGACAGCAGACTGGCTGATCAGCCGAAGAAGAGCAGACAGAGAGTTCAACTGAGGGCTTCTGATGACAACTGGAGAATAGAACGTGATTCGGAAAACTTTGAGCAAATTACTAGTGCAAGGGTCATAACCTCTGCATATCCTCGAAATATCACAAGCCAAGGGTGCCGGGCAACTATGGGAACTCTGACTGGGCATTCACGACGATACTTGCCACAAAGCAGGGAACCACTGCAAAATGGGCAACCGATGTGCACTGTCGACCGATTTGGCGCTCAGCGAAGCGTGACAGTCATTCAGCTGTGCAACGACAATTCTGTAATTATGCAGAAAACTGTCAAAATGACGTGAAAACTTGTTTTCCTGGTGTTGCTACATTTCAGCTCAAAACTTTAATTTTGGAAAACCACAGTGTTCTACAAGTTGGAGGGTGTTGAATCCAAGAATCTTGTTGACTTTCATGTCCTAGAGGTTCAAAAGGTCATATGGCAACCATTGTGAAGGATCGCGTAAAGTAAGGTACTTTGCAAAATTTCTCAGCGCCACACAAAACTGATCAAAACAACCTGGCACTTTTCGACTTGATTTGATATAGCACCAGTTCATAAAGCCGTCTTAAACCAAACGGCGCTATATAAATTTCTAGAATAAAGCTTGATCCTCTTGTCGTGTAAGTAAGTAATAAACGAAGCAAGGAATGCTAATACTGTGCACCTTTTAGTAGCACAGCACCTGTTTAGTGGCACATTTGTAGCAGTTTTTTGCACTGCATTTTAGCTGCATTGACCGAAGTTTCCTGTCGGTGAGAACTAACCGGTTTTTTCACAGGCAACATCTCTTCCTAATAATGGATTAACAACTAATATATCAGTGCTTCTTAACTAAAAGCTAGTAGCCAGCTTTTAAACATGATATTCTGCCACTTTTTTAACCAAAGGATTATAAAATTAGGGACAGTTTACTAACCAGTCACTAATTTTAAAAAATTCTGCTTTTGGTTTTTTAAAAAAGGATTATTAAAAATCAGGGACAGTTTTTCTGGAAGTTTTGCTTCGTGGCAAAAGTCCTGCAGAAAGCACCTGGTCTGAAGTGTGGATGGCCACAGAACAGAGACGACAGAGGAAAGCCGTTGAAAAGCGCTGATAGAGGAATCTAGTTTCCTTGTCAGTATATATTTTTATTACCATTATTGTTACCATTATTATTATTGTGAGAGGAGGTATAGTATAAACGATGCATACAGCAGGGGCAACTTTTTTAATGTAATTTTACAGACAATGCTGTAGCGTCGTTATGGTGTTGCTTTAGGTTACTTTTTGTGCCTGTTTAACAATTTCATTAACTCCACCCAGAATCGTAGAATTTTTTGCCGTAGAGGCTTGTGCCGATATTTTTGTGTTGTCAGTTAAGGAAAACTATCATCTTCATATGTGAGTGACAATCAAATGCTGTCGGGTTTGCACTATTTCTCCAACGTTCCATTACCATGACACCGTTGTTACTATGAGCGCCCACAGAAATTTGTGCAGAGAGGCGACAAAACATGAAACTTTGACATATCATCATAGCCTGACGTGGGCCAAAATTGTTCTTATGTCAATTCCAGGGGTGCAAGTGCCCCCCTATCTTGCCCCTATGTGCGAGCGCCTACGATTGTTACCACGTCACCACAGTTGTCACTGTAATGCTAAACTATGAATTACCACACAATGTAATAATATTATGATGTAAAACATTGTAGATTAACATTCATTATTTTGTATGTTGTAATACTCACCTTACTCAATGTTGTTACTGATTACTGTACTGATGTTACAGTAATAAAACTCGATAACTTACAGTCAAGGAATTATTTTTTAAACATATTATATTCTAAGTTTGTAACATTATGTGTAACAGTCTTGTGATTGTCTCAAGATTACTTGTTATATTTTCTTGATGTACTTGTGCAATAAATATATAGTTTAAGAATGCTTATGTACCGTGGTTTAATTAATTATAACCTGCTTGTAATTGAACGATTTACAGCAGAAAGTCTCATTTTTGTAGACGCACAACTGAATATTATGATCTTTGTATAAACTCACAAATACAACATGAAGCAAGTTGGTCTGCCTGTTCAATTTGTATTCAGTATCCAAGTTTTCGTATACTACCTTTTACGGATTTTTATTATGAATATTAATAATCAGATACTTATATCACGCTAAGTTATGAATGTACCTCGAAATCACAGGTAGCTGTAAAGAGATGTCAGGTGTTTGTGAAATGGGATAAGAGAAACAGAAGGTCCTACAAAGCTGGTAGCATATTCCATAGATGAGAACCAGTGTGTGAAAATGCTCAGAAACACATCTTTCTGTTGTAAGTTGGGACAAACAGCTGGCCAAAGAAAGCTGATTGTAAGTTAAAAGCAGTTAAACAGTACCACAAAACAGTAATTACTGAAAACAAAGCTGTAGTGCTCCTCAATTTCATGCACCATTTTAACAAAACCAACAATTAGTCAAGTTATTCCAATTTTGTTGCACCCTTCGGGAAATTGCATAGATCACACGAATTTAGTAAGGCAGTTAGTAGGGAACGTTTCCTCAGGGGTGCAGTCCTTTCGCACACTGGCATTACTGGTAATATTTTCCCAGTCACTACGCTCCAGCATGTACTGTTGCCTTTTAGAGGTTCTTTAAAAGTGCTATATAAATAGTCAGATACATACGTGTGATACATGGTGCCCTCTGGGCATGTTGGTAACTGGATTTATACATTTTTGATGCTTTCTTTATACCAAGAAAAGACGTGTGCTTTTGAGGTGAATTTATAAATGAACATGATGTAGCGTTGTTGATGATATACAATAGCACGATATACCATTGTTGGGCCTACTTTGGGCCCACAGCTGGCCACCAGTGGCACAATGCGGGCCAGCTGTAGGCCCTATGAACATGGCTGTCTGGGGACATGGTGACATGGATGACATGATCACAAGTGGAATTTGACAAGCAGAGGATGCTCTCACAGAGTTTCATACTATAACAAAGACACTGTTGTTAACAAGTTTTCAACAGCTATTTTGCTGTTGGATTGTTAATTTCTGATAGCTTTTGTGGTTAGATTCTTAAGTGAATAATATGGTTGAGACTTCAAATTGTGGGTCTGCAACTGTCATTATTTGAGGTCTTGGCTGAGAACTTGAGTCTGTCCTCTCAACTGCCGGATGTCTTTTGAGCGAAAATCGCGGCATCGTCACGCATTCGTGCCTCCTTGATTCTCTGCTTGCTTCTCATCATTTCAAGGCGGTTCTTGTCCACTGACTGTCTTGCGTAGGTGAATGACGCGACGCCTACGGCTATGATTACAGCCCTACAAGGAGAAAAGTTTGCATTTATATTCTATTTAAAACTGTTGTCGGGTTGTTACGGTCCGAGGCGGCATCGGCGAGGGGTTCTAGGAGTCCATGACCAGCGGCCGAAAATCCTTCAACCCGGGAAGCCCGAAGTTCAGTATCTGTTGCGGCATTTTAGCAAGTTACCGTGGCCAAACTGTATATAATTTTACGCTATTTATACACAGTTCTCTCGTTTAAACAGTCCAACCTCTGGTGATACTGAAACTTCATTCAGTTTTATCATAGGAGGTTTTTGAACGATAATACAAAAATGTATCGAATTCTGCAAAACAATGTAAACTGTCAAAATGACTTACCACGAAATGTTTACTTTCGTGAGTCGACTCTTTGGTACAAATCTTGAAAATTTCATAATTCGATACAGAAAACTTCAAAGAAAAGTTAGAAACAAAAGTTGTACACTATAAGCTTCTCGAAATCATACAAGAAAGTGACATTCTCATCTTGGGTGCCTTGAAAGTCAGAATTCTTATAGCGCATTTATATTTTTTAAAAATTTCGAACATTAATTCTGCATTAAAATATTAGCAATAATAATATTAATTTATTAATCATTTATTGCAGTTATGCTAATGCAGCTTATATATTACATGTTGTGAAAGGGAGAGCTAAAATTATAAATGTTTTTCCTTGTTTATTCAAGCTAGAGCACCTTGTTGTTTACTAACATAACAGACGATATCTAACCCAATTATGCTACAGAGAACTATATATCCACAGAGCCACTATTGCGACTAGATGGATTCTACAATTTAACTTTTTAATTTGAAAAGATACTTCTTTAGATGCAAAAATTAGATTATGCTTTGTCTCCACTAATTTAATATAATTTCTTTGTATTTAGTCCTCTGCCTCGTCTTCCCCTTAACTTTTTCGTAATTCGTAATCGCAATCTCGAGATTTATACAGCGCCCAACGAAAGCTAGTTGCGGGAACTTATTCACAGGCACTCAGTCAAAACAAAATCGTTAGGCAAAAGGGTACGGTCAAGAGTCAGTGAGGCACAGTCAGAGGCTGCGGTGGGTGGTGTTTGAGATTTGATCTTATATCTATCTTGCCGACCCAATTCTAAATATTATCTTTCTTTGGACGCTGTAGAAATCTCTGGTTCGTAATCGTAATCGTAATCCCAATATTTCTACAGCGCCCAACGAAAGCCGCGCCGCGGGGACCAGCTTATTCACAGGCGCTCAGTCAAAACAAAATCGATAGGCAAAAGGGTTCGGTTCCGGGTCAAGATCCAAGAGTCAGACAGAGAGACAGCGTGGCAGCTACGGTGGGTGATGTTTGGGGCTGGAGAGCAGAGGCAGATAAGAGGAAGAAGGGGTGTCAGGATAGGATCTGTGGAAGAGGAATGTTTTCAGTTTTGAGTGAAAGGCCGAAGCAGAAATTGCAATCGGTGGAGCATCGGTGAGTTTGTATGATGGGTCCGAAAACTGTCGCAGTTCTGGGGGAGTTTATTCCAGAGTGGTGGGGCAGCTATGGCTATGGAGCGATTACCAAATTTTAAGGATGAGGTGACTGGAGGGCGGAGAAGTGTTGGGGCAGAAGAAGAGCGGGTTGGGCGAAGCGGTTGTTTTGTAAAAAACTGACGAAGATAGGAGGGTTGGGAAGATTGGAGTGTGTTGTATGTAAGTGATAGGAATTTGTACTCGATTCGTTCAGGTATTTTAAGCCAGTGTAGTGATTTAAGAACAGGAGTGATGTGATGGTGTTTGGGGGTTTTGGTAATAGCACGAGCAAGAGCACTCTGTATGGCTTGAAGGTTACGATACGATTACGATACCCTACGCATAAAGGCAACTACATTGGTTACCTCTCTGACCCGACAGAGCGCTTCTGTTTAAGTGCTTAAGCTGCATTTGATGTTGGACTGCTTACATTTGCAAGACTCTACATTAAAATTTGTTATACTTAGAAGTAAATCGATAGTGATCATTTTACGGAATAAATGAGGTAGTCGCTCGGGTGTCGAATCTTGAATACAATGCATATTCGGTGTTTCGCTTTGGGCAAAGTAGGCGGATATGTCGCCAGATTCTGGGTCTTAGTTTTAATTTTTTTACCCGATATTCTTCGACGTTCAGATTTAGTTACTCATTCGAAACAACTTTTTTCCTAATGGCGCACTTCAGACGCTCCGTGGAGTCATTTAGTCCGACGCGTACCTTAAAGATAATTGGGTCGGAGTACGTTGAAGACCACACGGTACGTCTGTGTCGAAGATCATGTGCTACTAATTCATAGCGTATTTTACGCACCTCTGATCCCAATTGAATATATCACATAATCGGTTTATCGTGGTAATAAATCTGTAAAATTGGGTGATAGCTTTTTGGGGACGATGCAATCTCGTATCCGAATTCCATCTGTATTCCGAAACTGCTGTCCCGCTAACTAGCGTAAACTCAGTCAGTGGGGGACAAACCTCTCATTCTTCATGCTCACCCTCTCTCACTGCTTGGGTAAATGAGTGTTCTGTTTCAATGTTTTAGGTGTACATTGTTGAAGTGAGTGTTGGGCTGTACAAATGGTATGTTCGGCATCGCTACAGTGATTTCCATACCTTGCACGAAAAGGTAAATGAATGCTCGTATCTTACTTACTTGCGTAAATACATATGTACAGACTATGTACTGATAGGCAGACGTTTAATGGTGGAATATCATAATTTATTTTCGTATGGCATAATTTAAATAATAGGATAGAAATTTGATGTAGTATGGCGTTAGACACATTATATATTCTGTCATTTGTTGACTGTTGTATCATTTGTTTTCGATTTGATTATGCTGGCATTGAAGAAGATGAAGAAGAAGCAGTCCCTAATCCCAAGAAGTGGTCATTGGTTTGAAGTGTTAGTGGCTTCATTTTTTATAGCCACAACAATGAGGGCAGGTGCCTAGTCCTCTCCCTTGCTGCCCGGTCTTCCCAGCGACAGTGCAGGGCCAGTGTACTCCTGTAACTGAATTTGATAGGGGTGCAAGCAGAACAGAAATCTCAAAATATTTTTCTGCCTTGGCAGGGATTTGAACTTTTAACTTCTCAGTTGACAGTTCAGCACTACCAAATATTACACTAAAATACATAATGCATGTATTATGCTCAGTTACATAATGTTACAGTACTTGGAATTACATGGCATTAATTTGCCTTTGTAATGTAATGATGGCACTTGTTTCATGGTTTTCAGCTGATTCGGCATTTTCCAACGCTGGACTGGAGTCTTCTGCCGAAGAAGAAGCTGTTTGGGACACAGACTGAACAGTTCATTAAAAAACGTCAGGTTGAGCTCGAGATCTACCTCCAGTCGCTCATCCTGAACCTTGCACACATTCCGCCCGTTTTTATGAAGTTCCTGGATTTCCACAAATATGTGAGCTTGCAATTATTTATTTATTGCAGTAATTACTTATTATTATTCAATCAGTCTGAATCTGCTGTATGAGAGAAATGTGCATGCATGACTTGTCCAGGATCATTCATCATCATCATGATCCATGGGCCGAGAGCCCGTAGGTGTCCACTGCATGCATTGTCACTTGTCTCCACAGTTCCCGATCTTGTGCTGTTCTTATCAAGGCGCGCAAGTCTTGCTTACACCAATCCCTTATATCATCTGTCCACTCCCTGTTAGGTCTTCCTCGTCTCCCATTTCCGTCCATAATTCCCATCATCACGCTTTTTATTTTTCTACTGTCATCCATCCTGCATATATGTCCAAACAAGCGTAATTTCCTTCTCATTATTACTTGTATTAGATCTTCTTTTATGCTCAGTCTTCTTCGGACCTCCGTATTTGTTACCTTCATTGTCCAATTCAGATGTAATATTCGTCTATAGCAGTACATTTCAAATGCTAATATCTTATCTTTATCCGTCTTTTTGATTGTCCATGCCTCACATGCGTACAGAGCTGTGCTAAACACACATGTTTTCAAGACGTTTAGTTTGGTCTTGTGGCTGATTTTCCTGCTTTTCCAGGATCATTACACAGTGGTTTATCAGCAGGCGTGAATACGAAGTCGTTGGGGATAAAAACCAAGCATGTTACCAAACAGACCCCAATTCCGCGCATGATTAGTGTTTTGACTGACATGCAGGATTGGATAAGTATCTAATCTTATCTAATCTAATCTGAGGACTTCTTGAGTGCCATGATCATAATGATTAAGGGCCCCGTCTACTAACTGTGGACTTTTGAGGCATTAACAAAAGATGCTGTGAGACCAGTAGAAATTATAATTATAATACAATATAATATTATACTATGATATATTGATATTAAGATAATTTATATTATAATGTACTTTATGTAGTTTATTATAATATAATTAATATAATTATTATGTTAATATAATTTATTATGATTGTCAGAACCTAGGGGTGGGCAGGTCCCACTTACTTACTAAATTTCATATACAAGGGGCAGGTTGACAGTCTAGAGGGAGACTCGAGGTATGGCGGTTTGAGATTGCACAACGAGAAGAAAAGAAACGCGTGAAAATTTGTTGTGTTGACTTATTTCTGAACTCTGACTTTGCGACTAGCTCGCGACATTTTGGTGCCGTGACCAGGATAGAAATTCGGTCGTGCAGTTCAGTCGAAAGTTGGCGAGAAAAGTTCGGAAGAATAAGTCAGACGGTGCTTGGAGGCGGAGCCGAAGTGAATAACTTGACGGGTATTGGGCATTGTGCCACACTGCTCGGTAAACTGTTTTCGATTGAAGTTGCGGAATTAGTCAAAAAGGTGATGTCGAGCAACACTGTGGATTCGGTCTTCTGGGCTCAGTCGTCAGTGTGAGGTGATTTTACGTGTTAGAAGACGGTGGCTGGAGAGGTCAATTCCGGCGGGTTTTGAAGTGGCGGACGGTGAGTCGGCCATTTGCCTCTTCTATCGGACGAATTCTAGAGCAGTTCTGAGGGTTTCAGACGACAAAGGCGTTCCAGTGTGTGACGACGAGCGATGACAACTGTTCCAGCTGTTCGGTTCGTGTGCCTTTGACTTTCCGGTTAATGGACTTTCCATTCGCAAACGGACTGTTCCAGTGAATGTTGGTTGAAGTCAAGGTGTGGTTCCAGCCACGTTCCAGTTCGAGTTCCAGTCAAGTACTGGTGGGAGTCAAGTTCCAGTTCAAGTTCCAGTGGTCTTGACTGTACGGTATTACTTTTGTGTAATTTGCCTGTAATTTGAAGCCATGGAAGAAGAGCGAGAAAAACTTAAACGGTATAGTAAGGACGCTTTACTAGGGATTTTAGCTCAAACTGGTTCTGATGTTGCAGCTGTAGTAGAGCTAGAGAAAGAGCAACTTGTTGAATTTTGCCTAGTGGCTAAGGGTTTTAAAGAGGGCTCGTTGCCTAAAAAATTGGTGAAGGAGATGACAATGGTTGAGATGATGCAAATGATGCTGGAAAGAGAAGAAAGGGCAAAGGAAAGAGAAGAAAGGATGAGAAAAGAGCAAATGGAGTGGCAGGGAGAAATGTTGGATCAACAGTTTTGTGGACAAAAGATGGTTAGAGATGAAGCAGTGAGAGAAAGAGAAAGAAAGACTCAGGAAGAAGCCTCAGCAGGTGCGAAAATAAAGAAATTTGGGGATATTCTAAAGAATGTTTTACATAAGATGCCTGCAGAAGTTGAATTACCTTTGTATACTGATATTCTAAAGAATGTTTTACATAAGATGCCTGCAGAAGTTGAATTACCTTTGTATACTGAGTCTGTTTACATTGTATCAGGTTCCAGAAGATTTGAAATGTGCTCTTTTAATGCCATTCTTGTCTGAGAAAGCTAAGAAGTTGGTAAGAAGACTTCCAGCTGATCAGATAAGCACATATGCAAATTTGAAAGCTGCTTTGTTGCGTGAGTTTAGGTTGACACCACAGCAGTATCGTGCCCAGTTTGCTAAAGCTGAAAAGTCTGGTACGGAGTCATGGATGCAATTTGCAACAAGACTCTCTACTTATCTCAGATTTTACCTTGAGTCCAGGGAGGTTAATACTTTTCAGAAACTCCAAGACTTATGGGTGGCTGACAAGATGAAAGAGTGTATGTCTTTTGTGGTTAGGTCTCATGTTGTGGCCAAAGAAGGTGATGGGTGGCTTGATCCAATTCATTTGGCTGAGCTTACAGACATTTTTTCGATAAACATGTCTGAGAATCCAAATTTCAAGGATACTTGTTACAAATTTCCATCAAAATTTGGGGAAAGAAAACCTTTTCAAAAATGTCCAGAGGACACAAAAGAGGTTGAGAAGAAACCCAGTTTTCCAAAGTTTAACATAAAAGGAAAAGGGAATGAACAAAGGGGAAATGGGAGGAAAATCTGAGGAACCAAAGTGTTTTCTCTGTTGTTCTGACCAGCACTTGAAAGCCAATTGTCCTAAAAATACTGGTAAAAAATGTCAAGTGTCTGGGGCAAAGGTCAGTCATATGGTGGCGGAGAATGAGGTAAGGGAGGCAAATGTGAGTCGTATTATGATTGAAAAGGACGAGGAGGACGAATGGTTTGAACGTGAGGGTTTTTGTAATCCTTGGGAAGTGGTGTATGGTCCTTGTGATTATTTTAGAGAATCTGAATTTGTTCTTGGGGAACAGGAATCTGAACTCAGGAAAAAGAGAGAAGAACGGAAGAAAGAGGAAGAGGTTGATTTAGAATTGGACTCTTTTGTTTACACTCAATGCTTTGGAAGTAGCTGCTGAGAAAGTGTCTGTGGTTAACAAGGGTCTAACTTTATCTTGCATACCCAGGGTAAAGTTATCTATTGGCAATGTACAGTGTGATGCGTTGTTGGATTCAGGCAGTGAAATTACTGTCGTGAACAAAGGGTTGTTATCTAAGGTTGTCATTGGCAGTCAGCCAGTGGGGAAAGTGAAATTACGTGGGGCATTTGGAGTACCTAGCGAAGCTGATATTCTAAATTTGCCATGTATGTTGATTGATAAAGGATGTGATAAGGTGGCAGTGATGTTGACTTGTGCTGTGACTAATGGACTTAATTCTGAAACAGAATGTCTGTTGTCTTTAGATGATTAAAAAGCCCTGAAACAGAGCCAGGGGACAGCTGATGTTGATTTGGTGACTGACACTGAATTATCTCCAGATAAGTATGACAGCTTAGAGGTAAGAGAGGTGATACAGGTTGAGGATAGGTCAGATGAGGAGCATAGGGTTGTAGAATTAAGTAAAGAAGAGAATTCTAATGAGGTTGTTATAGAGGAAGTAGTTGATGACGTAGATGAGTTGGATGATACAGGACAACTGGTCAAGGCAGCTGAATTGATGAGAAAGGATCAGTTGGCAGATGATGGATTGAAAGAATGTTGGACAAAAGGAGAAAAACTGGAAGATGGATTTTACATCAGAGCAGTGGATAAACTTCTATTCCATAAAGATAATATTGGGGGAGAGATCGTTCATCAAATGGTTGTACCCAAGGTGAAAATTAAAGAAATTTTGGAGTTGGCTCATGACTCTGCATGGGGAGGACATTTTGGTTCAAGGAAAACTAGCCAGAGAATTAAGTCTTCATTCTTTTGGCCTGAGATGAACAAACAAATCAAGAGTTATTGTCAGAGCTGTGCTGCATGTCAGTTGAGAAGGAGAAAAACAGTAAAGGATCGAGTTCCGATTACACCAGTAGTAAGACCAGCCAATGCTTTTGAAATAATGAATTGTGACATTATTGGACCATTTGAGCAAGTGTCAAGAGGCTTTAAGTATGTGCTGTGCTTGGTGGACCAGTGTTCTAGGTGGCCAGATGCAAGACCTTTGAGAACAAATAGTGCAGAGGCTATATGTGAGGCATTACTGGAAATGTTTGCTTACACTGGAATACCTAGGGTATTAGTCACAGATAGAGCAGCGAGTTTCAGAGGGAAGCTTATGAATGAGTTCGTGAAAAGAATTGGCTGTTCTCCAGGGTTTAGTACTCCATACCATCCGGAGGGAAATGCTATTGTGGAGAGGTGGAATCAAACTCTTAAGAATATGCTTCATCAGGTAGTGAGGAAGAAACCTAAAGGATGGGAAAGGGTATTGCCATTTCTGTTGTGTTGTTATAGGGAGTTGCCTAATGCCACAACAGGGGTGAGTTCTTTTATGATGACTTATGGACAGAGGGGTCGTGGACCATTAACCATCCTGAAAGAAACCTGGATAGGGGATCAGATTTCGCCTTTTGAGTTAGCTGATACCAGCAAGTACATGAAAAAGTTAAAGGAACAACTGCAGCTGACCAAAGAAATTGCCGAGGAGCATGCAAAGAAGGCTCAGTCACAGTATGCTCATTATTACAATCTAAGGTCAAAGGATAAGAAGTTTGAAACAGGAGATCAGGTGGTAATTCTGCAGAAAAATCAATCTGATAAATTAAGTGCAGGTTGGATTGGACCAGGAATCATTACAAAGAAGGTTTCCTCGTACAGTTATGTAGTACAGTTACCAGATGGAAGTGAAAGAACCATGCATGCTAACTACTTGAGACAGTTAACCCAAGGGTTAGTGCAGTTGGTTTAATATGTGAAGGGGAGGAAGATTTTGGGCATGTCGAGTATCAACCCGAAAATAACTTCAGTGATGTAAAGGACCGGACAACTGCATTGGATCAGATTGACCTAAATCATTTGAGTGTGGAGCAGCAAATTCAGTTAAAGAGCATTTTAAAGAAATTTGCATCGGTGTTTGATGACCGACTGGGATTATGCAAGGTGGGAACTCATTCGATCCGCTTGCAAGGGGAAGTCTCTTCACGGAGACAGAAGCCTTATAGAATCCCCCAACTTTTTAAACAGGAGGTTGACTGCCAAATCAATCAACTGTTGGCTGATGGACTGATTGAGGAGTCAAATAGTCTATGGGCTCATCCTATTGTTTGTGTGAAAAAAGCTGATGGTAAAAGTCTTAGATTATGTTGTGATTTCCGGGAAGTGAATTCGTTTACTGTAACTGACAGTTTTCCTATGTGTCATACGGAGGATTTGATTAATCAAGTAGCAAGTGCTTATTACATTACAACACTTGATTGTTCGTCAGGTTACTGGCAAGTTCCTATGGAGGAAGGTTCAAGGGAATTAACAGCATTTGTAACGCATAGAGGGATGTATCAGTGGTTGAGAATGCCTTTTGGGTTGAAAGGCGCTAGTGCAACTTATCAAAGGATTGCCAACAAGATTTTAGAACCTCATGTTGATTATGCAGATGCTTATATTGATGACTTTGCTGTTTATTCATTGTGGATCATAAACTTCATGGTAAGGCATACGAGGCTTTTGTCAAGTTAAAACAAGCTTTGAGTAGTTCTCAAGTTTTAGTTGCACCTGATTTTCAGAAGCCTTTTATTATTCAGACGGATGCATCCAATTATGCAGTGGGAGTTTGTTTGGCTCAATTTAAGGATGGTTCTGAAAGACCTGTTGCATTTGCTTCACGTAAGTTGTCTGATACACAGAGAAAGTGGAGCACTATAGAAAAAGAAAGTTATGCTGTTATTTTTGCTTTGCAAAGGTTTGAGCATTTCGTATTGGGAGCCAAAAAAATTCTTTTATACCGATCATAATCCACTGAAATACTTAACTGCATGTGCACCTAACAGTTCAAGGTTGACACGTTGGGCCTTGTCTTTGCAACGTTTGATATTGAAGTTAAGCATCGGAGCGGCATATTGAATAAAAACTGTGATGCACTTTCAAGACTCTTCTGAAAAGTGGTTTCAATAAGAGTTACTTAGATTATACGTATGTGACCTACTTAGTATTATAGTTAAGTTGGTTTTTGTTAAGACAGGCTGGGTTAGCTTGTGTATTGGTGTCTTAGCCTATGGTAAAGCTAACTGTTTAGGTTGAAGATGTGTACCGATAGCAGGTCTTTATTTGTTAGCACTCATGTATGTAACTATAATGGTTTTATTTTGTTTGGTTTGGTTATGTCTGCCATACCTTTGATTTTTTTAATGTGGTTATGTGCTATTGTTCGGGTTTAGGTCAGGTTCTGCAAGCCAATGTTCTGATTGTTCTGTAAATATTGTTTTTAAAGTTTTAACCCAGAACATTGTCTTAAAAAGAGGGGGGCATAATGTCAGAACCTAGGGGTGGGCGGGTCCCACTTAATTACTAAATTTCATATACAAGGGGCAGGTTGACAGTCTAGAGGGAGACTCGAGGTATGGCAGTTTGAGATTGCACAACGAGAAGAAAAGAAACGCGTGAAAATTTGTTGTGTTGACTTATTTCTGAACTCTGACTTTGCGACTAGCTCGCGACAATGATGTTGGGCATATTCCATTTTGATATTTCAGTCGATGTCTGGAAAGGTGCTTTGTAAATTATGTGCTAATTAGGTTATGTTATGCAAAAAACTAGGTTATGTAAGCGGCATTAAGGTTATGTAAGGTTAAGGTTATGTGAACAGCACACTCATTTACCCAAAAAGCTGGCCCTCCAGTTTTTCACAGTTAAATGTTTTTCATAATTAGGTTATGTTATGTTTTTGTCTGTAGGAGGTCCACGGAATTACTGAAACTTTGGCTGAAACTCTGTACGAGAATGGTTAGAACATTAAAATTGCATACCACTGTATTACGTTATGTGACATCATGTTATTCTACATTACATTTATGTCACATTACATTACAATGTGTTACGTTTTATTTAATTGCATTATGGCAGAGTCAGAAATAAGACTTATTTTCAAAATAGAGAGTGGCTCTACAAGCCAATTATGCAAAGCAGTTTTTTTCAGAGGTTCTTAAAAGGAACTGTGTAATCGCCTTTTCTTCCATTATGAGTTTGGTCTAAGACTCCTCTGTTTCGACTTGTTTACCCAGTGTAGCTTCCCATTGAGTTTCCCTTGAATGTTGGATTTTGTCTGTGCCTCTACAATGGATTATGGTTTTTTGCTATGATTTCACTTGAAGCGATGATTGACTGATATCTTGTGCATTATGATAAAGACACGACGTAAGTCATCAGATTAGATTTAATTTGATTAATCGTTGCATTTGTGTTTCTAGGCGATGCTATCATTCTTTCAGAGAAGCTTTATCACATGAGTCCGTTGCAAATCCACGCCGTCTGCACCAGACTTGCCTTACCCGAACCCACCTGTGGTAGGCAGTTGTCATTGGTCGTACCAGGTTTTGGTGCTCTTTGATTAGAGTGGGTTAAATAAGATTAGAATGCCAGTGGGGTGAAATGAATTAGAATCAGCACTCTATTACATATGAAGGCAGACGATGTTACAACAGTGCTTCAGACACAAAAGATGCTACGAAAACAATGTCAAGAGCATATACTGCAAAAGTAATAAAGTATTTAGTGCAGTGTAAAGTTTGTAAATGTAATGTTTGTAAATATTGTCAGTGAAATAAAGTTGAGGAAAACCCAGAGTTCAAGTTACACGTCATAATCTAGTGTTACCTGTTCAGTGGTGTATACGTTACATTGGGTTAGAACAGGTTAAACTGGATTTTAAAAAAATAAATTTGATTAGATTAGATTACCAATAACTCAAATAGGATTAGATTAGATTAAAACTAGATCGGATTTGTACAGTGGAGCTGTAAAAAGGCTAAGTTTAGATGAGATGTAAGGATGTATGATGTTTATGCAAGTGTTTATGTGTGGGCAGTTCCTGTACGGCAGTGGGCATTTTATGAGCATTTATTTTTTTAGTTATTTATTTATCTGTGATTTTTCTAGATTCTGGAGATTTTAGGAAAGATATCGGACATCTTCTAGACTTTGTTACAAGACTTAAGCATCTTCAGGTAAGTACTTTATGGTAATTTTTCAGGATATTTCCAGTAGTAATTACCTTCAGACAATTTAAAGAAATGACTGTCTTCTGATAGTTTACAGTAATTGTCATTTGAAGAGCAGTGGTTATACGTACAACTTGGTGCTCTGATCTGTAGCGTACTTAGTCTGTAATCCAACGACTGCGAGTTCAGACTCCATGTAATGGCAAATTGTTTACTTGTGCTTGTCTTTGTGACCAAGCAGTAGAATTTGGCATCAGCATCAGCTGGGAAGTAATGGCAATCATACGATGTGCTGGCCCCGGGTCCATTGCTGACTGAAGGGGCAAAGAGTGGGAAACGAGTTCCTCCCCTACATCGCGCTAAAGGAGCTTTACTTTTTCATTTACAGCAGTTATCTCTGCAAGGGAGTTTGATGGTGTTCTTCATGTTAGATGACAGTGAAGATGTTGATGGCTGTTCTGAGAGCGAGTTTTGATGATTGGGAAGCCATAGTTTCTGTTGTTTTTTGAAATTGCAGATAGATGGCAGCACGCTTCCAGTTGGACGCAGTAATATCAACATGAACGACTTAATGTTTGACCTCCATTGTTTCAAATCCCTGGTGACACTACAGGTAAACCGCCCTTTTACACTGACCCCTCTATGTCTACGTTGTGCAACACGATGGTCTAATCGGTAGGCAGCTTGGTCTGTAATCCAACAGTTGTGGGTATGAGCCTGCTTAGCAGATGCTGTATAATGACCCTGTGCAGGCTATTTTCACACACGTGCCTCTGTCACCATGCAGTAGAATTCGGTGCTGATGTAAGCTGGGAAGTAAATGGCAGGTCATGTGATGCATTAGCCTTATGTTCAGGACCATAGGATTCGTCCACTGCTGGCTCAAGGGCTGAAGGGTGAGAAATGAGTGCCTTCCCTATGTTCTGCTACGGGACATGTTAGTTTTGCTATGCTACTTCTGTTCTGCTGTATCAGCTAATCTGGATTTTGATCAGATTGTGCCATCAGTTGATACCCTTTGCATTAGGATTTAACCAGTAAATTGGGTTACAGCTCCATGCAGATTAGGTTAGATAAGGTAAGTTAGATTAGGTTAAAATAGACAGTTGGGTTAATTATACAGCAGGCGAAATGACCCTAGAATAGGTTAAGTTGAATTAGGTTAGATTACTGGTAGGTTAAATTGGATTGGAATAGCTTAGGTAAAATTAAAGTAGGTTAAGTTTGTTTGCATAGATGTTTATGTGAATTAGTAAGATTAGGTTAGATTAGGTTGAATTAAGTTAAGTTAGGTCTATTAGATTAAACTAGGTTAGATTAAGCTAGGTTATATTAAGTTAAGTTAGGTTGGAATTGATGCTTATATAGATTTGAAAAGTTTGATCTTTTTTCTGGTTCCATTGCGTTGTGCTCTGTGTTTTCCAGGTAAGCGGTTGCAACATGGACAAGATATCCGAGGTGGAGCATCTGAAGAAGTCGCTGACGTATGTTGGAGCCAGTCACTCTCTGAGTTGCCTCAAGGTATCTGCTATCTGCAGAGTAATTATCAGTCAGTCAGTCTGTTACGAGATCAGCCAGTCAAGTAATTCAGCCAACTGGTTAGCCAGTCAAACCAGTCAGCTCATTCAGTCAGCCAGCCACTTAGTCAACCACTCAGTCAGACAGTCAGTCAGTCGGTCAGTTTATCAGTCTGGAAGTTGGTCAGCCAGTCAACTGATCATCTAGTCTACTGGGTAGTAAGTCAATCAGCTTTCAGTCAGTCAGTCAATCAGTGTAGCATTCTGACCACTTGTATGCGAATGTAAATATCCTGCTTGCTTATTCCGTTTATCAAGATCTTTGTATAGCGCCTCTACATTATGACCATCAGTTGTGTTCCTTGCAGGAGATACTTCTGATTGGCGTTGGTCTTAGTCAGCTGACGATGTGCGATGAGAGCACAGCAACGCTTCTCGTTCAGCCGTGGTCGTCCGTCCGTCGCGCCGACTTCAGTCACAACCGAATTCCTCAGATCGATGAATCTGTGGTATGGTACTACCAGCGATCAATGGATCAATCAGTTCGATCAATCAAACGGGATCCTGTGTATTAGATTTACATATTGTTATTTTATTCTTCCATCGCACATTTTTCTATTTGTGGGTGGTGGTGGTCGATTTGGTAGAGCGCCAGGTCTGTAGTCCAACGATTACGGGTTCGTGCCTGCTGAATGGACTTGCCTGTCTCATGACTTTGCATGTGTCGTTCACCCATACTTGTCTTATGCCTCCAGTAAAGATGGAAGTAAGGAATAGTAAGTTAAGGCAAGGAAATGTTTTTGAAAGTAAGGTAAAGTGAGGTTGGATAAGGTAACATAGAATAGAGTGGCACAGGGTAGGGTGAGTAGAGGCAAAGTAATATAGGGTAAGGTAAATCAGGGGAAAAGTAATGAATATAAGGTAAGGTACAGGGTATGGTCAGGTCAGCGGCCTTCAACTGATGCCTTGCTATGGACGTGATTAGATTTGATTAGAAATTAGATTAGCTCTACAGAGAAATTGATTGTGGCATGTTTTGGTTTCAGAAACTTCTGCCTAATGTTGAGTTTCTTGACTTGAGCCACAATCGCCTGGAAGCGATCAGCAACCTTCAGCACCTGAGTGGCCTCCAGCGGTTGATCCTGGCGCACAACCTCATCCGATTCGTTCCTTCGCTCCACACAAAACTCGGCAACATCACTGCTCTCGATCTCAGCCACAACAAACTTGAGAGTTTAGAAGGTTAGTGGATACAGCGGTGAAAAACAGGAGGGCCAGCTTTTTGGTTTAATGTAACATAATATCTACCACTGGGATCGTCAAAAATAGAAGGGCCAGCTTTCTTAACGTTTGACCTCATGATCATAAAAACTGGAAGTCCAGTTTTTCTCGATTTGCTGTTGGCATGTAGGATGGTAAAGAGGGAGGAACAGATTTTGGCTTCCTACCATGGCTCTAGTGATTGCCCTCTTTACGTTGCACTAAATACTTTATTACTTTACAATATATTACGTAGAACTTTTGCATGTTGCAGGTTTGGCAAAGCTGTATTCGCTGGAATTTCTTGACGTCAGTCACAACGACATTACACAGGTTTGAGTTTGAATGGAATGTAATCTAATCTGAAAATTTCTCTAGATTCTCATGGAAGCTCAATAGAATCTCGTAGAAGATGTAATGGCTGTGAATTTCGGATCGTCAGAGTGAGCTATTTGGGAAATCTGATGACAGGCAACTTGTATTGTCATCTCAAAAATGTGGACATAGTGATCTGGCAAATAACAGGGAGAGGCAGAGGGAGTGGAGAGGGAGTAAAGAAATGAGATGGGGAGAACCAAAGGATTTTCCCAGGAGGGACATCTGGTTAAATTAAAGGGCAGATGCTGTGCACAGGATAGGCTAATAAGAAACAGTTTCTCACTCAGAATGTGATGGTTATTATTTTCAGGTACTTGAAGTGAGGTACGTGGGAAGTCTGCCTTGCCTTGAGTGTCTTGACCTCAGTGGCAATCCTGTGACAGCAAGTCTAGATTACCGGACGACTGTGTTCGAGATGTTTGGTGAGCGTGCCAAAGAGGTAAGCATCTTTGTAGATGTCTCCACTGGCATGCTTCTGCAGACATGTAGAACTAAACCAGTGGAATTTCGCCTGCAACATATTTTCTTGTATCTTTGTAAGTGCGTGTGTATGTCTGTTGTTGCAGGTTGTCTAGCAATATGTAGGACATCAGCTTTAGGACAAAAATACGGTTTTATTTCCTAAGCTATTTACAAGTGAAACAACTTGTGTAGTAAGAAGATGTTGACATCATGCAACAGTGGACCAGTGGAAAACCTCGTGAACAGAAACACGACGTCCGCCAACAGACGGTGACGAAGAATGGCTCAAAAGAACCCAAATGGCTCACAAAAGAACTAAAAGAATCATCTGCACAGGAACATGAAACAAATAGTCAAGAGACTGGCAACAAAACCGTCATGCAGGAACAAAAGCCAAAATCCAGTCTGAACAAAAGTTTAATACAATGCCTTTTATAAGGTCAGCTTTCCCGCCAAAATGTACAGTAGACATACAACATACAACAACTTCACCGACTCGGTTATTATATTAGATCAGATCAGATGAGGAGTAAAATGAAACTGTACGTGTATGCGTAAAAAGAATAAAGTAATAATATATAAAAATAATACATTGGATCTGCTGTAATGAGCTGTTGACTTTGTGGACTGTGCGTTGGTGCGTAGATCTCTCTGGACGGTGGAAAACCAACAGCGCAAGAAATCGACATGGTGGCCGTTCGTTGTGCGCTAAACAAATCTCGGGAAACTAAACGCACCAATCGAAAACCCGGCCGCAAGGTTAGTGTGTCACATGCTGCAGTCTGATGCCACGACGTAGTTTTGTGTGACAACAGCGGTTAAAACCAGGGTGCAAGGATTTTATTATAATAATAATTATTATTATTATTATTTTTATTATTATGAAAATTGTTAACATGCATAAAGTTGTACAGAAATGTGAATCTGAGGCATAGCTAGTCAGCTGCCAGGTGATAGTGCAGTTGGTTAAGCAAATGTTTGAGAGCCATTGAGAAAAAATAGAGTTTTGAGATGTTTCTTCAAAGAAAAAGATGAATTTGAGCTTTGAGGGAAGTTTGTAATTTGTTCCATTCTATTGGCAACAGTGTGGCTTTATCGAGTGTTGGCGTGTTCCATGGTTCAAGTTGATTCGACAATATATTTTTTGTTGCTGATTAACATTGTTTTTTGCATTAAAATTTGTCAGGTGGCTGTGAACGAACCCACGATCGCTGATGCAGAACCATTTGATTCTTCTGGCTCTCCATCCTCTTCGACTTCACGCTCTGTGTTTCCATATCCTTCAGTGACACCATGTAGTGTTACACCGCCTTCACATGAAACCGTTGCGCAAGACGGAGCGAGATCTTCACCAGGGGGTGCTGTTGGGGGTGGATCAGCTACCTCAGGTAAACAAGTATGTATGACAGAATATGTTGCAGGATCGGCTTGATTTGGTCTCGGTTCTGCTTGACCTGGCAGAGGTTCCACATGATTTGCTCTCAGTTCTGCGTGATCTGGTAGACGTTCTGCATGATTTGTGGCAGTTCTGCTTGATTTATGGTTGTTCTGCTTGAAAGGTTCTGCCCGATTTCTTGGGGATTCTGATTGGGTTGCAGAAGGTTACACTTGGTTTGGTGGAGACTGACCTTGATTTAGTGGAGGTTGTGTTTGTGTTGTTTAAGGTTCTGCTTGGTCTGTAAACGATTCTGCATGATTTCTCAAGGTTCCTGCTTGGTTTCTCAAAGGGTCTTCACCTTGCATCTGTTCATTCTGCTCAGTTTCATGTGTTATTTTGTTCTCAACTTGAGACTTGCTTTTTCCAACCATAGACTGTCTCTCTGTTTCAGAGACTGACTTTCTTGTGTAGACCTGACTATGTGGTTTGGTGTGCCATCACTTGACACTTTGTTCCTTAGAGCGGGGGGGGTAAAAGTTCCTAATTATTAACGATCATTTCTTAGGGTTTCTGCTTGATTTGTTTAGAGCTTCCAAAGCTTTCTGATGTGCCATTTTTTTCTGCTTTCGGTTCTGTTGCAAGAACTGACTTTATGTAACGTTTCTTTTCTAATGTAATCTAGTGCACTGTAATTGGAAATTATGTAGTATCTGGTGTAGTGTCTGGTGTAGTGTCTGATCGTCCTCTTTGTCTCTGTCTTTTTGTGTATCTCTTTCCCTCTTGGTCGGTTTCTGTGTCCTCTTTTCTGTCTGTCTCCATCTTTGTCTGTCATTCTGTCAGTCTCTGTTTCTGTCTTCCTGTTTGCACATATCTCACCTTCCGTCTTTGCCTCTGTCCTTCTGTGTTTCTGGCTGCTCTCCCTAATTGTCTATCTCTCTGTTACTGTGTGTATCTTTGTCTCTCTGTCCATCAGATTTTCTCTTTGTCTATCTCCATTTGTCTGCTTCTCTGTCTTCCTCTGTTTCTCTATCTCCCTTTGCTCCTCTGTGTCTGTCTCCCTCCATCTCTCTCTCTTTCTCTCTGTCTGTCTCTCGGCCTGTGTGTCTGTCTGTGTGTCTGTCTGTCGGTCTTTCTGTGTCTGCTGCTGATGGCTGTGTTGTCTTGTGGCCGAGCAGATGCTGCGCAACTGCGCCAGAAGATAAGTCAGCTTCAGGCAACAGGTGGCACCTGTTGGTTGCGCCAGCTGAACCAACTCCTGGCCGAGAACCAGGTAGCCTCCGCTTCCTCAGATAGAGCGCGCCCTGATCCCCAGGTATGCGTTCACGGTTTAACCGCAAGCAGGTTCAGCGAATGCATTATTATGAGTTACATCCTGGTACAGTGGAGCCTCTTTATAACGTTGGGAACCAAGTCAGTCGCCAGGTTACGGTGAAGTGCCATAAAATGTCATGGTGTGAGGTGAAGAATATCCAAGATCCAGATAACAGTTAATAAATACTATTATTAAAAATTATTAAAAATAATAAACTAGAATAATTAAGTTGTGGTAAAATGTTGTGTCAACGAGGGGAATTAAATCCAAGATCCAGATTACAAATAAAAATTTTATTAAAAATTATTGAAAATTGTAGATTTGAATAATGAGGTTGTTATGTAGTGATGTCATGTTATAAATGGGAAAAATTTCAAGATCCAGACTAAAATCCAGAATATTTTTATTATTATTAAAAGTTATTATTAAAATATTTTACCCCAGGTACCAACAGATTTGATCCCTCAGATACTATGATAAAACTACAAGCTAGAATATCAAGGTTGTCATGTAAAAATGGAAATGTACACGTTTTTCTATTGCAACCATATGGCCTTGACCCTGCTTGTATTTTGATGAATTTATCGGGTGAGGTTCTTCACCACCACTACCTATTTGAATGGGTGCTGTGTGATTTAAGGTCCCTGTGTATCGACTATACGTAGGTGAATTAAATTAAAAGACATTACAACAGTAATATATTACATAGGTGACCCTATATTTATAAGCAGGACTTTAGTGGTCCTTCGTCATTCTTTCCTTCATATCCCAAAGGGGCATTTTGTACACTGCATTTTATGATGTTTATTGGGAATTCTAAATGAGATGAATCAATGAAGTGCTTTTATATTATTGTTCATGTTATAATGATCTGTGTTCCAATGAGGTTCCGGTGTACCATGTCCAAAATTCAGTTTGCATGTGCTGTCTTTAACAAGCAAGTAGTTTTTGATATCTTGAAAGCATGCTCTGCTGTACAAGCTTTTAAAGTTAGCTTTCTGTTGTTTTTTTATATCATACTTTTAAAGAGTTGCTTTGGTTTGCATAAAACTGGTCAGATTGTTTTTCGTTTTGCACATTTTATGAGTTCAGACTTGTATTTAGGAGGACTTATTTCCAACGTTTCTATTTGGTTTTTTAAGTAACTTATTTTAAGATTGATTTTTTAAATTTAATCTTTTTGTAACAATCCTGTCAGTTGTACTGCTTGCTTACAACTGCTTGGCACTTTTTCTCCATCTCAGCTATGCATGATTTGCAAATTGAAGTTAATCCTGACTGCATATAATTATATTATGCTTTTATGTCTGTCTCTGTCTGCTGTCTCCGTCCGTCTGTCTGTCTGTCTGTCTGCCTCCGTCCGTCCATCCGTCTGTGTCACCTCTTAACAGTTTGAATGTATTTTCTTCCTTTTCTTTTCTAGTTTTTGCCTGATCATCCTGCAAACAGCTTTTGCATTAATGCTTGTAAACCATTTTGTAGCTTTTTCAGTTTGCAGCTTATCACTCAAGTACTGCAAAGATTGTCGTTGTAATGGTACCGGCTTTTGGCTTTGAAGGGGGGGGTGTATCGGCCACTGCACCATACCATGTTGCAATTGGCTTATTTTGTAGGTTAGTCAGAGTTCCTCATCTTTAAGTGGTCAAGAGAGACTGGACAGTCGAGAAGAGACGCGATTCCCTTTGGGTCACCTGGAACGACATCTGAAAAGGTTAGTTTCAAGTTTTCCATTGCAATCTTTCTTATAGAAGTTTATCTTTAAGTACCTCTGCCCGTAGCCCTGCAAGAAATGACTGACATATAGAGTGTTAAACGGTAAGGGGGGTTAAGACGCAGATGTTGTGAATGGATTACTGACAGACTATGCTATGCGCTTTTGTTCACGATATGCGTCAGTGGTGCACTAGAAATACGGCGTTGTATTACTGGTTGTATTATTGCTGGTCGAAGACTCTAGAATTTGCTGCCAGTTTCTGTCCGCTCTGCAAGTTCTGTGATGTCATTTAGGTCAGGGCTGAAGTCCCAGTGTTTTCAGATTGCTTATCCTCCACATCCTGACTTCCGGTCTCAGTGACCCCACAGATCGTGACTGGTTCTGTCCACTGGATTCTGCTTTTGGCATGCAGTTTTGCGTAAATGCGGCTATCGATTGATGCTTTTTCTATGATATGATAACAGCGCTATAGAAGTTTAGTTGAACAATACAACAAAATTGTTGCCTTTGAAAGATCTAAATTTCTGTGTGGTAGGCCTACTTGTGTGTTACAAATCCTAGTCAATCAATAAATCATTCATTCGTTCATTTAAATAATGAATTTTCAAGATCAAACGTTAATTAGTTGATCAATCCACAAATAATTAGAGATTCTGACAATCAAACAATTTTTCAATCAGTCAATCCAAAAACTAGGTAATTAATTTTTCAATCAATCAATCAATAGAAAAAGTACATAATGAATTTGTATATCAGATAGTCAATGATTCATCAGTCAGTCATTCAGTCAATAAAACTAAGTAGTGAACTTTACAGTCAATCCCTCTCAATCAATCCAACAATTTGCCATTACTGCACCTTACCCTGCCTTACGCAGGAATCCTGGTGAAGACGACACAGCCAAGGGAACGGAGTCTGAAGCTGGTAGAAAGTCGAAGCGTTCGCACAACTTCATGCTACCAGAGACCCTTCCGAATTCCAGTGATGCCGTATTTTGCGCACATCTTCAGACGTTGCTACCACAGCGCAGCAAGAGCTCTGAGTCGGACGACGGAGCCGAGCTTCCAATTCACATCATGTGGTGCACAGCTGTTCTCAGTCGCATAAAACTAGAAACGGAATTCCCTGGATGCATCTACATCACGACCGAAAACATCCACGTGTTCAGCGTCCGCATGCTCGCTGGGGACACCGGAATCCCCCGTCTGTCAAGGACGCTTAAGCTGCCGCTTGGCAAGATCACGCGAATCACTGTTGGCCACGAGGGCCTGTACGTTCTAGTCGAGTGGGCGTCGACGGAACCACGTGCTCACGGTGTCATTGCGTTCCTTACGTTCAGTGCCGGAAAAACTGACGCTTTCATCAACTCAATAAAACTTGCTCACCGTCGATCGATTCCAGAGCTGGACGATTACGAAGACCCCCACGTTGTGTCGTCGAATGGTGTTGAGGCAACTTTAAAGCAGGCATTGAACGTTTACGAGCAATACACGGACCCTGAAAGGATTCGCCTGATCCTCTACTTGCTTGTGATGGTCGAAGGCCCGTCGTCGACGGAGTCGGTTAAGACGTCTTCGCTCGTGATCACTTCGAACTACATCTATCTTGTGAAGCAGGACTACTGCAACACCCCATTGCCATCGTATGTCTCGAGTTTACCCGTCGATCCGGTCTTTCAAGTCATGAGCATATTTCCGGTCACAAGTCGCATCGTCAGCATTCAGATGTACGACATCGATACGATCGAGTCGAGCAACAACCACTCTCTTCTGTCCACCTTTGCCAAACCTAGTCTTGTGTCTACCTCTTCAGTTGGTTTCATCGGATACGGCGTTCGGGTAAGCTTCCACCTCGGCGAGTATGGTATTCAGGTGCTCGACGTTCGAATGCCGACATCAAATCTGCGTGAACGATTTCTCAGTACCCTTGTCCGAGTGCACTCTGATATTTCCGACGCCCTTGCGAATTCGCCCTTCCAGAAGCCGAGGGGAGCAGGAGGAGCTTCTCTGCGGGACACGGACAATGCCAGCTGTGATAGTTTTGGTAGCCAGCGGAGTTCGAGTCGGATGAAAGGAAAGGGTGGGAAGAGGAAGTTGAATGGTAGCTCGAAATTACCTAGCCCCTTGAGGCAGGGTGCCGAGGGAGAGGTTCCTTCGATTCCAAATCTGCCGTTGTCGGTGCCTTTGTCTGAAGCAAAGGCAGATGTTCGAGATACTACCGTATCTGGCGGGAATGAGATTCAGTCTGTATCGATTCAAAAAGGTTTGACTTACACGGAAGGTACTGCTACTGTTCAGACTTCTCCACAACACAGAGCGGCAAAGATTCCGTCCATTCTAAACCCATCAAGTGTGACTTTGCCTGAGAATACTGCTGCTGTTCATGAAAATACTCCAGCAGTTCACGATGCCAGTTTGTCATCTGCTCCAGATCCAAAGAGTTTGAATACTGCACATAGAGCTGCCGACTTTGGAGCGAGTGTTTCTGCTTTAACTGAACCTCACCTATCAGTTCCTGGACATTCCTCAGACCAGACAGTGCCAGCCAAGGTGTTGGAATTCAAAACAAATTCCCCATCCTCATCTCAGGAGGACTGTTTGACGGAGTTCTCTCGCTTACTGCATTCAGAGACTTCGGATTCAGACTTGATGGGTATGTCGGCAGAGCCCACATTACCTGATGCTGTTTTCAAACCAACACTGTCCAACTACTCTCAAGAAAATGTTAAAGAAGATTGGCACGACAGTAGTGAAAAACAGCATAGCACTGTTGAAACAACATCTTCTACGAATCCTTTTAAAACTGACACCAGCGAACTGGACACTGTGAAGATTTCCGACAGGCACAACTGTGACAAGACACAACACAGCAGTTCTCAGAGTGCCAAGTCTTCCATCAGGTCCCTTAGTCCATCCAGTCTGGATTCATTCCAGGAAGATGTTCTTAAACACAGTGCCGATGAGGTCGGAAGTCTGGACAACGAGGAAAGCACCGTTTTGCGGAGTCAGATCGTCAGCGAAAGTGACATTGCGGTGGTCCGTCTCTCTGTTGGAGACGCTGCACTGGCAGATCCTCTGAAAGATTTCACAAGCAACATCTCCACTGTGGTCTCCAGTTCCCCAAGGAACCGTCCGCTGGAAATTGAACGCTTTTCACGCATTACTGGAACAAAACCCGACCGGCCACGCGCCGGACGAACACTTCCAGTGTCCCTACCATTTCAGCTGGGCTACCCATCGAACGAGCTTTTGGATCATCTGTCTGAATGTTTTGATGCAGTTCCGTTGTTTCCGACAGTTTCTGCCCCGTTCGAAGCATTCATGTCGATGAGCAGCCTTGAACTAATCAACTATTTCCACCAGAACATCGCAATCATCAGCAAAGAAAATGAGGAACTTCGTCACGTTTTGTGGACGCTTGTAGTTCCGTACACAGACCCGACCGTTGAAATTCCGTCTTGTGTCCTGCTGAGCACCAAGGCCATCTATTTCGTGTCTGACTACTGTAGGCAGAATATAATCCCTGCTGCGGCGGGACTGCGGGCGCACAAGCGTTACTCGTCAGACAGCACGTCGTTATGCACGGGCATTGATAACAGACTGGAGAAACTTCTCCAGCAGTCGAGCTGCCACCTGTCCTGCGGCATTCTCAGCAGCTCGAGCTCCTCCGAACGCAAGCGGGTGCTTCGTTCCTACGCGACGATCTTCCTCAAAGATCTGAAACAGGTCAACATCGGAATCTTCTGTCAGACGATTCGACTGACGGGACCCGACGAGAGAACGGTTCTCGCGTGCGTGACGCACAGCTGCCAGACGAGCGAAACATTCCTGAACCAGCTCAGGACGATTCTGCTGCAGTTCTATCCCCTGCCGTCACCGGATGTCGTCTCCAGTCAAGAACTGGAGCAGGACTTCTATAAGATGTTCTCGAAGCCGCGATCGCTCGAGGCGAAACAGGCGAGCGACGCGCGTTTGGTTTATCCGGCCGACGACTGCGTCTCCGACATCACCTACCTGATCTGTCGAATGTTGAAGGGCAGGAAGGCTGATTTCCATGCGCTCAGGCTACTGTCCTACCTGCTGTGCTTCCAGGTCGAGTCGAGCCTGACCGCGGGCATTCCGCTTGACCTGCTGTACACGAAACCCCGAACGCTGATGTTGACCGAGGACCACCTGGTGCTCGCCGTCGAAGACCACGTCAGCTACCCGTTACCGGATTTTGCACGGATGCCACCCGCTCGTCCCCAGATGGAGATAATCGAGGTGCGGTACCTGGAGTTCCTGCAGAGGATTACGCTTCATTCGGAGGACGTGCACGTCGTCATTATGACCTTCTCCGACGAGACGGGAGAGGTGATTGTCGACACGAGCGTAGAGCACTTCAGCGCCGATAAGGGAGTCCACTTCGCACCGGAACCAGTGCAGGAGGTCAGTTGGATGTTGCTGATCCAGAACAGCAGAAGCAGGGACAAGCTGATCAAACTGATCAGCCAGCAGTGGGAGGAACTGCACAGAGGAAAACAGCTCACGATCAGCACGCTGCCTTAACTTT
The DNA here is from genome assembly GCA_964023275.1 of Norana najaformis. NCBI lineage: Eukaryota > Metazoa > Annelida > Clitellata > Crassiclitellata > Hormogastridae > Norana > Norana najaformis. The sequence continues at coordinate 3,923,551 of OZ029924.1, read as the reverse complement.
ATATGTGTGTGGATTTGCGGAGGATTTCGTTGTGAGTTTTCTCCAGAAAGCCGCGTTCATTCGGTTGGCCCACTCTCCGTCACTTTTGGTCACTGGTGGTCAGCTGTGGGCCAATGGACGTGGCTGGTGGGGCCCTTCGTTTCCCAGCTTGCTATGCTCAGTGGGACTCTGGGGATGCAGAGAACAAGTTTTTTGCAGAGAAAACTTCTTGAAAATCTGATGTGCATGGAATACAAGATATTTTCTGCATTCAGATTTTGTGGTGAATCTTTGTGCAGTTTTGTTGGTGAAACTGGAAAATACAGTTTGGCCGAATAAATGTAGACTCCTTTTATTTGCTGTAAGATAATCACAGGCTTTTTCCTTTCTTGTCTGATTTGCTTACTTGGAATATAAAATCATATTTTACGGTCATTTTTGTGTATGTCAGCATATAATGTCATTTCTTTAGTTCATTAGATAATCCCTAATAATCACTAATTGTAACAAGTAGTTAGTTTTGTTGGAACATATGTATTTTCCGTCACGTATTATAATTAGAATCCTGTGTTTCGTGGCCCGTATGGGGTGGTCCGTAAAAAACTTCCGAAAAAATGGCCTGTTTTGGACCAGTCCCTTTCCGCTTGTCCAGATTGTCCGCATTTGGCATTTCCCAGTCTCCCTTAAATTGAGGACGTCCGCACTCCCCGGAAATACTAAGGACTAGATTGTGCTAACCCAGATGGGGCCCAGATTGCCAACCGTCGCGCAGCGACGTTGGTGCACGACATGACAGATATGCTACCCAGATGATCTCGCATGGCTAACAGTGCTACAGGCGAGGAGGTACTCTGCTACCGCCGCATCCAGCAAGGATGGGCCAAGTCTAATTAGATCTTGGGGAGTGCAGACTGACTGTCCGACTGAACTTGGTGTCTGTGCTGAAATAACTGTGAAATAACCAAATTCAAATGCATTGGGAATAACCCCGTCCCACTGTCCGAATTTGTCTGCATTTTTTGACCCCTTCCTGCCTCTGCGGACGTTCTTTTTGGACAACCTCTGTCCTGCCTGTCCTGCCACTGAATCATTGAGACACGTGGATGTGCTTGACTGAACTTTGTAGATTTTAATCCTTTGCTAAGCTTCGTTACGGCTCAAACAGCCACGCTTATGGGGCCCAGATTGGGCCACGGAGCACAGAATGGACCTCCAGCGTGCTACTGGTGTCCAGCGTTGGGCCCCGTGTAGCCCCAATGAACGTGGGTGTCAGAGGAGAGCCAGTGGTCCCATCGTAGGCTGTTTTAGACGGTTGGTCTAGCAACTGCGAAACCCCGTGAACCGTATTGTCTGGTCATATAGTCCCTGGTATATATGTAGAGGTCTCCGTAAGTAGCCGAGCACAAGGGGCGTAGGCTCTCTACTGTATGATATGTATTTTAAAATCAGAAGCTTTTGAAGTTTCCACATCAGATCTGAACGATTTGACCGATATTTCAAGTCGTTTTGGGTCCAGTTTGTTTGGCTTCAGTTTTGTCTTTTTGGCTGTGGTTTTTTGGTCTGGCCTTGTTAAGAGCAGTATGCCAGATGGTTTTTCTGTGTGGGACCTGTAGTAACTCCCTCAGGCGCAGCTGCTCCACACCGTTGGCTGGTGTTCTGTCATTAGACAAGTGGTGCTTAGTAGACGCGGAAATAATAAAATTAGCTGATATCGAAATGCGATATAAAATATTTTATTGAAGGTTAACTGATCCCTCTAGAAATGGTATTTGGCTGTGGTTAGATAGAAAACCAGTTGGAAGTGAGTTGTGTTTAATTTCTACCCGAGGTGGGAGTGATTCCTAGGGAATCGAGAAATTTGTGTAGGGTCCAAATAAGATCTCTTCCCACCAGTCCGTGGGGCCTACGAGAAAAGTGCCTCTGAAAACGACCACATTTGGGGCATTACTGTTTTTACCTTTTACTTGCATTATTGTCGAAATTGGTTTTATTATTTTACCTGTGAGCATTTCTGACGATTGATAGTTTTGTCGAGTTTTTATTTCCTTTTCATCGCTGCTAATTACTGAGTTTGAGATGTTGGTCGTTCTAAACGCTTTGCGGTGTTGAGTAACTTTAACTTCTCTGAAGAATTTCCTCAACTGCGTCGCGGAACAATAAGAAAGTTTTCTGTTGTTACATTTCTCGCTTTGTCTTCCCAACGTTCTTTGTGTTACTATCATTTTAAAAATACTGTTGGGAATATTGTATTGGAAGCTTTTAATAAAATAAAATGACGTAACAAACTCCTGAAAAATCAACTGGTGTTGGGGTTTTTGGCAGACTGGCATTTTGGAATTTTGCCACACGCAGATGCCCAGTATAGATGCTCAGTTTGAATGCATTGTTACGTTATGCCTGCATCAGGGATCTGTGCGCCGGAACTGAAACTGTCATCGTCAAGTTAATTGCAGACAGTGCGTTCTTATAAGCAGAAGTCATCGTATTCATAAAGTATAAAGCGCCACTTAAATGATGAGTGCAGGGCACCAGCTTATCTAGACGACGGCGACGATGATGATTTCCATTAGACTTGGTGATAGGCATTTCCCTCTCGCTGCTAGTTTAATTTTTTTAAATCTGAGGTATCATAGCTTCCTCAGGGTAAACAATATTTGATTAATCCAAAAAGCATTTGCGGCATATCTAGCTGAAATAGTCTTGACAAATAGACATAGTAGTAGTAGTATTACTGGTAGTACACCTCTGTAGCAGCAATGCAATGGACACAGCTGCTTCCAACCGTAAGTCGCCCCTGCTGTTGATTGCAACCCCTATGTAAACGAGGTTGTGGTCGCGGTCGTCGCATTATGCACCACCATTAGTTCGTTGCAATGGGGGAATGTCCTCTCTTCTCCGGACGGTATCAGCTCGAGCAGGGCGAGGAGAGAGAATCCTAGAGCGGCACTGGCGACCTTTCCCAAGGCCGAGTCGTCTGGATGAATCTCCTCCTGCAGGATTTCGAAGAACGTGACGAAGAGGAAGTTACCGGCGGCGAAGGCCTGCAGGACTCCGTTGGCCAGCTGGACTCGGTCGTTGGTCGACGGATCATCTACCGTCTCGACCATTCCCGTCCCGATGCCGACGCCGACCGGCATGAAGAGTGAGCAGCAGTAGATCGTGATGAGTAGGTGGGAGAGCCGGTAGTGGCACTTAGATAACTGCAGTCCAAGGCTGAAGCTGATGATGACTTCGTGGCTCATGACGGCAACCAGCAGAGTGAAGACCTTCAAAGAACATGACATAGCATGTCGTCAAGTAAGTGAGTAAGTTGATTCGTAGGAATGGAGATAAACGCTACTTCAAACACCCACATGGTACTTTTACAAACGCCTCAGTTTGTCATACGTTTCCGAACTACCCTACTTCCATTGCTATCGAGTCCAAGTTCTGGCCTTAAGTCTAAAAATGTAGAAGTGCTATGAGAAAATCGTTTAGAGAAACTACTTTTATAGGTGCTGCTTCAAACATTCGCAAAATGACTGTTACAAACTGCCAGTTCTACGTGTCAGTCATACACCGTCAAACAACCCCACCCCTCTGTCCACTGCACATTTGCTACACCTTCATTCTAAAAATGTAAAAAATGTAAATTTACACATTTTTCTGTAGCGACCACATGGCCTGCACCATGCTTATTTTCAATGCGTTGATCGGGTGAGATCCTTCACCACCGCTGCCCGTTTGATTGGGTGCCAAGGCATTTAAGGTTCCCGTGTATGTCCCAGTTTCGAAGGCAATGTAATGTCATGTCGTGTGATTTAATGTAATGTAATGACAACAATTATTATAGCGCCGTGAGTAGCAGACGACGTATACGGTTCTTTAGAACTCTGGCAGACATGAACTCACTGGTGTCAAAGAACACGCAATGTAGACTATGTTGCAGCCAAACATATTGGTTTAATTGCTTTAATAGGCCACAGTGATGTAGGCTATAGGACACAGGGACTCTGCTTTATTACCAGACGTCTCTGGCAATTCTCAGTACAATAGTGTCCACTGTTTCCAGATATTAGTCCTACTAAACTAGAAAGAATTGGGGCCACTGACTATTTTATTGTTAGCGTATGCAAGTGACATGCTTCAGTGTCTGCAATTAGCAGACATTGTTTCCAACATTTTTGTTTCAGAGTGCTTATCCTCCTTCGGCTGCCTTTCTGCTTCATCGGAATGTAATGAAATGAATGCCCTTTGGAATTGACGGGATTCTGTTTTAAATAAATAAGTAATCGTTACTAGCGCGAGACAAACGCTCACACTTTGCTCCAAAAATGCTCCAAAACAGTGAAAAGTAGAACAATGTAAACAAAGCAGATTCAATATTGTAAATAGTTTAAAAGGTCTACCTGTCGACACAGTTCGAGAGGAACTTCTGTTTTGGAGTTTCATCGAGTGATGTCTAGTGCATTATTATAACGGCGCTATAGAAGTTCTAAGATTAGATTAGATTACTTCTTGGGAGTGAGTATCAAGACGGAATATACTTTAGCGATGCTGTCTTGTAGTCCGATGCTCATTCCTTCGAAGATGTGATGAAGAGACAACGCCATCATCAGTATCAAAGACCGCATTGCATGTCCCGCGTGCGCTCCATCTTCTCCCGCATCACCTCCTCCTGTCTCCGCAGCCTCCTCGGTCCTCCTTGTGCCCTCTTCCAGTTTTCCGTCCTTCAAGCTTACTCTGCACGCATCGAATCCGCGCGACTCTGACTCGCAGTGAGCTTCGTGGCAGTCTTTGGTTTCGTCAGCCTCGAAGGCAACGTTCCACGTTCCGATATCATCTGCTTTCGTTCCACTCTTACCAGTTCCGTTTACCCGGAGTCCGGTTCCAGTCGGATCGGCTTCCACCTCGCAGACGAAGATCGCGATGGAGTCGTCTTTCAGCACGACTTCTGGTTCGATCCCTCGAAACCCGCTCTCTCTATGATGCTTACAGTACTCCCCGCTCGCGGTGTCATGTTCGTCGAGTGCACTGGATTCCGCGCGGTGGACGTTTTCCAGTTTATTCGTGGTCTTCATATACTCTCCGTCGTTGTGAGGCTTCGAGCTGTCATTCGACGCATAATGTGTTCCGCCATTTGAGCGATCTGCGCTGTTTTCCACGCTTTCCACGGCGTTCCTCCCCGCATGTCTCTGCGTTTTGCGTTTGTTGATCCGCATCACGGCCTTCTCCAGGAAGAGTACGGAGAAGAAGCCACAGCCAACGATGAGATCAGCCACCGGGTAGGAGATTTCGAGCGGTTTGAGCAGGTAATCGTCGAGCAGTGAACGAAACTCTGGTCCCATGTGCAGAAGGTAGGTACCGAGGAAGATGCCGCCTCCGAAGCACAGAAGGTACCCGAGGATGCGCTCTCCTCTCTTGCCTCGTCTTGCGATGAACCCCGAGGCAAAGTGCGGCGCTAGGGTAGAGCCGAAAGGAAGAATAAAACTGATCACAATGCTCAGCACTTTAGCTGCCCACCTTTCCATTTTCTCTTACTCCGATGTCATTTATTCCGATGCCTAACTTTCCGGAAGGTTTAAGTAGATAATAGAGCTTGACATTGACAGAACGGATCTGTTCTTGAGTACTTTAGGGAGAAGTTAACTTGCGCTCGAGTACTTTAGTAAAAAAATAACTTTGTTATCGAGTGAAAAACGAACGACTTCTGAACTGGTTCGACGTTAATATCATATTTTAACTGTCGTTCTTGCTGTGTATTATTTGATTCTTGTGTAGTTTACTAATCTTCTGCTCTGTTTCATCCTAATCCCGCAATAGACGCAAAGATTTAGACTTAAATTTCAATTGTCCGCTAGATTAAAGCGAGGTCAGAGAGGCATCCAAATACCTTCTGCTTAGACCAACATCGTAGTCCTTCTGGTTTGTTTATTCGACTGACTGAATGGACGAAAATGACCCACTTTGTTTCTTAAACACGTAAACATGGTTGCAATATTCTCGAAGATGGTCCAGTTTTGTCGAAACAAATTTTACCTCAGTTTTTCGTTCTGTGTCGAGTGTAAGTATGTTAAAAAGTCGCATACGATATATCATTGACAATAATATGTGTTAGTGCTACGTATGTACCGGACGATGCTTCTGTCAGAAACGCAATAGCCTACATTCGCTTATTAAAGTTGGCGTGCTAGACGATGAAGAAATACGATGCTAATAAACATCCTTTATGTTAAATTAACATAACAATTAAAAGAAAAATTTCCAACCACAAAGCAGTCTGAATGCACAGTAGGAGCAGAATAGCTTCACTGTGTGTGAGAGGCCTTCGCACCTTGGCCGCGGCTCCCAGCCACGTTTCCCGTTGCACACCAAAACAACCGATGAACTGGCGAACCGGCCGAGCTCCTCCCACGGATCGCCGAACGATCGGCTGTACCCAGCTGTCGCTGCCATGATAGGTGCTCTTGTTACGCCTGGGCTCGCCGTACTGTCGCTGTTGGAGGGCCTGAGACCGATGTAAAGCTCGGTGGTACCTCGCCTGCCATTACACTAGATACGCTCAACTCCGCCATTGCCGTGCTAGGATAGTGCCAGTCCCAAGCCTGGATAAAGCAGGAGGGCGACGCTAATCATCTTTATTATGACACAGCGTCGTTAAACAGCAACTACACACGGATGCCATTACGTTCGATGGCGCCGCAGGGCAGACAACGCGGTCCACTGTCAATTCGCATTGGTTACCAGCGTGCAAGGTGACGAAACGGCTGGCTAACGGAACTGAGGGACCCCGTCAATTCACAAGATGCCCGACAAAACTGCGTTTTTACTCCAGCAGGTACTCCCGCAGGAACGACGCGGTAACCAGTGGCTTTGACCGAGGTGAGGCCCGGTAACAATACCTACCAAAGACAGGAGGGAGAGCAAGACAGGATCTATTTACGCAGAGGGTACTGGACGCTCAACGTTGGCGGGTAGCGCCGACGAAGCGGCGGTTGTTAGAATCACTCTGGTCGTTCTGCAAAGTGAAGCTGCCTTTCATGCTGCGCACATTACCGTTGGCTATTTTTGACTTTTACACTATGATTTATCAAGCTACCGGAGGCGCAGTTGGAGTCAATTTATAACGACGGGTAGCAGGTCTACCACTGCCTCTGAATGCGACACTGCTGACAGAAAAACTGTAGCAATGTCACTGTATGCGCCTTTAGTCGTGTTCGGGAGCAGACATTTCGTCTGCAGAAAATCGGTTACCTCGAGGCCTTTCTGCAATCTGAAGTAGAAGCCCACGGCCATCTACACAAGATGAATCGCAGGGCTCTGAACGCGCTTAATGGCATATGTACCGCCCTTTCAACCTTCAGCCTCAGAATGGGCCCTGGAGACGCAGCTCTGCTGGCGGCCAGATTTGGACTCGTTCCCGGCCTCTTTCATGAGGGAGCCACCGCGGTGGCTGGCCTGCTTGACATCGCTAGCGTCGCCTGCTCCCGCAAATGCTCAGTCAAAGCGCCAAAACATGAGGCGGTTCTTCAGTTGGCCAGCAGCAAGCTCGCCACTATCGAAAGCCACATCTCAAAGGCCCTAGACGGCACCATAAGACCTGGTGATGAGTCCAAGCTGATCCTCGACGAGTTTGAGAAGTACCGCGACGGGATCCGGCGCAGGTCGGCGGGTAATTCTGTCATCGATTAAGAGACAAACAACGAGCCAATCAGGCGCGGCCGTGAACAAGCCAACGCCTCTTCAGTCTCCATCGCCTTCAGCTGTGGCTGCTTCTTTCGTCCCGGCCGCTGGTTTGGCTCCGCGCCTCTAGTGGTTCTTGCGGTTCCGTCAGTTCCGCCGCCCTATGAGTAACTTCGAAGCTGTTCTTTTGGTGCAGGTGTCGTCGCAAAGCCTTTGGCGAGCGACTACAGCCACCACACAGTGGCACCTCTCGAGACACAGTACCAGACGCCTTCGTTCCAACCCACAGCACAGGGCTCGTCCAAGTCTCACCCCAGCAATTTCTACACAGTCTCGTTGGAGATGTGCCCCAACACCTGAGCACCAGTTCTTCCCAACCTGGCAGCACATCTTCACACATTCGTGAGGTCTTTCCGTCACACAAGCAACAGCTCCAACTGCGATCATACTGTACGGCATACATTACCCGGCTGCTGACCCGGGTTCTAGTGGCTTCAGACAGATACGGGCTTTAAACCCAGTCGGTGGCGCCAGCTGCAGGGCAGAGCCGATCGTTCGGCGATCCGTGGGAGGCGCTCGGCCGGTCCGCCAGTTCGTCGGTTGTTTTGGTGTGCAACGGAAAACGTGGCTGGGAGCCGCGGCCGGGGTGCGGAGGCCTCCCACACACAACTGACAAGACCTGCTGCGCTCAAACCTCTACTGGCGCAATAATTATTCTTAATTAAACCTGATCGCCGCATCTGTTAAACAATTTCAAACTCGAAGGTTAAAATCATGGCGTTAAGAATGCCTACATTAGTAGCACCCAATTTATGACGACACACTGTGCATGTAGCTTTCAGGGTCTTTACTTCAGCCTTACTTTACCGCAGTATTGAAATGCGATTTAAAATTGTGTAGTATCTGTTTAACGACGCTGTGCCATAGCGAAGATGATTAGCGTCCTCCTCCTCTTTTATCGAGACTTGGGACTGGCACCACCCGATTAAAGGAGTTGTTTTCCATTTTAAATAATTTTAAACCGGTTTTCCAATTTGAACGATTGACAATTAAACGTTTGAATTTAAAGATTCAAGCGATGCGCTGTTTGCAGATATCATACAAACATCTACGCTTCATCTGCGTCTATAACTGCATACAATTAAAGAGATATTTGATCGGATACAATTAAAAGGATATTTGATCGGATACAATTAAAAGGATATTTGATCGGATACAATTAAAGAGATATTTGATCGGATACAATTAAAAGGATATTTGATCGGATACAATAAGGAAAACACATTGATACACTGCAGTGCAAATGAGCATTCATATATTTTCTCATTAACGCGACTCCACTGACCTCTAGCGACAGCTTTTGTCGTTCGGCCATGGTTCATTCGGCACTTGCCCATAATTAATCTGAGCCCCGTTGAGATGTATTTAATGCAGGAGGTCATTGACGAAGTACTCCGTCGCCAAAATCAGTTCGGGCATAAACTGCGTGGCATTAAACACCTTGGGACCGTCCTATTATGTGACTATGGTTGGGCATTCGCTAGGCCTAAGTAAGGCAGATACCTATGGGTAGGTAAATGTAAATGTACACGTTTTATATAGCGACCGTATGGCCTCAACTCTGCTCAGTTTTTTGAATTTATTGGGTGGGATCCTTCACCACAGCTACCCCTTTGAATGGACGCCATACCATTTAACTTACCTGTTTCAAATTGCTTATCCACCATAGGCTGCCTCTCTGTCGTGCGGACTGACCTTCTGGATATCGACCTGATTGTGGCTTGGTTTTAGTGTGCATCGGTTGATGCCTTGTGCATTAGACACCGGCGCATTAGAAGTTGCTAATTATTATTATTATTAATGTCCCGTGTACGGACCGTGCTAACCCGAGATTTAAATCTCTGAAATAAGCCACGACCGGGATGCGAACCGGCATCCTCACGCTCAAAGACGCCTTGACGTAAGCTTCAATCAAAGTAACTAACCACGACAGTGTAAGGTAAGGTAAGAATAAGATAAGATAAGGTAAGAATAAGATGAGGTAATGTAAGTTAATCGTAATCGTTATTTCCGGATTTCTTAAGCGCCAAAAGAAAAGCCAAGTCGTGAGAGCCAGTTTACTCACGGGCGCTCAGTCAAACCAAAGTCGCTCAGGCAGGTGTACAGTGAGTTCGGTTCCAAGTCCAGGCCCAAAGCTGGGTAGGGAATGGTAGGATACAGCCGAGTAAAATAAGATAAAGAAAGTATCCTCTATCTCGACAATTGTTAAGCATCTATCAGACAAGTTAGGTCTACTTTACCTCACCTTATCTTACCTTATTTGACCTTATCCTGCTTTCCTTACATTAGTTTCTCTGATCTTACCTTTCCTTACCTTATAAGTTTGTCACACGTTGCCTGCCTTTACCTAATCTTATCTTATCATCATATATCTTTCCTTATCTTACCTTACGTTACCTTAATTTCTATGAGGCGTTCACGCTTTATTGTTAGTTAACAGACAGACAGACAGACAGACAGACAGACAGACAGACAGACAGACAGACAGACAGACAGACAGACAGACAGACAGACAGACAGACAGACAGACAGACAGACAGACAGACAGACAGACAGACAGACAGACAGACAGACAGACAGACAGACAGACAGACAGACAGACAGACAGACAGACAGACAGACAGACAGACAGACAGACAGACAGACAGACAGACAGACAGACAGACAGACAGACAGACAGACAGACAGACAGACAGACAGACAGACAGACAGACAGGGGTCAGCGTCCTTGCCTTAGTTCTTCAGCGTGCATGCAGAATCTGTGACCTTCGACCGCGTGGGGAGAGAAAGGGGAAGAGAGGAAGGAAGGGAGCGGCCTAGATCAATCAATCAGTGAATTAAGCTAATTAGCCTTTTTGGCCGGCGAAGGTCTCTTTGACTTTTGCCGCCTGGTGGTAGTTTCGCGAACTACACGTGCTTCGCCTGGGTGGGCAAGTGTAACGCAGAGCAAGTGTAACGAATGGCAAGTGTAACGCAGGGCGAGTATAAGGAATGGCAAGTGTAACGCAGGGAGTAACGCTCGACTCTAATATAACGAGTGACAAATTTTCGTAATATTCCGTGTAAATGTCTCCTCTTTTGGTTACAGTTTTGTCACTTGTAAGTCAGTTTCCAACATTTTTTCGTAAGGTTTTGATGACACATTTTGCTTGTGTTTTGAGTAAACTTTTGTCGCATTTTCTAGATTTTGCTAAACATCTTTTATTACACGTTTGTCTGTATCTGAGCCACAACAAAGCCTGTTACTTTACATAATGTTACATTGCAGCGCCTTTGTAAGGTACCCTAACGGCTCTATATAAGTGTTCAGATACATACAAGCATATATATGCACGTGTATATTGCATTTCATTGCATTGCTTTCAACTTTCTTTGGGCGCTTTATAAATCTCCATTTTACGATTACGGTTGCTTTGCACAGCTTGACCTGTAATATTCACATGACCTTCTTGTTCTAACGCAGGAGGTAAACCGACAACGCTGTGTTAGGCCTCGTCGGGCAAAATCAGAAAACTTCGAGCAACTCTAGGTCGTGGTTTATGAAATTCTGTCTGTTACGACGCCTCTTTCAAGGACGGAAGGACTGATGGCCTGACTGACTGACTGACCGACTGACTGACTGACTGATGGTCTGACTGACTGACTGACTGACGATCTTAACATTCTGTTAATGTGGTAAAAGGCTTCTGAAGTTCGCCTGAGGACCCGGACAGAGCAATAAACAGCTCGCTCATCTTATGTAAACAAAAGCTTATTATGTATATATATATATACATACATGCATATAGACACATACAAACACATACTCTAGAGGTACATATATAACTTCCATAATACAAGTATACATGTGCAGTTATATGTATGTGTATACATATACTGTATCCCAATAACTCGACTGAGAGAGCTTTAATTAGGTTGTTGAAGAGATGCTATTTAGATAACCTGAATGAATGAACGAACGAACAAAAGAATGAATGAATGTATGTATGTATGTATGTATGTGTGCATGGATGCATATATCTAAACATTGATATAATGGTCTGCTAAACCCTCGAAGGGTCTACTGAACCCTTAAAGGGTCAAAGACATCGGGTTAAGGTCACCAGATTCCTTCCAACCATCCCTCCCGCCCTATCGTCGGTATCGCAGACTGACGCTTTAGCGAGGTACCTTCTTCGGGGGTGCGCGACTGTTTAGAGGTGAGGGTGCTGGGTCGTCAATCGAAAGGTCGGGGGTCAGATCCCCGCAGGGTAGAAAGCTGTTTCGAGATTTCGGCTTCACTTGCGTCCTCTACAACGAACTCAGCTGCAATGAGTACACCAACCGCACACTGCGAGTGAGAAGATCAGGCGGCAGAGAAAATGACTGACTGACTGACTGCAGAAGGGACTGATCTTCTTCTTCCGGGTGAGGTGCTTAGAAGGACCCCAGACACACGTGTACATACAGACACGCACTCGTGCATTTAGATTTATAAGCCCACGTTGCGATCTTTGCAGGGTTCTCTAATGATCGGCTAGCGATGAGACGTGATCGAATCCAGAGCGCATCTGGACCTAGAAGATTCCTCCCTTCCGCTTGGCTATCTGGGTCACCGGAAACGAGGTTTTGATTAGTTTGGCGTGGTTCTTGTTGCTCGGCCTTGCGCGTAGAACTGGGTCAGTCGAGAGTTTCGTTATCGTCGGCGCGTTGGAAGGAGGAAGTAGAGGAAGACGAGGAGGAAAGGAGGAGGAGGAGGAAAATGAGGAAGAGGTGATGGAGGAGGAGGAGGAGTAAGAAATTTTATAGTAAGTGGAATGGGAGATATGGGAGGAGTGGAAAGATGAAGAAAGACGAAGAGGAGGAGGAGGAAGTAGGAGAAGGAGGAGAAAAAGGAGGAGGAGAAGTAAGAAATTTTATAGTTAATGAAATATGGGACTAGTGCAACGATGAAGAAATACGAAGAGCAGGAGGAGGAGGAGGAGAAAGAAGAAGGAGGAGGAGGAGGAAAAGGAGAAGGAGGAGGAAGAAGAAGAAGGAGGACGAGTAAGAGGAGAAGATGTAAGAAATTTTATAGTTAATGAAATATGGGACTAGCGCAAAGATGAAGAAATACAAAGAGCAGGAGGAGGAGGAGGAGGAGAAAGAAGAAGGAGGAGGAGGAAAAGGAGAAGGAGGAGGAAGAAGGAGGAGGAGTAAGAGGAGAAGATGTAAGAAATTTTATAGTTAATGAAATATGGGAGTAGTGCAAAGATGAAGAAATACGAAGAGGAGGAGAAGGATGAAGAAGGAGCAGGAGGAGGAGGAGGAGGAGGAGGAGGAGGAGGAGGAGGAGGAGGGAGAACAGGAAAAAGAGAACGAGAAATAAGAACTTAAAGGTAAATGCCATGTAATGGGAGGTACACTGGGCGGGGAGGAAGAAGAGGAAGAGAAAAAGCAGGAAGTTGCAGAGGATTAGGATTAGGCGGAGGATGAGGACGTGTGTAGGATGAGAGGGGAGGAGAAGGAAGAGGAGGAGGAAACTTTGGTGAGCTGATGGGGGTGTATGTAGAAGACCGATCGAATAATTGCTTCCTCGTGTCGCCGAGCATAAACCCCCCCTATGCCAAACGCCCTGCCCCTCCCCCCCGCAGGACCCGACGGGCGGGACACTATATCAATCAACGCGCGTCTCCAAGCTTCAGGCGATGCCTGGACACGGCCTGTGTGGTGCCTGATCGCTTCCAGGGCGAAGACGGTTCCGAATCCAACCACTCCTTGCACAAAAGCAGTGAGGCTAATTTTAAAGTAAGTAAATAAGTAAGTAGAATGTAAATGTATAGGTTTTCTATAGCGACCGTATGGCCTCGATTCTGTTCGTTTTGCAATGAATTTATCGGGTGAGATCCTTCACCACCGCTGCCAGTTTGAATGGGCGCCACGCCATTTAAGGTTCCCTGTGTACGGACCGTACTAGCCCGAGATTTAAATCTCTGAAATAAACCACGATCGGGATGCGAACCTGGGATCCTCACGCACAGAGGCTCCTTGGCGTACGCACTTACCCATGTAGCCAGTAGTAAACAAACAATCAAGCAAGCAAGTCAGTCAGTCAGTCAGTCAGTCAGTCAGTCAGTCAGTCAGTCAGTCAGTCAGTCAGTCAGTCAGTCAGTCAGTCGGTAATCTTAATTAGCGCGAAGTAAACACCCACGCTTTACAAACAACAATGTCATCTAAACAGTAAACGAAGAGAGCACAGTGTCAGTAAAACTGATGCAATAGCAGACAATTACAGAACAGCTGAAAATCTAACTTCTGCAAACCATTCGAAGAAGGCTAACAGCATAAAAATGTAACTTTATATACAATTCGGGAGAAGGCATGTCTTCACAGCAAAATCTGAACGGAAACGATATTTTATTAAGTGGAAAAATAGAAGCCCAAGCAGTCGCCATGTATTCTGTTAACCTACTTATTGTAATTGTAATCAGAAATTTCTATAGCGCCTTTCCAAGAGAAACCAATCAGAGGCGCTCTGTACTAACCTTAACGATGTTAAATGTCTAAGAACAGAACAGTAATCCATTAGTAAACATTACTCAGATAACTAGAAGAGTCATCAGTGGCTAACTTGTGCACACACGCAAAGCCCCACCAACAACAGAGTGCCATCTAGAGTTGACAGATGATGTTCAGAGTTCCTGAAGCAAGTAGCCTTGAGGATGAGGAACGACGATGGGTGATGCGATCCGTCACCCATGGCTCACCATACAGCTGTCCCTCGTAGACGGAAGACTACGCGGCGTCCGGATTTTCCTCGAACCGACGGATACGTGTAGGATAGGGATTCGTTTCATGCAGTCGCAAGTAGGAAGAACGCGAATTTGACCAACGAGGCGCCCGCAAACGGTATCGACAGAATATTTCTAGTTTTTCAGAAACAAATTTTCTCGTCCTGGTCAGGTGAACCAATCAGAATATATTTCGGAACTGTTTCGCCCGGATCACATTTGGCTTCACATCGGATTATGAGGGCTCGTAGCTTTGCCAATTGATTGCAGCAATTCCTAGAGTAGGCCTACTTATAGAAAGCGCTATCGGTGCGAAAAGAAGGGGCGACGGATTCCGAACGCGTAGTACTACGAAAATAGTGCGCCGCCTAAGTAGACTGTACGCGTTGCCTTAAAAAAGCGGTGGTAAAAAGTCGGATTCCACGAGTGACGCGTCTGAAAAGGTGACCGTTTTTTAAGACTGTTTTTAGTAGTAGGGTGCGTTTTGTGGTTGGCTGCCTGCAGCGGGAGGAAAGATCTATTGACAGAAGCGAGATAAGTGGGAAAATGCATACCCAGTTTGAAGTTAGTGGGTAAGTAAGTATAAACTTAATTATTAAATAAATCAAATAATAAATAAAATTCCGAACCCCGAACCTTATCGGATTTTGAATGGACTTCTCAGACGGATTAAGACTTTTGGCTAGTTTTCGCTTGAAACGACCGTCGATTTATGCCTTGAACATTATGATAACGGCGCTTTAGAAGTCATTATATCAGATTAGGTTAGGCGCAAATGGACCCCGATGATTGGTGTAGCAACTGGCCACCACCATGGATGCACAGACCACGGAGGAAGAGGAACCGATGGTGTATAGGGCTACGGGGTGGGCAGAACTGCAGCGTGTGAAAACCAATCGAATTGTTGTGACTGTAGGCTCTAAGAGCCTCTTTGCGGTCCTTGAACATCGCAAGTCGATCCCACTACTGTCTGTCTGTCTGTCTGTCTGTCTGTCTGTCTGTCTGTCTGTCTGTCTGTCTGTCTGTCTGTCTGTCTGTCTGTCTGTCTGTCTGTTCTAACACTTTCGTAATACCTTAGAGCACCTTAAGCTCGGGAACTTAATAGCAGTTTTCCGGGTTTAACGACATCTCGCGGCTGCCAGGACCTTTTTGGCGTCGACCTGAGTTAACCGCGCAACGAAACTGACCCCAACGACCTGGCTCTTGAGGACTTGACTTTATATAGCGCCGATTCATTAAGCTGGTATCCCTGATGCAGCTTTATTGGGGCGCTGAGAAGTTTCGGAGTTTTACATTACATTACTTCCATTTATTCACCCAATCACTGGTTTAACTCGAGAAAGTACATTATTAGGAAAGGTCGTTCGAACGTGCGAGATGTACAACCATGTGCAACTGTATGCAGCAATGTAAAACCTACGAAGAATTTCTCTTGTACGGGCGCTATACAAATTTGCGATTACAATTACAACTGGCCTCCTTGTGTGGTCGATTCACGCTAGAAACTACTTTGTACTCTGCCGCAATTGTTCCGCATTCGTCCGCGCTCTGCAACGTAATCCGCCGAGGGTCAACCGTGGACTGCGATCGATGACATGCACGACCCGAGAGGTCGCGCAGTTCCAGCGAACTTTGACCTGACATTATTTACGGGCGGGAGATGAGCCGTTACAGAGCAGGTGATTGTGTATGTTACTTGACAAGGAAAAGGCCTAAGGCGCTAAGACTCGCGCGGTTAAGACTGAGAGGCTCTAAAAGGCGCTATATCATCAGCCAAATGCAAACAGCTACGAACATTTTCCGTAAATTTCACAAGAAATCAGCCGAGTGCATGTGAATGGGGAGTTTTAGTGGATTTTAAATTAAATAACTAAATCATAGCATATATGTACTGTATTTGGAGGGACGAATGGCTGGATGGCTGGCTGGCTGGACGGACGGACGGACGGACGGACAGATAGATAAAATAGATAAGATAGATAGATAGATAGATAGATAGATAGACAGACAGACAGACAGACAGACATACATACAGACAGACAGACAGACAGACAGACAGACAGACAGACAGACAGACAGATAGACAGACAGACAGACAGACAGATATATAGATAGATAGATAGATAGATACTCTGTAAGAAAAAGTGTAGACCACTTTGTCTACAGCTAATGTTGAGCGGATTTTGCAACACTAATGTGGATGTTTGTGCAACAAAGTGTGGACATTTTTGTGCAACACTAAGTGTAGCAAAAAATATGCAACACTCAATGTGGATTTTTAATGCAACACCAATGTGGACTAATATTTCTTCTTTAAAGAAGGCATAAATTTGTTGCTAGAAAATGAATCTTTTAGTATGTTAATATAAGGCAAACACAAACATGTCACAAAATATGCAGTTTATATAGTTAAACTGTTACTGCCATTCAGAGACACCCAAAGTGACCCCGAATTTGACGTAAGTACAATGTCCGATTTCAGAAATATCCTAGACGACAGTATGTGGCTCGAGATTTTTGGAGTCAGGTTGACAGTCCAAATCTATAGGTTTACGGATTAAGCACATGGAAAATACTGGTCGCTCGATGCAGTGAATTTCGTATACGCATGAATGAAATCATCGAAACCAGTGAAGCACACGATTTCGGTTGACTCAGTAAAGTCAGCAGAAGCGGACTCGAACGGAAAATGTCTCTTAAATTATAATATCTGACTGAACAAACAGTTTAAATCCCGGCTGAAATAAACATTTTTTAGCATTAGATTTTGTGGTAATCGTAAACGCTTATATGAGCCGCCAGCGAGATGCCGACCCGATAGCACCATTCACCAATTGTATAGCCAGTTTCATGACTTCATGTCCTATGCGCAACGAGCTTAATTTTTCGGACTTCTGAACAATGGTGCTCTTTCATGTGTCAGTTAATTTTTGTTTTCTATGATTTTGATGTTTTCTGCGTTAAGTAAAGATGTTCACTTTTGGATCTTGACCTGGAACCGGAGCCTTTTTGCCTATCGATTTTGTTTTGACTGAGCGCCTGTGAATAAGCTGGTCTCCGCGGCACGGTTTTCGTTGGGCACTGTAGAAATCTCGGAATTACGATTACGATTACGATACATGATGCATATTCATTTTACAGTAGAATAATATGACGTCATGCAGACGGGCGTATCTGCCGCAATCTGTTGTTTTCGTTTTAGCCACGCGTGGTCTGGCGCGAAGTTTCGTTCTTTTGTGTTTGGTGCTCGCTGGATTGAAAGCAAAACTATTTAACCGTAATTCTTATTCTGTTTTTCTTCAGATTTATATTATTGTGTTTTTAAAATGTTTGTTACGTATGTGACATTTGCGAGCCATCTTACCCGCTTTTCAGAGCCCGTTTGCAAAGACAATAATGTTGGCGAGCTGCGAATCCATGTGCGTTGTAGGCCGTGCAAAGTTCTTTCCGTAAACTATTCAGTCTGTTTCTTCACATTGTAAGGTCTCATATAAAACCCACGGTGCATATAGTTTCCAGATCTCCAGTAGACGTTAGAATGGAATGTGAAGGTAGTTCAGGGACTGTTGACCCAAATCATTCCAGTATGGCTGAAATTAATCCCAAACCTGATGTGTGATTTGCGTGATAAGGGTATTGTGAAATAGAGACCACTAAAACCTTTCTTTCAGTATCATGTAGCTTTGCCTCAAATGCCGGCATACTTATAGTATCGGGGACCGCTCTGTTTTGGCCGTTGCTTTTCGGCGCCCGCTCGCTGAAAGCCTCGTCCCAAATTAGAGCGGTCCCCGATACTATAAGTATGCCCAAAAACCTTGTCTTTATTTTGTTTAGGCATGATATTACAATTAAAGACGTGATTTTGAAATACAAATTTTGTTACCGTTGTATTTAGACAAGACCGGCCATGTAAAGAGGAGAAGATTGCAATGGCTAGATCCATTACAGACTCATTTCCAGTTTTCCGTGATGTAAGTACTATTTAGGACTGTTTTTACCTTGCTGCTCTTTGATTTAATTTTTGTTTTCTACTTTATCCTAGAAGGTTATGGCTTACTCATCTTAATCTGTCAATTTCAAGTTTTTCAAAACACTGAAGAGGTTGCTCATTTCATTTTTTAATGTGGCAAGTGCTTGGTGAGGCATATGGGGCATGGAATGCAATGGGAGATAATACTTATGGTTTTGAAAGTGATTGAAGAGGAGAGGAAGTTGGGAGTGAATATGTCCAAGACTGCAAAACCTTAACTTTGGCAATACTTCCATGTACACATTACTTTTTTGCACGTTACAGAAATTTCTTCTGTACTGTTTCACAGGAGAGGTTCTGTGATCCAGTGTCGCATACAGGTCATCTTGAAGCATCCATTCGATCCAGGCGGTCAAGAAATGCCTTAATAAAAACGCTGTGGACTCATCCACATAAAGCTGGGTTAGTTGTTTTCCTTTTAAAAATAAAATTAGGGATGCATATTACTTCACTGCCATTCAAGTAATTACTTCTTTAAAATTTAGGGATGCATATAACCTGAACTGCTGCTGGAGGACAGTGTGTAGTGCTTCGTGAAGTTTCAGTAGAGTGGTGCTAAATGTCTTCTCAACTACTGACTTGTGTAGTTTTTAAAATCTCAATTGCAGTTGTATGTGTAAGATGAGATGGTAAAAAGAAAGGGTAAGATATGGTAAAGTGAAAAGGACATTTTTATAGCAGCCTTTAACAGTAATAGTTGATGACAGACTTTTTTTAACAGGCTGGGAGTCTTGCTTTTCTTTCAGTTACATCCATCACTTGAATTTCAGCAGATGAAGGAAAGGATACTAACTTTAGCTGCTTTTCTTTCAGTTACACAGAGCATGTTTTTAAAATGCCAAAGGCCAGTTGCACTGACTAGTCAGTTGCTGCAAATGGCAATAAGGCAATTTGTGATGCTTATTTCTCAAGCATGACTGTGCTGTTTTAGATTGGAGAGGAATTTTGGCTGTAACCTCTGCTGAAAAGTCGTTGACAGTTGAATTTCAGCAGATGAAGGAAAGGATACTAAATTTAGCCGCTTCATCGACTTTAACTCGGGACCTTCTTAACAACATTACTAAAGACTATGATGAAGGTATGTTGATGTCTCAGTTCCTTTTAAAGTTAATAAATGTTGCCATTTGCAATGTAGCATGCTTTTCAGTCTCTTTTAGTCTATCCTAAGTTAGTTGGCATGTTACTGTGTTTTAAGACATACTTGTCATTTCTGCACTGATCCAGTTCACAATGCATTGGCCATTCTTTGGATGAGTATTCTTTCACATGCTACCTGTTTCTTGGTTGTATGCTCTGTTTTATTCGTTGCAGCTGAAATTAGCATTTTATTGGTTCTTGTAAGTTACAAACTCATCGTGCCTTGATTTACATAAAAGGGGCTATTTATTTCTGGAGTTTTACCTACCACACTGCATCCAAGAGAGACTGAAGAAAATATTTAACAAAGTGAATCTTTCAATTTTTTAAAATTAATACAGTATAAGATGTTACTTTATAAATAATCTGATATTTTACATTATAAATAATTGACCCTGGCTGAGCACCAAATTCCATGTGTTGCTTCAATTGCTGTATATTGTGGCAAGTGTGGACCTGGTTTCTAGTTGGCCAGACTACTGATATTCACTTTTCAAAGGTATCACGATGAAAGATCTAAAAAAACTTAATTGATTTCCAAATTCCATGACAAGGGCCATGACAAATACTGCTTACCAAAACAGTATCCCTGCATTACAGTCACTGCACTGGCTCTGAACAACTACTTAGAATATGATTTTGTAATTTTGCTCTTGTCTCTGTAGGACGAAACAGTGGATGGTGCACTTGAGAGAATGGCCGACGAAGGGAAACCTCGGCCAGCTCTATTTCGAATACAGAATACTTGTTATGTGAAGATGGATATCGCGGCAGCTACACTGGCTGCCTGTCAGCTCCAGAATCGCTTACAAGATAGCTCTCCTCACACGCAAGACTCTCGACCAATCAACCAGCTTACCTGTCATCATCCTTACATCGCTACCTACCATCCAGGTCTCTGCGATCAGCTACACAAAACCTTCTGTCTTTCCCTGACATCCGAGACTTTCGGTCTGATTTCTCACGACGCGGATTCAGCAACTCAGCACCAGCCATTTGGAACAGCCTTCCTGTTTACATTACTCACGACAATATCTCACTAGACACATTCGTAAAGCGGCTAAAGACCTATCTGTATCGTCTTGCTTTTGTTGTCTGACATGCAACCCACCCACGCCTACGATTCCTCGCTCAGTCGATGGACATATGGCGTGTTAACAAATGCATTACTTACTTACTTACTTACTTTGCAGTGATCTCCAATAAGCATCATACTATATAATAGTACGGGCTCTCGGCCCATGGATCATGATGATGATGATGATATAATAGTGACATTCATTTTACTACCTCAAATGGACCAACTTCTGTTCAGTGATTGATGATTTGTTTTTAAGCTTTATGTGAACTGTGATAACCCTTAATTTGTGATTAAAAGTTGTCATTTAGCCTAATAAATTGTAGTTAATGATTTGCTTATTATGTAATGAGTTCAGCACGTTAGTACGTCCATGTAGTAATAATTAAACACGGCTGCGTATAGGTAGATACAACAGTAAATCAATGCAGAAAACGTATAACATAACTATATGCAGCTCCACAAATGTGGCAAATTCCAATCTATAAATTTAGCTCCTAAACCACTAAAATGTATTTGCAGCGCCACATAAATGTGGACACGACCGCTACATAAATGTAGAGATGCCGCAACACAAATGTAGACATTACTAGTACATAAATGTAGAGATGCCGCAACACAAATGTGGACATTATTAGTACATAAATGTAGATTCCGCACTACATAAATGTAGACATTATTAGTACATAAATGTAGATGGAGAACTACATAAATGTAGAGATAGCACTACATTAATGTAGACATTCTTGCTAAATAAATGTAGCCAAAATGCAACACCGATGTAGACCTCGTTCTCTACAAAAGTGTTGCAATTTGTGTCTACACTAGTGTAGACTGCCGGCTCGTCTACAAAAAGTGTTGCATAGAGGTCCACACATTGCCGATGAGCCAGACCTCAACATTAAGTGTTGCATAGAAGTCTACACTTGTAGACCGATTCTCTACACTATTTTTAAGAGAGTAGATAGATAGATAATAGGCAGACAGACAGAGGCATACAGAGAGATTCATGTAGTTTCCTTGTGTATATCTGTGTATAGCTGTGTAGCCATGAGATGCTATGTAGCAGTTTTGACGTTGCTATGTCGGAAGCTGTTTACAGACAGACAGAAAACTATTAGCAGATTGTAGCGTTTGCGTACTTATCTCATTTTCTTTTTCAGCGTTATTCTTAAAGAAAAGGCGCCGAAATGGGACAGACAGACACACAGATAGGCAGACAGACAGACAGACACCGACAAAGAAGCAGACAGGCAGACTGACAGAGACAGACATACAGACTCACGAACAAATAGACAGACAGTAGCAAAGAGGCAATCAGACAGACAGACTGAAAAACGACAGATATACAGACAGACAGACAGACAGACAGATAGACAGACAGACAGACATACAAACAGACAGACAGATGCACCCTCTATGGCCCAGTCTCAGCCTTTGTAGCTACGGGATGCCCGCTCCGGCAGCGGGCCAAGCAGATGCGGGCAAGTGCAGCGCTCAAATTTCGCCTGATTAGCCGTGGCGCTGGTTAGTCCCCTGAGGCCCAATTGGCTCTCGTCTCTTTGAATATGTGTTCCTACCTTCATCCGAAAGCCAGAGGTCGCCTGTTATATGTTAGAACGAGCAGGGACTATATATTAACGATACGCCACAGCCGGTTTCTACGTTTATGCAGTCTACCTAAGTATACAACAATCGCGGAGAATCCATGAGCTGGGCCTATGTTTTCCGGATGTTATGTATATATAATAGAGTCTGATAACAGGTAAACGGATCTGCTCTTGAAAAGTAACTTTTTGATCGAATACTTTTGGCAGAAATTAACTTTTTGCTGGAGTAAGGCCAACTTTTGGGAGCAATTAATTTTGGAATCGAATGCTTTTAAAAGAAGCTGACTTTCTTTCAGAATACTATAGGCAGAAATTAACTTTCTTTTCGACATATTTTGAGGTAAATTAAGTTGGTGCTGGAGTTCTTCTGGAAGAAAACCGTTGCTGCTGTGAAGAACACGTGAGCTTTCCAGGTTTGTTTCTGTACCGAGCAGAAGAACCAGGGAGCTCGATCTGCATTCTCGGATATCAACGCAATCTTACTTATGGATTATATATATTAGTGGACTATGATTTTACTGTGAAACGATCATCGATTGATATATGCCTAGTTTATTATGATAACAGCGATATAGAAGTCATTAGATTAGATAAGATTAGAGTTGGACACGCAACGTTCTCGATTTATTTAGCGCCTGAATTACCGAAGTTGCACTGAGTCATTTTTTGTTAGGGTTTGGCATCGGTGCAGCTGCAGCGAGTGTGAACGTCGGACGTCGGAGTCGAACCCGAGTCCCCTTTCGATTTGCAACGTAATCACATCGTGACCTCCTATTGGCTACGATGACATCCGGTTCAAGGGTCACTTGTGCGCCGGTGGTTCTGGCTGTCTGGATCCTCATAACGAATGGACGTCACGTGGGATCCGTGGAGCTCACCAGAGACATGTGAGTCTTGTGTCTCTGTGTATCTACGCGTGTACGGCCCTCTGTTCGTGTCTGTCTGTCTGTCTGCATGTATCTGGCTATTTATGTAGCGCCTTTTAAGAACCTCACAAACTGCTAAAACATGGCTGTCTAACCGCTCTAAAAAGGTGCGATTTTATGTGAGTTGAAAATGTTTCTCGAGCCGTTTCTTTGGAAAAAGTCTGTATTTGTCTGCATCGCTGTCCGTCGATTCCCCCAGGTATGGGTAAGAGAGGGTATGTGTGTTTTCCCCTTGATGTGCAAATTCGATGTGACTTTCAAAGCCTACTTTGTCTGTCTAATTCTGTATGTATCTGTCTGTCTGTCTGGCTGGCTGTCTGTCTGTCTAGCACCAGCGACTAACAGTCTGATGCCAAAGCACATTTATTGTCGCTTTCTACATTCAGATAGTTTTGGCAATTTATTATTAAAGGCCACAACAATGCCTGGCTATAAGTCACATTAACTACGACTTTAATAGGTCACAACAATGTCTGGCTGCAGGCCACATTGGATATGCTTTATTATCAGACAATTAGGGCCTACGTCTAATAACTTCAAAAGGCCACAATAATGTCTAGCTACAGGCCGCAGTGATAGTGCTTCATTACCAGACAATTATGCCTGTAAGAGCGCTCTGGCTACATCTGACTGTTTCCAGCTGCAACCACTTATAAGACCGTAAGCGAAGTTGAAGCCTTGCATAACTTCTGCCGTCTGTCCTTAAGAAACATTGGCCTACTTTTAAGATTGGACGTCAGCCATCTTTTGTATACGTGCTGTATGTCATGTGTAAATATTATTTTCATTCACTAAGATCATATTTCCCATACGTAGACGTCGCTGTTAATTTATTTAATGCTCCCAGGGGCAGACAGACGATCTAAAGCACAGTTCGTATCGCAAAATATATGGGCGGATATCGAGAAAAATACGGTATTGCGTTACACGTCATATAAATCAGTCATGAGATCGTATTTCGCATTTCGAATCTATTCCGCTTTTCGTCATTGTCAGGCTAGGGACGCGCCAAAATGGTTCGGGGTTGCTTAGATATCTCGCATTAAAACCGTTAACAATTTTCTTCGTTCGACCGTTCTGCGAGAAACCTGTGCTAGAAACAATTAAGCAGAAATGTCTGGTTTATGCGGGTCGAGTTGGATAATTTGTTCGGACACAGCTCGGCCCGGAATGGCGTTCTCGGACAACTCCCTTATTATCGCTCGGTCTTGGGATTACGATTACGATTGGCCTCAATTACCGTCCGAACGAGAACCACAAGCGACCCTATGCAGACGAAAATATCGGTTTGGATCATCTGTAGCTGTCCGCCTATTTGCTCGTAACACAACAGAGGCTGTCTAAATTTAGCATTCTAATGTTTGTATTATGGATAGTCTTTCATCTTCGGGGCTCGGTTGCCGTTGTAGTTATTAGCCACTGATGGGTGTCTTAGTCCAGTGCGTTTAAACAGCCTACTCGATGCGTCACATCCTCAAAATAAATATGTATTTACGGTAATATATGTGTATATATCTTTAAATATACTTAATATATGTATGTTTATATATGCCAAAGTATTTGTAGTCTAATATACAGACACTGCCTTCTTGATGCGTCACATCATCAATATATAACCACAGATGTAATATATATATATAAATATAAGTGTATATAATGCTTATATATACTTCTATATTTATATATGCTGAGTGTGTGTAGGCTGCTACCGTCTTAGTGCGCCATTACTCCATATAATATGTATATAAGTTCATAATGTAAATATACATTACTTAGTTCACATGTATTATATTTATATATGTTAAAATGCGTGTGGAAGGGCATTTGAAAGCCCTACGCGTACTTTACGACCCGTGCCAGATATGTCGTGACTCGGCTGTGTCCATATAATTAGCTAAAGCCGCCTTCCGACTGATCTATGGAAGTCTATCTTCAGCTGCAGGTGGAGCATTAGTTTAATCGACAATGTGTAGGAGACCTGACGCATGACACCTGCAGGCAGTGTGTGGTTCTGTAACCTCTTGCGTGCTTCGGCATATGTTATCAGACACTCGAGGGTGGGGTAGCGATGGTCTAGTGGTTCGCGTGCTGAACTGTGCTGGACTGGTCGAGTGTTCAAATCCCCGCCAGTGTAGAAAGATGTTTCGGAAAGACTGCTTCACTTGCTCCCCTATATATATATATATATATATATATATATATATATATGACTGCTTCACTTGCTCCCCTATATATATATATATATATATATATATATATATATATATATATATATATATATATATATATATATATATATATATATATATATATATATATATATATATATATATATATATATATATATATATATATATATATATATATATATATATATATATATATATATATATATATATATATATATATATCGAACTCTACTATAAAATGAGGACACTGACCGTACACTATCGAAGGGGGATCAAACAGCAAGGGAGAAGGGAGATGACTGGCCACCCGCCTTTATGTGCCGAAGCTAAGAAAATGAAGTCGCTAACCATGGCAGCCTATCCTCCTTCCTCCTCCCCAGCGGATTACGATTCTTGATCACGGTTTCATTCCAGAGCGACTGTCCACTGATGCCTTCTCTGTTGGGATAACGGCGCTAGAACACTCATTAGAATTAGATTAGATTAGAATGCGGCCTACAGCTAAACAGTGTGGCCTTGGTATTCATTTAAAATTGTCTGACAGCAGGACACGGTAACTGCTCTGTAACCAAAATATTTCTCTGTTCAACGAGTGATTCCTTTTGCAGATACAACTTTCTAGAGCGCGCAGTTAAACCTGGTCGCAGTCATCATCACTTATGCAATCATTTACGGATGGTGATGATTGGCAGGCCTAGGCGTTTTTACGACTCGTCTTTTTAACAAGACTTTTACATACATACACGCGTAGACGAACTGTTCGTTCGACATAAAAATCCCACCCTTCGGGATGTAAATCCCGACGACTTTGAGCCGATGCCAGGACTGCCAGATCGCTTATAGACAGATCATAGCTCCCAGCAGTCGTACCCGCAGGCCGTTTCGAATTTGAGAAAGCGTACATCGGTCGAATTACCGCTTTGACAGGAAGAGTTAACAAGCCAGCAGTGTGAAACTGGCAAGAGATGTCTGTCTATGTTGAAGGTTTACTGGTTGACTTTAACGCCAATTCTGTAGAGCTTCGGGGTTGAAAGTTGCGTAGGAGAAGAAAACGGCTACAAAATGGTGTAAAGTTGCACACTGAACAATTCTTTCAGACTTTGAAAAGCGAAGAATTAGTCTCAAGTTACATGTAACTAAGCAGTAGTTGCAGTTGACGGCTGCATCGCATTCCAGTTTCCAGTCTTATCTACTCTTACATTGCCAATTTGTCGATAAAGCTATAGACCCTAAATAAATTTATATCAAAAGGAACTTTTTATCAGTATAGCTATACATTTATAAATTTATAATGAATAATATATAATGCATTCTAAATAAATAAATAGAAACAATTTTGTAACGGTGCCTATAAATAAATATAAATTTGCTATAAATAAAACCCTACTATCGCTCAAAAACTTTCGGCTGCTAATGAAATCGTGTTACTTAAGTACCCGTGATTTACTGTGTAAATCTGTAGTTATAGCACATTTCAGACTATATTTTACATAATTTACACATGTTGTTATTTCAAACGCCTGCATCATACAGGTTTAAACATCCAGAAAATAGCAATCGTAATCATCGTGTTGAGTTAAACGGCTGACAGTTTGCTTGCCTGAGGGTATTGTAAATTTGTAATCTCTCGGACAGACAGACAAGCAGACAAACAGACAGACAGACACACAGACAGACAGAGATGGAAGGGCTGACGGACAGACAGAAAGACCGCAGAACACTAGTGGCTAACCTATAGTATAGGAAAGGACTGCATAAAAAGATAGGCTAATTAAGATAACCAAAGGAACCGGTGATCTGTGTGTGTGTGTCTGTCTGTCTGTCTGCATCGTGAATTTACTGCCCAGACGGCCACACGACTGACTTTTTCGCCAGGTGATTATTTTGATGAGGCAAGTGACAATGAATTTATATGGATAATAAATTGACAAATTGACTGGGGGGAACTGTGTGTATATATATATATATATATATATATGTTTTATTGTCTCTGCGTGTTTGTACGTGTTTGAGTTCTGTATGTCTATGTTTATTGTGGTGAAGTGTGTTTGTATGGGTGTGTTTATGTGTATGTATGTGTGTGTGTCTGTGCTTGTGTGGGAGCGAAGGCTTGCGTCGTGAAGCATGTAGACTGATTGTCTGATTGTTTCTGATAGCTGACATAGAAATGTAACTAAACCCGGAGAACCAATTGTGTGCAGTTTGTCAAACGCTAATCAAGAACGACGCCAGGAGTGAAGTCGTAATACGACAGAATTTCGAACTGTTTGCGTAACCTCGTGGCTCCTGACGGAGGATTGTTTTCCATACATCGAGCAATTTACGTACACACATACATGCATACATACACATACATACACATATATACACACATACATGCATACATACACACATACATATACACATACATACACACAGACATACACATACATACACATACATACATGCATACACACATAAATACACGATTACATACAGACATACATATACATGTATGCTATTTATTTTTGTATGTGTGTATATATGTATGTATGTATGCATACATACATATGTATGAACAATTACAATTACAGTGTATGTATATATATAGATATTTACATATGTATGTGTATATGTATATATATATATGCATGCATGCATACATACATATGCATGTATATATAGATATTTACATATGTATGAATGTATATATGCGTGTGTGTGCATACATACATACGTTCATACATCGACATGCAATACATAAACACAGACATACTAATTTGCATACTTACACGTAGACAGCGGGTGTTCCATTAGTTTCTTGTTTATTAGATGCATTGCATGTGTGTGGGAACTTAACAGATGAAAGGAGAAGGCGATAGTAGACCAGTAAATGGGCGCCTAGTAAAAAAACTGGGTGGAGGAGAAAGGGAGTATTTTAAGGGAAGAGGTACTGTGTTAAAAAAGGCTGGACTACTTGGTCTACGTCTTTTGTTGAGCGGATGCAGGAAAACGTGGATCTACTGTGGTTCCTTTTGCAACTAAGTTATGAGTCATCTGCGAAAATTGTTGCAGAGAAGTTGACACATTGCCGATGAGCCCAATCGAATCTTCCCACTATGTTAGGGAGAGTGCGTAGGGCAAATAAGGTATAGGGATAGAGATTCTGCATGGGCAGAAGAGGTATGGGGGGGGCGAAAGAGGTATAGGGTGAAGAGGTAGAGAGTGGAAGAAGTAGACTGTGAAAGAGGTATGGGGCGGATGAGATGGGACGGAAGAGGTAGATGTAAAGTTGTGCATGTTTTTCAAAGAAGCCTTATAGGTTCAACTCTGCTCTATTTTCAGTGAATTTATCGAGTTAGATCCTTCACTACCTCTGAATGGGTGCCACGTCATTTAAGGTCCTCCCCAGTTTCAGGTCTCTGAAACTCAGTGCTACGAATGCAACCGGCTGAAAAGTAGAGAAAGAGATTGAAGAGTGTGAGTTAGGAAAAACTGAACCGACAAAAGGAAACAATGGAGAGAGTAGGAGGAGAAAGGAGGACGAGGAGGACAAGGAAGAAGGACGAGGAGGAGGACGAGGAGGAAGGAGGAGGAGGTGAAGAAGTGAAAGGAGGAGGAAGAGAAAGGAGGAAGAGGATTGGAAGGAGGAGGAGGAGGATTGGAATGAGGAGGAGGATTGGAAGGAGCAGGAGGGAGAACGAGGAGGAGAAGGAGTGGAAGGAGGAGGAAGAGGAAAGAGGGGGAGGATATGCTTAATGAGGAATAGATATTAGGACAGTTTTGCTGTAAATTATCCCGGCGTCAGTGTACGCTTTACAGATCATTTCCCTAATATCCGGAGAACTTAAAAAAACAACACCTGGTGTGAAAAGAGTTGATGATTCTACCACATGATAAGACACGGGAGGAGAGAGGAACTGACAGGCAGAGGTACAGAGAGAGAGACAGACAGAGACAGGCAGGCAGACAGAGGCAGAGAGAGACACAGATGGAGGAAGAGATATGCAGATGCTTCTAGGGATTCTCACGTTTCATGTTCGTTTATGTTGATAAACATCTGGATTATAGCCATCTGTATAAAACTCAGCATAATTATTTCGAAAGCCTTTTTCTGTAGCACTTGCTGTAAAGTAATGTAAATGTTCATCTGTTAAGCATCGATCTAAAAATTATAAGATATTTATTTATTTACTACAAAATAGACCTGCATCATACAAGTACCACACACACACACACACACACACACACACACACACACACACACACACACACACACACACACACACACACATGTTTACGTGTATATGTATACATGTATGTAAAACGCGTACATATATATGCCTGTATATGAGTTAGCGTATTGTAATTATGCAACGCGGTGGTCCATTCGGGTCGCGCCGGTTCTATAATCCAACGATTGCAGGCTCGAGCCTCCTGAGCGGACTCCGTGTGAAGACAATGGACAAGTTGTTCGCACACTGTCACCAAGCAGCATATCGTGGTAGAGGCATAAACTGGGAAGTTGGCTCCCGGCCCCGTGACCAGGACCTAGGGACCCATCCATTTGCTGGCTCAGGGGCCGCAGAGCAGAAAATGAGCACACCCTTTGCATTCCGTTACGGAAGATGGCAGCTCTACTTATGATTATAGTCAGGTTCAGAGTTCTAATATGTGCGCACTGGTTAGATGTTTGTGCGCCGTTGTTTCCTGCGAAATTCTTTTGATAATTATCGACCGTCTAACGTTTCACGTTCCCCCGAAAATAAAATTCCTCTGGCATTTCCTCTTGCGCTCTTATCATAGGTTGCTGATGAAGTGTGAGAATTTCGACGATGAGCCGATAGATGAAGGTATAGAGGGATGGAGGAAGGAACAGATAGATGGTTAGATGAATGAATTAATGCAGGGATGGACGGATGGATGGATGTATGGATGGATGGATGGCTTAATGGAAGGATGGAGGAAGGGAGGGAGGGATTGCTGGCTGGCTGGCTGTATGGATGGATGGATTAATAGATGGACGGAGGTAAGGATGGATGATGGATGGATGGATGAATGAATGAATGAATGAATGGATGGATGGATGGATGAATGAATAGATGGATGGGTGGGTGGATGGATGAATAAATGGATAGATGGACGGATGGATGGACGGACGGACGGAAGGATGGAAGGATGGACGGATGGATGGCACGAGGGAGTGAGGTAGGGATAAAAGTAGGCATGGATGGATAGATTGACGGACGGATGGACAAACAGATAGGTGGATGGATGGATAGGTTGAAGCAAGAAACGAACCAAAGACTGATCAGCCACAATATTCCTGCTAATCCAAAGTGGCGCATTTCACATCATTCGCT
This sequence comes from Norana najaformis, assembly GCA_964023275.1. Lineage (NCBI taxonomy): Eukaryota > Metazoa > Annelida > Clitellata > Crassiclitellata > Hormogastridae > Norana > Norana najaformis. The sequence continues at coordinate 3,892,789 of OZ029924.1, read as the reverse complement.
GGTGCTGCAAAAACATTTCGTTGCACTGCATTCTTTTGAAACTGCAATCGTAAATTTCTATAGCGCCGCTTACCGAGAAACTAATCAGAGACGCTGTCTGCGCCAATCTAAACGATGTTTAATGTCATAGGAACAGAAAGTTCATCCGTAATTAATCAAGCAATGTTAGGACAATTGTAATTGTAATCAGAAATTTGTATAGCGCCTCTGCAGGAGAAACTTTTCAGAGGCGCTGATATACATACATACATGCATAGATACATACATACATACATACATACATACATACATACATGCATAGATACATACATACATACATACATACATACATACATCATACACGCATACATACATACATACATGCATACATTCATACATACACACATACACACATACTATAGACAGTCACCAGTGGTGGGCTGCCACACACACGCAGAGCCCAACCAACTGATCTCCATCCAGAGTTGATAGTTCAGAGTTCATACAGATACAGATGCATCGAGGATGAGAAACGACAGGCGATGTGGTCGGCCCCCGAGGGTTCACATTTACCCCACCTTCCCCCACATCTTTGACTGTGCGTCTTGTAGGCCAAACGTCTGTTCGTATCGCGATGTCGACCTGACTCCGGTGCCGAAGCCCTGCCTCAGATCCTACACCCGTCTCGTCAGGGTCTGGAGACCGAATTGCAACGGGGGAGTGGCAACCGCAAGAGCAGCCGGAGGAGGGGCTGGGGGATACGCCCCACCCCAGGGATGCGTCGGATACGAACGCAGGTAGGTACATCAGCCGCACCAACAACCATACGAACCAAATGTATACATAGATATACATAGGCTACACATAACTAATCTAAGCTAATCTGATCTATTCTAGCGACTTATGCAGCGCCGTTATTATACACACATACGCATATATGTGTAAGTAAATACATACATGCATATGTATGTATTTATTTATAATACGCGGTGGTGTAGTGGGACGCGGTGGTGTAGTGGTATGGTCGGCGCCTCGTAACCGGATGGTGGCGGGTTCGAATCTGCCTCAAGCCACTGCGTAGCGACCTTGGACAAGTTGCTCACCCACAGTTGTCTGTGAGGAAGGCAACGGGAAACCACATCACTCATCTCATCCCCGGGTGGCATAGAAGCCAACGGACCTGCCTTCGGGCAGAGAACTCATCATCGTCATCAACATGCATATATACAATACATACATACATATACATGCATACACACACATATATGCGTACACACTTACAAACATACATAATACATATATGCACACATACATGCACGCACATACACATACGTACATACATACATACACACATGAATACACAAGTAGCCTACATACAGTCGACTGTAACATATTTTTAGGTCCACTTTTCAAATCCGCAAACCTCATATCCAGATCTGCGACTTACACATTGATGCTTAAATATATATGCCTATCCTTATATACTACGCCTGATATATATATATATGTATATATATTATATATATATATGAGAGGCATGTGGTTCTCCTTGTGTGTAAATCGCAAATATATGAATATATATATATATATATATATATATATATATATATATATATATATATATATATATATATATATATATAATTGGTGGGCTTCAGATAGAGTTTGGTGATTATCTTTGTGTGTTTAACCTCATCCAACCCTTAATAACGAACCGAAGCAGGAATTGGTTCCAGGTCAACTTCTCTCGTCACGTGTTAATAATTTCTTTTTATGATCTCTTTATGAATGGACGAACGCACGGATTGAATGAAGGAAGGAAGGAAGGAAGGAAGGAAGGAAGGAATGAAGGAAGGAATGAAGGAAGGAAGGAAGGAAAGAAGAAAGAAAGGAAGGAAGGAAGGAAGGAATGAAGGAAGGAAGGAAGAAAGGAAGGAAGGAAGGAAGGAAGGAATGAAGGAAGGAATGAAGGAAGGAAGGAAGAAAGGAAGAAAGGAAGGAAGGAAGGAAGGAAGGAAGAAAGGAAGGAAGGAAGGAAGGAAGGAAGGAAGGAAGAAAGGAAGGAAGGAAGGAAGGAAGGAAGGAAGAAAGGAAGAAAGGAAGGAAGGAAGGAAGGAAGGAAGGAAGAAAGGAAGGAAGGAAGGAAAGATGGAGGGAAGACTGGACGGAGAGAAGGAGGGACGGAAGGACCAACGGAAGAGAGGAGCGCATAATGGAAAGATGTTTGAGGATTTGATGTAGGATTTGTTTTGTGGCTGTTAATCGAGGACCTTCTATTACTCGACGATCGAGAATTCCTACAATCAGACGACTTCGACCAAATTCAAATGCTGTTATGGATGGAAACAGCTGAACGGAGAAAAGGGATGTCTCTACAGTACGTGGTTTTCTCTGTCTGTCTGTCTGTCTGTCCGTCCCCCAGTCTATCTGTCTGTCTGTCTGTCTGTCTGTCTGTCTGTCTGTCTGTCTGTCTGTCTGTCTGTCTGTCTGTCTGTCTGTCTGTCTGTCTGTCTGTCTGTCTGTCTGTCTGTCTGCTCAATAATGTGTTCAAGAATGATTGCTTTTCCCAGGCGTTAAACATTATCGTTTGGAAACTTTCGTGACTCGTGGCGTCCTGTATTTTGCTGCTTTGGTCTTATGTTGTTGCGATCGCATCCGTTTTTCTGTCGTAAAAAGAAGCCTTGAGAGCGAAAACATGAACGTCTGTCGTCACTGGGCGAGTTTTCCGCTGTTAATTTGAGCGAACATGAGACTCTGTTGCGAGTCCGTCTGTCGTCAGAGTCGTTTTTACTCTTCAGAAGAAACCATTAATTCGCCGATAGCATGCACTATCGCTGCCTAGCGCACTCAGCTGTAGAATGGATACATCGACTGTACGCTTAGACGGTGGAAGAATTGGACGACGGAGAGGGAGTGGACTGGCCACGCGCATTCGTACGCCGAGGCAGAGATAATGGAGTCGTTAGTGATTTATATCCATGGCTGACTCTCGGGGTTGGCTTAGCACTTACTAATTTATTACTGTTCTTCTGTGTCTTCGATCATCGGACTAAACTCACTGACCGCAAGAGAGAGCAATAAGGATGAAGATACATACATACATACATACATACATACATACATACATACATACATACAAACAAGCATACATACATACATACATGCAGACAAACAGCCATATACATTTATACATAATGCATACCTACCTACCTACATACATAATACATACATGTATAAAGACAGACAGACAGACAGACAGACAGTCATGGCCTATATACATTTATACATCATACACACACACATACATACATCCTCTTGAATACATCCACACATACATGCAATAGGAATGGAAGACTGATCGTGGAACGCTGTCCTCTGACGAATATCCTTCGGCGAATCGGGAGATAGTCCGGTCTCCAGGGTGCGGCCTGAAAGATGTGGATTAAACGGGAGAGAAGGATATCTGTGTGTATGATCTTGAAATGGAGATTCCACCCTTCCCAGTCTTCCACGCGATCGAGTGCAGCTGACCTCTTCAATTGGCCTCAAACGACCCTTTATCTTCTCCCCCATGACAATTGAATGCAACCCAATCGTTAGATATGACCTGCTCTTGAGCTAAGCGCGACAGACAGCCAGAGGTATTGAAGTATTAGCCCATAGATAAGCATCAGATATATTGTCACATGCATCTATGATATATATCAAATATATGACATTATATGTTGTGATATATATATATATATATATATATATATATATATATATATATATATATATATATATATATATATATATATATATATATATATATATATATATATATATATATATCCTGGACAACGTGCGATGTGTGGTTGGCCGCGGTTGGCGAGTCCTGTTGTCGGCAGCGAAACGTATGGGGAAAGATATCTTTAGGGATGGATGGCCTGAACGATTGAGATGGGAAAGACCTATCTATGGTCAGGGCAAATGCATGGGGAATGTATCTTCAGTGGGAAATATAGTCTGGGCCCTTGAGAGGGGAATAGCCGACACTATCCGCTGCGAGTAATATACGGGGAGTATCCTCCCGTATCGTCTTGCTTTTCTTGTCTATCCGCGGTGACCAAACCACGCCTACGATTCCTCGCTTAGTCGATGGACATATGACGAGTTAACATATGCGTTACTTACTTACTTACTATACTTCGAGCCAGGCCAGTCAAGAAGCGTATCTAATACCCTCGGAGTAAACTCAGCGTGTTAAGAACGACATTTTTCGATTAAACTTGGCATATCTGGATTCTCTGATGGCTACAATAAGAACGAGACAGAGGAAATGGATTGGACACATACTGAGAGGTGATTCCCTTTTCAGAAATATCATAGAGGGAAGAATAGAGGAAAAGAAACGAAGAGGAAGACCGAGACAAATGCTGCTAGAATGGATGATGGCGGACGGATATGGTAAACTGAAGCAGAAGGCCCAACAGCGTCAGGAACTGAGCCATTAAACTTTCGAACCTGCCCGGGACCAAAGAACTCGAAGAAGAAGACTTGGAATTAGCTTGGAATAAGGTCAGGAGAGGTCAGATGCATACGCGGTGCAGATATTGAATAAGCCGTGCAAGGAGGAGCTGAAAATGAAGGATGGTTACGCCAACAGACGATAGAGGGATGCAGACTGACTGGACGATGTGCGAAAAGGCCAAACTTAATCGCCGCCGCATTCGACAAGTTGAAGGAAAACATACTTCTGCCCGATGTTAAAAGACCAGAGCTGAAACGTCGGAAATAGCTGACTGACATGCGCATGTATGTATAGCCGATCACTTATGCAGCGCCTGTGGAGTAGCCTACCCTACAAAAGTGCTCACGTCTTAGGCCTTCAACCCTTAGTGATGTAGGTTGACGAGTGAGCGGAAACTAACACAATTAAAGCTCTGTACACTCTTCAAAATAACGTATTCAGAGCACATTAAATGTCGCCTACTGCCAGATAATTGTGCATAATTTCTTCAAAAGTCCACATTAGTATCTGGCTTACAGGCCACAGTGACTTTCCTTTATTACTAGAAAATTGATGTCCAAGAATTTTCTCGCTACCTTAAAGTCTGCTGTTTCCAGATATTACTTGTAAGTGTGCAGGCCACAGTGACTGTTTTGCGTTCAACCAGATAATTGATGTCGATATGTGACCATACTGGATACACTAGTGTCTGCCTTTCCAGATATTAATTTCAAGAGTGCTTTGATCGTAATTGGAAACACGCCGGAACTCCAATCTGACTCCTTCATCCTAAGTGACGGAGTGAAAGAAGAAAAAACGTCAAATGCGTGAAGGAGCAAATGTCTAAATGAATAACCGATGTGCTTCAGGTGTAACCTCTGCTTTCGGGACGATTTATATAGAGCACTCGTATAGTAACGCAGCTTACGTATTCATCATCTTACATTACATTTATCTGCGTTACGTTACGCTCCATCTTGTGTGATGCTTTTCCTTCAGGGGAGTGCCGTCCTTCTAGCCCTTCGTCGGGAGCGTGTTACAACGGGGGCCAGTGCAACGGGGGTTACTCCCAGCTGTGCAACTGCCCGTCCGGTTTCCAAGGCCCACGCTGCCAGTACGGTATGTAGGAAGAATATCTAATTGGTAATCGTAATCTCGAGATTTATATAGCGCTCAAAGAAAGTCAAGTCATGGGAACTAACTTATTCCCAGGTGCTCAGTCTGCAGAACAAATCAGTGAAGCAGGTAAGATCAGGTTCGGTTCCTGGTCGAGATCCAAGGGTCAGGCAGTTGAACTTGTAATGCAGTGTGAATGTAGACATGGATTTGTTTATGTGGTTCTACCTCTTGCGTTTATATAGCGCTACTGTCTGAGGACGAAGTATTAATCGATTACCCTAGCTCTAAAAAGTGTTATGGTCATTCATTCATTCATTCATTCATTCATTCATTCAGCCGAGACTTTCTTCTCTTATTGGCGACATGGCCTGTTTTTGAACTACGTCGAAGTACCGGTAATCAGCAAATACGACCTCTAGTGGCCGAGGCGCACCATTGTCTACATTGAATCTAAGGCTCTGTTTTAGCACGATTTCCAGAACTAACATGCGTATTCGTTTCGCTTTGCTCTCTTATTGTAAAGCCAATCTGTTCAAAAAGGTGTCTAAAATTATTAGAATTACTATTACTTTCAAACTAAGAAGCGAATTGAGAAGCACGACCTCTGGTGTCCGCCCCTTGTAGAGATTAATTTAATGCATTATTGCTGTGGTTATGATGATGATGATGATGATGATGATGACGAGGATGGCGATGACGACGACGATTAAATCTTTCAGATATCAACGAGTGCGCTGTTAATAACGGCGGTTGTGAACATGAATGTTGGAACACCGTTGGATCCTATGTTTGCAAATGTCCCCTGGGCTATGCTCTCTCCAACGACGGGAAAAGCTGTGAAGGTAATAATAATAATAATAATAATAATAATAATAATAATAATAATAATAATAATAATAATAATAATAATAATACTCATAACTTAATTTTTTAGTTCTTGGGGATCATTCCTACTTTGGGTGAAAAATAATAGTAGTAATAGTAATAGTAGCAGCAGTAGTAGTAGTAGTAGTAGTAGTAGTAGTAGTAATAATAGTAATAATAATAATAATAATTTTATACTCATAACTTAATTTTTTACTTCCTGAGGGATCATTTCTTCTTTGGGTAAAAAAATAATAATAGTAATAGTAATAATAATGATAATGATGATGATGATGGTGGTGATGATGATGACGATGATGATGATGATAATAATAATAATAAGAACAGCACCAACAACAACAACAACAACAAACAAACAATAGCAATAATGATTATATTATATTAATATTATATTATATTATTATTATAATATTGTTAATATTATAAGTAGTAGCATTAATAATATTAATAAATATTAATAATAAACAATAATAATTTTGGAAAAAACATTGCACTACTATGCCTTACACTGCTAAACACTAAACCACACACTGCACGAAATCACAATTGGATGACATCGCATCTCATTGCACTGTTTTATGTGCACTGAATTTGTCAGCGTTGATCTTCCAGATGTGGACGAGTGTCGGATTTTCCGGAACCCGTGTCAGGGTCCTTGTTACAACACTCCTGGATCGTTTGTCTGCCAGTGTCCTCCTGGAAAACAACTCCAGGAGGATGGAATGACATGCGCTGGTAACACTGGACAACAAATTTTTACAAAAGTCATGTTACTGAAATGAAATTAGTCAGTTCTTATCAATTTGTATGTGCTGAACACGAATATGACAGTGAAAATGCCGAATTGGCTCTAGTTTTTTTGTAATCTGAAATGAAGTAATTTTATATCGCACAATGCATGCCAATAGTGATACACTTACAGTTAATATTTGTAAAAACCAGGTCATAGACTAGTTCTTAGATTTTTTGCCTGTCTCTTGTACAGCTGTTCGGGAGCATCTCTGCGGAGTGTCCAGCAGTAGTCAGCCAACATTGTAGTGGACCATTTTCCCTGGTACCTTTGCTCCATTGTTGCGATATCTTGATGAAAACGTTCGCCATGTTCGTCACTAACCATACCACAGTTGTCAGGGAAGAAATCCAGATGGGAATGAAGGAAATGCATCTTCAGAGACATATTGCAGCGAAATTTCTGGTACTGCTTGAGCATGTCTTCTACTAGTTCCTTGTAGTTTTCTGCCCTAACATTCCCCAGAAAGTCTGTAGTCACTAGACGAAAAGCATTCCATGCTTGTTTCGCATCACCCTCCAGCAAGTTGTTGAAGCGGTCATTTTTGAAGAGTTCTCTAATCTGAGGACCCACAAAAACTCCCTCTTTAATCTTTGCTTTGCTGAGTCGAGGGAATTTTTCATGCAGGTATCGGAAAGCTGGCGAAGTGCGGTCCATGGCTTTCACGAAGTTCTTCACCAAACCTAGTTTGATGTGAAGGGGTGGTAGTAGGATTTTGTGAGCCTCGACCAGAGCTAGGTGCTGGATATTCTTCTGTCCAACTGCCATGTTTTGTCTGGGAGTCCATTCCTTCCGCACGTAGTGCAACTCTCTTGCTCGGCTATCCCACTCACACAAGAAACACATATATTTTGTATATCCTTGCTGCAGTCCCATTAAAATGGCAACTACCTTCAAATCACCACACAGGTGCTATTTGTACCTGTTATAGTCAATGGAATGCAGTAGCTGTTTTAGGTTATCGTATGTCTCTTTCATGTGGACAGCATGCGCTAATGGAATAGATGGAAGACGGTTTCCATTGTGCAAAAGCACAGCCTTAAGACTCAGTGTTGAAGAGTCTACAAAGAGTCTCCATTCTTGTGGGTCATGAGTGATCTGTAAGGCATTCATGAGTCGTCAATATTGGAACAGAATACCAGATTACCTTCCTTCATAAAGAAAGGTTCCAACTGCTGATGGCGCTTTCTATATGAAGATATTGTGACATCTTCTTCTAGAAGATTCCATTGCTGGAGTCTTGATCCTAGCAATTCTGCCTTGTTTTTGGATAAGTCCAAATCACGAACAAGGTCATTTAGTTCTTCCTGTGTTATTCTGTGTGGGGTTGATGATGCACCACAGTGAAAATCGGGATCACTGCACGCTGACGGACCAGGAGAAGAACATGTCGGCTCACCCTTGTCCTCATCAGATGAATCAAGGAAAATATATTCTGCTGGAGGTTCTGGAATAGGAAGTCCATCACCATGTGAAACTGGTCTCAATGCTGACGGAATGTTTGGGTAGACTATTGTCGACTTCTTTTGCTTCGTTATTCCACCGGAAAGAAGAGGAACCAAGCAGAAGTAACAGTCATCTACGTGGTTGCTTTGCTCTCTCCACACCATGGGAACTGCAAACGGCATTGATGGTCTTTTGCCATTCAACCACTGTGAAAGCTGTGTTGTACATGTAGCACAGCATATATGCGGGGCCCATGGCTTGTCTTGGTCACCAACCTTGCATTCGAAGTAAGCATGATATGCCTTCTTGACTTGATAAGTGATACTTTTCTTCTGGTTGGCAAATGTCACTTCCCCACAAATGTAACAAAAGTTGTCCACAGTATTTACGCACTTCCGAGGCATTACTGTTCTGTATTGTATCTAAATGGATAAAGTAATAATAGTTTTATAAAACAGTAACTTAAACTGTCTCGCACAAAGTCTGTAATATTGTAAATGCTCAACCGTTCCAACTCGCTTTATATAGTACACTGCTGACGTCATCTTACGTCAGCAGCCGACTGGCTGTAGTTTTACATTGCATCAAAAAATGACGTAATCAACTGTGCATGATGTGTGCATGATGGGATTATGCAATGAGGTGGAATATTACATCATTCTAGACTTATTTAGGATATTGTCGCAGTCCTACTGCATAAATTTACATGGTGAAACATAAAAAATGAACTATATGAAATATTTTCAAAACGAGAGCCAATAAAAAATTTTTATGGTTATATTCGTGTTCAGCACACCAAGATGCTACACATTAGGGCTTTTTCCAGTCAGTAACGATTTCTATGTTGACCAGTGTAATCACTTGGTTCAGTCAATTCACAGCAGCCAGGCCAGCTCCCTCATCTGGAGCAGTCTCTTAGCATCTCTTCAAGATTATCCCATTTAAAATGACCTCCAGAGTTTCTGTAGAAACATCCACCATATACACACATGCTTAAAGACACGTATGATGACGTCAGGAGGACAACCCACTTGAAACCAGTGAATTAAAGCCAAAACCAAAAAGCCAAGTCGCGAGAACCAGCTTATTCACAGGCGCTCAGTTGAAACAAAATCGATAGGCAGGAAGGGAAAGGTTCGGTTCCAGGTGAGATCCAAGGCTCTGACAAGAAGTCAGACGGCTACGAAAGATGGTGTTTAGAACGGGAGAGGCGAAAGAGATAAGAAGACGAGGAATCGATAAAGAATTTTGATAGTTGGATGGTGTCTAGACAGAATTTTAATAAGGGAAAGAATTCCTAGACACCGAAAGGCGAACTTTTGACTAGAAGCTGCAAGTATTTTGGGATGGTGAAGAAGAGTTTATCTGTTTGCTTGACGCTTTGGCGTGGTGATGTTGGTTATGGTTGACGTACTGTTGGTTATAGTTGACGTACTGTTGGTCATGATTGACGTAGTGTTGGTTATGGTTGACGTACTGTTGGTCATGATTGACGTAATGTTGGTCATGGTTGACGTACTGCTGGTTATGGTTGACGTAGTGTTGGTTATGGTTGACGTACTGTTGGTTATGGTTGACGTACTGTTGGTCATGATTGACGTAGTGTTGGTTATGGTTGACGTACTGCTGGTTATGGTTGACGTAGTGTTGGTTATGGTTGACGTACTGTTGGTTATAGTTGACGTACTGTTGGTCATGATTGACGTAGTGTTGGTTATGGTTGACGTACTGTTGGTTATAGTTGACGTACTGTTGGTCATGATTGACGTAGTGTTGGTTATGGTTGACGTACTGTTGGTCATGATTGACGTAATGTTGGTCATGGTTGACGTACTGCTGGTTATGGTTGACGTAGTGTTGGTTATGGTTGACGTACTGTTGGTTATGGTTGACGTACTGTTGGTCATGATTGACGTAGTGTTGGTTATGGTTGACGTACTGTTGGTCATGATTGACGTAATGTTGGTCATGGTTGACGTACTGCTGGTTATGGTTGACGTAGTGTTGGTTATGGTTGACGTACTGTTGGTTATGGTTGACGTACTGCTGGTCATGATTGACGTAGTGTTGGTTATGGTTGACGTACTGTTGGTTATGGTTGACGTAGTGTTGGTTATGGTTGACGTACTGTTGGTTATAGTTGACGTACTGTTGGTCATGATTGACGTAGTGTTGGTTATGGTTGACGTACTGTTGGTTATGGTTGACGTACTGCTGGTCATGATTGACGTAGTGTTGGTTATGGTTGACGTACTGTTGGTTATGGTTGACGTACTGCTGGTCATGATTGACGTAGTGTTGGTTATGGTTGACGTACTGTTGGTTATGGTTGACGTACTGTTGGTCATGATTGACGTAGTGTTGGTTATGGTTGACGTACTGTTGGTCATGATTGACGTAATGTTGGTCATGGTTGACGTACTGCTGGTTATGGTTGACGTAGTGTTGGTTATGGTTGACGTACTGTTGGTTATGGTTGACGTACTGCTGGTCATGATTGACGTAGTGTTGGTTATGGTTGACGTACTGTTGGTTATGGTTGACGTAGTGTTGGTTATGGTTGACGTACTGTTGGTTATAGTTGACGTACTGTTGGTCATGATTGACGTAGTGTTGGTTATGGTTGACGTACTGTTGGTTATGGTTGACGTACTGCTGGTCATGATTGACGTAGTGTTGGTTATGGTTGACGTACTGTTGGTTATGGTTGACGTACTGCTGGTCATGATTGACGTAGTGTTGGTTATGGTTGACGTACTGCTGGTTATGGTTGACGTAGTGTTGGTTATGGTTGACGTACTGTTGGTTATAGTTGACGTGCTGTTGGTCATGATTGACGTAGTGTTGGTTATGGTTGACGTACTGTTGGTTATAGATGACGTTTTAGCGCAGAAGAACAGTTGCAGCGTGAACAACGGTGGCTGTCACCACATCTGCGTTCCTGACCATGGACATTTCTACCAGTGTCGCTGTCGCACTGGATTCGTTTTACGTGAAGACGGAAAATCTTGTCAAGGTATATTTTGCTGTTGTTTTGCACTCGATCACTGGACGGACACTGACTGTTGCTGGTCCGAGTACCAGAACAGTATTGGGCTCCAGGTTGTTCTCGGCGGTTGGTCCAAAGCTTTGGAATTGACTCTCCCAGTTCTGACAGTTCAGTAATGTTGCCTCTTCAGCTACGGCGGTTAAAGGGTTCGTCAAGGCGCCTTTGTGCATGAAGATGCCGGTTCGCATACCGATTGTGGCTTTATTCAGATATTTAAATCTTGGGCTAGCACGGTCCGTTCACGGGGATCGTAAATGGCGTGGCGCCCATTCAAGGATCTCACCCGATAAATTCACTGCAATATGAGCAGGGGGTCGAGGCCATAGGGTCGCTATAGGAATTTCTAGCGGACTTCTTTAACGATTACGATTTTTGTCTACGGTTTCACTTCAAGCGACCATCGACTGATGCCTTATGCGATATGACAACGGCGCTATAGATTTGTTCTATACAGTTTTGAGTTCTTTTTCTTTTTCAAACAAACAATTCTATATTTGTTTTTGTTTGTTTGTGAACGCGCAGAAGTTGACGTCTGTAAGGTCAACGGCGGTGGGTGCCAACACAGGTGCGTCAACCACGGCGGTCGTCCGGTCTGCCAGTGTCGCAATGGTTATCGGCTTGCCCCGGATCAGAAGACCTGCACAGGTTGGTCCCTTCATTCCGGGTCTAATACGTTCACTTCTATAACGCCGTCATAATAGCGGACATCACAGTAGAGTAATCGTATTCACAATATTATACGAAGCCATTTAAAGAAAAACTCACCAGAGCCTCTCCAGTGTAGTATGTAGTATAGTGTAAAATGGCGTATGTAGTACAGTGTGGTTTATTGGAATCCTCCTAGTACATCCTAGCTACATCCCAGTAGCTCTACAATAATTACTGTGATATTTGTGTAGCGCCTCTTTTTGCGTTTGAAAACTATTCTATTCGATTGTGGTTTTGCGTTGTCAGGTCGAGATCGCATCTGAGGAGTCTGTCTTGAACAGGCGCTATATAAATCTGTGATTCCATTTGCTGTTGCATTGCACTGGGTTCTGGGTTGGGATGTTGTTTCAGACGTAGACGAATGCAAGACAGAGGGCAGCGAATGTTCGCAGGGCTGTGCCAACACCGAGGGATCCTACTCTTGCGTCTGCATGCAGGGTTACCAGCTCGGGACCGACGGGAAAACATGTTATCGTACGTATAATAATAATAATAATAATAATAATAATAATAATAATAATAATAATAATAATAATAATAATAATAATAATAATAATAATAATAATAATAATAATAACAATAACAATAACAATAACAATAATAATAATAGTAATAATAATAATAATAATAATAATAATAATAATAATAATAATAATAATAATAATAGAAGTAGTAACTTCTAATGCGCCGGTGTCTGGTGCACAAGGCATCAACCGATGACGTACCAACACAAAGACACAATCAGGTCAATATCCAGAAGTAAATCTTCTGAAGAGCCTCTTCTGACACCAAAGCTAAGGTAAGTGAAGGTAATGAAGGAAAGGACAAGGTAATCGAAATCAACTGAAGGGAAGGGTAAGCGGTGAGGTAAAGCGAGTTAAAGTTAAGTTTGTTTCATTGCATTGCATTGTGTAATTCTATTCCGTCACCCACCATCATCTGTCTCAAGCCCTCTATCTGTTACTCCTCAGTTATACCATTCAAAACTGAAGTCTCACCTTTTCAAGAAATCTCACGCTGATTCATCGAATCCGCTGCCTTCCCTTTTCTCTCAGCTTAAACACAACCCACTCAAACAGCTCCTGTCCCCTTCTCTCTCTGGTCTTCTGGCAACCAGACTTGGTTCTTGACATGGAAGCTCTGGACAACCCCACTGACTTAACGCAGCACTCGCGAATAAGCTAGTATCCTGCGCTTAGCTTTTAAGTAGCGCTTTACAAATTTAGAGTTCATGATTACGATTACGGTTGGTGGCAGGGATCGAGATGGAGGTGATCGACAACTGCGCTCTGAACAACGGCGGATGCGACCACGAATGTCGCAATTTGGACAACGGAAAGACCTGCGTCTGCCATCCAGGCTACCTCCTGGAAGATGACCAAGTCACGTGCTCCGGTAATTGTAAATGAAGGTACTTAAGGAAAGGACAAGGTAAGGAATGAGATGATCCTTCTAACGAAGGCTGTGAACACATCTGTTCCAACACCGAGGGATCCTTTGAATGCCTATGCCACGAAGGATTCCTCCTCGCATGTTATATGGCGCCTTTTCAACAGACACTCACTCGAGGTGTTAGGGTGAGGGTAACGGAACGTTTGGATTGTAATCTAATTTAATCTAATGCAACCCTAACTTACCAAACCATACCTAACCTAGCCTAACCAAATTGAATCGGTTCTGTCCTGTGACTCCTGTGCCAATGTACTGTAGTAGTTGAGTCTAGTCGAATATAATCGTAATCGTAATCGTAATCGTAATCTCGAGATTTCTACAGCGCTCAACAAAAGCTAAGTCGCGGGAACCAGCTTATTCACAGGCGCTCAGTCAAAACAAAGTCGATAGGCAAAAGGGTCAAGATCCAGGAGTCAGGCACTCAGACAGTCGGACGGCTACGGTGGTTGCTGTTTGAAATTGAACATAATGACTTCTAGAGGGCCGTTATCACAGTGCACAAGGCTTCAGTTAATGGTCGCTTCAAGTGAAGCCACTGTAGTAAAAATTTGTAATCGGAAAACTCTTTTATCCAGGCTTGGGACTGGCACTACCCGAATTGTGGGGCTGTTAGCGGCAAGCTTACTTATACTGTGACTAGGAGCCGTAAGAGAGATGACGAACTATGAGCCACTGACTTATATTATCGCCCATGCCACTTGATTGAAGGCCTCTTCTTTTCAGACATTGAATTAAAGTTCAGATATTCAGGGTCTTTTCGTTCTATTTGTTCTAGATATTAACGAATGCGAGGATCCTTCGAACGGAGGCTGTGAACACATCTGTTCCAACACCGAGGGATCCTTTGAATGCTTGTGCCACGAAGGATTCCTCCTCGCTTCTGACAAACAAAGCTGCTCAGCCAGTGTGTAATAAACCAGCAAAATCCTACTTTACCCTACCCTACCCTACTTTGCCTATTCTTACTCTACTTTTCATTGCCTGTCCTACCTTATCCTGGCATATATGACCTTATATTACCTTACCTTACCTCACCTGTGTCTATCTTTATTATGATTTTAATCATTTTGTTGCTCATTAATTAATTCACATGTTTGTTTATTATTTGATTGATGGACTGAGTGACTTATTGAATGAATGAATGACTGACTAAACCTAAGTAAGTGATTGAATGAATGATTGATTGATTGATTGACTGACTGATTGATTACTTGATCGATCGATTTATATTCTTGGTGTACAGTCGTGTCGAACCACATTCCGAACTCCCCTTCGCGCTCCAAATCTCGCGAGGAATTGAGGGTCGTACCGCGGCTCCGGTTCCAGACGACGCTCTATCCGATCGTTGCCCTGACAGAAAACTTTCCGTCGCTTCATCAGGCGTTTCAGGAGCCTCAAATAAAAATAGGTGAGGTCAGAACGTAGGTCACTTGTGAATAGGTCGGGTCAGATTTCGGAAGTAGTTTTTGTACGGTGTTTTCAAGTGAGTTGTGAGTTCAAAACTTTTCCCAATCGGATTTTCTGCAGCGAGAGTCCGCATTGGGATTTTTTTTTGTTTTTTAAATCTTTTTTGTTATTGATTGTTGTATTTAGGTCCTAATCTTTCCGTATATTTGGAGAATTTCGTCAGTGTGTTTAACCTTTATAAAATTGAAGTCCGCCATGTTGAAAAACTATTCACACTCACTGTCAGAAAACAGATTCGCAGTCAACGGAATTTGGGCCACAACCTTATGCAGTCCAAGTTCTGGCCTCCACTGTAAAAATTTCGAAGCTACCTGAAGAAATCTCTGTACAGTTTCCAAAATTACTTATGTAGCTGAGCTCCAAACATCCAGAAGTTAAATGTTAAAACTGAACTGTCCCGTATTTTGATTGTGCCGTTGCTACGTGTTCTGACCGCCATTCTAAACAATTTGAAGTACTGTGATGAAATCTCTTTCTATATCGACAGAAACTACTTCTAGAGCACTGGCTCAGACATTTAAAGCTAACTAACTAAAGCTACACCTTGTCATACACGTCTTCCATTTCCACTGCGCCATTACGTGTAGTCCAAGTTCTGGCATTCGTTTTAAAAATATCGTAGTTCTAATAGACGGTCTAAATATATTTACGGAAACTACTTCTATAGCGCTATTTTAATTACCTAAAACCTAATTGTTACAAAAGCCCCTTTCATATCACACGTAAATAAATTAGCGCTGTTATATAATGGGTTTAGGGGAAATAAGGGATTTCATTTTGTGACACAAGTTGCGTTGCTATGGAGCTCTGAAGTAGGCCTAATCATGTTTGCTGTGACCGCCATTAGTTTAGAAACAGAATATTGCATTCAAATATAAATCTGAGCATGTCCTCCAACTTTATGAACATTTGTATCCAAGATCCATAGGTCTATATTATGAGCGCCCTTGATTTTTCTTTTCAGTTGATATATAGGTCTGCTTTTAAATGGCCTTTAAGAGGTTCTTAAATGGCGGTATATAAATAGCCAGTAGTACATACGTACCTACATATACCTACATACGTACATAAATGCATACTTACCTACAAACAAATGCATACAAACATACAAATACATAGATACAAATATACATGCAAGCATACATACATACATACATGCATACATACATACATACATGCATGTGAAACAAAATTTGGAGCCCGTTCTGGCGCAAACGTGAAACCGTCATTTTACTAAAGTTTTAAGTCGTTTTAAGATGAAAAAAGAAGAAAATAATTTCTTTATTCATTGCGGCAGGAGTAAAGATTATGTCGCCTAAAGGTCGGTAAGCTTCGTCAGTGCATGAGTTCTTGGGTCGTTGCATCGTTTTTTGGTTGTGGTTTGTCTTTTACTTGGTTTTTCTCTTCTTCACAATTTCAATATTTTTGTCAACCCTGAGCTTTGGGAATTGGAATCTCGGCCAAGTCGAAAGGTGTATTTACAACTGCAAAGTTAATAGCTACTATCTAATCTAATCTGATCTAATCTAGTCTAATCTAACGACTTCTATAGCACCGTTATCAAAATGCATAAAACATCAATCGATAGTCGCTTCAAGTGAACTCGAAGTCAAATTCATAATCAGGGAAATCTGGTACGTCAGAGAAACCGGAAGTCAAACAAAAGACCTCATATAAGACCTCATGTCTGGACTGTAATTATAATCACAGATTTATGTGGCGCCTCTTCAGAGACGTTCAGAGATGCTCGTGACCTGACAATACAAGACCGCGATCGAACAAAATGATTTTTCAAGCGCTTGCGGAATTAAGGCAAAGGAAAATCTACGTGTCTACCTGTTCCAGACAGATGGATCTACCATAGCGAGGCTTCTATGCTGAACTATGAAAGTTCGGGGGTCGGGGGCGGCGACATCCAGGTAACCGCGAGCAGCAGAGCGAAGCAGCAATATTTAACATTGAGAAGACTTCGTCCGGTGCGTGATAGTCTAGTGATTAGCGTGCTGGACTGTCAACCCCACAGGTCGGAGCTTCAAATCCCGTTGAATGCACAAGGATTATGTTTCACCAGCGCCCCTTGCGAGATCGGCTACAAATGAGTAAAGAGCGATGGGAAGATCAGAACTCGAGGGAGAGGAATGGCCATCCACCCTCGTAAGCCCTACTGAGAATCTGAATTAGCTAATACTTCCTACCTAGGACTGCCTCTTGTGGTCAGGAGGTTGAAGCGACTTCGTTTTCTTAGCCTTGGCTTATAAGGGACAGGACTGAGGCGCAAACACAAACACAGAAATCCAACGACAGGACACTTTGTTAACCGCTTAACTGGCGTTGTTGCTCGTTTACCGACACCGAATGGATGAACGGCTGAGTTGGCGCCAGATAATATTCCATGGACGATCCTACATCCAAGTACTAATCGGGGTCTATTCTGCTTAACTTCACTGCGTCTGCCAGCGTTGTATCGACAAAACCAAGTGACGATCCAAATCAAAATTACTTGTGTTCATTAAGGTGATGGGCCTGACCAGTGCACAGGTTCGAATCCGGCTGATGATTATTTTAAAATTAGAATATTATTGCATTGTTTTACTTGAATTCTGTTGTTTTCTTCTGTTATTTTTGGCCTGTGAAAATACGTTTTGTTAATTCCGTTAAAGTTCTATCGTCTACCGATGTCTCCCACTCGCTTGTTTTACTCGCATCGTGGTTCTTACCTTGCTTCCTGTTTCTGCAAAACTTATTCCATAATAACAGAGGTTCCACTGTTCCATCGTCTGTTGATGTGTTCACTGTTTAAAGTAAGATCTCTAAACAGCAGCCAGTAACATAAGTATGTGTGTATGACAGTGACGGACAAACAGACAGACAGATAGACAGACAGACAGACAGACTGACTGACAGGTAGGTAGGCAGGCAGGCAGACAGACAGACAGACAGTTCAGCTAGATAATCAGACATACAGACTTCTGGGTTTCGAATCCTTACAATCTAATCTAATGACTTCTATAGCGCCGTTATCATAAAGCACAAGGAATCAATACAGACTGATTAAGTACCTCTGAGTTAAGTTCATTAGAGGCGATATATTCTGTTAACATTACAGTTACCGTTAAATAATCAATGATTAATGGTTTCCTGGGCTTTAGATCTTTGCAATACCTTATGTGTTTTTCTGAGCTGGAGGAAGAGTGGTCATTGGAGGAACTATTACTAACTTCTTTGAATTTCCTGCTTCAATTTGTTATCAGTTTGTTGTTCAAGCGTTTTGGTTCTACCACCATCACCACCTCTACCACCACCTCTACCACCACCACCGCCACCACCGCCGCCACCACCACTACCACCACTCGTTTCATTGTTATCGCTGTTTTTTTTATTGTTATGTACTTAATTGGAAAAATTAGAAGTTTGATTCTGAGCTTTCTGGCAAGTCATTGCTTTGAATAAAATCTGGTTTCCTGGGCTTTAGACCTTAAGGCAAGGACTGTCAAGGTAAGGTGTGATAAAGGAAAAGAAAGGCAAGGTATGTTATAGTTAGGTAACACTAGGTAAAATGAAAAGAAAGGTATTATATATTACAATAAGGTAGATCATATTCAATTAATGTATGTATGTACTCAGAGATCTACATAGTGCCTTTGAGAACTTGTGAAAGGTAAGACAAGGTAACAACCAGAAATAGCAGTGTGCATCTTGCAGGCGGCGAGAGAGAGAGGACTCGGAAGTCCTTTTTCCATGGGCCGAGGCTAAGAAAGGGAAGTCGCCTACACTTTCCACCCATGGCTGCCCCTCGGGTTTAGCTCAAGGTAGTAGTAGCAGTTTTCCATCTTCAATGATATTTTGTGGCCGCCAGGGCCGCTGACTTAAACTTTGCCTTACCCAAAGGACTACACAACCAGCTGCAAAGATTATTATTATTATTATTATTATTATAACTATTAACTTATGTAGCGCCGGTGTCTAATGTGCAAGGGATCAACCGATGGCGCATCATATTCAAGCAACAGTCAGGTCAATACCCAGAAAATCAGTCCACTGAAAGCTAAATTCTGCTGCTTTTCTTCTGGCGCCTCTTCCATTTATAGAGCGACATTAGCCGGGCTGAAGAGAGACAGATGTGTAAGGCATTGTTTTTCTCTTTGTAGGCGTCTGTGCGTTCGGATCCTTTGGTCCGCGGTGCCAACTTTCTTGTGTCCTGTGCCTCGTCAACGGTAGGTGCAACTCGGCAAAGAACGGGTGCGAATGCAACCCCGGTTGGACCGGCCCAGTCTGCAATGAGACCTGTGCACAGGTAACTTACAAGATACCTCAAAGAGGTAACTGGTTTTGTGTTTGGATCAAACAGTTAACTGATTAGGGGTTAGTATCAAATACATGACGGAGTAGGCATCAAAGAACTTTAGGTACCTAACTAGTTAGGTATTAAGATGAAAGAAGTAACGGATTTGGTATTCACAGAACTTTAGATACATAAAGAGGTAACTATTTAGGTATTCAGGTGAAAGAGGAAATTGATTTGGTACTCTGAAGCATTTTTAATCCCTAAAGAGGTAACTCAGAGAACTTGAGATATCTAAAGAGAAACGGGTTTGGTATTCAAACCATAGAGGTAACCAATTGGGTACTCAAAGAACTTCAAATACTTGAAGAGGTAACTGGTTACTTATATATATTTGTTTGTTTGTTTATGTTTTATTTTGATTCATGAGGTGTCAGTGTTAAATGTGTGTTGGTTTCTGTTTCAGGGAACATATGGTGCTGACTGCAACGGCATCTGTTCCTGCCAGAACGGTGGAACATGTGATCCTGTCTCAGGCAGTTGTCACTGTCCACCTGGCACCTCAGGTGACAGCTGTGAGGATGGCTGTCCTGCAGGTAAGTTGATTAGCGCACTGGCTGATGCTCCCTTTGTGACTGAACAGGTAAACCTCTCTATCTATTACTGCTCAGGTATTCCATTCTATTGATATTTATAAGGTATGCCAGACATAATTCTGGCTATTTGTAAGTTATTCTAGGCATAAATTTGGATATTCATAGGTTATTTTTAATTAACATGGGTATTCGTGGGGTATTTTGAGGCATTATTCTGGTTATTGACACATACTTACATACATGCATACATACATATATGAATACACACATACTTGCATACACAAATACACAAACACGCCTACGATTCCTCGCTCATTCGATGGACATGTGTCATGTTACCAAATGTGCATTACTTATTTACTTACTTACTTACTTTGTAGGGTATTTCAGGCATAAATATGGATAGAGCCTTCTTTTAGGTTATTTTGAGGGCATAAAACTGGTTATTTGTAGGTTATTTTGGGGCTCAGTGCAACCTGAAGTGTCCGCAGCACTGCGCCAGTGGCTTCTGCAATCGTCATTTCGGCTACTGTGAGTGTAGTCCCGGGTTGTTTGGCCCAGCATGCAATCTTGCGTGTCCGAGTTGGACTTGGGGACCTAACTGCATCAATCGCTGCTTCTGCAACAAAGACCACTCCACCGACTGTGACCGCAGGGTAAGCAGACAATCGTGACTAATAATTCAACCATGGCTTTAGTCATTCAGCCATGACCGTAGTTACACAACCGTGACTTTAACCAATAAACCATGACCGTTTTACAACTCTGGCCACAGTGACTCAACCGAGTCCATAATCAGCCTTTACCGTAATAATTCGACCGTTGTCATACTCATTCAACCGTAGTCGAAATCATAAGCATTAAAACTGATCCTTTAAGCAATTCGCCAACTGTGATCATCGATTTCATAAGAGGCACTATAAGACTTAAATATGAAAGTATTACCTAGAAGAAGAACAGTCCCTCAAGTCAACCCCGAGAGGCCACGTGGGTATGAAGTATTAGCGACTGCGTTTTTCTTAGCCTCGGCACATGAGAACGGAGGGGGACAGTCCTCCCTCCCTCCCTCCCTGCATCAACTTCCAACCGACAGTGTATGGCTAGTATTTTCGCTTTATAGCTGAGCTCGTTAGAGGGAGTAGAAATCTCGAAACTATCTTGACCGGGATTTGAACCCGCGACCTCTGGGTTGACAGTCGTGCACTTTAACCTCCACAGCGGTTGCATTTGACTCTGTGCAGCATGCAGTTTCAAACTGTTGTCTTAAATGCTCTTGGTTAGATCAGTCAGATAGTCATGTGCGCAGCTCCTCATGAGGTAAAATAAAGGCGCTATATTAAGTGTCCTGATTCACATAATATGTATACACATACATATCCCACATTAAACTGTGGATTTTATGAGCCAGAAGCAGATTTCGAATGGAAACGTAGACTTTTTATGTTTTAACTGTCATCTCAGACGGGAACCTGTATCTGCAAAGAGGGCTTCGAAGGCGCCAAGTGTGACAGGCACTGTGCAGTCGGCTTCTATGGCGCCGGGTGCAGGAATCGGTGTTCCTGTGAAGAAGGTCACGGATGTGAACCAGTCACTGGAACCTGTCTGCACAACTGCAAACCGGGATGGATCGGTCTGGCCTGTGACAAGTGTAAGTATTTTGAACCCCGTAAATCAGTCAATTAATCAATTAATCAATTAATTGATTAAGCAACCTATCAATCTACAAATTAATCAGTTAGTTAGTCAGTTAATCCATCAGTTAGTTATTCAGTTAATCCATCCATCCATCCATCCATCCCATCCATCCACCCACCCATCCACCCATCCATCCATCCATCCATCGTATTCGCTGCTCAGAATTACCATGTCCTGTAGCGCCTTCGAGTAACATCGATGTAAAAATGGTGAGGAACGGTGGCCGATTGTTAACGGAGCGGATTCGAGCCTCCTCCCGTCCTTGAGGCGGTTACTGTCTCGGGACCTTGAGCAGGCGCCAGCGACTAACCTTCTGTTATTATATACTGGAACTTCACAAATACAGAAATAATAATAATATGTAACTATGGGCACTTAAAATAATACTACTTCTAATAATAATAATTATAATTATAAAAATAATTATAATAATTTATTAAATTATATTAAGTTATTGAATTAAATTATAACATATAATAATTATAATTAATAATAATGATAATTATAATTATTATATTATTAATTAATTAATTAATAATAATTAATATTAATAGTATAAATACAAAAATAGTAATAGTTCATTAATTATTATTAAGTACTAGCAGTTTATAATTAATAATAATAATTAATAATAATAATTATTAATAACAATAATTAATTTCTTGCGCGCCAGGTGATAAACAAAGGGTTCCGATTGTAGTAATTTCTCGTGTTTAACGCCATCTTACGGCTGCCACATCGACCTCGCGTAACGTATTAATAACAGTGTATGAGTAGTACTTAGTAGTACTTCCTCAGTTTAATGACATCTTATGTCATCAAAGGCCGTTGACGTCACCCTTTTCCTTTATCCAGGCTTGGGACTGGCGCTACTCGATAGTTTGATGTAACTGTGATTCCATGCAACTGGAATTTATTGCTCCGAATAAATCCTTTTAAAGGTGTTCAAGAAGCGCCTACTTTTATTTTGCACGTTGTAGATTACCATCATACAACAACTACAACAACAACAACTACTACTACTACTAGTAATAATAACATATTAAAAACTAGTAATAAAAAAGTAATAATTTATAATAATATATAACAATATGATAGCATTATTATTGTTGTTGTTGTTATTATTTATTTTTGCCCGAGGTAAGTATAATCCCTCAGGAGCTGAAAAATTACTCAAGGAGCTGTTAAGGGGTGTCTGGGAAATCAGGCCTCGTCCTCAGCAACATCAGAAAATGTGCCCTGGAAAACGATGGCATTACAGCGCTGAATACAGATGGAGAGGTGCTAAAAAGCAAAAAGCAATCTCACGTGATTCTCCTGAGATGGTCGAAAGACGACGGCCAACATCGCGGATGAAATCGACCTCTGCAGAATTAATGGGCCCAGTGTTTCGAATGCGATGGGCAGAAAAAGATGTGTTGATGGCAGCCCTAGATAGTTTTCGGTTTTTCGAATGGCAGCGTGTTTGCTGCTGACCCTGCTGAATTGGCTGTGTGGGCGATGTAAGATGCCGCGCACGTATGCACAACTGTGGCATTCCGGGCAAGATATTTCCCAGCCACCCATGGAACAACTGGCATTCCGGGCAAGATATTTCCCAGCCACCCATGGAACAACTGGCATTCCGGGCAAGATATTTCCCAGCCGCCCATGGAACCACTGTTGCCCCATCTGGTCTCTTGCCATCAGAGCGGAACAAGTCTGTTGGTTCCTTAGCACTGGGGACATCAGCTTTCTGTAAAGCACGCCAGACTTTGTCATTGATGGCATAATGACGAAGGGATCATCCGAAAGCCAGTCTGCAGACGAAGCCGTGGTGACCATCAGGGCCAACCAGATCACGCAGTGACATTGATGTGGGCTGCATATTATTATTATTATAATCCGAACATAGAACCTAGACTACTACTACTACTACTACTACTACTACTACTACTACTACTACTACTACTACTACTACTATATATTATTATTATTATTATTATTATTATTATTATCATCATGATCACGATCATCATCATCATGATCATCATCATCATCCTATATGTTCATAGTAGAGTTCCGGAGAAGCAGATGGCGTTCCCACGCTGGACAGCTACTGAGAGTCTTTGAAGCAGGTAGCTGGTCTCCAATGGATCGTGGGTTGCCATTGTCATCCTTCGTCCTAACTCCCACACAAAATCCAATCCTTCCGTACTCCATGCGCCGCTGGTCTCCAGTGCGACCGCCACAAACGAGTGGGTTTGGGCTATAGTGGCGTATTTTAGCCTTTTGGCTGAGACTGCCCGCTTTGCAGCTTCACTTGGTGGGGTTGAAGTAAAACCTAGATGTGACGCTGCAAATGTGTCAGAAACTGTCGCATCCCATGTAAGACACCTTCCGCGAGACCACGGGATAAGAGTCACGCCATCCGGTCGTTTGCCATCTTCCCTGGTGAGTCCCAACGGTTCTTTCTGAGCAGGGATGTTCGCTCTGGTAAGCGCTCTCCATATAATGTCGTTGAGCATGTTATGGCGTTGTTGTCTGCCAGCACTCTTTCTGCAGACCAGACCGTGAAGTCCTCTGGCGTCGACTCTTTCGCCACAGTGACACAGATGTGGCTCGCACAGTGTGGTTCCCAGTCGCATTCCAACCGCGGTCCGTATCACCTCATCCGAAAGACGGAGTCCCAATGCGGTTACTGGAGGAGCCAGCATCCAATCTCCAGAGTGTGGTGCTTGAGAGGCCAAGAGACGAGCGCGGTCTAGTGGGTTGTTCGCAGACTCATGTAAGCTCGCCGACGCCTTGTTATTATTATTATTATTATTATTATTGTTATTGTTATTATTATTATTATTATTATTATCTTCAATTATGAAACAAATCTATTGTTGCTGGAGCAACTAGAGCTGCTGTGGCGCCCAGGCTGGCACACTGGAAACAGGTCGACTAGCTGCACCACCGATTCTCGTGATCTTGTCTGTAAGCGCCGTGTTGAAGAAGCAACCCTGAGTTAGCGGTCGCGTAAGTGTAGAGCGTTCTGTGGGCGTTTCTTCGATGGAGCGCAAGAACTTCCGGTGTGGATCGGACGAACATCCAGCACCACCGACTCCCTCCTCTTCATCGCCGTCGTCGTCTGCTTCGAAGGCGCCTGCGTCGTGGGCTTCACTGACCCGAGCGTCGACGTCTCCTCGACCTCGACCCCCCGGCTGACCTTCGACAGGCGGTGTGGCTCCTCGACCCAGAGGATCGGTTGGGGCCCGTCGGCTGGGTCTTGACGACCTGTTTCAGGTTCTCTCCTTTTCTTTAATCTTGGCTTCAGGCACGCCCTTCTCTCCTTCTTTGATTTCAGCCGTCTTGTTCTTCGTTGTATAGTTGTCGATGAAGAACTTGATTTGCGACTGGGTACTCTCGCTCGCTGCGCCGAGTGCGAGTTCTGAGATCATGAATTCGTCTGATTGCTTCTTCTGAACTAAATCTTTCAGATAACGTTCGTCTTTTCTCCTGTTAACCATTGTAAATGCTTTGTCATAGCTGGAGTCAATCACTTCTTCTTCCATCGATGGAAGGTCGCGCGGAGACAACTGTTCTCGGTCAGGTAGAAGACAAGGGAAATTATGAGGGAGCGAAGAAGCATGGTCTGAATGGGTAGAATGTTCGTCGCACTGATCTGAGGCTGTCTTCCGGCCGGTGATTGTTCTCTGGAATTGCCAGTCTTCGCTTAAATCTGGCTCCAAGAGTTTATTATTATTATTATTATTATTATTATTAGTTTATTATTATTATTATTAATATTATTATTATTGGTTATCTGCAAGATGCAAAATGAAAATTAATCGCTTCTTGGACACCTTTAAAAGACTTCAGATGGGCGCAATAATATTATTAATAAAAATCGGCTTAATTTCGAATTCCGCCACTGCCGTACTCGGGCGGTGCCAGTCCAAAGCCTGGACGAAGGAGGCGGGCGACGTCAACAGCCTTTGATGCTATCGCGATCTAGTCGCTTAGTCAAAGCTCAGAAACAAGTATTAAAAAATTCACAGGTTTCTCTCGTGTCTTTTCAACAGTTTTTTCAAATTGCGACTCTTCTTCAGACTGTCATCCTGCCCCATTTATAATCAATTACATTAGTAAGTGGGACCTGCCACCCTCCACTGGCTTTAGTCGGGTGATGCCTGTCTGAAACCTCGATAAAAGAGGAGGGCGGCGTCAGTGGCCTTTGATGCCATAAGATGTCGTTAAAAATTGAAACTTCTACTCACCCTCCAAGGCCTTTAATCGGGTGATGCCTGTCTGAAACCTCGATAAAAGAGGAGGGCGGCGTCAGTGGCCTTTGATGCCATAAGATGTCGTTAAAAATTGAAACTACTACTCACCCTCCAAGGCCTTTAATCGGGTGATGCCTGTCTGAAACCTCGATAAAAGAGGAGGGCGGCGTCAGTGGCCTTTGATGCCATAAGATGTCGTTAAAAATTGAAACTTCTACTCACCCTCCAAGGCCTTTAATCGGGTGATGCCTGTCTGAAACCTCGATAAAAGAGGAGGGCGGCGTCAGTGGCCTTTGATGCCATAAGATGTCGTTAAAAATTGAAACTTCTACTCACCCTCCAAGGCCTTTAATCGGGTGATGCCTGTCTGAAACCTCGATAAAAGAGGAGGGCGGCGTCAGTGGCCTTTGATGCCATAAGATGTCGTTAAAAATTGAAACTACTACTCACCCTCCAAGGCCTTTAATCGGGTGATGCCTGTCTGAAACCTCGATAAAAGAGGAGGGCGGCGTCAGTGGCCTTTGATGCCATAAGATGTCGTTAAAAATTGAAACTTCTACTCACCCTCCAAGGCCTTTAATCGGGTGATGCCTGTCTGAAACCTCGATAAAAGAGGAGGGCGGCGTCAGTGGCCTTTGATGCCATAAGATGTCGTTAAAAATTGAAACTACTACTCACCCTCCAAGGCCTTTAATCGGGTGATGCCAGTCTGAACCCTGGATAAAGGAGGAGGGCGATGCCAACCATCTTTGTTATGAGACAGCGTCGTTAAGCAGAACCAACTCAGACCCTGATGTCTTCTTGTAGCCTGTCCGGCCGGTCAGTTTGGACTCAACTGCCTCCAAGACTGCAAATGTTCGGGCAGCGATTGTGATCCACAGACTGGGCTTTGTGTCTGCGCAGCCGGGAAAATGGGTCCAAAGTGCGAGAAAGGTTAATTGGCTCGAAATTATATATTTAATCATGTGTTCACCCGTCTGTCTGTCTGTATGACTGTCTGTCCGTCTGTCGGTCTGTATGACAGTCTGTCCGTCCGTCTGTCTGGCTGTCTGTCTGTCCGTCCGTCTGTCTCTGTCTGGCTGTCTGTCTGTCTAGCAACAGCGACTAGTGTGGATGGAACGTCCGCAGACAAACAATCTGATGCCAAAGCATATTTATTGTCGCTTTCTACAGTCAGATAGTTTTGGCTATTTACTATTACATAGGCCACAACTTCTCAGCCTTTGACCTTACCTTGCCTTTCTTTACCTGGCCACCTGGCCTTACCTTTCCTAGCTTTACCTTTCTCTGCCATACCCGACATTTTCTCCTTATTTTAACTTAACTTACCCTTTCATACCTTTCCTTATCTCATCTCACTTTACCCTGTATACATATCCTTAATTTACCCTACAATACTTCTTGTCACTTTACATTACTTTACCTATCCATGGACTGACTTTCTGTCTATTGACCTGGCTACGCTTTATTTCGGTGCACCATCGGTTGATACCTTGTGCATTAATCCCTGGCGCTATGTCAGTTTCTATTTAACTAACTTACCTTACCTTTCCTAATCTTACCGTTTATGTGCCTCCTTTACGTCTTCGTAACAAGTCATTGTTTTACCTACCGCTGTACCTTGTAGTATTCTGGCGAAGTTCCTCTGAGTTTCTTCGCTTGTTTTTCCGCTCTGTGTTGCGTAGACTGTCCGGAGTTTTTCTGGGGGGCCGGATGTAGCGGGCGCTGCAACTGTAGCCACGCCTCCGGATGTGACGCAGCCACCGGCGAGTGCACCTGTCTTCCGGGCTGGTATGACACGACGTGTAGCTCCAGTAAGACGTCTTACTTCTCCGGAGTCTTTCCGTTACTCACGTCGTTATCACCATCGTCGTCGTCGTTGTAATCGTCATTATAAACAACAACAACAGTAACAGCATCAACAACATTATAATTTATTTCATTTAATTATTAGTGGCATTTATTACACGTGCAAGGCTAGTAAATCTGAATCTGAAGCACGAGACAACTTGTGCAGGATCATAACATGGAGTACACTCGGCAGTTTCGAACCTGCAATCGTCGGATTACATACCCAGCTCGCTGCTCCAATAGACCACGGTGCCGCATCATCGCCATCATCTTTTTACACTATTTTACACTGCTTACCTCTGTACTTTACCCTCCTCGTTACATAACCTTACAGCAGGCTGTTTCTAATTCTGTCATGCAGACTGCCCAGAGGGACGGTATGGTTCGCGGTGCCTGCACCAGTGTGCGTGCCAGAATGGTGCCAAGTGCAATCCGGTCAACGGAAGATGCAACTGTACGGCTGGATGGATGGGACAGACATGCGACCAACGTCAGGCAACTTCTGCATTTCGCCACTTTGGCTCTTAGAATCAGTTTCAGTTTCTCAGGCTTTTTTCATTCGCTTGCTGTATCCAACAGTTCCAGTTTCAGATCAGATTTCAGTTTCAGATCGGATTTCAGTTTCAGATCGGATTTCAGTTTCAGTTTCAGATCAGATTTCAGTTTCAATTTCAGATCAATTTTCAGTTTCAGTTTCAGATCAAATTCCAGTTTCAGTTTCAGATCAAGTTCCAGTTCCAGTTTTAGATGCTGCTTGAATACTTCAGTTTTAGATTAAGTGTCAGTTCGTTTTATGGGTAGCTTTAATATTTTAATTTTTTTTTCATAATTCTTGTTAAATTGTTAAGCAATCATCTTTCATCTCTGCAGTTACCACACCATATCATACCTTACCATACCTTCCCTTCTTTACCCGCTTTACCTTCCCTTTGTTCCTTGTTTTTTTTGGTTACTGACTGATTCTTTTGTGATTCAATTAAACTACCATACATCACCAAACCCTCTTATACATACATACATACATATATATTATTATTACTATTATTATTACTACTTCAGGTAACAAATATACATATGTATGTACGTAGCCTGTAAGGCTGAAAACTGACTATTTCTCCCTGGCTTTCAAACGCTTGGACCGTTTTCACCTGGCGACTGACTGACTGACTGACTGACTGACTGACTGATGACTGACTGACTGATGAATGACTGACTGACTGACTGACTGACTGACTGACTGACTGACTGACTGACTGACTGACTGACTGACTGACTGACTGACTGACTGACAAACGGCGCCTTCCTTGTGGTAACCGATGGTCCCTGGTGTTTGTTTCTGTCAGCCTGTCCGCCTGGGATGTACGGACGAAACTGCGAGCGCCATTGTCAATGCCTGAACAGCGCCGAATGTAACCACATCACTGGAGATTGCATCTGTGCTGCAGGGTGGCACGGCACGACATGCGCCGAAAGTATGACAACGGTTGTCTAGGCAACATTTCTGATTACTGCTAATTAGCAACTTCTATGACGCCGCTGTCTAATGCACGAGACATCAACCGATGACGTGTGCATTGACGCAGAATGTTTGGATAGTAAGACAACGGTTGTGTTGGAAACAATCAGAATGTAGTACATCAGTTGTCTAGACAACATTAATAACAAGAACAACTATAATATAATACGAAAATGACTGGATAATGATATAGGTTTAATAAAATTGGTGGTGTGGTGGTGGTGATGGTGGTGATGATGATGATGATGGAGATGATGATGATGATGATGATAATGATGAAGATGATGACTTATGGTGACAACAACAATGGTAGTAATGGTAGAAGTAGTCATGGTTGTAATGGGTAATGGTTGTAATGGTGGTAGTAGTAGTAGCAGCAGCAGCAGTAGCATTACATCACATGGTATCACATCACGTTACATTACGAAACATGGTATTACAGAGTGTCCAAATGGCACCTACGGACCGGGCTGTCGCCAGTTGTGTCAGTGCCAGAACGGTGCCACTTGCGACCACGTGAGCGGTGCCTGCCTCTGTAGCTCCGGGTGGCGGGGCATGTTCTGCGACAAGCCGTGTCCATATGGTTTCTACGGGATGGAGTGCCAGAACACGTGTAGCTGTGAGAATGGGGCACGCTGCGATCCGGTCAGTGGGGTGTGCTCTTGCGCCCCTGGGTGGATCGGACAGGGATGCGGTCAGCCGTGTGCCGAGGGGTTCTGGGGTAAACAATGCCAACAGGTAAATCTCATCTGTAATCAAATCTAATCTGATCTAATCCGATCTTATGCCTAAAATAGTCTATAGATCTAGTGACTAATACGAACTGATTATCTTTTATTTCTATCGCATGAGGGCATTTCCCGAAGGCAAGTACATTGGCCTTATGCCATCCCGGGGATGAGATGAGTGAGGTTGTTTCCCGTTGCCTTCCTCAAAGACAATTGTGAGTGAGCAACTTGTCCAAGGTCGCTATGCAGTGGCTTGAGGCTGATTCAAATCCACGACCCTCCAGTTACGAGCACCAAACAGACCACTACACCACCACGTCCTATATGCCATGTATATGTTGGAATTATTCCTTCTGCCATGTGCTTGTAGGAATGCTCCTGTCTTCACGATGGCTCTTGTGACGCAGTCAGTGGCCGCTGCATCTGTCCACCCGGTTGGACCGGTCTACACTGCGAGGAAAGTCAGTTCACATCACAGCTTTTGTATTGCAAGCTTAAGTTTCGAGAGGGTAACAACCAGCTGTAACTGTGACCTGCTTTAAAAGAGTCGGGTCGAGTGCCAACCGGTCGGTGCAGTAATGATTGCACCTTCCTCACTGGTCGTCACTGGGACAGAGTATGTAATTCGGGGCGGCATAAACGTCACGTACCATGGTCGTGGGGGCTGCGCAGTGGTGCCCGTCTGGGGATCGGTGCCTGGTGGCCCCTGGTCGAACTGGATGGTGTCAGAGCGCCCGCCTGTAAAGCAAGTGATTGGCTCGAAGTGTGTCGCCCTGTTGCGTGCAGGGTGAAAACTCCGGATCCCCCGACCCAGGGGTGAAGGGTGAGGGCACTACAGCATGCTCTGAACTGGTGACGGAAACTGTATCGATACACTTGATGGACGAGTGCCTCGTGCACGAATCCGCCTCCGGTCCACTCCCGAGAGGGAGTAGGTTTTACCCAGTGCTAACTGAATAAGTCAAAGTGAAGAAATTCAAAAAGCGACGGGCAACGGCCTGGAGTGACTAGTACTCTCTTAAGGATAGCCAAATTGGAGTGAATGTGACTTTCTTTAGGTAGCCAGCTGGGAGTAACTGTGACCTGCTTTAGGTAGCCAACTGAGGGTAATTTAAAATGACCTGATCTTGACCAGACCTGCACAGATCTTTCATGACCTTACCTTACATAACCTTACTTTCTCACTTTACTAGAATTCTGATCTGATAATTTCTCTCTCATTTAATGTGAAGGTAAATTTTATTAATTGTTTCATGGTTTGATGTTTACATTGGACGTGATTTGCTTAGGATGTCCAAATGGTTTCTATGGAAACGGTTGTCAACAACGATGTGTCTGTGCCAAAAACGGTTCCTGTGATGCTGCCACTGGAGTCTGCGGATGCGAATCTGGATGGACGGGACTGAGATGCGAAATGGGTAAGGAGAATCTAATCTAACCTAATTTAATCTAATCTATATAATCTAATCTAATCTAATCTAATCTATCTATCCAATCAAGTAAAAGTTCTTAAAAGGCTCCATGTAGCTTTCTAATTATGCAATCTTAAAGCTAATCTAATCTAATCTGATTTAATCTTATCTTTGAGAGGTTATGAAATGGTGCTATATGAATATTCAAAATCTAGTCTAATCCAATCTGATTTAAATTATTGTTAGGAAAGTGCAATGAATCTGTGTTTACTTTCCCCTTTGAGAGGATGATCAAAAGGTGCTATATAAATACTGCCTGATTTACATTACCTTGCAATGTCAACTTTAAATTGCTTTTCAGAATGCCCCGACGGTTACTATGGAGACAACTGTGATAGGCCATGTGACTGCGTCCATGGGGTTTCCTGTGATAAGGTCACCGGGGCATGCACCTGCAAACCAGGCTTCAATGGGGCACGCTGCGATGAGGGTTAGAACCAGTTTGACTTCTTTCAGCTGACGTGAGGTGATAAGATCTGACACAATCTGGAAACTTTCCCTTAATCTAATCTAATCTAATCTTGGGACTTCCGTAGCATCGATATCGTAAGCAAATCCGCATTGCAAAAGCAGTTTCCGTTGGTCAGAAGCAGTCGAGATTCATGAGGCTCTGAGACTCAAAGACCGGCTGCAGGGAGAAGAAGACTTAAAGATATGGAGTTTCAAGCCAGACATGAACCACATAAGAGAATTGGCCAAGTTAAGATAACATAAATGTAAAGTTAAGACAGGTAATTTGAGTAAGGTAAAGTGAGCTAAGTTGAATTAACAAGGTTATTTCTGCATTTATTAAGCGCCACGAAGCATCAATCGGTGGCACCGAGCAGTTGTGAGTGAAGGCCTTGCTCAATGTCCCTTCACACTAACCGTCTCAGACAAGGCTAGAACCCGTACTCTTCACGTTACAAGCCTAGTGAAGCCAAGCTCTAGCCAATCAGCTACCGTGTCCCTCACAAGGTCAAGTATGGTAATTTGAAGCAAGGTGAGCTAAGGTAAAGTAAGGTAAGGTTTTAACGGTGTTATTTTTGGCATATTTTGCATTGGTTAAAAATGTTTTTTCTGTATTTGCTCTTAGCATGTCCGCAGAATCACTGGGGTGAAAACTGCTCCCTGCCCTGTCACTGTGTCCATGGCAACTCGTGTAATCCTAGAAACGGTCACTGTCACTGCGAGCCAGGATGGAGAAGTCGTCACTGTGACAAAGGTTAGAGCCCTATTCCTATGGATAGCAATGCCATGTTTGACCGCAGTTAGCATGGTTACTTAAACACTCGAAGAGAGGGTTGGAACACTGTTGCTAAGGATACCAGCGCCATGTTCAGTTGTGTTTGTCATTGTTTCAAATGATAAGTATCAAAACCGAGCTGTTTAAGGAAAGCCATCTGGAAGTAACTGTGACCTTAAGGGTAGGCAAATGGGAGTAAGTTGATTTTTAGGTAGTGAACTAATGACCTGACCTGACCTGACTTACCTTACTTTACCTTCGAATATTCTGTAATCTTCTGTTAACTGTCTCCCAATTTATTTTCATTTCCATGTGTAGTATGTGTACATGGTTACTATGGCGACGGATGTAAGTCAGAGTGCCGTTGCCAGGACGACGAACCATGTGACCACGTGACCGGAAGCTGCAGCTGTTCCGCCGGATATGCGGGTCACGGATGCGAAAAGCGTTAGTCGACAGAAATTCACATTCATTCTTAAAACATTTTGTCTTATTATTCCAATATTCAAGCAAATCTTTTGTTTTATTCAAGGATGTAGTTGAAAGCCTCTAAGCAAAGAATTGCATCTAAGTATAGGTTTCACAAACCTTTCCCTACGGACAGAAACTGATGCCAGAATTCAGGCTACTATCAGACCCATGCTACTGGCTCAACCACTGCTTCTCGCGCAGTTTTTGCGTAGGACTTTTACCCGAAACTGCAAGCATTAGACCTATTCTTCCGTTGATCCTGTCAGATTCATCCTCTTTTCCGTATTTCTCAAGTGCCAACTCCAAACTTCATTATTATTATTTCCGCATTTATTAAGCGCCACCGTCTAACGACTAAGCATCAATCGATGGCGCTAAGCAATTGTGAGTGAAGGACTACGTCTCAGGTGAGGCTCGAACCCGTACTCTCCACGTTACTAGCCGAGCGCTCTAAACCAACAAGCTGCCCTGTACCACAGTAGGCTATTGTTCCCACATCATCAGCCGTTTCACTTTGCTTGACCCTTGGATCAACCTAAGACTAAATCTGACTTTAATATACCGAGTCTAAGAAAATGAGGTCGCTAGCATTTGGCTATTTCTCTGGGTTAGCATTTAAGGGGCTACTATGTTTCCGTTGAAACTGACGTTCTTATTATCGTGTGTATGTCTGTTACAGCCTGTCCATCTGGAACATTCGGCGAGAACTGCGAAGAAATGTGCAAGTGTGAGCTGAACAGCATCTGCCATCACGTGACGGGCGACTGTCTGTGTCGCCAGGGACTCACTGGACCCAGCTGCACCGAACGTAAGGGATTCTCCTCGTCGTCACTATCACCATCGTCGTCGTCATCATATTGTCGCCTTCATAATGAATACTATAGGCCTACCTGTCATGAAGTCGTGTTTCATTGTCATCGTCATAATCATCGCCATCATTATCACCGTTGTCGTCAATGTCGTAGTCGTTATCACTGTAGTAATCGTCATCGTAGTTGTCGTCTTCATCATCATCATTGTCGTCTTCATCATCATCAGGCTTGGAACTTGCGAAAAGATAACTTATCGCCTCGTTTTAATATATACGGTTATAGATTTGGATTTAGATCATGTTTTGATCAGTTACATCGATATTTAGTTTTTTTATTTAAATACTTCTTCAATAACCAGAAAATATTTACGAAGCCATCGTCAATCTAGAGCGTCCAGTTACTATAAGTAAGTAAATAAGTAAATCAATTGTTACCACAAATCAGATAGTGAGTGTCGTTATATTATTCAGCAGACTAATAGTTTTATAGGTACAACAGGAAAATAAGAACAAAATAACAAAAGAAATAAATTACTGAAATCTATGCGTACACATTGATGCTATGGTGCCATATCTGTTTGAAATTAAATTTCGAGGGGCAACAACCGTGAATAACCGAGATCTGCTATTAAGAAGCCAAATGGGAGTAACTGGGACTTGCTTGAAAGAGGCTTCACATTGAACCTTATTGAATAAAATAGTAAATTATATAAACCAAAATGAAAAAATTGCAGAGTGCTCCGAGAATCGATTTGGTATCGAGTGCCGGGAAGACTGTCAGTGTGATAACAACGGAACCTGTGACCCCGTAACGGGTCAGTGCGCATGTCCTTCCGGATGGACCGGTGCCACGTGCAGTCGCCCGTGCCCGCGCGGTTACTTCGGCAACAACTGCTCGTCGTTGTGCAGCTGCGGTAACCATGGTGACTGCGATCACGTGACAGGCGTCTGTCGATGCCGGCCTGGGTACGAGGGCGAATTCTGCGACCAATGTAAGTTCTGTGCTGACGAGACTTCGGGAGAGTGTCGGGAGTAACTGTGAGCTGTTTTAAGGAACCAACTCGATCTGCTTTCGTCAGGAGTTACTGTGACTTGCTTTAGATAGTCCAAATGATCTGCTTAGGGTATAATTGGGCATTAAAGGTGACCTGCTTGAGATTGCCAAACTTTACGTGCTTTGGGTAACATTGGGGTGTAACTGTGACCTTCTTTGGGTAGTCAAACTGGCATAACTGACATACCATGTATGCAGATGAAGGTAAATTTACGCCTACGATTCCTTGCTCAGCCAGTGGACACATGGCGTGTTGATAAATGTCTTACTTACTTACTTACTTACTCTCTTTATTACACGTCCGCCGAACCGCAACAAAATTTGGAGAACGCTCCTTCGCGGTTGCCGGACCGGCGGCGTGGAACAGTCTCCCCCCCGAGCAAGTCAAGTCGTCCCCTTCACTGGACACATTTAAAACACGGCTAAAAACTTTCCTTTTCAGCCTATCGTTCGACGGCTGATCGCACTGGTGAATGTACAGCGCCCTTTTTTCGACCTCGGTCGTGTTACGGCGCTATATAAATTGTCTTATTATTATTTACTTACTTACTTACTTACTTACTCCGAAATTTATTTTCACATTAACGTTTTTGTTTTATGTTTTTCGTTCAGCTTGTCGAGGAGGTCGTTTTGGGGAGGGCTGTGCAGAGGAGTGCCACTGTGGCCCTGGAAGCCTCTGTGATGCGGTCGATGGTTCGTGCCGCTGTAAACCAGGAACAACGGGACTGTTTTGTGAGAAGGAGTGTCAACCGGGGAAGTTCGGACCTGGCTGTTCGCGAACCTGTGACTGCCAGAATGGAGCCACATGTGACCGGGTCACAGGGTGCTGTGACTGCCCCGCCGGGTGGTTCGGGCAACACTGTGAACTCGGTAGGTCTACGGTTGCCATACTTATTTCGATTGATTGGCATACTTATTTTGACCGATTTCCGCAATCATTTGACTGATTGGCATACCTGTTTTGACTGATTGACATACTTATATCGACTGCTTTCGATATTTTAACTGAATTCCATACTCATTTCAATTGATTTTCGTACTTTGACTAATAGCCATACTTATTTTGACCAATTGCCCTACTTATTTTGATGGACCTATATGCTTGTTTTGACCAATTCTCCCACTTGTAACTATGAGGTGACTTGCACAGGTAAGGCAAGTTAAACTCAAGTGAAACTGAGGCAAGATCAGATAAGGTAATATAAAATAAAATATAGTAAGGCAATACAGCTAGGTAAGGTATAACATTTGGTAATAATGTATTTGGTTAGGTAAGGTGCTTCAAAGTGGTAAGTGTGCAAAGTGGTAAGTGTTGTTTGGTATATGTTGTAGTTTGTCCGGATGGCACATATGGTAAATACTGTGACGAGCATTGCGATTGTGCCAGTGATGCCAAGTGCGATCCAGTCAGTGGCCAGTGCCACTGTGGTGCAGGGACAATGGGTGATCGGTGCGAAAAAGGTTAATATTCGAAAATAGCGAATGATCTAATATCAGTAAGTTAAGGTATATTCTAAAATAATATTTTACAATAATTAATATACTAAAGTGGCTATTATCTAAATATTTAATATTTGATTATAATTAGTAATTGTGGCCTACTTTTCGTAGCCGGTGTTATATTAAAAGTTACATAATAATGCGCTTAAATGGTCCGGCAGTGGCGCCATTTGGCGAATAATATGAGAACGTTTTGGCAGTTGCTTTCATGGCCCGTAGCTAGCGAGAGAAGAAGGGGAAGGGGCAAGAGAGGGAAAAGAGGGGCAGTGAAGGGAAAAAGAGAATGGAAAGGAAGGAGAAGAGGAGACAGAGGAGGAGAGGGAGAAAAGGGAAGCAAAAGGAGATTTTCTCCAAAAGGGTAATAGGCCTATCGCCAAACTAGCGCGCAGATGCTGTGCGAGAGCTTTTGATTATTAAATCGAGAGTTTAAAATAATTAATATTCTTAACCCTATACGAAACCCATGTGCATTAATAAATTTTGCATTAGAAATTCTGAGATTTATGCTTTCTGGTTCTTTTTGAAGCCTGCGATTTTGGTAATTTTGGTGCAAATTGTGCCAAACGGTGCGAATGCGACAATGGATGCAGTGACGTCACGGGGCAATGCAACTGTCCCGCTGGAAGAGAAGGAACAAACTGCACGGATTGTAAGTTTATCTCCTAAAAGTTAACACTATCTGTAAAGTAAAAGGTTTAGTCACGTATGTGGTCCCTGGTCCATTTAGTACATTTAGAACAGGCGACATATAGCGCGAATATTGCAAGAACGACGATTGATCGATCGGTTAGAGCCACAACCGAACGGAGGCCCGCCCGCCGAGGGTACCCCTACGATCCTGAATAGTACGGCAAAGATTAGCACAAATAAATAAATAAATGAATAAATAAATGATGAGGATGATGATGATGATCAACGCCAGATCTTGACGAGTTCTAGCCTTTCCAGGTTTTCTTATTCTATGTTGAATTTTTAATTCCCCTAAAGATCCAAAATTAGTAATTATAGTTGGTTCGTTGTTTTGTGATCGTGTTTACGGCCGCAGATTGCAAGAGAGGGAAGTACGGGCCTGGGTGTCAGTTGGACTGCGAGTGTCAGAATGGAGGTCTGTGTCATGCTGAAACGGGATCTTGCAGTTGTCTCAGCGACTGGACTGGGCCGCTCTGCTCCGTCAAGAACAGTCAGTCTCACGGTTTGCTTAAAATACCTGAATGAATAGAGTGCAAAGCCTTATCCCTTACCTATAACACACTCCTGTCCTCCCAACCCTGTTATCTTCGTCAGTTATTTACAATCAAACCATTCCGTTCAACCCGCTCCTTCGCCCTCCAGTCACCTCATCCTTAAAATTTGGACATCTCCATAGCCATAGCTGCCGCGCCCCTTTGGAATAAACTCCTGCCAGAATTACGACAATTATCTAATCCATCATACGAACTCACCAACACTTCACCTCTTTCAGTTTCTGCGCAGGTCTTTCACCCAAGACTGAAAACACTTCTTTTCCAAAAATCTTATCCCGATTCTTCCTCTTCCCCTTATCTCTCTTCTCGCTCCAATCTCAAACCATCCACCGTAGCCGTCCGACTGTCTGACTTCTGGATCTTGACCTGGAACCGAATCCTTTTGCCTATCGATTTTGTCTTGACTGAGCGCCTGTGAATGAGCTGGTTCCCGCGACTTGGCTTTCGTTGGGTACTATGGAAATCTCGAGATTATTATTACGATTTGATTTGTGGGGGCCAAGGGGAACGTCCCCCAAATGGGTTCTCGCTACCGGGTCATACCACTCCCTTCAGCCATGTTCGTTGGGGCCATACAAAGCCCACCAGTTGCCTCAGCGGCAAAATGTGAGCCTTGCGGATGTAAAATCATGGCATCTAAGATCTATCTCATATTTTCCTCCAAATTATTACCACTAAATCAGGATGAAAGGTCAAGCGTTTCACCAGAATAGCATGTCATTTGACCAAGACATGAGTTTTGAAAGTATTTGATGAAAAATGTCGATGTTAATCTGAGTAGGCATCTCCCCACTGGTCTTTCAAAGCGCGCCTTACATGGTACCTCCCTAAATCTTTACTAATCTAAGTAGGCCTAATACTGGTCGAATCGCACTGTTAGACTAATCCCTTTTTAGCCTAATAATAAGTTTGTTGCCAACGCTGGATTGCCCTTTATTCGGGAGATGTCGCCGCCTTACGTCGTATATTTTCATCAGCATTGCGATTGAGGTTGCGGTCTTGCGTCTCGTTTGTCTGACAAAAAGTGACCATTATTAATTGAATAAATTTACATAATTTAATAGATTTTCCATGAACATACATACTTTTGTATAAACTTACATGAAGTTATGCTGTTTTATTTAGTCGTTCGTCCACTGTTGTAACGTTTCAGCCATCGCTACTTGAAATTAATCAGGTACACTTATCCTCCTGTTACGTTACATTGTGTTGCCTTATTGCTGTTTAAGTGCTCGTTAGCATCGTGTGTGATGCTGCTATTCGTTTATTTGGCGCATTTCAAGTAGCTCATCAACAGCTTTTCGTGATATTAATGTCAGGTGGTCAAAGGAATAACTGTGACCTTCCTTAGGTAGCCAAACTGATTTATTAGCGATAGGAAATAAACAGGAGATTTCTTTTCACATTCTTGGCGTACCACGTTTGTTATCTCAGCAGTGGTAGTCTAGTAGTTAGCATGCTGATCTTTGAACTGAGAGGTTAGTGGTTCATATCCCCTACAGGACATAATTAAAGGTGTTTCCAGAGACCCTTCCACTAGTGCCTTGAACTCGGCTGTAAAAGGGCACATTGACTGGCCCTATGTGGTTTCTCTTGAAGTGGCGCTATACAAATTTACGACTAAAAGTAGTGTTGTCGTTGGATAGGTCAGGCGACGAGGAAGAGGACTGGCAACCCGCCCTCATACGCCGAGGCTAAGAAAATGGAGTTGCTAACATTGACACCGCTGCCTTTAGGAGTTGACTTTCGAGACTACTAAAAATTAAGAACAAAGGCGCTATAGAAGTTCTAAGATTAAGTTGATGGTGGACCTATTAAGGTTTGAACCTTGCCAGCTGAACTTTAAAATCTGCCATTGCAAATGGAAACTTTTTTTCTGGCAGATGTACAGTTTTTGGCAGTGCATGATAATTGTGCAGTCGACAACGGGAAGAAAATACAGAGACAACGGCTACAAAAACGAGACTACATCAGTAAGAGTGAAGCTGCTACAGAAACTGCTCAGGGATATCAGCAGTGACTGTTGCTACTGGAAAGATTTCTTAGTTGTGTACAGTGGAACCTCGTTGCAGTAAGCACCCGAGATGTACACGTTAGGCCCATGTATAGGAACATTTACGTAGCACCTTTTTAGGGACCTTTCAAGGGCTGTAAATATATAGATGGAACGTAGGTTAACATGAACTACGGACTGTTGGGAACATTGTAAGCAAATCCAGTGCGCACTAGACAAAGGTTTTGCTCTGCTGCTCATGTTTAAACTGGCTTATTCCGTATAAATCTTGGACTTGATATGCTATGAGGAATTAGGTCAGTGACCTGACCTGTATGACAAGGTAGCCAACTGGTTTGAGTGCTTGTCTTGCAACACAGAGTGTGGGTTTGAGCCTCATCCCCCGAGACGGTTACTGCGTAGGGACCTTTAATAAGTCCTTCACTCAGAACTGCTCGGCTCAGTTGATGCTTTGCCATGAACTAGTGATGCATAATAACTGCAGATATAATAAGATAAATATATTTGAAAAGTATATTTATAGCACAAACCTGAATGAAGGGCAGGTCATTGGTTAGTCAGTGTGCTCAGCAGTTATGTTGCAGACTCTTAAGCTCAACATCTGGGGACTGAACCCTGTCAAGTTGCAAATTTCTGTCAGTTGATGCCTCTGTATGTACCTTTATATAGCGTATTTAAACATCCTTTTGTAGAATTCAGCTATGTGTGCATCAGTAAACTGATTGTGCAGTGCCAGCACATTGCCTTAAGATTACGATTTACAATGGCATATGTAAAACTGCGTAATTAACTTCCTATACCTTAAACCTGGATCATCAGTTGGGAAGTTTTTTATTGTGGAGTAACAAATTTGCCAGCTAATATTTGCCAGCACAGGTAATGAGGTTTTGCTGTAGGCTCTTGCTACATGACAATTGCATGCTTGTCCAGATTTTACTGGATATATTTATTAACTTGAATCATATACGAAAATGTTAACAGTTATGTTAGCAGTTAAATGTTAACCCTAAATGATGTTGCAATTTTTAAAGTTTTGATGTACAGCTTAATGCTTCTAAGGGTTTTAGTCGAAGTATTTAGTGCATGCAAAAGGTTTAGTCGTAGCTGTGTAGTGTTCAGAATAATGGAAAGAATTTAAGGAAGATGACAAGGAGCGTTTACAGTGAAGGTTAAGAAGTTCAGATGGCAAGGAGTTGTCCACTGAGGATGACCACAGAGGAGAGGGAAGGGTCATCCAAGGGCAGACGTAGAGAAGGAGTCGTGATCAGTGTGGATGTAGAGCTGCTGACAATGCCACATAAATTATTGTCCACATTTAAATTTGCTAGTCGTCGATTGCCATCGATTGATGACCTGCACATTATTATAATGTATGTATGTATCACTAAATTTGTAAAGCGCCTTTTAAGTAACTCACAAAGGCGCTGCAGCACGGCTACCTAACGGTCTCTATGGCGCTATAGAAGTTCTAAGATCAGATTAGAGAATTCTGGACTGGAGTAAGACTAGTTTTCTGTCATCTGCTTTCATAATACTGGGATTGGATACCAGCAACAGGGACCATATGAAGAGCCTCTGCTTGACATAGCAGCATCAAAATACCCCACCCAGTACCAGTTAGCCCTGGTGTGTGGACATTGGCAAAGGGTGCGAGGAGTAATGCAAAATCAGGACAAAGGGCGGGAGGGGTCCATTATTTGTGGACGTCCTTTCTCCACAACCCCGAGGAGTGTTTACTGCGCAGGCACGAGTACAGGTAGGCCCAGCAAACTGGCATCAAGAAATTGGAATTTCAAGGAAGTGTTTTCAGTGAAGCGAGAACAAGTCTTGTATTTTGTGCGAATGTTCATTGAAATGCAGCATTACAATACTGCCTGTAACAATTTCTTTTTACACTAGCTACAGGGGCAATAATATATTTAAAAGATCTTTAAGTACTTGATTCATTCATATAAATATTTAATGTATCCTTAGATTTATAAATATTATCGTGAATTAAGATTAAATTATCACACAGGCAACTTGTTATAATGCTGTCTTCTGCGAGAACCGCCTTGGTCTTGTTAAAATGAGTTTATCTTTTGTAGTTGAATTTATTTAGGGATCTGTGTCCCTGACCGTCCTGTATCAAAACCCATGTTTACACCAAGTCTCCAACAACAGGGTGCAAGTAATGAAAGCAACGTTTTGCATATGTTCTTATATAAAATAAAAGCAAAAGTAAATACAAACTTGTCTTGCTTTAAAAAAAACATGAAAAATAACTTCCAAAAACCAACAAACTGTTTTATTCTCTGTTTGTTGATTTATTATTTACTGTGTGTTAATGCAAGTAACAACAAACAGGTAAACAACATCAGTTAATATTACAACAAAACTGATCAGCTCAGAAAATTAATGACAGAACTAAGAGCAGGCAAAGCGAATATTTATATTTCTTAACGACTGCCAGGTGTCTCGATATTTCAAAGCATCAAATTCTAAACAGTGCCTTCATGTCTTGTCAACGTCCACTTGTTCTGCCAAAATGTGAAGTAACTTAGAACTCTCGACACGAAAAGTTTTGGATGCAGAAGGTGAAGACTTCTCAAAATTCCATCATTTAATGCTACTTTTTTGCTGTAAAAAAGTAAAACAAATGTTAAAAACAAAATTAAAATACAAATAAAAAATGTTAAGATTCTAAAGTTTCAGAAAAATCAGTTTTAATATGTGCTTCTCAGTGTACTTACTTTACAGCAAAGAGAAGCAATATTTGAACAGATAATTCAGTTCTCTCATGGTGGGGATTTGAACTCTGGCCTTTGGGTTGACAGTCCAGCTGCTGAACACTTGTAAACAATATACAGAAACCAGATCCAGACAGAAATCCTCCTCTTCTATGTGCTGACTTAAAAGATCCTAAGATGCTTTAAGATATTTGAACCAGCAGCCCAGTTCAGTGGATCCCGGTTCTTTATAGTCATTCAGGTCTAAAGGTAAGAATCGTCTGTTTCAGCTTCCTTAGCCCACTGTAGCCTGACTTCTGGTTCCTCTGACCTATCGCAAAACTTCAACCGGGCTTCTCCAACGCATTATAATCTCTTACTTCAGTTTCATATGAAGCAGCCATCAACCGATGCCTCGTGCATGATGACATACCAGTCATTAGGCTTTAAAGGAAGCCGTGTCATTAGCACGGCTTCATTTAAAGTGAACACTGATTAATGCCTAGTGCATTATTATAATG
The DNA here is from genome assembly GCA_964023275.1 of Norana najaformis. NCBI lineage: Eukaryota > Metazoa > Annelida > Clitellata > Crassiclitellata > Hormogastridae > Norana > Norana najaformis. The sequence continues at coordinate 3,849,464 of OZ029924.1, read as the reverse complement.
GCGCTATGTAAGTCATCTGATAAGAATCTCTTTGAAGTGGTAGAACGTTTGTTCACCTGGATTAAACCACTTTGGCACTTTGTCAGACGATCTGGTAGCAGCAGACGTGCTTCTCGACTGTCCCTGGGCGCTGGAGGTGGTTTGCATGGAACATCCTGGAGAACTGTCACCCAGTCTACCTTGGCCGCCCTGTGCTACACTGGCGTTTCTTGCAGGAAAACTATGTAAAAAACAGTAACATCTGTGCAAGTGTCTGTGCATTTCTGTAGCGCCATTAGCTACTTCACAAAATTGCTTTTGATGCCAGTTTTAAAAGAAGATGACAGCTACTCCCAGATGGCTACCTTAAAGAATTCAGGTTAAAGCGGTTGGGGATGTAGATTTCAGATTTAATTCAGTGTTCGAACGTGACCTCATTTTAACATTGTTTGTTACATGGTAATGGGCACTTGATGCAGCTCACAAGGGCAGCCTTACTTGTGAAAAATAATGAGTGTCACGGAATAAGGAAAGAAGAATAAGTCGGAGAATCAGAAAACGAGAAAGGCGGAAAAAGTCAAAGATCTGAAAAAGTGTTGAGGATATGAAAATGTGAATGGTAGAACTGATTATAGAAGAGCAGTTAGAGGGAGCCACCACAGTCACAACATGACATACCAACTGCTCAAGTATTTTAGCTACAAACAGTACTTACTGGTTGTCAAGTATAGTTTTCGCTTTGGCCCGAGAGGATATGTTGTTCAGAACTTCTGCTGCCAGAAATCCTTCAGAAATCAGAAAAGGTTTCTTGTAATTTAAAAATGCTATTTGAAAGATTTGGTATAAGTATTATCTTCGCCTAGTTCCCACTACACATTTGCTTTGTCAAAGTCCTTCCAAAATCTGAAGTTTTTTAACTAAAATATGCTATTTGAAAGATTACAAAAATCGACGACTAATTTATACAGAATCTCGAAACAGTACTTCTAAATTAATTTTAGTACTTATACTCTACCCTATCATATCTAATTTCTAATCAACTAGTTTCTAATTAGCCTTTCCCATGCAGAGTATCCTTACATTAGTTTGGTAAATTATCCCTTCTGGGGCAATCCCATGTATTCTTGCTATTACTCCTTCTCTTCATCACTGGCGTCTTTATCATTCTGTCCTAGTCTTATCGAAAACTATAGAAAGCTTTTTGCTCTAATAAAATTCGCCACAAATCACAAACACTTCTTGAGACATCATCACCATCACATACATGCAGGCCATGCATGTGTCTAAGTCTATTATTATCTAGATTTCAAACTGTCTCCCACCTGTCTGGTTTCTCTCATCCGTTTCATTTCTGGCTTTGCAGTAAATTAGCGACAGTGGCCCAAGTCCGGCCTAGGACATAAAATTAAATCCAAAATTGAACAAAGAATTGAACAAAGCTGCAGCAAGACATCAAGCCCTAAGCATGAAATATCACCACCTGTCCTAGCAAACTCCAGTCTACCCTATCTCACTCCACCACCCTACCACACCCTACTCTATCCTACCATACCCAACTATTCACTACCTATCCCACCTGCTCTACCATCCTACCTTACCTCACTCTACTAAACATTACCATAACAAATCCTACCCCATATACGAAATACATATGAAAAAATCTGATAAATAAGTAAATAACTGAGTAAGCAAAAATGAAAAATGAAACTGATGATCACGTTTTATAACAGATAAATTTTATTTTATAATGAAGATGACAAATGCAACTGACTTCGATAAGAGTCTGAGCACGATCTTCGAGAACGATCCTTGGAGGAGCAGTATCTACAAAATTATTCAAATTCATAATCAACTCAATCATTCCTTACAACCTACAAACAAATGCATTGAGTTTAGCATCTTAATGTCAATGCATAACTGTCTTGCTGTCAGGTTGTGCTGCCCCGTATCTCAATGAGCTATGCGTCTGTCTCTTATGGGTTTAGTTAGGGATGAGAGATTGGAGAAGACCATGCGGCTGATCAGGACAACTTGCACTAGAGTTTCCTTTAGTTAATTTGCCATTCTGGCCGAGTGTCATTCTGTATGTCTGTCTTTGTGGCCGAGTGTCATTCTGTATGTCTGTCTTTATGGCTGAGTGTCATTCTGTATCTGTCTTTATGGCTGAGTGTCATTCTGTATGTCTGTCTTTGTGGCCGAGTGTCATTCTGTATGTCTGTCTTTGTGGCTGAGTGTCATTCTGTATGTCTGTCTTTGTGGTTGTGTGTCATTCTGTATGTCTGTCTTTGTGGCTGAGTGTCATTCTGTATGTCTGTCTTTGTGGCTGAGTGTCATTCTGTATGTCTGTCTTTGTGGCTGAGTGTCATTCTGTGTGTCTGTCTTTGTGGCTCTGCATCTTCCTTTATTTGTTTGCTGTGTAATGTATTTAATTGTGTGTTTGTCCACGCCTACGATTCCTCACTCACCCGATGGACATCTGGCACGTTACCAAATGCATTACTTACTTACTTATCCCTGGTCACAGATGTCTTCACCCTGCTGCACCAGATGACCAGTGGTGTCACTGAGGTCAATCCACTTGTCTGGAATAAGTTGCCTAGCAGCCTGTGACATCACTTCTTTCGTCTTTCTCTCTCTTTTCTCTAAGCTCTTCAAACTATTCTGTTCGATCATTGTTTTGTGTTGTCTGGTTGGAAGTGCTTCTGATGAATTTCTTTTGAAGTGGTCCTAGTGGTCCTATATAAACTTACAATTACAATATTAGTAAAAGTCTTAGAGGCCTGGTCCATTTAGTACAGCTAGTAAGTCGCCATACAACGCTGGCACCATATCATTAGACATAGATTAGATTAGGTTAGGCAAGATCAGATAAGTCTAGATTAGACAGGATTAGATTAGACAAGACTTGATTATGAGGATTACCCAAGAAAAAGGTACAAAGTAAATGTGCGATTATCAGCATTTTATGTACATTACTTTACGAGCAGGTTAAATTTAAAACTTCAAATAACATCAAAACATCCAAACGTACAGAGTTCAAAACTGAGATTCTTCTCTGCCAGACTTTCTTTCACGAACTTGTAAAGCCCAGAAACTACAACATAGAAACAGACAGCATAAAATTTCTTAGCACCATCTAGTGCACACAGCTATATTCACTCGACACTACAACGTCAAGCCTGTTCAGTCGTTGGGCCAACCACCTGGAGTGGCTTCCCTCTGGATCTGTGTCCTTCGAGGGCCTCCCGAAGGGGCGTTATATAAATGGTACTATGAATGAATGAATGAAAATAGCAAGTCTTCAAAATATCATCTCAGACACACTTTCATCAGAAAATGTTCATTCTGTTTGTGATTCATGCTGTAAGGTCGGGAGCACCTCTGAGCAGTTTCTCTTGAACAGGCGCTATACAAATCTGACATTATAATTAAGTGTTCCTCTCTATAAGGCCACGTGAGGAAATTGGTCTATTCTGCAGCCACACAAGGTATTTCAATATACCTCTACACAGCCATGAGATATTTGGCACTCTATACAGCCACAAGGTATCTCAACTACCTCTATGTAGCAATGAGGTATTTCAACATACATTATATACCCATACGAGGCATTTAGCATTCTGTAAGGTGATATGAGGTATTTTAATGTTCACGTACACTAGAAACTCCACATAACACAGTCTTTGGGAGCCATATCAAGAACCACCTTAGAATGACAACATGTTACAAATTCATTTTCTATAGGTGAATTAAATTGGGATCCATGTCCCCGACCCCAGAATTCATGTAATAACAAAGCAAGCTACAGATAATAAGTCTCCAGTGTATATTGAGAACCGCCAAGCACGTTTTCTCACCAGTTTCGGCTGGTCGAAACACGGCCTGCAAAACCAGGCGATCGGGAAACTGGAATCGGATGATGAATCGCTGATAACATGACATCTTGGCACCTCGCTGAGCATTTCTCATCGCTTGAGTCATCAGAGGCTGATCATCTAAGGACAACCTGATTGCACAGAAATGACCACTGTGACCTAATTGCATGACTTTTGACCTAGTTGCATAACTATGTATCTTGACCTACTTGCATGTTTTTTACCTAGTTGCATAATAAAGTATTATGAAGTTTCTTCACGATATATTATGACCTATTTGCATAACAAATCATTGTGAGCTAAAGCATAGTGGCAGGTTGCATCACAAATCAATCACCAGATTTTACCACAATTTAATGTATTTAATTTTACCTAATGTGATTCCCGGCTTAATCAGGGTACCAGAGATGACAATACTGGGTGCTACCCTATCAAGTATAATTTAAGTTTTGAATCTCATATTGATCAGATTCATAGTCAGGCACGCCAGTCTTTGTAGGCCATACGAATTCTTGTAGCACATGGCCTCACTGGCCCTCAGCTCTACGACGCTGTCCGAGCTACAACACTGGCCAGGATACTGTACGCCTCTCCTGTATGGGGAGGCTATGTTGGGGCACAGGACAGGGCTCGGCTTCAGGCTTTGATGCGGAGACTTGTGCGTCTCCGCTATCTTCCTGGGGATTTCCCAATGTTTGATGAACTGTGGCATATCTGATTCTTGTCTCTTTAAAGCAATCTTGAACAACCCAAACCATGTCTTACATCAGCTACTCCTGCAAGTTAAAACCCTCAATTATTCCCTACGGCGCCACACCCATGACTATATTATTCCTCCCGCTGGTAGTTTAACATGTAAATCTTTTATTATTAGATGTTGTATGCCTGATAAGTTTTTTCTTGTGTTCTTAAATACTTGTACGCCGATGTGCGATTGGTTAATAAAGAATATACTTACTTATTTTTACCTAATTTCACTGCTGTTGCCTAGCTCGAGACCTCAGCCAACTCCCCCAACCAGGACTGATATCACTGCTGAATGAAAAACCGTTTTACAACAGAAATTTCTTATAATCGTCAACTTACACTTCCCGTGAGAGACTGGCCTGTAGCACTTTGATATCCGCAACGGTATGTTCAAAGAAATCATCGCCAACATCATCTACATCTGCAACAAAGCACATCAGATGGAGTCAGACCTGCATTTTTCTTATCCACCATAGATAGGTTGCCTCTCTGTCCAAGTGAAATGACTTTTTTATTATTTATGCATCTGTTAATTTAGCCACTATCTAATGGCTAAGTATCAATCAGTTGATGGCACTCAGCAATTGTGAGTGAAGGACTTGCTCAAGGTTCCTACACAGTAAAAGCCCATAGGGAGGCTCAAACCTGTAGTCTCAGCATTACAAGCCGAGTGCTCCAACCATTCAGCCACTGTGCTCCATGCCACTTTCTCGGTATTGACCTGATTATGGCTTGGTTTTGATGCCTTGCGTATTAGGAACTGGCATCACAGAAAATGCTAATTATAATTATTACACCAGAAACTCGTCATAACACTGTCCTTGGAAGCTATAACAACAAGAACAACTTCGTAACAAGGACATGTTATAATGAGCCGATTTTCCACAGTTGAACTAATATCGGGATACACGTCCTTGACTGTGTTACATCAGATTCATGTTATAATGATTCTCTGGTGCATTAATTTCTGAATATTTATGTAGCGCCTGTCAAGGACCCCACAAAGACGCCATATTAATGACAACAGACACCAAAGAGTAAATCCTATAAACCTCACTTTAATCTAATCATGGTAAAGAAGCCTTAAAAAGGTGCTATATTCAATGTCTAGCGGTATAACTGTGCAAGGGTGCATATTAGTCTAGTGGTTAGGTTAGCACACCAGACTGTCAGTAGAGGGCTTGGGAGTTGAAATCACTGCCATGGTAGACACGATTAAAACATTTCTATTCCACTTGTGGCTCCTTGTGAACTACACCATTAAATGAGTGCACCGACCACACACTGCCAGAGAGATCAGGCAGCAAGGAAGAGGACTGGTCACCTGCCCTTGTATGCCAAGGTTAAAAAAATGAAGTCGCTAGCACTTCATAGCTGCCTCCTGGGATTAGCGTAAAGGAAGGTTTTTCCTCTTATTCTAGGCATTATTAAAGATTAGACAGCAGGAAAGTGGAATACTTTCATAAACAAATCAACAGAAAGAAAAACATTTGGCTTCAGAGACACCCTTATGGATAGCTCCACAAAACAGCGATGAGGTCTGATATTCCAGAGATCCGCTTACCCCATACTCCTCACCTAATTTTCATTCCTTAGCTCAGGTAGAAAATAAACTTTAAAAATAAATAAGTCAGAAATGTTCAATCCATCAGCTCCTTAGTGGAATTTACCCAGAGGTCTTTAGAAATTCATTTTTATTTTAAAACTAAACTCAATTTAATAGTAAATTCTACAAAATTTCACTTTCCCCAAAAAAATGAGCAAAATCTCTTCAAGACTCACAAACGGCTTCTGTCTCCGCCTCATTCAAGCTGAAGAGACAAATTTCTCTGTCACACGGCTGAAACATACCAAATATAGTTTCATAAAATACAAGTGTGGTTGATTTATTCACTGAATGACTGACATGACATTTATTGATCGACTGATTCACTGACTGATTGAAAGATTTCCTACATATTAACATTACCACACTACTCGGTTTTGTTGTTAGGATGCTGGCAGACACATGGGAATTATGCAAAAATGGGGTGCACAAGTAACTGGATCAGCGACTGTCTGTAGCATACCATGCCACCCAGTGTCCACTCAGCCCTCCATCCTTTCTGGGTCAGTACATGAGCGCCAACACAAGCTGGGAGGTTAAGAAAGGTGTTCTATTGTTAGATTGCTGCGGTTGTGTTTGTGCCTCAGCTGAATAATCCTTTGACCTTTGGAGGTGAGCAGCTTATATGCAGGCATGTGAACAGGTTTGTTACCTTCATATCTGACTGTTTTCTATTGTAATGTATCGATAATTTATGTAGCACACTATGAAACATAAGACAGACAGTGAACAAGTCTCACCAAGAAGTCATCTCTGTTCACCTCACTGCGTGAAAATAAACAGCAAAATTATTCACACTAAATATTTGCTACGCATAATCAGCTTCATCAGGAACATCAGTTTACACTGTAATAAGCTACTGTAATAAAATTACACTGTATTAAGTTATTGCTCCAATTAATAAGTTAATTAGAAAAATTTATATTGTAATTATTTAATTAGTAATTTCTGTAGCACCAATGTCTAATGCAAAAGACAAGAACTGATGGTGCATCAAAACCAAATCATAATCAGGCGATAATAAGTAAGACGTAATACGTAATATGCCACATGCAGGTTACCTACACCAATTTACTTTAAGAATAAATTACTGTAAAAGAAATTACATTGCAATAAGTAACTGTACATCAATTTACTTGTAACAAGTCTCTGCACATCAAAGCAGAAAGTTAATGTACACCAAAATGCGTTTTATTTCACTAATTCAGTTCTTTGAGCTTTATTTGTAAAACTACAGTTGACACGAACTCCCTGACCTGAATTCATTTCGATATACATCCTTTCCTTTCGTCTCTTCTGGAAACTAAACAATTTCACAAAAATTCAAATTGACAATGAAATTAATAATAATAATAATAACACAAATAATAATAATAATAATAAAAACACAAATAATAATAATAATAATAAAAACACAAATAATAATAATAATAATAAAAACAATACATTTAATAGTGCTACCCCAAATGTAAGTTTTTCATTCCTGTAGGATCTTTCCTACTCAAGGTAAAAAATAGTAATAATAGTAGTAATAATAATGAAAATAATAAATATGAAAATAAAATAGCAGTAATAATAAAAATAATAATATTAGTAAGGAGAAACCTTAAATTCAGCAAATGGTGACGACTGTGGCTGGAGATATCGTAAGGAATCCGGAGACAACCACGACTGTGGACAGCAAACAAATGAAAAACTCAAAACAAACTCATCAATCAATCAACCAATCAATCAATCAATATCAAATCAATAAATCCATAACTAATCGACAAAGTGAAGTAAAGCTTTAGTGTCCAACAGTGGAACGTATGGGAGGCGCTCATTTCCTGCTCGTCAGCCTGAAGCCAGCCATGGACAAATTCCAAGGTCCTGGACACTGGACCAATGCAACGCAGGCCTTTCCATTTACTTCCCAAGAATTGGGTAGGTAAGAACGTGTATCAGTGACTGTCGAGTTTTCAAGATTAAATCTGCAGCCAAAACCACGTTCAGTTTCTGAAAGAACATATCCTGTCAGAATTACAGCAGATGCCCCTGAGACCAGTGTGCATTACTGCGCCATCAAAACAAAGTACAACAGAATAGAATACAGTCCAGCTGAAACTGAAAGGCAACCATAACTCAAGATGTCTGGGGTACAGTTTGAAGCCCAGTAATAGGACATAATATGGACCATGGGCAGTGCAACCGAGGCACTCATTCAAACATTTTTTATCAGCCTCAAATCAAGCCAAAACTAGACAAGAATCACAGAAACTCAAACATACGTCATCTTGTCTTGTGAAGAATGCAGAGAAAGAATTGTTTCTTGAATCGTTCTGTGACACTGTCGGCGAAACTGAAATGTCACAAATCATTCCTATCTTAACCTAATCTAGTAACCTTGATGGCATCATTTAATAAGACATGTTACATGGTTCGTGCTCAATTTAGCACATTAACAGAGGTGACATATAACACCGGCGCCATCTTGCAAATAATATGAAAACAAATTAGTTTCTTTGCATTAGGACAGGGAGAGAACAGGAAGATGCTCTGCATGGGATGGGCTGGTTTTTGTCATAATAATGGCGCTCTCTGAAAAACACGTGTTTTATTGTCAAAGTGCGCGCAACAGGTCAACAACCTCAGGTCATGCAGCAAAGATTTCTGCACCCAGCCAAACCTGAAACAGGGCAACAGTGCTCCCTTACACCCTCAGGAGTGTTGCCAAAGCCACGTCAAAATCTTAAATTCGATGCACTGTGAAATACATTAGATATTTATTAGACTGGATAAAGAAGATTAGATTATTCCCTTATCACACATATAATTCAATTAGATTACACTAGATCATCGGTTCTCAACCAGTGGTACGCTTACCCCTAGGGGTACGCCAGCTGTTGCCAGGGGGTACGCAAGAAAAAATATTACAACTTTCAAGTGAAGGTGGATTGAAGAATGAATTCAACAATGACTTGTTGAGTGATTTCTGGCTTAAAAGAAGAGCAGAATATGAAATTTTTAATTCCTTTCAGTAGTTCATATCTCTGTGAAACTGGATTTTCGGCAGTGCTTGCGATTAAAAATAAATACAGATCGAAACTTGAACTTGAGCCAGACTTACGTCTAAAACTAACAAAATTAAAGCCCGATAATGCAAAATTATGCAAATCTGAACAAGCTCCATGCTCACGTTAAAATTAAACTTGTAAGTTGACTCTGAATAATCATTGATAACCATTAGCCCTACTCTTCATGTCTGTTATTCTTATTAGAAAAGAATGAACATAAAATAAAATAAATTTATTGGTGTGCAACAGTAATAATTTTAATATAATAAATTTAATAAAATTCATATAGCTACACAAAAATGTTTACAAGAAATGTTTTATAATTAGGTTAGGACTTACTAAACTAAATTACCACTATAATAAACTTACTAAAGAACGTATCTGACAAGTTTTTCTGGTGGTACGCCAGGAAATAACTTTTATACTTGGTGGTACAACAACAAAAAAGGTTGAGCACCGCTGCACTAGATAGATTACAGCAGACAGATTAGATTAGACTCAATTTAAGCACATATGGCTATTTGTGTAGCGCCTTTATTGAACCTCACAAAGGTGCTAAAACAATGCTATTTAAACAGATCAATGTAAACGAATTAGAAGAGTAGATTGCAAGACATATGGCAATAAGATAAAATTGGATTAGACAAAATAAACTTACTACGATCAGGTGTTATGTTTTGCGTCATTGCGTTTGCAAAGTCATTTCCCGCAAGTCCCCAAGTAGCTCTTTCCATGACGCCTGAACACTCGCCAGCCGGTGTAGCAGCATCGGATGCATCCATCGCTTCTTCCAACGGCTCCACAGAAGCAGCTGAAGGTTGTCCAGAAAAGGAAGCCTTTCCAGAACTGGAATAATCAGAGCTGATGTAGCTACTTTCGGATGCACAGGCGGCTGCAGCCCTGGCAGCCAAACGGGAGAGACGATCTCTCTCCTTATCAATCTTCTCCCTCACTTCATTCAGCTTTTCTTCACTGATGACTTTGAAAGACAGCCTAAAATTGCAGTTTAAAGTAACAATATTCTGACATCTAACACACTATGAAATAACACAGTGAAATTCCAAAATGTAATACCTTGTCCTATAATGTAACAAAAATTGAAATTGCTGTGCACAAAATTAATGAGTTACGAGAAGAATGACAGTCTGGTTAAACCTGGAACAAAGAACTTTATTAAGCGAAAAATCTTGACTTTAAAGAAGGGTCTATCATCCTGTAAAGGGTGCAAGATAGTCTAGGTGAAAGTGTGCTGGACTGTCAATTAAAAGATCAGGGTTCAAATCCCCACCAAGGCAGAAATGGCCATCGAAATTTGGGTTCCACTTACGCCCCCTAGCGAACTGAGCAGAAATGGGTACTAACTGTACACAGTTGGTGGGAAGATCGGGCAGTGAGGGACAGGGCTGGTCACTCGCCCTCAAACGTCAAGGCTAAGAAAACTGAAGTTGCTAACACTTCACACCCATGACTGCCTTTTGATGCCAACTTAAATGACTAGCCTTCTTCGCCTATCAGCCTAAAAGGATTTCAACTGGACTTCCCCAGTAGATTATACGATTCTTGTCTTGAAGCAACTATCAACTGTTGTAAGTCATAGTGTACCATGAAAACTCCACTAGATAAGTCAACAGATTATATGAGAAAGCACCTCTCCAATGGATTACTCTTATTGACTGTGGTTCCCCTTGAAGCAACTGTCAAGGATGCCTAATGCATTAAGATAATGTTGTTACTGAAATCATCCGATCAGATTAGCGTAGATTTCTGCTTTGCTTTTATGAATCAGGTGCAGACGGCAAAAGTCTCTCACTTGAGAAGATGGGCTCCTTTGAGGATTCCAAGCATTTTCAACGTCGTCGACTGCAATGCGTAGTCTCCCAAAACCTAATGAAACAAATCCCACAGCATTTAAATGGCGCTTCAGATGAAAATAAACGAGTATGCGAATTTATGATGAAACATAAATAAAAAATTCTAGTGCATTTAAATGGCACTTGAGATAAAATCGCTCATTCACTAAATTGCTACTTAAGCTCCTTTCTCTCCCCCTCTCAGTGTTCTGCAGGCGCCTGAAGACTGTACTGTTCAACAGTGATTTTACTTTTTCGGGTTGGAAGCACCTCTGTTGAGTTCATCCTCTAGGAGGCGCTTTATAAATCTCAAATTACAATAACAATATCTCACATTTACGTATCTTGCGTAATTTTAATATATGTACTCTGCATTTTTTATGGCAAATAACATGAAATTCATCTGTCGATCAGTTGCTCAGCCAGCCAGCCAGCAAGCCAGACAGTCAATCTCTGGCTATCTATCAATTTCTGGCTATCTATGTACCTGTATATCTATCTACCTGTCTTCCAGTCAGAACTAACTATCTGAATTTCTGATTGCCAATAAATAGCACCTGTCTTTCTGTCTGTCACCTTGTGCATTAAGATGACGTTGCAATTGAAATCATCCGATTAGATTAGATTTCTGCTGCTTTTAGAACAAAATGCACAAACGGTAAATCTCTGGCAATTGAAGAATAAGAAAATGCCAGAAATCTGTTCTACAAACCTCTTCTTTCACATAGACTATCACAGGCAAACGATTTTCGGTGCGATAGCTGGACAGTTCAAGTTGACCACCGCTACACAGACACAACACAGCTCACCCAGTTGAGTATAATAAAAGGTAAAGATGATGTATGCCAAGTGATAATGCAAATGCTTGAAAGCAGGAGAGAAACAGTGAGTTCTGAGGCATTTCCTGAAGGAGGACGAGGAATTAAGAGTTTCCGAAAAGGATCTGTAGTTACAGATTTGCCTCCTTTAAATTCAGTTTTCAAACAAAACAAATTCAGCAAAGAACTGATTTATATAGCATCTCTTGAAAAGCGACTCATCATTGGCACTGCCGAACCTAAAAAACGAAACCACAATCGCACAGATGGGTTTTCAAGCACTAATGGAATACAGGTGAAGATAGGCCAAGGAGCTAATGTCACAAGTTGCTAGGTAATATATTCCAGAAAGATTACACAGAACAGGACAATTTCAGTAGGTTTAAATGTATTTCTTGACGAAAGAAACAGAATTAGAAAATGTTTTAAAAAGAAGCTTAAAACCTACATGTTTAAAAGGTCTGCTTAGATTTCTGTGCATTCCTATTTATCTATAAACCATGATATTACTCGGTAGGACTTTTTTCGGTTCGTTGCATGTGCGTTTGAGGCTGTTGTTAATTGCATGTGTTATAAATGTCCGTTTACTAATAAATAAATTAATTAATGATTAGAGCTTCAGAAAAGGGTGGGTAGTCAGTAACATACACGAGTGCTTCCTTTAAGTTCAGTTTGAATCGCAAACTTCGGGCAACCAACGACTGATGCCTTGTGCATCACAATAACGGTGCCACAGGAGCCATTAAATTAGGTTAACTTGTATTAACTTCTGCAGATTTTGATTTATGACTATGACCTCACCTGAAGTGACCTTGAACTGTAGTGTTTTATGGCGCTACAGAAGTTATTAGATTAGATGAGTCCATCTTTTCCAGACCTGCCATTATCTTGCTCAAAGCTCTTGACAACGTCCCAGAGTGAGGTCTTTGGGTCAAATTCCCGCTGAAGCCTGCATCTCTCATTTTCCACCTCAAGGCCAATTCGGACTTTGGCATCTTCTCTCTGAGCCTCTGCTTTGACAAGTTCCAGCTTTGCCATATTCGTCAGACCCGCCTGGCGCACTGGCAACGCCAGGTCGAGTTGCCTTCTGTTGTGCCTAATCAACATAAATTTGCATATATTTTCATATTTCTGCATAAACTGCTCAATCATTTGCATATTTCACAATGAATTTGCATAATCACTAATTATATTTCATCATACATATGTTTGTACATTTTGTGATAAATTTGCATAGTTATGTCTGTTGTCATAAATGTGCACAATCAGCTGTATGTAGTTATAAATTTGCATAATCATTTGCATACTTTGTCATAAATTTGCATAATCATCTATGTATCTATTTGTCACATTTGTTGTCTACCTCTGCCTCAGCAGCTTGCTCTGAAAATCTGCCAAACTTGTGGCTGGATTTTGGAGCACGGTGAGCCTCACATATTCCTTTCCACAACCAATCAACTCACCAAACTGGACAGATTAGAATGAAAGGAATAAACTCATCGTATGTAACAAACGTGTATATATATATACGGCGCTCACTTCAATAAAAAACCATCAGAGGAGCCAAGATTCTTCTTCAGACAACATTCCTCTATAACCTACAGAAAGCAAAACATATACAATCAATAAGCAAATAAATAAACAATAACACATATAAAGCCCGATTTTAGCATCACAGGACTTTTTCATGGCTAATGTAATAGTTTACTGATTCATTTAATAAATAATTATATATAAATAAATGAGGTGTTATAATGTCAGATTCTAATTCCACTGGCACACGCTTTTAATGCCAGGTAAATAAATAACTAATTTAATCAATAGGTCAGAGTTAACAAATAAATAAATAAAAAATAATGAGGTCTAAGTCCAATGGCAGACTTTCTGATGTCACTTTCATTGAAAACTCGTTTAAAACCACGTCCAATAAAAATCTTCCATTCCTGGCACGTATCGGAATCGAAACCTCAACCTGTGGACTGAAACCCGATTGCGAAACCACTCCAGTAACTCCACCCGGTCTTTCGACTTATACAGGCTGGGCGCTGTAGGTCAATAACTTGATACTGAAACTGACCCAACTCGCAGTAACGGAACTGAACTGGTCAAATTTCAAACAGCGCTACATATATGGCGATAGTTTACGTTAGATGACGTTCCAATTCATATTCCGACACTGAAGGTCTACTATGCTGAATAACACTGCACTTGAAAAACTTTTACCTGTAAAAGTTTTGTGCTCTGAGTGACATTAACGATGACTCGATGCCCGTTTGGACATAAAACTTCGACTTTTGAAACTCCCGACGACATTTTAGCACTCAACGTTTCTCAAATTTCCAACCACTGCGCTTTAAAGCATTAAAGGACTATAGATTTCACATAGAGACTTCACGCTCGGTCGCAAATGGAAACCGATAGCGCCTTCACATTATTAACTGAAGATTAGAATAAAAATAGTTAATTAAATTTAAAATCTAAAATTTCGACTTTGAATTCGGTTCAGCAATTCTCGATTGTTGGAATTCTTAGATTGGAACAGGTTTATTCATAAAATGATCGTGCATGTTACGATTATGATAGAAGAATGAGAAAGTATCAGAGCCGGCCGTCCAAAGATCAATCATTTTCTTCGCAATTCTGTGAATACCACCGAGTGGGCCAAAATGTTCTTTCTTCTTAGTCCTACTCTACCTCGCTAATTTCTCATTAAAAGCTTTAATTTTTTTTCTGCGCGTGAGTTCAGTCAATTGACAGATGACGCTAATTTTTATTTCTGTAATGCCTGATATGCATTCTGATTTAGATATATATTCTGATAGGAGCTGACTGTGCATACAATTTTTTTTATTTTGCGCCATAATATTTAGGGCGGGATTTTAAAATTAGTTTGAGCGGCAAGTACTCCAGCGCTTAAACTGCTTAGTTTCGAGTCCTCGGCTTCTGCAAGTACAAGAACGTCGTCGTTCGTCACCTTCAGAGCAATTTGGTCCAGGAGCTCTGAACACCGTGTCACTGTTACTCCTTCGGTTGGCCCCTTCGTGTGTGTTGGGCTCGTCGGCGGTGACTCTTCTAGGCATCGGAGCATTGTTTGCGGCTGCACGGCGGTGGCGGAGTTTAGAAATCTCGTTAAACAGTTTACTCTTAAACCAAATATTTCTTTAGGCAATTGTTGTATGAGATATACTGGTCCAGCTGAGTGGAACTCTTTACCTGAATCTGTTCGAAGATGCTCTTCAATAGATACTTTTAAATTAAAACTTAAGACTCATTTATTCTCTCAGTACTATAACTAATTATTATGTTGTAACGCGTCCTTTGAGTAAGACATTGTTTTATTAAGGCGCCTTATAAATATAAGTTGTGTTGTATTGTATTGTATATGCGATAAGTGTGCATTTATCTTGTCTTACTTTACCTTTTACGTTACCTTACTGGCTGAAAGCCGTCAAAAGAAAATGGGCTCTGGACTGCATGTTGTCTGATAGCATTGTCTGGCGACAATAATTAAGTGCTGGCTGACTGTTGCTATTACGATTACCATGACTGTTGCCATTACGACTACCATGACTGTTGCCATTACGATTACCATGACTGTTGCCATGACGATTACCATGACTATTACCACGTATAATTGCAATGACTATTACAATGAGTGTTGTCATGTTTATTACCATGACTATTGCCTTGACTCTTGCCTTACCAATTCCATCAGGCGAATCATTACAACAGCGTAGGCTGTATAGTTGTTCCACTGATTTTTAGTAAAGGCTGCTGTCCTTTGCTCGATTTAAATAAACTTGTCGAAAAACATACAGTTTCGCCAAGTTTCGCATGCCTCCGATTGGATTTATGACGGCCGTTCAAAGTGTCGTTTACACAAAACAAAACAAAACAAAAACTTAACGAAATGCAAGCGACGCCACTTCCGAATTCATTTCGAATGAGTAATCATCTTCCTGAGGCGAAAGGCTCAACAAAACGATCTGAAGACTCTTCCATTTTCCGTAGATTCCTCCTCTGAAAACGGTGTTCTACCAAAACAACGTAGCCTAAGATACGGAAGTGCGCGTGCTGCCATGGACGTCACAGACGTGCATATCGCCGACCTGCGCACTGTCCTTGACCCTGTTACATACGTCGCTGCTGACGGAGGAGGTCAGAAGGTCACAGCGCATAACGTCACTCGGCGCCTCAACCTCCCGATCCTGGAGTAAACATGAAGGCCTTGACAGGCGGCAGTCAGACCGGAAGCCGAGCGGGGCGCATGCGCAGACATATACGCCGTCTGGCGTTGGATCTTGGAAGACGTACTGGGATGCACTGCTGCTGCAAATGTTGCTGATGCTGTTGCATCCGGGCACTGCGCTTCGCGACATCTTGTAGAGGCTAGGAGTCGATGTTGAAGTTCGTTCTTTGAAGATTCGGCGGCGCTTGTTTCTACGATTGCAACAAAAAACACTTGGAACGTGTGTGTGTGTGTTTATGTGTGTGTGCGCGCGCGTGTTTGTGTGGCCATAATCAAATCTCATCTGATCAATTCTAACCTAAACGAAAATAATTCAATACTATTTAATATAATGGAATCCAATTGAATCCAATCTAATACATCTGATCCTTTGCGACCAATCCAATCCAACCTAAACCAATCTAACGCACTCAGATGGCCCCAACAGCGCAGCTTTCGTACGATGAAGCACACAGTGCCGATGGGTGAGCAGGTGGGTAGCAAAAGAGCTCACCTGGTCTTCAGCAGGTGTATCGTGATCATCAGAGCGGAACCAGTAGCAATTCCAAGGACGATGCCGATCAGTACAGAGATAATTATCCCTAACAAAGGAACACAGCCACCCATTAAGATTTATTGAGTTACATCTATGCAATATAATACCACACAATCCTGTACTGCATCAGACAGCAAGCAGTATGCTAGCGATAGAATGGAATAGATAAGATAGTATGTGATTAGATGTGATTAGATTAGATTAAAATGGGATTAGACAACCGACAATGTAGCCTAGAAGCGCCCGCTGCTTACGGTGCTAGATAAATCGTCGTCTTTACATTACATCCATATAATAATAGCCTTATATATAAAAACGTGCGTCGTTCGGCTGTATGTGATGGTGAACGCTGGCGCTATCTAGCGAATAATACGATAACAAAACAAGATGTGCATCATGTGTTGATGAGCGCTATATGGCGAATAATTTGAGAACAAATAAGGTTGCTTAGAAAATGCTGTATGCTGGCTGAAAGTTCCCAGAATAGGAACAGTTTTTCGTAGTTGCTGTCATTGCCCGTAACTAACGAGGAGCAACAGGGAATTTCCCCAGAAGGGAGATTTTGCTGAACTAGCATGTAGATGATCTGCGCGACAGATGCTAGTTACATTGCATGTTGCTTACTGCATTTTACATCACGTGACTTTTTACATCACATTACAATTTACAACACGTTACAGAGAATTGAGAAGGTTCATTCAGTACGTCACCGTTGCGCAGTTCGTCGTAAACGTTAAAGGTCACGGTGACCTCGGATGACCTCTGACCTACAAAATAAATTGTCAAAAGGAAGAAATAATGTTCTGTAAAGCGAAATTTTCTGGTAGCTTCTCTACCTCATAGCAAACACAGGTTAGATTACACAAAACGGGGTAGAGGATGCCATAACTATCGTAATCGTAATCGCAATTCCGAGATTTCTACAGCGCCCAACGAAAAGCCGCGCCGCGGGGATCAGCTTATCCACAGGCGCTCAGTCAAAACAAAATCGATAGGCAAAAGGGTTCGGTTCCGGGTCAAGATCCAAAAGTCAGACGGAGAGACAGTGTGGCCTCTACGGGTGGTGGTGTTTGGGGTTGGAGAGCAGAGAGAGATAAGAGGAAGAAGGGGAGTCAGGATAGGATCTGTGAAAGAGGAATGTTTTCAGTTTTGAGTGAAAGGCCGAAGCAGAAATTGCAAGCGGTGGAGCATCGATGAGTTTGTATGATGGCAAAGTATTACTCCTAAAAGTTTATGGGGCATACGTTCGTTAAGCCCCCTTCTCCGTTTGCCACTGGTTACATGACCTTTAGCCCAAAGACCAGATAGAATCGATGTAACTTAGATTAGATAAGATTAGATTAAGCATCCGCTGGGCTGACCTTGATCGATGGCGCTGCAGTTTCCGATGTCCCCCATCCAGACGCCTTCTTGACATCTCAGGTACCACTTTTCCTGCGTAGAAGGGCAGTCAACCGTGACACCACTGCCATGACGAGAAACGGAGGCTCCTTCGTCAGCCACGATATCGGCACAACCCACAGCTGAAACGAAGTAGCAGATGTCTATGCTTGCTTTACGTGTGTGCCTGCTTGTACGTGTGTGTCTCGTCGTGTTTTCGCAAATGTACGTTTGAATGTATGTTTTGTTGTTGATTACGATGACGGTGGTGGTGATGATGATGGTTTATTATGATGACGATGTTTGACAATGATACTGACGACAACGATGATGGCGGTGTGGGATAGCAATAATGATGAAGACGATGTCGTCGTCGGCATGAGAATGATGATGATTGCAACGATGACGATGGTGGTGATGTGCTAAAATGATAATGACGAAGATAATGATGACAACGACGCCCATCCTGCTGCTGCTGCTGCTGATGGTGGTGGTAAAAATGATAATGCCGATGACAATGTTGTTATTGTTGGTGCTGATGTATACCTTGATATTGCAGTATGAATGGTTTCCTGGGGACTGCACTGGACCTCGCATTTCCTGCTGAACCGACGAGAAACGTCCAATCAGAGACGGCGGTCCTCACCTCGATCCAGCTGCCCTTCGAAGAGTAGAGGACCGGGTCTTGAGAGAGGTCCTCTGGGACCGTGGACCCCGCGCATATCGGATGTACCACCTCCTCATTTCCGTCCCAGAACATCAGGACAACAGGACACTCGTGATGCGGATGCTGATGACCTGGGCGACCATCGTCATCACGACCGTCATCATGACGACCGTTGCTAAGGCTGCGGCGTCGGTCGCTACGGAATGCTTTCCATGTGACGGCGAGCTCTCTGCCGCGTTCAGTCACGATCGTCCATGAGCAGATGTGCGGAGGCTGCTGCTGCTGCTGTGACAGTTGCCATGACGACCGTGTCTCTGGGCTCGGAAGGAGCGCTAAGTAACCGTAGGACTGCGTCACGATCGTAGTGTTGCCATGACGACAGTCGGTCAGGTAGGACACTGGCAAGCAACAGTGATTATTTAAGTATTGATGCAGCGCCTCTGGTGTGTTTGCTGTGAGATTTCTCTCTTTTAATGATTATTTGCACGGAGTGATGATCTAATCTATTCTAATCTAATCTAATCTGGAGACATCTGTGGCGCCCTTGTGATAAAAGCGACCGATGTTAATGATGATGTAAATATATTATTGTTTTGTTGTTATTATTATTATCGTCATTGGATCAGTGAATCTGAGGCGCTGTGCATTGCGAGTGAAGGACTTGCTCAAGGTTCCTTCACAGTAACCGTCTAAGGGGAGGAGGCTCATACCCATACTCTCCTTGTTACAAGCCGAGCGCTCTACCCAATCCCCTACCGTGCCCCATGATATATCTTGAATATATTGTATGTATTGTACTCTCTATACCTAATATCGTCATATTATTCGCCAGACGTCGCTACTGCCGGACCACATACGCGCATTCGTTTCTAAGCGTTTCCTAAGCGTTTATTGACATGCCTCTGAAGAATTTCCCTTGAAGAGATTCTATGTGAATTGCAATCGTAATAAAAAAATTGTATAGCGCCGCTTCAAGAGAAACGAATCCGAGGCGCTATCTACACTACTCTAAATGATGTTGAAGATCGTTAACAGTAAAAAGTTCATGAATAATTAATTAATCAAAGCAATGTTCGTATGACTAGAAATGTACCTTCGATGCAGTCATACTGGACCTCGAGGTACATCTTGAAGTCTTTGGCACACGGCTGTTGAATCGAGTCTACAGCGGCTACAAGCAGACTGCAGTCCCTTCGTCCGGTGCACAGAGAGTCCAGGTGGTAGGTGACGTCGGCCCTGCAGCCGAGGGCCTCGGCGTAGTTGGACGAGACGCACCGGCCAGGCCTCATGCGCCCATAGGCTGCCGACCGGATGAGGATCAGCTCCGTTGACGACGGACACTCGAGGCTCATCGTCTCCCAAGAACAGTGCTCTGGCAACAGACACCACGTGGTGTTGTAACTGTAGTCGTTGCAGTCATCGTCATCATGGCCATCGTCGTCGTTGTCGTTGGGTCGTCGTTGGCAACGTCATCATCATCTTCATCATCATCATCATCATCTTCATCGTCATCATCATCATCATCATCATGAGCAGCAATGTAATAGTAGTAGTAATAGAGTTGGTTGTGGTGGTAGTGGAAGTAGTAGTAGCAGCAGCAGCAGCAGTATAAGTTTTGCCGAAATGAAAATATTTTTGGACCATTTCCGTCACGGTATATTTAATTCTGCTTCTTGTATACCGTATACATTCAATTTAATTTAATTTTTTTTTTATAATTACATCGAAAAACATTGCATTACAAAGCATCCACTGATGAGTTGAAACTCTCAACCGTCGCACCGCCCCTCCCCCACCCCTAAACCCAACGCAAGATCTATTGTCTTCCCGAACAAAGGATTTAATTAACGGAACATCAAAGCCAGCCGCCTCGCACGATCCGAGTCGAACGTAACAACTGCAACCTGAGCAAACAGGATCAGATCTGTAGTTTGATTAATTGTTGCCATGACAACGCCCGTAGATGATTAAACGAACTACTTCGTGTGGCGGACGTACAGAGCTTAACGCCTTCTGCGGTTCAGACCAACGAGCCTATATTATATATATATATATATATATATATATATATATATATATATATATATATATATATATATATATATATATATATATATATATATATATATATATATATATATATATATATATATATATATTAGGTACATACGTACACGAGCCACACTGCATATGTATATATGCTCAAATCCGGCAGTGCCACCTATTGCCCGGCGGCGTCATCAAAAGAAGTCCGGTTAACGAGTCGAGTGTCTTTAACGGCATTTCGTTAATGTCTAGAGCGTTCGTGTCCCGAATGGCCTTCCGTAGACTGAGTCCTGTTTCCATTAAGTGGTCGGTACTCGAAATGGATTTGGGCGACACGGACCACCGTACTGTATGGAAGCCCATTGCAGCCGGTAATAAAACGAGCTTTCCCTATTCCGGTGGAGGAATTGAAGAGGAATAGGAGGAGAAATTGGAGATGAATAGGAGAGAATAGAGAGGAATAGAAGGAGGAATAGGAGAGGAATAAAATGAGGAATAAGAGGAGGAGGAGGAGAAATTGAAGAGAAATAGGAGAGGAATAAGAAAGAAATGGAGGGAGGAATAGGAGATGAATAGGAGGAGGATTAGGAAGAGGAATAGCAGGAGGAACATGAGTAAGGTTAGGAAGGGAATAGGAGGAATAGGAGAGAAATAGGAGGAGGACTAGGAGGAAGAAGAGGAGGAGGAAGAGGATAAATAGGAGAAGGAATAGGAGATAAATAGGATAAGGAATAATAAATAATAATACTAATTAGCAACTTCTAATGCGCAGTGTCTAATGCACAAGGCATCAACCGATGGCACACCAAAACCAAGCCACAATCAGGTCGATATACATAGGAGAGGAATTGGAGGATGAACAGGAAGAGATATAGGAGGAGGAAAAGGATTAGAGATAAAAAGAGAAATAGGAGGAATAGAAGGATGAATAAGAGGCGGAATAGAAAAGGAATAGGAAGAGGAATAGAAGGAAGGATAGCAGTAGGTAGGCCTAGGCCCGTGTTAGGCTGCGTAGGCCTTGTGGATGGGGCTGAAGGAAGCTTAATTAAGCAGTTTGTCGGCGGGCATTACAAGGCTTACTTTGAACAGTCGAATGCGCTTTGGATCGCATCGCCTTCTGCATATTAAGCGGGAAATAGAGAACTGATGTGGTCACGTGGGAAGGCTGAGGGAGAGGGGGAGGGGCGGAGCAGGGAAACAAAAGTTGGATCGAGAAGTATTGTGCAGACGTTCACAGAAGATGTTCAGCCTGTGAGGGACCCATAAGCAGCAGCAGCAGCAGTAGTAGTAATAGCAGTAGCAGTAGTAATATAAGTACCACATGGGGAATGCTAACCACCCAATAGAGCAGCAGAAATCCAACAGGGGTAGAAAACCCTGCCCCGATCCAATCCCAATGTGTATAATAACATCCCTACCCATTTGGTAATTGTAGAATCCACACTCCAGTGGGGAATTGTAAAACCATACCCCCGATGGGGTGTTATCTGCCCTATGGAGAATCGTAAAACGCCTACATCAATGGGGAATTATGAAACCTCTACCCCATGGGGAATGGCGAAATTCTACCCTATGGAGAATGGTAAATCGCCTAGATCGATAAGGTGTTGTACTGATGAAAAACGATTGTATTATTGTCGTATTATTCCTCCTGCTGACAATTTAACTCGTAAATGTTTTATTGTTAGGATGTTGTATGATTATTAAGTTTTCTTGTGTTCTTAAATACTTGTAAACCAATGTGCGATTAGCTATTGGTTAATAAAGAATATACTTACTTACTTACTTACTTACTTGTGCTTATCTGCCTCTACCGAAGGATCCGCGTTCTTCTTCCAGTCCCTAGATGGCGTACGGTCTTAGAGTTCAGCGGCTTAATGTTCGGGGACTTAAGTCTTCTCCCCTCTTTCACTTTCTTTCATTTTCCTCGGGTCTTTCGCCTCCTCTTGTCCGTCAACCATCTCTCCCTATCCACAATCAGCGGACCCTGTCCACGCTTCGTCTCTCCCTCTCTCGATCTCCTTTTATGGCCCCCTTCCACCTTCCACAACCCCGTCATTGCCGTACTCAGGTGGTGCCTGTTCGAGGCCTGGATGAAGGAGAACGACGACGCTCCTCATATTCGTTAGGGCAGAGCGTCGTTAAACAGAAACTACACCCATCGGTCGCTCTCCCTCTCTCGGTCTCTCGGGTGCAAATAATTAGTTATGCCGCTGTTAATTATAGTGCGGCCTAACAAATTTATAGCATAGTTCTTACAAGTTAAAACAAATAATAGCTGAACTAAACTAAATAAGAAAATCTACACTTATCTTAAGAACTATCATCGTAGTCTTTCCCGCATTTCTCAACAGGAATATAAAACCTTTACTCCATACCCAACAGGGAAATACCAACCACCCAAACAGATAAAACAGCTTAGCAGAGGGGTTAAACCTCAACAGCCAGAGGGAAGATTCCAACCCCCAACCCTCCTTGCCACTGAGCCAACGAATACAGTTCATCAACTCACCCGAAATGAAGCCTTGAATTCGCTGGTGAGCGACTACAATCAAACCGCACCAAACAGTAACCGCCGCCAACATGGACGACATCCAATGGCCGTGAAAGCAGACGATCGAATGACGTATTCGTCCGTCCGTCCGTCCGTCCGTCCTTCCGTGGCTTCGCCGTGCTTCGTTCTTGAGCTATATAAATGAGTGGTCTTTGTGCGACTGATACGAGAGGCGACGGAGACTGGATGACGATGAAAATGAAGTTGTCATGGATGACCAGAATGAGTAAACCAATCCAATCCGATCCGATCCGATCTGATCCGATCCGATCTGATAAGATCTGAATTGATCCGATTTGATCCGATCCGATTCTGATCTGTTCTGATAAGATCTGATCTGTTCTGATCAGATCAGATCTGATATATTGCATACAATGAGCACAATGTAGGGTAGCGATTTTGAGAGGTACCTAAAAGGTTCTATGAAATTCCCAGATACATGCATGCATGCATACATACACACATACATACATAAATACATATATACATACATAGATACATACATACATAAATACATACATAGATACATACATACATATATACATACATATATACATACATAGATACATACATACATACATAGATACATACATACATACATAGATTCATACATACACACATACATACATACATAGATACATACATACATACATAAATACATACATATATACATACATACATATATGCATACATACATACATAAACACACATACATGCATACATAGGCCTACATGCTTATATAATACATAATACATACGTACGTACGTACATACATACATACATACACACATACATACATACACACATACATACATACATACACACATACATACACTCATACATACATGCATACGTACGTAAATGATGAGACTGAGAGTGTGGTGAGCAGAGGATGAGTATTGAGAGTAGGTAAGGAGCAGCTGACGCTCAGCGAGCAAGTGTTTGGAGCCGGCGTTGCATGACGTCGCTTCAGTCGCCTGGCTTATCTTCGGCTGCCACGTTGAATAGGTTCTGTCACTGGAGACACAGACAGACAGAAACAGTTACAGCGAGAGAGAGAGACAAATAGAAAGAGAAAGAGAGAGGGAGAGTGATAGAGAGACAGACAACAATAGACAGATAGATATGTAGATAAATAGATAGACAGAGACATAAGAACAGACAGACAGACAGACAGACAGACAGACGAATAAACAAAGAGACCGAGTAAGACACAGAGAAACAGAGTGATAGAGGCAGTCGAAGAGAGAGAAAGAGGCACACAGAGAGACAGACAGCGGTAGGACGATGAATAGGGGAGGAATAGCAGGAGGATTAGAAGTGGGAAGAGGAATAGGAGGAGGAGGAGGAGGAGGAAAATAGGAGGAGGAGGAGAAACAGGGAGAAGTAGGGGTCAGGAATGAAAAACTGGTCTCTGATTCTCCGGGCGTCTCATTTATCTCGCAAGAGGAGGAGACTGGGCAGCCGAGAGGGTGTCAATATCCGTCGAGCATGACCGCCAGACGGTGCAGTGAAGCGTGACGATCGATTCGATTCCGCAATTCCGTTCCTGGGCAGTTTGGTCGACAACGGCGGACGATAGCCCCTTGGCCTGTCGTCACTCGGCGCCGCTCAAAGCAATGCCCCTCGCCTCTCTGTCACAAAGACAATGCTCTCGGTTCTTGCTGCCAAATGCACTGTTCTTGTCTGTCTTGTTCTGTTCTGGCCTGGCATTGTCTTCTGACCTGCCTTGCCTTGCCTTGCCTTGCTTTGTCTTGTGCTCGCTTGCCATACTATTCATTATCTTGCCTTCGCTTGCCTTGCATTGCCTTGCCTTCTCCTCCCTTCCTTTGCCTTCCTTTCCCTTCATCTGCTCCATGGGTGCAAAAACACCTACGTGTTGAAAAGAAAAATGGGCTTTTAGTTTTTTAGGTTCAAGGTTTTATTGCTTTTCCAGACAATGTGAACAGCACTACGGCGGCGCATAAAATATTTAACTGTGAATTCCGTGCTGTGGTGACCATTATCGGCTTAAACACAGCGAAACATCTGTGATTTTAATTAATTACAAATTGTTTTTCAACTATATGCGAACAAAATCCGATTCTATTTTTGCATTTCTACAAAAAACAAAAGCCTAAAAACCAAATGAGAAAACGTTCGTAGGTTGTCAGGTTTTTGAAAAACCTAAAGGAGTTTAAACGTAGAAAACCTACTTGCTCTGCTTTGCTCTCCGCGCCTCTGCTGCTCTCTGGCGAATCAACCGTTAGTCATCTATTGCAACTCAGTTCGGCGTAGCTGTGCAGCGCCTCCTGGCGAATGAAGCTAAAACGACAAAGCCTTCAAAATCTATTTTATCCGACAAGCAAGTGGTATGACCTTAGAGTTAGAATGGAAAGGAGAATCCATTGCGGTTTGAATTCAGCGAAAGGTAGGGAAGCCTTGGTAATTAAAGCAGCCAACAGATAGTAATGTAGCCAGAATGCCACCTGTAATGTAATTGCAATTTATATAGTACTGTCAGCAGCGAGCTACTTCTACATGGTGCTTTACAATATCAATTGTTTGTACTATCAGTAGTATCGCAAGTACTTTCGTTAGTTTACATATCGGTAAGGAAAAGCTGCATCAGGGGTCTAGTCTAGTAAACGTAATCGCAATACTGAGATTTCTAGAGCGCCCAAAGTCGTAGGAACCAGCTTATTCGCAGTTGCTTAGTCAAATAAAATCGGTAGACAGGCAGAGTCAGGTTGGGTTCCAGATCAAGATTCAAGGGTCGTGCAGATAGACAGACAGATGGTCATGGTGGATGTAACTGTAATTGTAACTGTAATCAGAAACTTGTAAAGTGCCGCTTCAAGTTGGCCTAATCAGAGGCGGAAGGAGAAGAAGATGAATCGGGATAGGATTTGTGGAAGAGGAATGTTTTCAGATTTCAATGAAGAAAGACAAGCGACTGTAGGTCTTTACTGTTTGAAAGAAGTGTTGATGTAAGTTATTTCTAATAATTAATAATAACATTTACATCAACGCTATTACTCTACCCAGTCGTGCAAAAATGGCTCACATTTTAAGTAAATTTCCATTACACACGTATAAACATGCATGAGTCATTTTACACGTGCATTTACATAAGTATGTATGCATATATAGCAATCCACACTTATAAATATATATGTAATAAAATCGATATAAAATGGACACAGACATTATTCTCTTACATACTTAAGTATATATGTTTTGTCTGTGCGTCATCCATTTTGTTTACCTGACGCATTTTCCTCAGGTAAGGGTCCCTTTGTATGAATCCACGCCCCGTGAAGTCATCTGTAATAATAATTTACCATACCCCACTTGTGCATAGGTACTTCAGACAGGCACCGTAGCCCCGGTAGGTAGGTATATATGGGTGGGTGGACTGCTTGTTGTGCCCTCATGCGAAGAGAGTCACTCAACCATAAAGGGAGCGAGCACACGACGAAGTCTTCGACTGAGTACGACCTACCCAGTTCAGGATTTCTTAAGAATATGTATGGACCCTAACCCTGCGGTCTAAGAAGTGATATTTAGAAACAACAGGTACTAATGTGGCAAAAGTTCATAGGAACAAATGTCTGGTAATAATATCAAACGATACAGGTTACAGTCACTATGCTATATCGTTTCATTTCAGTCAACTCGGCTGCCTTTACCTTACCTTACGTTACCTCACCTCATCTCACCTTCTTTGCCACCTTTACCTTGCCTTCCTTCCATTTTCTTATCTTAATTTTCCTTCCCTAACTTGCGCTTGCCTTGCCCACCTTACACCCAAAGACCTCTCTAGCGGGAAACGGGTTAAGTCGTCGTTTTCAACTGCTTGTTTCAACACGAAGTTTTGCGCACATTTGCTACTGAACAGCAGTCCACGACTTAGTCCTAAAATTGGTTAGGCCCAGAGGCGGACCTCGCCACCACGAGACGAAGCCCAGAGAACTTGAATGTCGCTAGGGGTCGGCTTTCACTGGCGAGGGATAAGATATCCACAGAGGTCGTTCCAACAGGAAGTACTGAGATTATTCGGGTGGGAATCACGCTAGAGCAGGACTGGCTGAAGTACGGTCGAAAAGGACGTTGGACTAACGGATTGCGGTAGGTTGCAGCTCGTACATAGATACGATGAATTAATGCTTGTGTTGGAATACGATAATCACTCTGATACCATCAGATACAGATAGGTTCAAGCTGATAGAAACATACGATGATATTTATTATTTCTGCATTTATTAAGCGCCGCTATGTAATGACTGATCACCAGATCAATAGCGCTGAGCAACTGTGAGTGAAGGACTTGCGTAGGTCCCTACACAGTAACCGTCTCAGTGGAGGCTCGAACCCGGATCATCCGCGTTACAAGCCAAGCGCTCTAACCAATCGGCTACCGTACCCCAGGCTTTGAAGGAAGCTACTGTAATTCCCGCAGATTCCCTTATATTCTGTAAAATTCCTAAGACGGGGAAGACCCACACGTGGGATGGGGAGGAATGTATGTGGAAATGTGTCTTCAGCGAGAGACAGTCAGAACTATAGCGGGAGGATAAGATCTATGGGTAGCAGAGAAGTGTATGGGGAAATTGTAAACTATCTTCAGGGGGAGAGTCTGAACCACTGGGGGAAATGGGAAATGCCATTACAAATTGCATGCTGTGTCAGACGTTCGTTTAGAAGTGTTTATTTTCGAATAAACAGGTTATCACTGGAACAACTCCGTCCGGAGTCTTCTTCCCACTTCTTTCTCTCCATAAACCGGAAGCGATGAGCGGCGCAAGAGGCGGGGCATCTGGGCTCGGGCTCCAGTGGAAAGTGGGTCTCGTCAGCGGACAGGGAAAGTACCTGACTGCGGAGAGCTTCGGTTTCAAGATCAACGCCTCAGCGACGACACTTCGCAAGAAGCAACAGTGGACGATCGAACAGGATCCTAACGAGGACGAGACGGTCTACTTCCGTAGCCACCTCGGCCGCTACCTCAGCGGGGACAAGAAGGGCAACGCGACCTGCGAGGCCGAACGACGCGGCGAGTTCGAGAAGTTCATCATCTACTACGCGGGCGACGGGTCGGGACGCTGGGCCATTGCCAACCTGGCCACTGGTTACTACTTCGGAGGCGCCGAAGAGGAGCAGGTCCAGTGTAAGGAGAAACAGCCGGGGGTGAACGACTGGTGGAACGTTCACCTGGCGATACACCCCCAACTGAACCTGCGTAATGTTAATCGGCAGAAGTACGCGAGGCTGGATGCCGATAGCAGCCGACTGCAAGTCACGGAGTTGATTCCCTGGGGTGAAGACGCGCTGATCACGATCGAGTACTTCGACGGGAGGTACTGCGTACGTTCCTGCGACAACAGGTACCTGAGCCGAGACGGAACTCTCGTCGACCAGCCCAACCAGGATACGATGTTCACCCTGGAAATCAAGTCCGGGCAGCACTCTGGGATGGCGCTGAGGGACAACCAGGGGAAGTACTTGACGGCGGTCGGGAGAGATGCGGTCATGCAGGCGAGGAATAAGACGATTGGGAAAGACGAGTTGTTCACGATCGAAGACAGCCAGCCACAAGTCTTCTTTCTGGCGCATAATGGAAAGATGGCGTCGTTTAAACAAGGTAGCTCACTCACTCGCCGAATCACTGTCACGTTTGTTTATTTACTTGTCTCTTTATTTACTTGTTTAACTATTTATCTACTTTGTATTTACTTATTTATTTGTTTACTTAATTATTTTTAATTATTTATTTGTTTACATATTTATTTGTTCACTTATTTGTTTATTACTATATTTAGTCATTTACTCATTCATTTACTTGTTTATTGTTTAAGTTACTAATGTAATTACTTATTTAGTTATTGATTTGTTTATTTATTTACTTGCTTTTTGGTTTATTTATCTACATATTTACTTATTTACTTATTTTTATGTGTGTAGATACCTGGCGATTTATATAGCGTCGTCAGAGCCTCAAAGGGTGCAAAATTAAGATTTGATTTCTAGTACATTTACTTTCATTTATTTGCATGTTTTAAAATTTCTTTCTTTCTTTATTTGTATATAAATATCAATTTATTTACTTTTACTAATTTGTTTGTTTGTTCCCTTATTTAACTAATATATTTATTTATTCATTATATTCATTTTTGTTGGTTAATTCGTTCTTCTGTCGGTGTTTTCCTCTTTCTCTATCTGTCTAATACTGCTATCTTTTTCTTTAGCTCATTTTCTGTTTTTGTCTCTCTCTCTCCCTGTCTCTTTCTCTTTCTCTCACTCTATTTATCTATATGTCTGTCTGTCTGTCTATCTGTCTATCTGTCTATCTGTCTATCTATCTATCTGTCTATCTATCTATCTATCTATCTATCCTTTGATCATTTTGACCCGCATCATTACGTAACCTTTACATCGCCTGCCACTGTCTCACGCATGCTGACATCATGCAGCCATTCGGTCCTCCATCATCTAAACAGTTTCTCTTTCGTCAGTTTCAGCCACTCATGCAGAAAATAACATGACCTAATTTTGCTATCAGCATCTGTACCAGCAGTTTTCTCTACCTTCTGACCCAGCCTAAAAAGTTTTAGTCGGTAATGGTTGCGTATTATACTAATTATTGCTAATGTCAGTAATAATATTAAATGGCAATATTGCTAGTCACTGATGATATTATTGTTAGCTACAACTCATGAAATGAATGTGGAAACTAAAACGAAAGGAAAGAAAGAATTATTGTAGGTTGCCAAGAAACATTTTTAACCTGTAACCGTACAGCAGAGAGGAAATAACAGCAACAAACAAAAATAAAGTAAAACTATCGGAATAATAACAAAGCTGTCGGAATAACAGAAAAACTTTTGAAATAACAGCAAAACTTTTGAACTATCGGCAAAACTAACGACACAACAGCTACGTAACTAGCAAAAATAACTGCATCAACAGAAAATTAAAATTTGCAGCAACGACGTCATAAATGAACAGCCGAGCCTTAAATAACAGCGGTTCATTGACCTGGATCCGGGTTTCGCTGGCCAATGGCCAACTGAATCCAACATTCCATGCGCATCGGCGTCACGCATCCGGAAGCACAAACTGACAAAGATTGATGGATGGACGGATGGAGGAAAGAATGAATGGAGGGAGGGAGGGCTGACTGACTGACTCATTGACTCAGTGACTCAATGACAGACTGACTGACTCAGTGACTGACTGGCTGACTGACTGACTGACTCGCTGACTCACTCACGAACTCACGAACTCTGGAAAAGGCATTAATGCTAAGAGGTAGACATACAGACGCACACGCACAGACGCACATACAGAGAGATAAACATAAACGCTCACAGACAGACAGACAGACAGTAAAGGGGCAAGGCATGCATGCGATGCCAACTCGCGACTCTTGAATAATGGATCTTGTTTTCGTCGGTTGTTTACACTGGTGGATCAAATTAAAACCTGTGGCGGAAACGCAAAGAGCCTATCTCGACACCATAGGCCGATGGAGCTTTAGGCAACTCATAGGCGGCTAATGGCCTAAACAAAATATCATCCATCTAACCAGACTGACTCCATGACTCATCTAGTCACTGGGTCTATTGGAGGCCCACATTACACCATTAGTAAGAACATGTCGCCGGCTCTTGTGTCTATTGTTGGGCCAATGAAACCTGCTGTCTGAGTGGCAATCGTTGTAAACGTCATCGTAAACTCGAGATTTCTATAGCGCCCATAAGTCATGTAAACGTCTCGTGAAGGTTCGCGCTCTGTCATGTAACGAATGACATAAGCCTATTTTTCTGACTGGTAATGTTGAATAGATGTATCTATGTATGTATATATGTATATATATATACAGTGTATGTATGCGTGTATGTATGCATGCATGTATGTATGTATATATGTATGTATATATGTATGTATGTATGTGTGCATGTATATATGTATATATGTATCTATGTATGTATATATGTATGTATATGTGTATGTATATATATGTATGCATGCATGCATGAATGCATGCATGTATCGACACTTGATATAGCGCCTTTTGTGTACCTCACAAAAGCGCCGCAATGTCCTCATTCACCGAGGTTACGAAGTTCCTATACACAAATTAATTGATCCGTTCATCATACAGTATTTATTGTGAGCAAATAATATGCACACCAATTACCGTCGCAGTTAAGTTGTGATAGTGGAGAAGGGCCGACTAATTGCCTTTACCTTCGGTCTACTTGAATGGTCAGCTACCAAAATCTGTGAGTATGTATGTATCTGGCTATTTATGTAGCGCCTCACAAGGCGCTAAACACGGCTGTCGAACCTGAGTAAATAGGGTTAACGAATTGCAGGTTATGTAGCGTCTCTATGAGCAGTTGAATAGCCAGCATGATAATGTTGATGATGATGGTATGGTGGTGGTGGTGGTGACAATGATGGTGTGGATGATGATAAGGAGAAGTATGAGGGGAGGAAGGTGATGATGATGATGATAATGATGATGATAATGTAATCATTCTGATTATGATGATAGTCATAACTGAATTGAGAAGAGAATACATCCATTATCATCATCATCATTGTCATCAACATCATCATCATCATTATCATCATCATCATCATCATCATCATCATCTTGCATTTGTTTGTGCTGTTGTCTTGAAGTTATTTACTATTGGCGTCGCCGTTACGGCACTTGGCACAAATTTTGCTCAAGTGTCATGGTACACATAACTGTCCCTTTTTGTCTGTCTGTCTCTCTCTATTTCTGTCTGTCTGTTTTCCTCTATTTCTGTCTGTCTGTCTTTTACGTCTGTCTGTATGTCTGTATGTATGTTTATGTTTCACTGTGTCTGTTTGTCTGTCCGTCCTTGAGTATGTTTGTCTGTCTGTGTACGTTTCTAGGCATCGATGTGACAGCCAATCGTGACGAGCTGTCGGACAAGGAGACATTCCAGGTCGAGTTCGACAAGAAGACGGACCAGTGGAGGATTCGAACGGCCGAAAATACCTTCTGGAGTCTGGAATCCGGTGGAATACAGGCCGTCGGAAAGGGACAGTTAGTAGGACTCTGTTAATTAACACGCTTACAGCATTGGGTCACTTACTCTTTTACCTATTAACTTATTTATTAATTTCTTATATGTATGTACAGTAGGTAATGGGGTACGCGATAGTCCAGTGGTTAGTGTGGTGGTCTGACACCCCAGGGCCTGGAGTTTAAATCCCCGCGAGGGCAGAAAATTATTTTGTTTCACTATCGCCCTCTAGCGAATTCATCTTAAGATGAAAACACCGCACTTAACAAATAAGCGTGTTACCTTCGCCTTTACCTTTGAATTCATCTTTAACTTCATCCACACCTGCCTTAACCTTACCTTCATCGTCACAATTATCCTTACCTTTACCATTACCTTCACCTTTAGTTTTATCGCCTAAATACGCTTAACAAGTGTGTCATCGTTGCCGTTACCTTTTCTGCTACCTATTTAAAATAAAACAAAATGTAGATGTAGGCTGTTTTCTATAGCCACCGTATGACCTCGACCCTGCTGATTTTGTCATTGAATTTATCGGGTGAGATCCTTCTCCACTGCTGCCCGTCTGAATGGGCGCCACACCATTTAAGGTCCCCGTGTACGGACCGTGCTAACGTGAGATTAAAATCTCTGAAATATGACCACTACCCGTGTGCGAACCGGCATCCTCACGTACAGAGGCGCCTTGACGTAAGCTTTAACCAATGTAGCTAACGAGGTCAGTGTATTCACGTGACTCAGGTCGCCGAACGAGCAGTTTGTGGTCGACTGGTTGGACGATGGTTCGATTGGCATCAAAGCAGCGAACGGACGATACGTGACGGCGAAGATGAACGGGTCTCTGCAGGCGACGAGTGACTCCCTGACGGACAAAGAACGATTCTTCGTGAAGATCATCAACCGCCCTCTGCTCGTTCTTAAGTGCGAGTTTGGCTTCGTCGGGTGGAGAACGAGCAACAACCCGAGATACGAGTGCAACAAGACAACGTACAACGTCCTACTCGTGGAGTATGCCAAGGGAAAGAATGCTGCTTACTACTTCAAAGGTAGGCGTTTGCAAGGAGGAAAGTGTGGCTTACTAAATGAAAAATCGACGTTTTCAGAGGAAAAATGTAGATTACTGATTCAAAGATAAAAGGCCAAGTGTAGCTAACTACTTCAGAGGTAAAGGAAAAAGTGTAGCTGACTACTTAAAACTAACAGGAAGTGTAGCTTTTCTACTTCAAAGTTAAAAGCAAAAGTATAGCTTACTTACGAAAGGAAGCTTTCGGAGAGGAAATTGTAGGTTACTTCATTGATAAATATTGATTACACGGCTGCTGCTAACGATAGTGATAATAGCAACTACGAAATTAATAATTACGATGGTGATTATCATTAACTAGAACTATATTTACTAAGCGCTACTATTTAGTGACAAAGCATCAATCGATGGCGCTGAGCAATTGTGCGTGAAGGATTTGTTCGGCAGAGCATCAGTCTCCGGGGAAGGAGACTCGAATCCATACATCATGCGTTGCACGTCAAGCGCTCAAACTAATCGACTACCGATGATTCACACAATGATTCAGATAACGATGATGATGATGACTATAATGATGATGCTAACATCACTGTTGCTGTCAACGATAATGATGATGATGATGATGATGGTAACACCAATGTTGCTGTCAACGATGATGATGATAATGGTGGCGATAATGATAACGACAATGATAATGACAACGACGATTTTAACGACGACGACGATGATAATAACGACGACAATGATGAAAACGACGACGCAAACAACTGTGCCTACGACTGAGTGCATTAACCCTAACCCTAGCCCTTACCCTAGCCCTTACCCTAACCCTAGCCCTTACCCTAGCTCTAACCCTTTAACATGATTGCCCCCCGACAGGTCACAACGGTCGTTACTTGTCCGTCGACGCCTCAGGGAACCTGAACGCGGACCAATCAGCGCCTCAGCCGTTCCTCATCGAACTGCGAGGCCACTCGAAGATGGCCATCAAGGCCCCGAATGGCAACTACATCAAGGGCGAGCAGAACGGCATCATGAGTGCCCTTAGCAACGATCTCAAGAAGGCCACGCTCTGGGAGTACTAAGCGATCTACCGTGTCTACAGTGTTTGACAGATACACCGTGTCCAGAAAAAAGGAATCTCTTACTGAATTACAACAAACGAGCATTTGTTTTAAAATATATTTTTTTTAAATTATAAAGAATAAAAAAGAAACCCCAAGATAAAAGCACAATAACTGAAGTATATTTCAAAAATAAAATAAAAAAATAAAATTTAAATAAAGAAAAAATGCATATGAAGAAATATTATTGGAACCCGAAATAATTTACCGTAATTGAAGTATGCATAAGAACTAAAAATTAAAATCAAGAAAAGTAAAAGAACCCCAAGGAAAAAAAACATTAACTGAAGTATATTTGCAAATTTTCCGCGTGGTACAAATCTGATCCCTCAGAACTTAATTTTTTCCGAAGAATATCGGATTTTCAAAGAAACTTCTGGAACGGCTTTAGAAAAGCTTGTCAAAACCGGTAACGCAGTAAAGACCAATTTAACAATTTTTAAGTGTCCCTCACTTATGTGGATAAACTTCAAGCAAACGTTTTGCACCGTAATTTTTATTTTGATGTCAAAATTTAATAACACTTCTTTCTTCTTCATTGGAATTCATTATGGGTTAGGGTTAGCGAAAATAATTACGTAATAATGTACTATTATGTAATAATTATGTGATAATGTAATAATATGTAATAATTGTGATAATGTAATAATAGGTAATATTTAGGTGATAATGTAATAATATGTAATAATTATGTGATAATGTAGGCCTAATAATATGTAATAATATGTAATAATTATGTATTAATGCAATAATTTGTGATAATGAGATGCACACGTAACTGTGCACATTTTACCAAAGGGCCATTCATAAACCATAAAAATTATTAATAATATATAAGTGAAAAAATGTTTAGCTTTATTTAAATTTTATAACTATTTGCTTAAGCTATTCGAGTTTGCCTATATGTTCCTTTTTTCTGGACATACTGTAGTTCAATGTTGCTCTAAAGCTCACTGAGATTTGAAACAGAAGCACAATCACTGTAGTGTACTGCCAGACAGTTTGGCTGTGTGCGTCGAAAACTGATGTCTAATTAGAGCAGATACTAGTGTGGCTAGAAAGCTTGTATAGCTATAAACTGTCTGGTGTTAAAGCATACTCACTGTCTCCTACCGCCAGACACTTCTGTGTAATTATTTCAAAAGACAGCAATGGCATCTGGCTATCGGCCACAGTGACTATGTCATTACCAAACGCTTATATTTATACCAGCGTTCTGGCTACAATAGTGTCTGCTGTTTCCAGACGTCACTTTTAAGAGCAATTTCTACGGAAAGCCACGTTACTGTCTGGTTAAAGGCCACAGTGACTGTTCCCTACCAAAAAAACAATTAATGCAGTGACGTATTTAGAAATTCCGGGACGGAAGGGGAGATTCTTCGTTTAGGACAAGATGGAAATGATTGAAATTGGAGCCTATGGGCGAGCTTTAAAAAATTAAAACTTAAAATTAAAACTTCTGAAATTTTAATGTGGGCCTTTTACAATTCGCAAAGTAGTTTTAGAGTAATTTGACAATGAAGTGCATTGCAAGAAATGATCGGAAGAGCCCAAAAAAGTGGAAGAAGTAAATTTTGTGAAAGAGAAATTCAGTCTTTGTCGAGGGGACATGACCGACTGTCTCCCTGTCCCTCTAAATACTCCACTGAATTGATGTCCATGAGCGGAGCAATGGCTGCTTCGTTTCTTTCTATTGGCTGCTTCTGACCATGACTTGACCTAGGTATTGCCTTGACCGAATTCTTGCCTTTTTTAAATGCGCGGTTTCCGACTTGATCTTATTATTTTTCTGTTTTCCAGAATTTCTAACTTTATCAATGTCCTCTTTATTTCTAACTGTATTTGTTATCTGTATTTGTATCTGTATTTTGTGGTTATCATGATAATAGGTACTCAAAATCATCAACAACTTAACCTAATTTCTTCCTTGACTCAACCTAATTCTTGCGCTTTTTATTCAATTTTTCAGTGGCTTGACATAATTTTTGCCCTGTCGATTGGCTATCCTGCGTTGCTTGACTTAATTATTTCGCTTGTATTAAAGGCTTCTTCTGCGATCTAGATTTATATTTTCAAATTTATTTTGCGCACAGTTAGAACTACTTTATAACTGACAATCTTAAAATCGTAAATGGCGAATCTAGATAATTGTGTGACAGGAAAGTAGTTCAACCGCAGACTCTGACGCCACGCAGACGAATTTATGACGTTATCGCCACACACAATGCAAAATATATCGTTGCAGAAAACGCGTAAATTTAAAATTATTTTACAGAAAAAATCGGAATATTGGGGAAAATTGTGTAAAATGAAAGAAAAATGAATACTATATTAATTCTCCATACTGAAAAGCCCTGGATGTACTAGAAAGCCCGGCTTATGTGGCGCCATGATTTTTCAAAAACATTCCAGTTTGTTGACTTGCTCAATTCAAGGGAATGCTAGCCAGAGGCAGATATAACATTTAAAGTTAAGGGCGTTAAGTAGTCATGTTCAGAGCAGATGTCAGCCCTTCAAGTGTTGGGGGCTACTTCCTTTACGGGACGCTAGTTAGCTACTTCGGTGGAAATATTTTCTAGACGTACTTGGCTCGTAATAACATTAATATGAAATACTGTTAAATAAATTTTGTCGTGAAAAGGGTGAAATTGTTGCCTTTGATTACACAACTGTCGCTTTGACAACAATCATAACAACAATCGGCAGCTGTTTCCATGCCAGCGCGACTTTGCACGTTCTATTATGACGTCACTTTTATTAGTAAGTATGTCAGATAATCACATTTTTTCAGCGCCTGTGCGAGATCCCAAGAGGCGATTTGTAAATGCTCAGGTGCTTAAGTGCATTCGTCCATCGTCCTAGTTACATTGTATCGTGAAGAGACGCTAAATAAATGATCTCATGCATTACGCAGCTCTAGCGCTTCATGTGTAGTCCAACGATTGGGGTTTTGAGTCTGCTGAGCAGATTCCGTGTACTGACCCTGGACACGTTGTTGACTAAAGCTTCTCTTTTACCAAGCAGTAGAATTTTGTACCAGCGTCAGCTGGGAAGTAAACGGCAATTCTTGCGAATCTTTGGCCCCGTATCTAGGGCCCACTGTCGGCTCAAGGGCTGCAAAGCCAGAAATGAGCGCCCGTGGGACATGGGTAGTCTACCTTCATCAGCGTATGGGGTCGTTTGTCATTTGTCGGGGGCACCCAGTAAGCACCCCACGAATCTCCCTTCGGAAGCTCGGACAGAAGAAACAGTAGACAAACGGGTTAACGCAGCTGTTTGAAGCTCCCATCCACTGGGCCAGCGGGCTGAGGTACTTGATGATGACCGCCCTCTCGGGGGAATCAAGGGGCGCCCCGAAAACCACACGGAACTTGACCGAGTAGAGAGGCAGCCAGGAGGCGAAGAAAAGTAGCACGACGACGACCAGCATCTGTAGAATTCGAATGCGCGACCTAGCGATGTTTCTTCCTGCCGTCGAGCCTGGTAGACCGCGAACGCGCCTGTTCCACACCCTGAGGCCGATGCGAAGATAGAGGAACGCGATGATCGTCAGCGGAAGTAGGTAGCAGGTGAGGAAAACAACGAGGACGAATGACCCGTAGAGGTGAGGATTGGCCCAGTCGGCGTGGCAGGCGACGTACTCGAAGCCCGAGACGCGGTAGACCTTGAGTTGGTAGACGATCAGCCAAGGAGTGAAGAGAGCGATTGGAAGAATCCAGATCGAAGCGACGAAGAGGGAGGCAGTCTGTAGCGACATCTTGCGGGTTTTCGGGTAGAATATCGCCAAGTACCTGCGCAAGATAAAACGTATGGATGGTGTACAGATGTTTAATAAAGTGCTATCTAAATGCCAAGACTTTCACTAATTAAATGATTTGATTGATTGATTGACTGATTTATTAATTGACGGATGATTGATAAATGATGAATGCATAGATCATAGACGGACATACATACATACAGAAAGACAGACATGCATACAGACAGACAGACTGACTGACTGACTGACTGATATGCATGCATGCATTCATTTAGTAGAGGCCTGTGGTTGCCATGGTTACCTTTCTAGTGCCACTCCGGCCAAAGTGTTGACTGATGCGTTGACGGAAACGCCTTGTAGATAAGGAACTGTTTTGCAGACGACCGAACCAAACCACCACTCTTGAAAGTAAATAAATAAATAAATAAATGAAAAAGACCCTTTTAAAAACTTCGGGACTTCTGATTACACTGGCCAACAGAAATTTTTTTTCTTGTTGCCTTCGGTTTTAGACCTGTTCTTGGGGTAATTTTGGGCGCTGATTCAGAAAATGTCATTGGATTGAGTGCATCAGGTCTAGTTTCTGAGATATCGTCGATTTTGTAAAGAAAACCCAGTCCAGTCTTTAAACGATGTCTTTGGCAAAACTAAAATGTCATAATAAGCTTTATTTATGGCTAATTATAATTCTTGCTGATTCATATAATGCCTACATCCTTATAATGTAAAATCAGCATATCTTGCCGCGTGCTGAGATATTGCT
Source organism: Norana najaformis (assembly GCA_964023275.1). Taxonomy (NCBI): domain Eukaryota; kingdom Metazoa; phylum Annelida; class Clitellata; order Crassiclitellata; family Hormogastridae; genus Norana; species Norana najaformis. The sequence goes on along the minus strand of OZ029924.1, from coordinate 3,810,390 downwards.
GATTCAACGAAATAACTATTCCGTAGCCTACAGCTTACTCAGCACTAAATTCATGGCCTCATTTAGAATTTATTTGTGCTTATACAGCGTTTCATGGTTTCGAACTATGTAAATAGATTATGCTGAAGTCAGCATTTATAGCCTATATAAACCGCCTCCTGAAAGCTAGAGCAGCCGCAGTCGTCTTAGGGCATATTAAGAGTTGGTCGCAAGAACAATCTGTGAATGTGAGCATTAAATAACTACATGTTCTTACTATTTTTAGGTTAGTCATTTAATTCCTCAGATGCGAACATCCTTAAGGTTATGGCTACTTCCAGACGGAGCTGCATTAACCATCCAGACATATTCTGCCACATTTGTGGGGAATACACACTAAAAGCAAACAGGAAACCGATTTCTGAGTTTGTAAAAAGAGCATATGTAGGTTATTTTGGTGTCAAACTTGGAGATCAAGATAAGCAATTGGCTCCTCATACAGTATGCAAAACTTGTATTGAACAATTGCGCCACTGGACAATTGGAAAGAGAAGCTGCCTGAAATATGGTGTACCGATGGTTTGGAGGGAACAGATAAACCACTTCGACGACTGTTACTTTTGTATGGTTAATATCATAGGCATCAATCGAAATAATCGTCACAAGTTGTCTTACCCTGATATACCTTCAGCCAGGAGACCTGTTCCGCATTCGGATATTGTACCAGTTCCACCTTTTCGCAAACTACCTCAGCTCTCAGACGATGAGACTTGCATGTCCAATATCGGACAAGATGACGAAAGTGAAGAAAGTGGGGGCAGTGACAGTGATTTCCAATCAACTTCACACAGTGAACGTTTTGACCAAAAAGAGTTGAGTGATCTGATCAGGGACTTAAATCTTTCCAAAGAGTCCTCTGAATTGCTTGCGTCCAGACTAAAGGAAAAGAATGCACTTCAGCCTGGAACGAAAATTACAATTTATAGAAACAGAGAAAAGGATTTGCTGCCATTCTTTACCGAAGACAACAACCTAGTATTCTGTAATGACATCAGCAACTTATTGAAGAAAATTGGTCTGTCGGATTACAGCCCAGATGAGTGGCGTCTTTTTATCGACAGTTCAAAACGTAGTCTGAAATGTGTGCTTTTAAATAACGGCAACAAATTTGGTTCTATTCCAATCGGTCACTCCACCAGGATGAAAGAAGAGTACAATGCCATCTCTTTAGTACTGGAAAAGATAAAATACAAAGAACATCAATGGGTAATTTGTGTAGACTTGAAGATGGTAAATTTCCTCCTTGGTCAATAAAGTGGCTACACAAAGTATCCCTGCTTTTTGTGTCTTTGGGACAGTAGAGCCAAGCATGAACATTGGACAAGAAAAGATTGGCCTTCGAGGAAAGACATGGTGGTTGGAGCTCAAAATGTAATCAAGGAATCTTTGGTGGCACGAGATAGGATCATACTGCCACCACTACATATAAAGCTAGGCCTGATGAAACAATTTGTCAGGGCTTTGAATAAAGAAGGTTCATGCTTCGAATACATAGTACACAAGTTACCAGGAATTACAATGGAAAAATTGAAGGCTGGAATCTTCGATGGTCCACAGATCAGGCAACTTATGAATGACCCACTTTTCATACCATCAATGAATGAAATCGAATCTTGTGCCTGGTCTTCCTTTGTTCTTGTAACTAAAAATTTTCTTGGCAACAAGAAGGCAGACAATTATGCACAACTAGTAGAGGATATGCTTCTTCATTTCAACAAGCTTGGCTGCAACATGAGCATTAAAGTCCATTATCTCCACAGTCACTTAGATCGCTTTCCAGAGAATCTTGGTGACTTCAGCGAAGAGCAAGGTGAAAGATTTCACCAAGACATCAAAACAATGTAAAATCGATATCAAGGAAGATGGGATGCACACATGATGGCAGACTATTGCTGGAATATTATGCGCGATTGTTCCGGCAGATGCCACACTCGGAAATCGTACAAAAGGAGCTTCTTCGGTGTCGAATGACTTGAAATTTTTATAACAAACTTGTTCTGTTTGGTATCATATAAGTACAGTTTCAGGTACTACCATTTTCTTTTAAGTATTTGTATTATGTTTATTTAGTGTATCACATAATAAATTGAGCACTACATAATTATAGCTATAGCCTTATGTTTTATGGGCGAGCAGAGGCAAGGACTGGTATATGGCATAATGTTCTATATCTCGAAAACTAGACCTGCTGGGAGAAAACTGGTGCCTTTTCTGGAATCAGCAGGTCAAATATACCCAGAAACAGTTCTAACATTTGAGGCAACAAATTATGTGTTGGCCAGTGTTATCTGCTTGCATTACCTCGGGCAAAAATCTGGGTCTAGTACGGTCCGTGCACGGGAACCTTAAATGGTGTGTAGCGATGGTGAAGGATCTCACCCGATAGGGTCGAGGCCATACGGTCGCTATAGAAAAATGTGTACAATACACAATTTTTACCTTACTTTACCTTACCTTAATTTGAAAAGTCGTGTAAACAATGTAATGTGAAATACATTTACTGCATATCGACTTATTTTCGATTTTTTAATAAAGGTCTGCATTATGATAACGGCGCAATAGAAGTCATTGGATTGTATTAGACAGTAACATTTATGTGGCGCCATTTGTGGTCTCTGTCTCTCTCTGTCTCTCTGTCTCTCTCTCTGTCTCACCCGTGTAGATGTTCTGAAGAAGCGTGACTGGTAGGACGAAGAGGCAGACGAGAAGATCGGCCAGAGCGAGATTTGCCAGAAAGCAGTTGGTCACTGTTCTCATCTTCATTCGTCTGTAGATGACCACGATGACCAGCGAATTGTTGACCAATCCTAAGATGGCCACAGTCACGTGTGCGATGGCCAGCAGCAGGACCGCGTAGAGAGGCTGACGGAGAGATGACCACGGCTTTGACCTGTGGTCAGTTGATCGGCTGTCCGGCGCTGACCAGTGGTCAAGTTGTGTTGCGTCTGTGACGGCTGGTGATCTGAAGGTGTGCGTGTTGTGTAGGGTCAAGTTGTTGTCCATAGCAGCTGCGGTTCAAGACCTGAAGGAAAAACAGTGTTTGAGGAGGATGTTGTGGACTGGTAAAGGTGGATGGATGGATGGATGGATGGAGGGACGGTTGGATGTATGGAGGAATGGGTGGGTGAGTGGGTCGGTGTTGGTTGGATCGATGGATGGATGGATGAATGAATGGAGAAATGGGTGGGTGGATTGATGGATGGATTGGTGGATGGATGGACGAATAAGTGGGTGAGTTAATGGATCAGTGAATGCGTGGGTAGATAGGGGTTGGTTTGCGGACGAGATGATGAGTAAGTGGAGGGGTGGATGGATGGATTGATGGACTGATGGATATTTTCAACAAGATCCCTTCAGCATCCTCAACGTTACGTCGTTCATCTAAAAATATGTAAATTTATGCATGGTTGTCATGACGACAAGGACTGACAGACGCCGAATCCGTCGCCACGGGAACGACCGAATGCCAAAGAGATGAGAAAAATTTGTGGAACGCCAGCGTCATGTCACGTGACCCCCGATATATTCAGCCCATTGAACCGAGAGGTGTTTACAGGAGGAACGGAAGAGGAAGAGGATGACTAAGATGAGAATAAGATGAGGATGATGACGACGATGATGAAGACGGTAAAACTCATCAATGTGATGATGCTGATGGCGATGTTGCTGATGATAACGACGACGATGTTGATAACAGCGACGACCACGGCGATACTGATGATTACGACGACACTTTAAGTTGCAAAAGGCGCTATGTAAGTGATCAGTTGCTTGGTTACATAAGCACTTGAAGGTGATGTCTGCGATGACGATAAACATGGTGGTGATGATGACGACGACAAAGGTACTTAAGAGGCGCTATATCAATTGCTCTAATAAATACAGGAATAGGTAATTACTACGATGATGTTGACGGTGACGATAAAAATGATGATGACGACCACGATAACGCTGATGAAAGCGATGATCTGTTTTCTCGAAAGCGATTCGTCTACTTACCTGATAAGTTTTCTAGATGAGTTGCGGAATGGGATGCGAATGAATCTGATGCAGCAGCTTTCTACTCGGCATCCCTCCGACTGACAACAGGTTGAGACGAATGGACGGATGGACGGAAGGAAGGACAGATGCACGCGGCTTCCGATGATCGCTGCAGCAGCAGCAGCAGACGAGGGAGGAAGGCAGAGTAGACAGTCCGGCTCCACTGATGAACGGATGGATGGACGGATGGCGGGTTGAGGAGTTAGAAAAATTCAAAGACTGAGGTATACACACCAGACAAACATTTAAACAGAAAGACAGGTAGAAAGATTGACAGACATACTGTGGCAGACAGGCAGACAGACGGAGAGACAGACAAAATGGATGGAGAAGACGAAGAAAAGAGCACGAGAGAGCAGCGTGAAAGAGACAGTAAAATAGACAACATGGAGAGAGACAAAAGGTACAGAGAAGAGAGAAAAGCAGACACAGAAAGACTGATAAACAGACACGCAGAAACAGCAGGCACAGAGAGATACACTCAAGCAGACTCAGAAACCCAGCTAGAGACACAGAGACAGAGACAGAAAGACAGCAACAAAGACACCAGACAGACATAGACATAGAAAAATTAATGACTTCTTTGGCGCCAGCCTTCAATGAATAGTCTTGGAACCAGTGATGGGGAAAGAGAAATTTGAGAACGATTCCTGAAAGTCGGAAACAGATAGACATAGAAAGAGAGAGAGAGAGAGAGAGAGAGAGAGAGAGAGAGAGAGAAAGAAAGAGAGAGATAAAGAAAGAGAGAGAGAGACAGAGAGACAGAGACTGTGGCAGAAGAAAAATAGATTCAGATAGACAGAAAGAAGGAGGAAGAGTTGGAGAGACAGAGACACAGAGAGACTGAGATAGACAGCAGAAGGTTCGGTATCGCTGGCTAATTCCAACATAAGGTGGAGGAGGAAGACAAGGAAATGAAGCAGGAAGAGGAAAGGGATAAGATGCTGGAGGAAGAGCAGGAGGAGAAGGAGGAGGAGGAGGAGGAGGAGGAGGAGGAGGAGGAGGAGAAAGTAGAGGAAGAGGAACAAGAAATGAAAAGATGGATCTGCCAGATGGGAAGAGAGGCAGCAGAACGAGAAGAAAGAAGAGGAGAAAAAGGAAGAAGAGGACGATCAGGATGAGTAGTGGGAGAAAGAGAATGAGCAGAGGAAACTGCCAGATGAGAGGAAGAGAAACAGAACGAGGAGGAAGAGGAGAAGAAACAAGGGGAGGAGAAAGAGGAAGACCAAGGAGGAGGAGGATTAAGAGGAGGAGATGGAGGAGGAAAACGAGAACAAAAGGAGAGTAGAGCCAGAGAAAGACGAGGAGGAATAGAAGTGGAGAAAGGAAAACGCCAAATACCAGAAAGCAGGAAGGACGCCGGCTTTCACAGGAATCGATAAATCAACCGTTGATGAAGAAGGATGACGATTCGGCCTTCGCAACAGCAATTAAGAAGAAGAGGAAGAAGAAGACGGAAGATGGATGATGATGACGACGACTGCAACTACAACAACGACGACGACGATGATACTGATACTGTTTAAAGTCAAAAGTTAATTTGTAATATTTTAGTGAAGTAAACGTAAAAGTAAAACTCCCGTGTCCCATAGACATGGTCCTGTCTTGTCTTCAGCCGTCCTCGAGCCGAGAATTGGCTGCACCACGGATAGTTTTGTGCCATCTGCTTCTTTCCTTTATCTCTTGTAATATCTGGTCGGACGATAATTCAGTTCACGACTTGATGTCTTCGATCCATATCATCTTGAGTCTTCCCCGAGCTCGGGATCCAGAAATTGTGCTTTTGATGATCTCTTTCACTAAGCCCGGTTCTCTAAGCAGTCTCCACTCTTTCGTAGCAGATGCCAGAAGTATGAAAGCTTCCTCTTTTTTGATTAACCCGTGCAGACTCCTCTGTACTCCTGCAGTCCTAGGACCCAATTGTTTGTCTTCTTAGCAGTCAATGATACTCTAAGAATCTACCGTAGACACTTCATTTCGAATGCATTGATTCCTGCCTATTCATCTTTCTTTATGGTCCAACTCTCACAGCCACACTGTGACACTGGCCATACTGGAGCTTTCAGAAGTCTTATCTTTGTTGCAACCAGTATGCTGGCTGTGATTTAATTCTTATCCTCTTTACCTGTAAGGTAAAGTTAGTTCGAGTTATGGCAGTCATGAGATGTCGTTAAACACTTGAAACTACTGCTATACAAAATAGAAAGTCCCAACTAGGTACCTTTACAACGATGCGACTTAAGGATACATACTCTGCGCAGGTTGTTAATCACAAAACATTAGTTTCATGAGTAGATTTCATGAGGTCAGGTCGACGTCTAAAGACCCTGGTAACAGCAAGACGTCGTCGTCGAACGCTCGAGGGTACTACTGCTGGTTGTGTTCGCAATTCGGTTCTTGTGAGCATCAGTGACAGAGTTTCATCAGTAGTAAGATAAAGGCCGGTTCTAAGCCACCACCCACTACTATAATCGCGCAGGAATGCTACACTCAAAGTTTCTCAGCATATACGTGCATCAACGCCGGACAGGTCAAGAGCACATAATTCATATTGCTAAAAAATCTCCAAAAGCATTTAGATATCATCCCGCATTCCCAATTTTAAAACCAAAAACACATTAATTCAGCAACCGACTAATATTCCATGGTGTATGCATATATTTCTTTCCTTTTTCTGGTTGTTAATGAACTTTGACATCATTTAGAGATCAGCGTAGAGAGTGTGATTAGTATCTCTTGAAGCGGCGCTATGCAAATTTCTGATTACAAATTCAATTAACGTAGGCTTAATGTCTTCTGAGATTCTAATTATTACCCCGCTCGCATAAAATGACTGACATTAAAGCAGAAAGGCGCCACACGCGCAATCAGTAGACTCCACGTTCTACTGGTGCCAGACAATTTTGTCCAACGGTCTCAAAAGGTCAAACTTTTGACAACAATGTCTGCCATGAGAAGTGACTAGGGTGGCTAGGATGTTCGCAGACTGACACTGTCTGGTGTCATAGCATAATAATTGTCGAATGCCGCCAGACAATGTAGTTTAATTACTTCAAAGCCCACAGTAATGTCTGACTATTGGCCACACTGATTACTTTTTATTACCAGACAACTTTTAATGTGCTGGCTATATTAGAGACTGTTATTTCCAGGTGTTGAAGCCACAGCGACTGTGCTTTACTACTAGACAATTACGTCTAACAGTGCTCTGGATACATTCGTGTATGCTGTTTCCATGCATTATTTTGATAGTTTAAATTTTACGAAAAGCCACATTGCTGTCTAGTTACAGGCCAAAACTGAGCATTTTGGCCACGCTAATTCTGAGCTTTAATGAGCGTTCTAGCAAAAACCAATGTCTCATTTCAACAGACATTACAGGCAGGCGTGCTACACTGCCGGAAACAGCGACGTATTAACGACAGCTAACGTCAGCCAACGAAAGAACTCGGTGGTCTAACAGCACTTCCGGGAATGAAGGACGACGGGAGGGGACATTCGAGAACTAGGCTGGAGTCCAATTACCTTGGCGCTTCATAAATCTCGACGAAACATGGTAAAGAACTCCCTTTGGAATGAATCTGCGTGGCATTCCCCTGAGCACGGTCAATCAGAGCAGCTGCTAACCGCTGTTAACGAAATGCTGGTTTATGTTGATAAGGCGCTTCACGGCTGACGACACAAATTCACAGCAACGTTTACGACACGAATGTACGTACACATGACAATCGTAATTGTAATTGTAATTGTAATGATAAATTTATGTGGGGCCACTTCAAGAGCAATTCATCGGAGGCGCTCCAATTATATAATAAATACATACTCAATATATGTCTGCAATAAAATATTGAAAACCATTGTTATATCGATATATGACAGACAGAGACAGACAGACAGACAGAAAGACAGACAGAAAGACAGACAGACAGACAGACAGACAGACAGACAGACACATCGGTGCATGATTAAAACAAATGTCCGCAATTATCATCGTATCTTCGATATCATTTCCATTATCATTTCCATCATCAACGTTAACGCTATCATCATTGTCGTCGTCATCGTCATTATCATCATCATCATCCTCACCATCATCACTGTCGTCGACATCCTCATCATTGTCGTTGTCTTCATCATCGTTGTCGATGTCATCATTATCATCATGATTGTCATTATCATCATAATCATCACTGTCGTTGTCAGTATTATCATTGTCGTAGTCGTCATAATCATTAGCATTATAAACTGTTAGAAAATCCAAGCCAAGCTCTGAAGATATAAAGTTCGAAAGAAAAATTATATAGCGCCACAATACAGCAGAGTTTTCTAACTGCGAAAGCAACTGAAAAAGCATAACACTTGATGACGCGCCTAGGTTTCGATGGCGCTCCAGAAATAAAACGCATTCATACGGCGAACACACGCACGAGGAAAAAGGCGACTTCCGGTGGCGCGAACAGGAACCTGAGTCGGTGCTGCAACTACTTCCGGTCTCGTTCCTGGGTGATTTGGTTGACGAAGCTGATGATGGTGGACGAGGTATTCTGGTTTGAATCCAGCTCGGCGAACAGGTGACACTCGTTCTCTGCGCTCAGGCCCGAACGGCGCGAAACTATGCCAAAGATTCTATAACAGACCAGGAACGATAGAACAGTTTCAGTTTCGGTTTCGGTTTTAGTTTTGATTTTTGGAATCGATTTCATTTTCAACTTCAAGTTCAGTTTCAGTTTTGGTCTTCTTTCGAGATAAGTTTCACGTTCAGTTTCAATTTAGTTCTCGATATCTCTACATCTCCCGAACTATACTTTCACAAATTTGTAAAGAACTTTAAAACAAAAAATGAACTCTAGAATACAAATTATTATAACAGATGAAGAAATCGAGAATAGATAAAAATTTAATTTTTTGTTCTATCGTTCTTACTTGTTCTTCGTTATTTGACCGGTTAGTTCGTTCTGATATGTCCAGCTGAAAATAAATAAAAACAAAACGCAAATAAAATCCACTAATGAACTAAATGAATAAATAAATAAATAAAATATATGAAAGTAATAAACACAGTTAACAGTCAAAGAAAACTGTACACTTAACAGTAAATCGTTGCTATCGTTGCCGCCAGCACCATCACCACCACCATCACCACCACAACCATCACCACCACAACCACGTTCCATTTTCCTCCTCTTATTCATAATAATTATTATCCTCTTCCTACTCCTATTTCTCCTCTTTATCATTTTCTTCTTTCACCGCCTCCTCCTCCAATTCCTCTTCTCCTCGTCCTCCTCATCCTCTTCCTCGTCATTCTCGTCCTCGTAATCTTCCTCCTCCTCCTCTTCCTCCTCCTCCGCCTCTTCTTCCTCCTCCTCTTCTTCCTCCTCCTCCTCCTCCTCCTCCTTATCCTCCTCCTCATCATCATAAAAAATCGCCAACACGTCGCGATTCGATTCTAGTTCGTTGCGACAGCAGTCGTACTACCATCATCTGACCATTGAGGAGTATGAAACAGTATGAGTTTATTTGAATATTGGTATAGCGCCTTTTATCGACCTCTCAAAAGTGCAGGAACATGGATTTTAACAGCTGGAACCTACCATCTTAAGCGTCTGTCAAGGCCGCAGTAACGGATCAGGTCAGCTGGAAAATGGCGTCGGAAGAACAGACTGGATCAAACGAAACAAAACGAAACAAAACTAAGCAAAACTAAACAAAACTAGACGAAAAGTAACTACGACGCAAAGACCTAGAGCTCTATAAACGTAAGATGTAAAACAATTGTAAATGCAACTGCAGATGTAAAATTTTAAGCGAAATAAAAGATGCGAAATAATAAACGCAACTGAAGATGTAAATTGTGACAGAAAATAAAAATTAGCATCATATTAAAAAGATGTAAAACTGTAATTGTAACTAAAGATGTGAAACATCACTCCTCAGAGGCGTCGTTCTGGGTTGAAGTATCTTTCGGCTGAGGCACACAGATGACGACAGTAATGCAACAACCAGACAAACTTTGAAGAGTAAGTAAGTAAGTAAGTAAGTAAGCAGAGATGTGGCCGTACATGCGATTGTTGTCGGTGAGGGTGACGCCAGTTGGGGTGATCTTTAGGTTAACGACTGTGGTCTTGAGAGGCGAAGAGGCCTCGAGGACCATTGACGTCACCCGGTCCAAGGCCACTGGTCCGGTTAGGAGTTCGATTCCAACGGTCGTCAGATAGAGAACGTTGAAAGCTGGAAAAACAAGACCACGAAACAAAACTCAGCTTTATTTATTTATTTATGCATCTGTTTATTTACTTATTTATTTACTCACTTATTAATTAATTAATTAATTAATTAATTTGTTTTATTTATTTATTTTTGTACTCGAAATTTAATTTATATTTTAAAACCGAATTCTGATTTTAGGATTGAATTCAGATCTTAAGCAGAACTCACTAAATAAAATTGATTTCAAACTGATTTTCTGAACAGGAAACTAGACAATATCTGTCTAAGACAAATGGCTTCATAAAACTCGACACTTCTGTGTATAAAAAAATGTATTCTTGTTCTCGTTCTTACCGCAGTAAACCAACTGATCGCAGGATGACGATGGTTGGTCGCTTTCCCTTGAGGCTCCTACAGCACTGGCATCTGTATAATCAGAACCTATACATCACCAGTTGTAGCGCCTTTATGAGGTTCTATAAAGGCGCTTCATAAATAGCCAACTACGCACACACATTGTCACCATCGTCATCAGCTTTTTCGTCGTCATAAACGTCATCGTCATCATTATTGTCATAATTTTTCTTCATCTCATCATCATCATCATTGTTGTCATCATCATCATTATCATCTAGTATACCCATCACGTACCTTACCATACTTCTTGACCAAGCTTCAAGAGGTAACCGATTCTTGCATTAAATATCCAAAGCGAACATGAAGTGATTATAGACTGACCTGAGGTCGGTAGGCGGAGTCTACAGGGCAGCGACAGAGATGTGATGGAATGTTGATAGATCAGTGCTGCTAGGCTTCCTGTCAACCGGAAACAGAATACAAGGCTGCACATCAACATCAAAAATGACCCGTCGACTACCTGGTCTCATCTTGAATTACCTTGTTCTAACATACCACTGTTTGCATCTAACCAGAGGCCGATCCAAGGGCCAAATCCGGTCCCTCACCTTATGTATACTTTATCATATCTTACCTTACAAATTACCTTGATCAATCGTACCTAATGAAGTACCTTGCACTATCTTGTAAATTACCTTAATATATCCTACCTTCTGAATTACCTAACCCCCTCTTACCTTGCAGATTAACTTACCTCGTGAATTACCTTACCCTGTATTGTCTTATGAATTACCTTACCATATCTTACCTTGTTAATGACCTTAACCTATCTTACTTAATGGCTTACTTTACCCATATCTTACCTCATGACTTACCTAGCGATTTACCCATACCTCACGACTTACCAAACACGGATTCGTTCTTGTATCCCTTGAGACGAACTCCAGTTGGTGTTGGTTCGATAAGAAAGTGACGAACAAGTTCATCCGATGGATCTCCCTCAGGACCTGAAATACCTTTCGACAATTATAATCTGATCTAATCTGATCCCCAATCCAATCCGTTATAATCTGACTTGATCTTACCCAATCTGATGTAACTGTTCTTCGTGGTTGTCTTTTGGGTTCGGTCTGCAGACAACTGCTAGTACTTGCCAGCTGCACCGAGACAAGTTGTTTGCGCACACGAGCCTCTGTCACCAAGCGGTATAATTTGGTACCGACGTAAGCTGGGAAGTAAAAAGCAAGTTCTGCGATACGCTGGTCCCCTGTTCAGGACCTTGAGAATCGTCCACTGCCGGTTCAAGGGACGAAGAGCGGGATCTGTGCGCTCCCCCTACATTCCAGAATGGGACACGGGATCATTACTTTACTTGAAGCCTGCTCGGATCAAATAATCAAATGACCTTCCGATAAGGTAACGTACAAGAATGTTCGCATGCAGAACAAGTGAGTGAGTAAGAGAAGCTTACATTTCTGCATCGGTGCGTTGGTTGGAACGGCAGCCACCTTTACGGCCAAAGCAAACGATCCGGGGTAGGTGTTACTGTCTCGGACGATGAAGGAACCGACGGCTTTGTCTTTTAGAGTGCTGATAACTGCAGTGGAAAGAACAATTAATCTCAGGTAGACACAGGTAACGTAAGATGAGAAATGAGGTAGGGTGTGTAAGCTCCCGTAAATTCAAGCTAACAGCGGTAACTCCAAAGAAAATGACGCGCCCAGTTAGATCAAGGTAACATAAGGTAAGAACTGAGGTACTCAGATAAGGTAAGTTCCGGTATATTCAGGTTAATGGCAGTAACTATAAAGATAAGGAGAAGCTGTCTTGCTGTGTTGGGCTCTCGTGTGTTCTCAGTGGCTCATCCGGGGCTTTAAAATTTAAGTACGGCACAGTTATGTGCAGTATCTGTCAGTCCTTGAATGCTATTCAGAGCTAAACTTAAGACCAATCTGTTTCAATATGCTTATCTACCGTAGTTTGACATCTGACCTATTATATTTCGACCTGGCTTATCCAACGGTTCATGATCTTCCGCTAACACTTCATTTGCAGTGATCATCGACTGACGCTTTGTGCATTGTGATAACGGCGCTATAGAAGTCATCAGATTAAATTTCATTCAGGTATCGTAAGGTAAGATATTCGGCAAGGTAGGTTTATATATTTAGGCTAGTGACAGTAGCTTACCTTCATCACGGCTCACGTGAGGCTTGTACCACAGATGTGACCTGTCCTTAACGAAGTTGACTGACGACGGAATCGAAGAATCCACTGCACCGTCTGAAAGAAAAGCCGTATTGCATTGCATTGTATCACGAAAAGTAAGTGAGTGAGAGAAGCTTACGTTTCTGCAGCGGTGCGTTGAATGGAAGGCAATTGTAGAGTTCTGCTCTGTTCAATACTTTACTTCAGTGCTGTCTTTTTACTATTTTATAGCGATGTAAAGTATCAATCATTAAACAGTGAAACAATTATTCTTGTTACTAAAGTGTTGACATATTATACGATTATTATGCAAGTCGATAATCTAAGCAGTTATTCTATATGGAAATCATATAATCGGTTATGAAGTAATTAAAGCTCCCGAGTCGCAGAGTGGAAAGTAGACTGACGCTCATTTCCCGCTCTTCAGCCCTGGAGGCGGCAATGGACGAACCAGAAGGTCCTGGACAGGGGGCCAGTGCATCGCAGGACTTGCCGTTTACTTCCCAGCTTACACCTCTACCAAATTATGCTACTTAGTGACAAAGACAAATATGCGTGAAAAACTTGTCCAGCGAAGTATACGGAGTCGGCTCAGCAGATTTGAACCCGCAATCGTTAGATTAGAAACCCGGAACACTAATTGACAGTATATATATATATATATATATATATATATATATATATATATATATATATATATATATATATATATATATATATATATATATATATATATATATATATATATATGTTAATCAATTGTTTTTACAGTGCATATGCTGACACTAGCGCCACATGTATGTGGCTGCAGTCAGTGAATAATTATACATGTACTGCGCCCTATCTCGGCATCGGCCGTGCAGAGGCGCTCAATAAATCGTCTCATTGCTATTCCTATAGATAAATGACTGCGAGAAACGTTTTTTTTACCTCTGGACGATGAAAGGCTTCCGCCGCTCGAGCGATCAGCGTAGAAGCTCGGGGAGCTCTGGCCTTGAGTGGAGCCACCCGTCCATCTCTGAATCCTGGTGACGTCGACGGTCAGCGGAGTCAGGTGGCTGCTGCAGTTGAGTCAACAGAAACCATGACAACCGTTTCCAGTTGATATGCGCAATCATAAAACGAGCGCAGGTTTCAGTTCTTCTAGGAAGTTTTCTGAGGATTTTGTTTGGTTTCGCTCAATCGTTGTTCGTTCATTCATTCATTCCGTTATCATTCATTCATTCATTCATTCATTCATTCATTCATTTATGGCAATAAAGAAATTTCCAGTATATGCTCCTGCGCTTTTTAATCCTTCCCAGTGAGGCGAAGTTCGTGTCTGTGATCCACTCCCCTGTCTCTACGTCTCTACGTCTCTCTCTACATCTATCTCTGCTTATATTTCTTTCTGCCTCTTTGTCCCTCTGTCCCTCTGTCTCTGTCTCTCTCTCGCTCTCTCTCTCTCTGTCTCTCTGTTTCTGTCTCTTTATCTACACCTACGTGTCCAAGTCAGTGTTTTTCCTATAGTAAATTTCAGACCTCAAATCGCTTTGACTTTTAACCCCTATCCTCTGCCACTGACCCCGTGGCTGCTATGAGTCATACATGCATGAAGGAACTTGGCAACGTTTATGGGCAACAACATCAACACTGAACTCATGGCCTTAGGCTAATAAAGACCTAGGCTTAAACGCCCGAACCATAGATCTACTCCGTCTCTGTCTGTCTGTCTGTGTCTGTCTGTGTGTCTGTCTGTGTCTGTCTGTCTGTCTGTATAAACCTTTCTTGACTATCGATTTTGTTTTGACTGATCGCCTGTGAATAAACTGGTCCCCGTGACTTGGCTTTCGCTGGGCGCTGTAGAAATCCCGAGATTACGATTATGTATGTATAATGTATGTATGCATATATGTATACATGCATACATGTATCTATGTATTATTTATTTACGCACTTGATTAGTTGTTTACTTATTTATCTATTTAATTAATGATACGCCGTTTTAGTAAACACTTCACAGTCATTTCGGAAACTGAACAAAAGCAGAGGTTTAGAATAGAACAGAACAAACCAGACTAGAATAGAATAAAATAGAATACAATAGAAAATAATAGAATGAAATAGACTGGAACAGATTGGAACATAGTAAAATATAATATAATAGAACAAATTAGAATTGAACAAATTAGAACAGAACAAATTAGAATAGAACAAAATAGAATAGAATAGAGCAAATCAGAACAGAATATAATGGAATAGATTAGGACTCGATGTCCCTATCTTTGAACACGGTGAATATAATACGATACAACACAATGCAACATTTTGACTCGGCTACCATACCTTCCAACAGAGGAAGTCGTGCTGATGTCGTTACTGTCTGGTCTTGCCTGCTGGATCCAGTAGGACTCCGGCGTTATCAGCATTCCACCATCAGCCTTCGATCCGTCCAAGGGTGACGTTTGCATTGTTCGAGGCTGATCCCTCAGGTTCTGTGCTCCGGCGAATGATGACGAACCAAAGCTACTCTGCAGAGTGGTGATGGTACCATGTTGAAGTAGATGGCGTTGGTCCTTCGAGGGCGTGCCAGCGTCCAAGGTCAGGGACTCGTTGGAACGGAGGTCACCGGAAACACAAGACTTGTTGACCGTTCCGTAAACTGGGAAGTTCATGTGATCGTAACTGCGAGGTCCGGAGGATGTGGTCGAGCTGGAAAGGTCTTTAGGAGTGGCTCTCTCGATGTAGGTCGGTTGTGTAATCTCGAGTTTGCATGCTTTGTACTGAATTGATGATCCGGTTGGTGAGATGGGGTCAGATTCTTGTCTCTGTATCGTGTTGCTAAGCGACTGGAAGCCGGATGCTGATGAGCTGGACTGGAGATCCCTCTGGCTCTGCGAGGATGAGAGCTGGAACGGTAGACCTTGAGAAGAATCTGCCATTCCGTATGGTGGAAAAGGAGACGTGGAAGACTGGATGTTCTGGCGGGAGGGAGTGTCATGTCGAAGCAACTGGAATGCCTGGTAAACTGTCGATGTTTCGTAATGTTGTTGCATTGGTTGTTTTTGTTGTCCTTGAAACCCGAAGAGCTCAGATCGGTTGTTTCTGGACGCCATATGGACAACCGGTTGCACGTCGTTAAGTTGTTGTTGCATCAAATTTTCTCGTTGTATTTGTTGCTCTTTTAGTTGTGGCTGTTGTACTTGCTGTTGTTCGTGGAGAGTTCGTTGATGCACCAACAACTGTTGTTGTTGGAATGGTTGCCCGTTTGACCGTTGTCCATGCATTTGCAATGGCTCCAATTGAACAAGCTGTTGCTCCTGTTGTCTGCCTTGCTGACCGATCAACTGCTGCTGTTGTACATTTGATGGGTTCAATCGAAGCAACTCCAACTGCTGTTGCAAACGTTGTTGTTGCTCTATCAACTGCTGCTGTTGTCGCTCCAGATCTTTCAGCTGTTGCTGAATCTGATGTTGTTGTTGTTGTTCCGTCAGCAGTTGTGCCTGTTGCCCGTTAGGCAACTGCTTCTGCTCCTGGTATCCGCGGCTGGCGTTCAGCTGTCGAGGACCTAGTTGATTCGTGAAGTTCTCGGACCTTTTGGGTCCTTCCTCCGAAGTTTGGTTGTGCTGCATCGTAAGGTACTTCTGGTCCTGCTGTACCACCGGGAAATTCTGTGGTACAGGTACGGTCCTTTCGCCGTGGACTGCCGGCTGGGTACGGTAGATATTCTTGGTTGAGTGATTTTTCTGGAAGCTCGTCACGCCTGAGTAGTGTTCTGGTTGGTCGGTGGAACTTAGTTCCCGAAGAGAGGACCATTCGTACTGTTGAGGTTGTTGAAGTCGCTGTTGTTGTTGTTGTTGAATTTGCTGTTGTTGTTGTTGTCCTTGTCTCTGTGGAGATGTGTAGCCCGAATCTATATGAGCTTTTGGCTGATCCGCTTCTACGGCGATGGACCTCGAAGGACCATGGTTCCTGTAGACCTCGAAAGAGGTCTCCCGAGAGCGATCTGACTGGATGTTATCGAGAACAGTCCCGCCCGAAAGTGGAACCTCCGGTTTGACCGCCTGCTCCACGACGATCTCGTCACTGCCAACGTTGGTCTGAACCTCAGGTGGCACAGAAGTATTTCCGGTTTCGGTATTGAACAAAGGAAGTGTCTCGTTGAGTCTCGTCGAACGATTTCCGGTAGAGGAGAGAGGGAGGGTAGAGACGGAAGACTTCATAGGAGTAGCGGGGGTAAAGACAATTGGTGGAACGTCTGACGAAATCTTAACGTTGTCTTTGTCTGTTTGATGCAATTCAGACAGTTTGTAATGTAATGTAGTGACGACAATTTATATAGCATCGTAAGTAGCAGGCTACTTCTAGGGTGCTTTACAATGTCAAAAGTCAGCCAAATTTAATTTGCCCCGTTTAATTTGTAAGTACAAATAAAACTGAAATAGTGATTGTATTGATTAACATTTTATGATGCCGAATTAGCGTTACATCAAGGTCAGGTCAAACCGTGAACCGAACTGTAATTGATTAGACTAAACAGGACTAATCTAGATTAAATTAGACAAATATAAATTGGAGTGAACTAGATTAGCTTGAGCTAGATCAGATTGGAGTGGAATAGACTGTACTAGAATAGACTGGACTAGAATAGAATAGAAAAGCATAGAATAGAATAGAAAAGAATAGAATAGAATAGAACAGGATAGAGTAAAATATTTATCGATCAAGTGATATCGTATCAAATCAAATCCGATAAGATTAGATAAGATGAGGCCTCTTCCAATCAAACAATGACGATGAAGATCACATTGGAGCAGACTGTATCAGATCAGATTAATGTCACCCACCTATAGACCGAATCAGATGTTTTTGCATAGAGCGAGTCAACGTGGAAACGCGATCCGGTGACTCAAGTGGCTGGACTCCGGGACCAATCGGTCGAAGTGTGATCTCCTCTTTTTCATCATCCTGGATCACACAAACGGATGAGCAGAAGATAACAGTCACATACTGTTACCTCTTTTAACTGTGTCATTTACCATACAAAATATATGAAGCAAAGAACAGGTGGTTTTTGATTGGGGGGGGAGAAGGTCGACTTCAACGGCCCTAGCAGCCGCAAGATGTCGATGAACACCGAAGGGTTCTACAGTCTTTTAAGCTAATCTAGGAAGGCAGTCATGGATATGAAGTACAAGCGACCTCAATTTCTTAGACTCGGCATATGATGGTGGGTGGGCGGTCTTCTTCCTCGCCGCCTAATCTTCCCAACGACAGTGTACAGTCGTTGTACTCGTTTGTAGTTGAGTAGGAGGCGTTAGTGGAAATAAAATCGTCAAGTATATTTCTGCCCGGGCCGGGATTTGAACCTCCGGCCTCTCGGTTGACATTCCAGCAGGCTAACCACTAGACTATCGTGCATCGCATTAAGTAAATATAAATAGACAAATAAACATAAACGGATGAAAATAAAGAAATAAAAAACAACCTGACGCTTTTTAGCGTTGACTCCGAGCAGGTGTCGCCCACCTGAGCTACGGCCACCTACAGAGCATATCATATATCATCATCATCATCATCATCATCATCATCATCATCATCATCATCATCATCATCATCATCATCATCATCATCGTCGTCGTCGTCGTCGTCGTCACCAACACCACGTTCACCGCCGCCATCAGCATCATGATCAATACCAGCATCAGCATCATCATCGTTATTGTCACCACCACCACGTCACCGCCACGACCACCACCATCAACATCATGATCAATGTCATCATCATCATCAACAGCAACATAATTGTCAGCATCATGATAATCATCATAACTTATCGTAATCACCCTCCTCTTCCTTATCATCATCATCATCATCATCATCATCATCATCATCATCATCATCGTCATCATCACCATCACCATCATCACCATCGTCATCGTCACAATCATCACCATTATCGTCGTCGTCATTATAAACATGAACATGTACACCAACAAACCGACTGATCCACCTGTCGAAGCTTCAACCGGCACCTGGTTGAATCTTTCCTCCCCTGGACGAAGGGTTCTGACGGAGTAAGGAGTTTGCCCCAAAGGCGGTCTTTCCCTTGACGAATTCTCCTGGAAGCGGGCTCCTCTGGGTAGCGTCTGACAAGCGGGCGGCCGTTCTCCAGAGCCCGTGCTTCCCCCGTTAGCCACTGTCGAGCCTCGGCTCCTTAGGGTACTACTACCCTTCCTCTGGAAACTCGGTCCAAACTTCGAGTAATTGATATCGTACTCGTCCGTGTTCAGCCCTACGTTATCCATCGATCTGGCCCGGTAGCGCAGATCAGACTCCGAGGTCCTGCCTCTAAGGCTCGACTGGGAGGCCCTCAGCTCGGTCAAGAGCTTTCTTTCGACTTCGGAGCTCTGCCGGTTCAGTTGGTCTTCTATGTCCAGTCGCTGATGGCTGAGGTTCTGCATGGCTCGCTTCGAGGCCAGTTTCTCTCTCTGCTTCTCCAGCCAGTTCCAGGAGTCCTCCGAATCCGAGACGTAACCACGCTGCGATCCGACGTTCCTCGAGACCATTCCACCTCCGCTGAGGCGGGTCAAGGTGTTCCGCTGTCCGAGAGTTCCATTTCCACTTGGGCTGTGTGACCTCCTTAGTTCCTGATCCTTGTGAAGGAACTCCTTCTTCCAGTCGTCCGTAGCTATCACCTTCTCCGAAGGTGATGTGCTGAAGTTGAACTTTTGGAAAGATTCCTCCCAGCTGGACACTTTTCTATCGTCAGTGTCTGCCATTCCTCTAAGCTTTCCAGCATTCAAGGTCGAAGGGGACCTCAGCCGATCCAGCGTCGAGGAATAGTTCATCTGTCCAGATCCCCCCGGTTTCGTGGTAGAACTACTCGACCAGTAGAAGGTCTTTGTAGGGGAACTTGGGGTCATCAAGCCCAGAGGGGTGACCTTGGAGAGTGCGTTCCCAGTGGGGGGCAGCGCAGAGCCCCACATTGGGGTGAAGACGTGATCGTCTATGTTGCTCGGTTGTGTCTCGGAGTTGCGACGCGACGTTCCACTGGAAATGATTTCGCCGGATCTTGCTGTTGTTAGACCTCGCTTCGACCAATAGTCTTTAATCAGATACAACAACAACAACTACAGATTGGATAAGATTGGATTTGTATAGAATGGATTGGATTGAATTATATTGGACTGGATTCGACTGAAAAAATTGGATTTGACTAGATTAGATTAGACTGGATTTAATTTGGTTGGGCTGGACTAAGTGAGACTAGACAAGACTAAACTAGACTTGGATTGGATTAGAATAGATTAGACTGGATTTATTTTGGTTGAGATGGACTAGACTAGACTAGACAAGGCAAGACTAGACTAGATTAGATTAGATTAGATCAGATCAAATAAAGTAATGTTAGATGAGAACATGTTTGGATCAGACTGGACCCGGCCAGAGTAGAGACTAGACAAATGTAGCTGAAGTGTAGCTGTAGCTTCAACAAGACGGCTTCATGGCCTCAGCCAAAAGCTCCTAAGACATGGATTGGGATAGAGCAGCTATTTAACCCTAATCCCTACCATCTTTAACCCTAATCCCTACCATCTTTAACCATAATCTCTACCATCTTTAACCCTAATCTCTACCATCTTTAACCCTAATCCATACTATCTTTAACCCTAATCCCTACCATCTTTAACCCTAATCTCTACCATCTTTAACCCTAATCCATACTATCTTTAACCCTAATCCCTACCATCTTTAACCCTAACCCCTATCATCTTTAACCCTAATCCCTACCATCTCCGCTGCGCCTTGGCGTCTGAGTAGTGTGAGGACTTGAGGGCGGATTTCTCTTGAAAATCAACGACTCCTTCTCAACTTGTCCTCCTGCTCCTCCTCTGAATCCTCCTTCTGCTATAGAGAACGTAGGAGGATCGTCGAAGACTGGAAGAGAGGAAGTGCGTCTATGGTGTCCCAACGGAACGTACAAAGTTGTCATTTCAGCAGCACCTTCTGATAAACAAATAAGTAAAAGAATGAATGATTGAATGAATTGATGGATGGAAGGATGGTTGGATAGATGGATGGTACACGTGGATGAATCAATTAATCAATCAATCGATCGATCAATAAATCGATAGAGCAATCAATAAATCGATCAATAAATCGACCAGTCAGTCAGTCAGCCAAATAACCGTACTGCAGTTTATTCATTACGTCGACACAATCTCAAACGTTGTAAACCTTGCGTAACGTACAATCGAATATACTTAGCGCCACTACAGTCTGTCTGCACGAGCCCGGATATTACAAGCGAAGAATGCACTAAAGTTACAAACGGCCGTACGAATGCATAACTGCATAAATGAAGCCGGTCAAAAGTCGAAATAAAACTCGCAGTAAATCATTCGCCTATAATAGCAGTCATTACTCGTAAATGCCCGGCTTTGTCGAAACTATTCCAGTGTTATTGAGGCCGGTGAATATCAGGCTGGCGAGGCACAGACGGCTATTGTCCGGGGTGTTTGTACGCCCTAGCAGGGTACCAGCGCCAATGGCTGGCTGAGTCCGGGCCAGCTTTAACAGCCCTCTTTCTTCCACGGTTCGCTGGAGCTACGTAAATCATTTGATCGAGTCAGAAGTCAAGGTGTTGTAAACTGTCTGTCTGTCTTTCTGTCTGCCTGCGTGCCTGTCTGTCTGTCTCTCAGTCAGTCTGTCTGTCTGTCTCTTGTGAACACGCAACGTTAAGTAATATTGAAAAACGCTCTCTGCTCTAATATCTGTGTAACAATAATGATCCGAGAACTTATATGGCGCCACTGTGATAATGCTAAAGTAAGTAAGTAATGCAATTGTTCAAACGCCATATGTCCATTGTCTGAGCTAGGAATCGTAGGCGTGGGTGGATTACAGCTGACCTGGTTAGCTACACGCGTAGGCCTACGTCAAAGGCACCACTGAGCGTGAGGATCCCCGGTTCGCGTCCCAGTCGTGGCTTATATGAGAGATTTGAATCTCGGGCTAGCACGGTCCGTAAAAGGGGACCTTAAATGCATGGCGTCCATTCAAAACGGCAGCGGTGGTGAAGGACCTCACCCTATTAATTCACTGAAAAATGAGCAGGGTAGAGGCCATTCGGTCGCTATAGAAAGCCGTGTATATTGACATTTACATCGATCAGACAACACAAGCAAGATGCAAAAGGCATCAGTCGATGGTCGCCGAAAAGCAAAGTCAGTGTGCAGACCAATTTCCAGGGCGATTCCAGTCAAAAGCCAAGAGAAAAGCCACGAAGACACAGCAATAGCTTACGGTGGAAATTTTTCAGTCCACGAAACAATGGGTTTTAGTCGAGATCTAAAGCCCAAAACAGATTCTACAGAGTGAACGATTGCCGGAAAAGAGTTTCAGAGTCTGGGACCAGTATCGGAAAACGCCGACTCAGCAAGAGCTGTTCTTATCCTCGATATGGTGGTCAGAGTGAGACAGTCAGGGGACTTGGTCGAGTAGGTACAGATCCTGGGAGTCAGCGGGAGACGAAGACAGTGAGGTTGGCTGAAATTTAGAACCTTATAGCAATTGGCCAGGCCTTAAAATTATTCTCAGGTAGTCAGCCAACAAGCCAGTCTGTCTGCCCGTGCCTTTGTCTCTGTCTCTCTCTGTCCCTATCTATGTCGCTGCCTGTGTCTCTGCCTCTGTCTGTCTGTCTCTTGTATCCTCCTGTCCGTCCATTCCATTCAATTTGCATTTAAATCTGTGAAATGAATTCAAATAACTCCGTGTCAGGCATATCAACTTCCTCTAATTCAATCGCTACATTAAACTCTGTACAAAAAACCAACACAAAGTGCACGAATGTATAAAAGTGTAAGGACTGAATAAACAGCGATTCAGTTCAGCCAGAGTTCGTACTTTGCTCAGCGGGGAAACAGAACAGTTTTCATGTAGCGGCAGCACGGGGCAAGCTGTTAACCAACATGTGCCTATCCAACTACTGTGTATGGTGAACGAAAAATGGGGCGCAACAACATTTAGTTGTAACCCATTGTTTGACAACATCTTACGCCCACCTGAGCCGTTGACATCGTCCTGACCTTAACTTATGCTTTGGTCTTATGTGGCTGTTGATATGATGATGGGGTGGGGAGGCGGAGGTGGTTTTGGTGGTGGTGACGGTGGCGACGGAGGTAATCATCATAATTATTCTGTTGATTGTGCCGAAGGTCACATTTAAACAGGTTAAAATTTCACCTAAAAATAAACAGACAGACAGAGAAGGACGGACGGATGGACAGACAGACATAGAGATAGAAGGACAAACAAAGACAGACACGAAGCTTCCAAAGCTCTTATATGACGACTCTTTAAAAGGCGCTATATCAATTTCTAATTCTATTACCTTACACAAATAGGCCTACATATGCAAACATAAAAACACACCTACAAACACACACACATACAGACAATTGTTTACCTGTACAGTGTTACTCTCAACCTGTTGCTGTTTGCAACGATTGTTACGTACATACATCATCGGCCTGTTTCGATGGAATGCGGCTTTTACGTATGTTTTTGGGTTTGAACCAATAGGCAGGCCTAAAAGTCAGGCCCCAAGGCCTGCACCGAACGAGCGAAGAAGGGAGGGCTCGTTTAACACGTGTGGGCCTAGACCGGGATCAGGAATGTTTCTGAAACTTCAGCTGCGGTAAAACACCCCCAGACTCACGAAATGAACTACTACAGTTGCAACTGCAAATGCAACCGTCCATGAGTTCATCATCATCGTCGTCGTCTTCATCACCTTCAGCATTACTCATAATGATCTCTCTTCCAAATACGCACCAACGTGGATGAAGATAAACAGTCCTTTAAGCCAACCTCGAGAGGCGGACATGGTAAGAGTGTCAGCGACTTCATTTTCTTAACCTCGGCATGTGAGGGCGGGTGGCCAGTCCTCGCCCTTGCCGCCTGATCTTCCCATCGAGTATACATACGGTCAATGCACTCATTCATAGCTGATTTCACTCTAGCAGAACAAATATCTCGAAAGATCCATCTGTCCTGCAGTCGGAGTTTCGAACCCCCATCATCCTGACTGACAGACCATCACGCTAACCATTAAACTATCGAGCAACCCCTCATGAATATTCATAGCACATAAATCATGAGATGAAGACCGTTGCTCATGTATGTAAATATATCGTAAAACTTCAACGTGTGGCCACGCAATTCAATTAAATCCCCCGTATGTTGAAGAAGCCACAAGACGATAGACGCCTCCTAATATAACTGTTTCATTTCTACAATTCTGCTTTAACATATTCGCATAAGGTTCGGTAATTTCACTCCAGGGTTTCTTTCCAGATGCAAACCCTCAGCGCTTGCATGTAAACTTTTATATAGCGCCATTTAGGACGCTTTCCACAGCGCTGGAAATTGGCTGTCGGGCAAAAATATGTGGATGTTAAGTAATGCTGAAAGTATTTCCTCGGCTATTTCTGGCGGTCAGATTTGCAGTACCTATTTGTGTGTATATATATGTATACTTATGTATATGTATACGTATGTATATATGCACGTATTTAACTGTGTATACATGAATGTAACTGTACAGTATGTATGCGTATATATGTATCTGTATATATGTGTGTATATATATATGAGTGTGTATGTGTAAATATCTCTGTATGCAGCTGTGTATAACTGGTTCCTTTTCTATAGGTGTCCTCGGGCATTGAGGCCATGCGGTAATTATTAAGCTGATAAAATTCTGGCTCTGTGGCCTCTTCAGCTGCCAAACGAGTGACTCGCCCTGTCTCTGAGAACAACGGGAACTCGTGAGTCAGTTCAAAACAACAATTAAAGACCATTTTTTTAAAATTAAAAATATAATAAAAATTATCAAAGTAAGTGCATATGTGGAATGTTCGCCTCCATTATCATCGTCATCGTCGTCATCGTTAATGTCATCATCATCATCATCATCATCATCATCATCATCATCATCATCATCATCATCATCATCATCATCATCATCATCATCACTGTCATGACTATCATCATCTTCATCAACTACTTTTCATCCTCTTTATCTTGGCGCTATAAAAAATAATACACGACGCAAAGACTAGCATAAAAGCGCAATAGAAGTTTCTAGATCAGAATAGACATAGAATGACGAATAAATGAATGAATGAATGAATGAATGAATGAACGAATAAATGACTCAACTAAAAACGAATAACTATATAAACTGACCTTGTTTATAAAACGCAGTGGAGTGGAACAAACACCTTCGAAAAAACTGCGGACAACTGACCTGTACAAGCTGACCTGACCTGACCCGCCCTGACCTCTGAACTCGCTAGCCAGTTGGCACGTGTCCCAACTGGGAGGAGAGAAACTGCTGCGAGAACAAGTTTAATACTGCAATTTATTCTGAATAAACAACGGGCTCTCATCACCATGAAGCCCTCACTCGGTGCGTCCATGTAAACCACGAAACTTGTTCTAAACACGTTGTTGCAACTAATCTCTGCTATGGGCAGATACTAGTGTAGCAACGCAGAAGTGAATCCGACGCTGTCTTGAAGAAACAATACAATGAATGTGGCCATCGCTCATCATCATCGTCGTCGACACCTTCATCGTCATTAAAAAAATTATATTTTTCATTATTAAATTTTATTGTGTAATAGTTAAAGCTCAATGTTTTTATTAATATTAATTAAAAAGTAGTAATAGTAGTAATGTTCCACTTAATTGTTTTTGTTTTCTCTAGACATATTTTAATTGTTGAGGGATCATTTCCACCTAGGGTAAAAATATAATAAATATTATAATTATCAGAATAATATTACTATAACAATTAATATTTTATTATTATTACGATCATAATATTATTATCAAGGTAGCAATGATTCCTCCGGATTTGAACAGTTAAACATGTTATGGCCACAGCTGTTGTTGGGAATGAATTGTGGACTGAGTTTTAGGCCGAGTGCTGCAATTCGATGAAATTAGTCCGTGGTCTAAGAAATTGGGGGTCTATCTGTGTGCCTAAGTGTGCGCTCGTTATTGTTAGGGACTTGCTGTAGTCGAACCGTGGTTCCGCTTGAGTGCGCCACTTATACGCATCCATCATTCTGCCCCTCTGTTTGTTTCTCCGTCTGTTTCTCTGTGTTTCTGTCCGTCTGTCTCACATCCACACTACCTACCTCGCACCTTTTCACGCCCTTTCCTCTGTATGTCTGCCTCTCCCTCTCTCGCTCTCTCTCCCCCTCTCCCTCTACATTTCTCTCTCTATCTTTGTCTTTGTCTCTGTATCCCTCTCTCTCTCCCTCATCCTTTCCCTCTCCATTTCCTTCCCTGTCTGTCTCTCTATCTCTCGCGTCATTGACGTCTAAAGCTGACATGTTTTCCTTTGTAGGTAGGCACACTTCAATATAATCTCTGCTGATTTTAGACACTAATGTGTTTGCCAGGCCACAATAAAACCGCACACAAACTCTGAACTCGCGTTCTCTACATGCTCATATTAAATCAACCTACACTCCAACTTTTTCCAATCAAACAGCACCAAATTCGATCTACGCTCCATTAAGACAGTCTTCTGAAATAATCAGTAATAATAATGATGATGATGATGATGATGCTGATAATAATGAGGTGATGGTGACGATGATGAAGACGACGATAATAATAATAATAATAATAATAATAGTAGTAGTAGTAAAAATAGTAGTATCATCATTCATCCCTTCTATATTTAGTCTACCCGTTAGGTAAAAGATAGTAGTAGTAGTAGTAGTAGTAGTAGTAGTAGTAGTAGTAATAATAATAATAATAATAATAATAATAATAACGTGTTTAAATAAGTAAATATGTTTTTCTGCAGCTCGTCTGCACACAAAGCAGAGTTGTTAGTTTCAGGGTCTCTCCTCCTCCATGTCCTTCTCCTCCTCTTCTTAGGTCAACTCCATTTCATGTTGCAGGTCGGTGCCGAGTGCTTAACGGGAATCAGTTTCTTCACACCTGTTGCCAAGGATACCAAGGATACTAAGTTTTAGTTCAAAATGGTAACTGTTAAAACATCTAGATAAATTTAAAACAAAAACAATTAAAATCAATTGTTAATGACTATTAATTATTATCACCTCGTAAATATCTTCGTTATCGTCATCGTCATCATCATCATCATCATCATCATCATCATCATCATCACAAACACCATCATCATCATCATCATCATCATCCTCACAAACACCATCACCATCATCATCGTAAAATTTTTATCCATCCATCCATCCATCCGTCCATCCATCCGTCCATCCATCCGCCCGCCCGTCCGTCCGTCCATCCGTCTGTCCGTCGCTTACTCCTCTTTTTCTTCCTTTTAACATAAAGCGCTTTAAAACCCTCTTTCCTTTCCATACGACCTCTTAACATTAACATTGAAGGGTGAAGACAAATGTCCTACACCACAGCCCTTGAAAACTGATTAACTTTCTCTTCTTAATAACATTTAACATCGCTTATGCGAGATGTTCTCTGATGAAGTTTCTCCTTCAGAAGCGACGCTTCACAAATTTCTGATTACAATTACTATTACAATTCGCATACCTCTGGCAAGGGCTTCGGCGGCGGTGACGACATGGTAGGGGTTCTTGGTCGGTCCGACGAGGGTCGAACCGGTCCAGATCATCTTAAATGGCTTCGAATAGTCGGGTGAGTCGACCCCGAGCGCCTGGGCTTCACTCAGCTGATGCGCTAGAAAGTTAGCGGCTTTGACGTCTGTGCCCGTAGCAACGACAGTTCTCTCGACGACGTCCTTCTTGAAGTGTCGCCATAGGATCTTAAGTAAACCGTTGCAGTTAGAAATTTATGTAGCACCATTTCAGAGAAATTAATCAGAGTTGCTATCTAAGCTAACCTATACGACATTAAATGTTAGTTTTCATCAGACAGCAAGTGATGCTCAAATCTGTAAGTAAGCACAATGTCAGTAAAATGATGCACGTCTGACTTTACGAAAGGTTCGAGAGAAACTACGAGCATTTATTTGAGTATTTTTCAGTTACAGACTCCAGACGGTTTTGTTCCAGCTTAACTTCCTAGGCTGCTGTTCTGTCTCATTGAACTGACCTTTGGAATTGACTGAATTGCGATTCTGTGTTGGAGTGCCACCGACTGATGCCTAGTGCAGTATGTAGGCAGGTATTTATGTGTATATATATATATATATATATCTATTTGTATGGCGCTTTTTAAGAACCTCACAAGCAGGCTAAGCAGGCCTAACAGATTTCAATGATTTGTTAGATCAGGTTATAATAGCGCTATATATGTTCTTAGATTAGATTAGATTAGCCGATTGGTCATAGCGCTGGGTTCGTAACTGGGCGGAGAGTAGGAGTCGAGTCGAGTCCTCCCTCAGACGGTTACTACAGAGGAACTTCGAACAAGTCTTGCACGCACAGTAACGTGCTCAGCACACTCGATGCTCAGTCGTTGGGTCGCACTTCTGCACACTTGGAAAGGTAAGTCTTCAGCTGAGAAAGGCAAGTCTTCAGCTGGGAAATGTAAGTCTTCAGCTGAGAAAAGCAAGTCTTCAGCTGGGAAATGTAAATCTTCAGCTGAGAAAGGCAAGTCTTCAGCTGGGAAATGTAAGTCTTCAGCTGAGAAAGGCAAGTTTTCAGCTGGGAAATGTAAGTCTTCAGCTGAGAAAGGCAAGTTTTCAGCTGGGAAATGTAAGTCTTCAGCTGAGAAAGGTAAGTCTTCGGCTTGTGAACCTTGGAAAGAAGACAATATCAAATATGGCTGTCTATTGTCTTGGAGCAGCTACCTTGTCGTCGATCCAGCGGCAGATCTCGTCGCTCTCGTGGTAGGATTTGACTGCTGCCCTCAGGGCTTCGTCCTTGACCCCGAGGAGGAGAACGAGGTCGCGGAAGGCGCTGCACGACAGACGAACGATTCGACATCCTCGGCTGACGACATACATCGCTTCTTTCGTTTCCAGGTAGCGCTTGGCATCCGGCAGGGCGTTCTCCAGGCCCTGCGTTGGTAAAGGTAAAGGGAACTGGTTTTAACTAGTAAAAGTAAAGGTAAGATGATGGCAAAGGTAATGGTAAAGGCAGACGGCAGAGGTAAACGATTAAGCAAATGGTTCAGATAAATAGTGAGGGTAAACGTAAGAAAAAGTAAGGACAAAGGTAGATGAAATAGCGAATATAAAGGTAAATGGCAATGATAAAGACAAGGGGTAATGGTGGGTAATGGTAAAGGTAAATGATAATCGCAAACGATAAGGCTAAAGGTAAAGGTAAAGTGAAGGTAATGCTAAATTATTAATTATAAGATAAAATAATAAATCTAATCAATTAGGGCAAGCACGTTAAAATATCCGTAGGCCTACTCTGGGTCATGTACGTGTACCCTACTATCGTGTTGTTGTTATTATTATTA
Source organism: Norana najaformis (assembly GCA_964023275.1). Lineage (NCBI taxonomy): Eukaryota > Metazoa > Annelida > Clitellata > Crassiclitellata > Hormogastridae > Norana > Norana najaformis. The sequence goes on along the minus strand of OZ029924.1, from coordinate 3,781,095 downwards.
TTATTATTATTATTATTATTATTATTATTATTATAAGTAACACCGGGTACAAAGTGCTATAGCTGTTTTTAACTTGGCTGTTGAGTCGAATCAATGCAGCTTCACTTACGAAGCAATCGCCTTCGACGAGAACACCGACTTTGATGAAGTAGAGAGGGCGCCGAACAGAACTACTCCTCTGCTGTCTACAGACACAATAAAACGATGTTTCCTACTACTACTACTACTGCTACTACCACTACTACTACTACTACTACTACTACTACTACTACCACTGCTACTGCTACTACTACCACTACTACTACTAAAATAATAATAATTATTATTATAATAATGATGATAATAAGATAAACCAAGCATAAGGTTAAGCAAGGTATGGTACTACAGAGTAAGGTAATTTCAGCTAAAGCAAGACAGGAATAGATTACGGTATGGTATGTATAGTGGTGTTAGGTAGGAAACGTAAGGTAAGTGAAACTAAGATAGGGTAAAATAATGTAATTGTAGATGTTTTTCTATAGCGACCGTATGGCCCCGACCCTACTCGTTATGTAATGAATTAACGGGATGAGATCCTTCATTTCAATGAGCGTCACGTCATTTGAGGTACGTACTGTGCTAGCCCCAGATTCAAATCTCTGAAATATAGCCACTATCGGTATGCGAACCGGCATCCTCACGCACAGAGGCGCCTTGACGTACGCGTTAGCCAATGTAGCTAACTAAGTCAGTAGATTAGGGCAGGACAGAGTTGGGTAGAATAGGGAACTGTAAGGCAGGGCAAGGTGAGGTAAGGGAAGGGTGAAAAGGTAAAGGTAAAGAAAAGGTTAAAAAGGTAAATGTAAAAGTTGGGTAAAGGCAAACAGTAAATGTAAAATTAAAGGTACAGGCAAAAGTAATGCTAAGTGTAAAAGTAAAGGTAAATGTGAAAGTAAGTTAATGTAAAACTAAACGTAAATGTAAAAGTAAAGGTAACTGCAAATGTAAAGTAAAATTGATGGTAAAAGTTAAAGCACACGTGAAAGTAAAAGTAGCGGTAAATGTAAAATTAAAGGCAACTGTAAAAGTACAAGTCGATATCGTCGAAGCGTCAAATTACCTTTGCTCTGCCCTGAGAGCTTCGGACCACAGGGGGCTGAGGGGACCGATACCCGGCAGTCGAACAGCATTCTGGCTGCCACCGATACACTCTGCGTAACCCGTGCGATCGAAATCAAGATCCTAAGTCAAGAACACAGATGTAAAGGTAAAGATACGGAAAAACGTAAGGTAAAGGTAACGGTAAAGGAGTTAATTAACAGAAAAAGAACAGTCTCCTAAGTTAACCTCCAAAGGCAGCTATGGGTATTAAGTGTTAGTGACTTCATTTATATTTTCCTCGGCATATGAGGGCTGGTGACCAGTCCACTTCCTCGCCGCCTGATCTTCCCACCGACAGTGTATGGTCGGTGTACTCATTTTATAGCTGAGTTTGGTAGGCTGTGCAAATGGGCAGAAATCTCGAAAAAGTCTTCCCTGGCGGGATTTGAATCCCCAACTTTGGGGTTGAAAGTCCATCATGTTAACTAGTAGACTATGGCACATCCTCTACCCATACTAAAATACTTTACCAAAAGCCTGGCTACCCAATTAAATGTCTACGCAACCAAAGTTTCTAGACAATCAAATTTATCGTCATTGTTGAAGTTCATCGACCTGAACCAGCTTTTCGAGGACCCTCTCGCGCTGGAACTGGCACGACGCCTTCTTCCGGTCCTCGAGGATGTCCGGAATTGCGGAAGTGGATCCCTTAGGCATCGAGCCTGCCCTCGGGTAGTGCCTCGTCCATTCGTTCCAGTCATCTGAGATCGACATCGTTCTCTGCCAAACGCCCTCATCAATGATCCGAATGACGTCGCAGCTGCCCTGCATACCCCCACCCCAACGGAAACAAACCAATGTTATGCTACGTGATACGTGTAATGTAATAAAAAGTAAATTTAATTTCATACCATGCGAAGTAATACAATCCTTCCTCTTTCCCTCCTTCAATCCCTCCATTCATCCAAACCTCGTGTCTTCCATCCTTCCAAACCCCACATCCACCCATAAATTCATCTATATATCCATGTATACATACATCTGTCCATACATGCATTTATTCATCTTCTCCATCCAATAATTCCTCCACCTCTCCTCCATCCATCGATTCCTCATCCCATCCATTTATCTTTACATCCATTCCTCCATCCTTCCGTCTATCTATCCATCCATTTGTCCATCCATCCACCCTTCTTCCATTCATTTAAAACCATTCCATTCAACTATGGTTTTGCGTTGTCATGCCGGAAACGCTTCTGAGCAGTCTCTCTTGAAGAGGCGCTACATAAATCTTTGATTACCATCAGAATTACATCGGGACCTATACACGTAGATGACCTTGAGCTGACCTGAAGGACAAACCAGAGCATGTCGCCCTTGGAGCTGTCTTTGACGATCAGTTTGTTGAAGGTGAAGTCTTCCGTGTAGCTTGACAAACTCAGGTCTCGAATCGCCGAATCAGACCAGCGAACTATCGGCGGCCACTTCCTGTAACGTAAGGTAGGTCAAGGTAAGATAAAAAATATCGCCTTTAAGCTGATATCGTCGCTTTTGTGAGATACACTGAGAGCGCTATATAAATAGCCAGAGCCATCATCATCATCATCCTTTTTGTCATCGTGACTAATCATCATCATCGCCATTGTCATCATTGGCATTACATCATCAGCATAATCGACATCAAGAAAATCACCATCACCATCATCATTATCTTCGTCGTCATCGTCATCATTGTCATCATCATCATTATTGGCATACAACTGCTTAGCTCCATCAACTGATTCTCGTATCTATAGAACAGCGCCATAAAAACAAACAAGCGAATAGGTAAGGTAATAAATAAATTATTAGTTAAATAACCATTTCGATAGGTAAGTACCTGAAGAAGTTGAACCTCGTGGCGAGTTCCTCTTCCTGTAGGAGATCAAGTCCATTGGCAATGTACGCCTCTTTGTCGATGACGAGGAATTCGCAGTCCTCCGCACAGATCACGGTCGCTGTCCTCGGAACACTTCGAATCACTCCCACTTCCTGTACAGCAGACCATGAAAAGAACTCATTAGAGATTGCTATCTTTATTATTAATTAGCAGCTGTAGCGCCAATGTCCGACGGCGTACCAAACTAAGCTGTAGTCAGGTCATTGCCCAAAAGGTCAGTTTATAGAGGAGAAGAGGCAGCCTGCGCTGGATACATCAAATGCAAAAGCTGTCCTAAGCTGAGACCGCAATGACATCAGAGGCTGACTTCAACGAACAGATGATACCTGGACGGAGTTTCAAAATCTAGCTAGGTTCAACGACCAAAAAGCTCCTTCTCCAAGAACAGGACAGACAGACAGACAGACAGACAGACAGACAGACAGACAGACAGACAGACAGACAGACAGACAGACAGACAGACAGACAGTCAGACAGACAGACAGACAGAGTGCAAGAGACAGGAGAGAGACAAAGTGACAGCGCGAGAGACAAGAGACCGAGAGACAAGAGAGAGAGGAAGGGAGAGACAATAGAGAGAGAGAGAGAGAGAGAGAGAAGAGAAGAGAAGAGAAGAGAAGAGAAGAGAAGAGAGGGATATAGATGACGAGAGCGAGAGGCAAGAGAGATAGAGGGACAGAGGGACAGGAAAGAGAGAAAGAGCAACAGACAGACAGACAGACAGACAGACAGACAGACAGACAGACAGACAGAGTAACCGCAAGGAGGCTGTCGAACCCCGAAGCAGGCTCCCTTGTGCAGGGGGACAGAGAACCGTATGGGGGTGCCATCGGCCTCTTCGTGCCCCGTATCGACGATGACCTTCACGGACCCCGAATAGATGTAGTAGATGCTGAAGGCCACGTGACCCCGCCGCAGAACCACACGCCGCGCCTCGCATCTGCTCCACAAGTACAACAAGCTCAGATGCTATACACGTCGTTTTACAGCACGTCCTTTATGGTCTTTGCGTCACTAAAGCTCTCACGACGGGTACTGTAATTGAAGCTATCACGACGGGTACTGTAATTAAAGCTATCACCGCGGGTACTGTAATTAAAGCTCTCAAGACGGGTACTGTAATTGAAGCTACCACGACGGGTACTGTAATTGAAGCTCTCACGACGCTCGCAAGAACTTCAATTTTCTGCCGATATTTTTGACACCTCTTTTAGGAATTTCAGTCTCGCTATAAGTGAGAGACGTTAGTGTACTGTATCCACGGACACATAATATCGTTATGACGGCGTCGTTATATACTTCTAATCGTTATCAAACGGAAATATGTAACTGAAGATAAGTACTTGGGGTTGCTATGTAAGTGAAGATGATACCAGTGGCGGCTCCAGAATTCCTTCGTGGAGGGGCCAGAGGATTTCCAGAAGGGCGCCACATTCGCCAGTCCACTACGCACGGGTCTGGGCTGAGGGGCGCCGGCATACAATTAATCCATTAGGGGCACGGGCCCCCCACGCCTATGGCTAAATCCGCCACTGGATGATACTGTATACTTAAGATTACTATGTAACTGAAGATAAGTACCGTACTTGAAATATCGGACGACCCTGCACATCGCCAGCTGCATCGATCGATTGTACTTTTCGAAGCTGGGCAGCTGGGTCATGAGGTGCTCGATCGCATCGATGTCTTTGCCCGTCCGCATATCCGGGTTCTTGACGAGAATTGCCACAACGGGCGCTGGAACTCGCGTCTTCGAAGAAAGTAAACGAATCCAGTAAGAGCACCAATTCGCTGATTATGTGAATTGGTTATCATCTGGTTCACTGATTATAGTTTCACTGTTTCGGTGACAGCTGCGCCCCCTAGCGAACTCAGCTGTAAGAGCCCAAGGTGGACCCAACGATCTTCGCTGCCATGGATATGATTCATTTATTACCTAATACGTTGATTCAACGCATTATTCGCTCTATCGTTCGTTCCTTCAATCACTCACTCACTCATGCATGCATACATTCATTCGTTCATTCTTTCAGTGAGTCGTCAGTGATCAGAGTCAGCCAGTCAGTGAGAGTCAGTAAGTCAGTCATTTTTGTTTCTCTCTGTCTTCTTCTTTATTGAGTTTAAAAATTTTTATTTATCCAATTCTTCTTATAGGAAGAAGAAGAAGAATTTATCCAATTATTCATTCACCTACGTTCATTTGTTCGCTTGATGCATATTCTTTCAGTCAGCCAACCACACACCTCTTTAGCTGCCTTGAAATCTCTCGGTTTGAAGGCGAGGTTAAACCCCGTCGCCGACTTGTTTACCATCCGGGTCTTCTTGACCGATTCCGACGTGACGTCATTTCCGTCGGAGGTTATCTGCTCCGCTGCCGCAAGACCGATATCCGATGCGCAAAGTCGTAGCGCTATATAAGCAGCGGTCATCAGACGGACCTTACGGACGGTACGCACCCAGAGCTGAAACGGCTGCCGACCAATAGGAAAACAACAGCTTATTATTTATTCATGAACTGCAGACATACAGAAAAATTACTATTACATGACGTGCGAACGAATAGAAGATCATTAGTAATTATTCATAAGATGACTGTATAAAACGAGCAGACGTGTCCGCAATGGCGCTGTCTAGCGAATAATATGAGAACATTTCTTGGTTGCAAGGAAGAGGAAGAGGAGAAGGGAGAGGGGTTTGCCAGGAGGAATACTTCGCCGAACTAGTGCGCAGATGCTCGGCTCGGGATAGGCTAGTTATTTATATAGCGCCACTCTGTAATGGTGTGTCAACTCTTCTCAACAGTATGGATAGTTTAACCTCAGACAAACTGTATACAACGACAGTAGAGAACATAAAGATTTAAATATTTAGGCCAGGTATCTAAATAGAGCATACCTTGAACGTCGCTTCATTTTCTGACTTCCTTTGTATCTCCTGAAGCAAAAACGATGCACTTTACATATTGCAACGTCATAATGATTATGACGACGACGACCTCAGTTATGAAGATTACGAAAATGATGATGATGACCGAATACGACAGGAATTACAAATACTGGCATACTTAATCTGACACTGCATACTGACCAGCTGTAGCGCCGCGTCAGTGACACGAGAGAGTCCCCTGGTAACTTCCGCTTTCGTCAGTTCGCACATCCGGTTATCCTCGATGCGTTTCCGGTTTTGTTCTCTTCTTTCGCGTAACAGGTCGGCTACGCGATCACACATTCGATCCATCGTCTCGAAGTGACCTTTCCTTCAAGGACAAGACTGCGAGGGGTCAAGGACATTCCACCACCACCACCACCACCACCACCACCACCACCATCATCATCATCATCATCATCATCATCATCATCATCATCATCATCATCATCATCATCATCATCATCATCATCATCATCATCATCATCATCAACAACAACAACATCATCATCATCACCACCACCACCATGTACCTTACATGGTGTAGCGCCCATTCAAACGGGCAGCAGTGGTGAAGGATCTCACCCGATTAATTCATTGAGAAATGAGCAGGGTCGAGGCCATACGGTCGCTATAGAAAATCGTGTACATTTACATTTTACCCACCACCACCACCATCACCACCTTCCTCTTCTTCATTGTCAACAACAACAGCAGCAGCAGCAACAACAACGACAACAATCATTAGTAGATTTTACCTCATAACCATCTCAAACGGATCGAAACGGATCGATGGTTTAACCATCTTTTTTTTCGGCACCACCATAATCCTAGTCGTCGTCAAGATCACAGTTTAGCAGGCGTTTGTATAAATTAAAACTGAAACTTTATTGTCGATTAAGCAAACCAATCTGGATTCATTATACGTCAAGATACATCATTGGTATAATTACGTCATAAAGATGGGTCGCGTTCTGCATAATGACGAAGTAAGGTAAGGTAAGGTACACGTAAAAAAATTAATGTATAGGTTTTGTATAGCGACCGTATGGCCTCGACCCTACTCATTTTGCAATGAATTTATCGGGTGAGATCCTTCACCACCGCTGCCCATTTGAATGGGCGCCACGCCATTTAAGGTCCCCGTGCACGTATCGTATTAGCCCGAGATTTAAATCTCTTAAATAAGCCACGACCGGGAGCGAACTTGGGAACCTCACGCACAGAGGCTCCTTGGCGTAATAATAATAATAAATAATAATAATAATTAGCAACTTCTAATGCGCCGGTGCATACTGACCGGTGTCTAATGCACAAGGCACTAACCGATGGCACACCAAAACCAAGCCACAATCATGCCGATATCCAGAAGGTCAGTCCGCACGATAGAGAGGCAGCCTATGGTGGATAAACAATTTGAAACAGGTAAGTTTTAAGTTGAGAACGAAGTGACAGAAGCGACTGAGCAGAACGAACAGACGCAGGGAGGGAATTCCAGAATTTTGGTACAGCAACCGAAAATGTTCGTTTACCCAGAATAGTTCTAGCCCAAGGTATGACCAGAAAAAGACAATCAGATTACCTTGCAGAATAATGGTAAGTCTGGGGAATAAGGACTGATTTCAAGTATTGTGGTTGGCCGTAGTTCAATGTTTTATTATTTTTCATTTCGTTTTTATTGCTCCCCAAAAAGACAACAGCATATAACATATTACATTTAAAAAGAAAATTCATGTGGGATGCAACAGGCAATCCCAGAAAGAACTATGTTCCGTTTATTAGGGACGCCTACGTCACATGGAATGCTATTTGAAATGACAAATATCAACTTAACAGGCCTATAGTCCAACTGGACTTGAGCAAACAGAACCTTTGTAACAAGAACCAAAAAACTTAACTAACAGAATGAATTACCCGGTAATTCACATGAATTCACTTATTGAGTTCATTCAAATATGCGCCTATACAATGTTTAAATAATTTTATATTGGGAGAGTACGAATTGTTCCATAAAGAAGGACCAGCGCATTTAATAGAAAATAAACGAGTGTTTGAACGGGCATAACTTCTATGATAATTATCCTTTGGTCTGGTATAATAAGTGTGGTACTCAAAGTTGGATGAAAAATAACCAGAGGAGGCAGAAGGATGTAAGTTATGTGCAAACCTATACATAAATTCACCAATCTGTAATTTGTTTATCTGATCCAGTTTCAAAATATCAAGGTCATGAAAAAATTTTCCGAAGAAGAATAAAGAAATCTACCTAAGATTATAGTTATAAACATAATGACGAAGTAAGGAAAGGTAAGGTAAGGTACAGGTGTCGTCTTACCGCTCCAATTCCAAACACCGTGATTGTGCGCTGTTTGCCTGACCTTGGAACCGAATCTGACCTTTCCTGCCTATAGCTTTTGTATTTGACTGAGCGCCTGTAAATAAGCTGGTTCCAGCGACTTAGTTTTTTGGCGCTGTAGAAATCTCGAGATTACGGTTACGATAAATGTAATAGTTTGATTTGTCTGTGATCAATTATCGAAAAACATTAGCTAGGTGCCAATCAATTGTCATTTCGATCTTAAGGTGACTAATAAATATCTTTGAATTTGGAGACCATAGACTAAATATTAATCTTTGAACAGGCTACTAGGTTCGTTGATTTCAACTACGTCTTCTGGTTTAAAATCTATCTACATTTATGGCTACCGGAAGTTGCCGTTGATAATTTACATGGTTTCCATACCAATGGTCAATCATTCGACAGACTGAACAGAAATGGTAAACTTCGCATTAATCTCCCAATAAATGAAACATTTTCCACATATAACAGTTATTTTAAAAACTGTTTAACGTTTCCGAAATCGCATTTGTTGTTTTTCCTTATTCAAATGTGTAATGCGATAAGTTAATGCAATGGTTTCGGGCGTGTACAGACGTGCTTTTAACTCGCTAGCGATAAACCATTATTAGATGAACTTTTTAAAAATCATTGCTTGCCTTTCACCTCTGAGTCCGAGGTTCGAATTCCGTCATGTCACATGAAAATTACAAGCTGTCGAACCGTGTGGAATAATTTTCCAGTCGAATTGCTCTTGTCGTGTGTGCACTTTAAAAGCCGAAATATCTTTTAGTAATGGTAGTAATCGTATAATATCATGTAATAACAGAAACATGTCTTAGAATTGTTGCTGAAAGAAGCATGTAATATAATCTAAAAATGAGTGATAACGTCATTTTTTAAAACTATTTTTTGTAACGTGACTTAGAATTTTTTCAACACACAGTAGCAATAATGCCTTGGGATTGTGAAAACGTAAACTGTTTAGATTGATTATTTTATTTCTTGGTGATTTAGTCGTCGTTAGGCCTAAACGATCATCACCAGGCATCGATCATTAACTACTTACGATTTGCTCGATACCAGAAAAATCTTCGACTAAAGTCCGTGAAAGGTTCATTTGAAGATCTCAAATCGAGCCGGTATAACTCTGTCATTTTGCCTCATTTGTTTGTGTATTTCTGTATATGTGTTTATATGTATGTGTGTGTGATTGTGTGTCTTATGTGTATGTATTTCTGATGTATGTTACTATTTTCATTTTAGTATTACTTTAGTTTCACCATCAGTCACATGAATATGCTGGAATTTTAGTTTTAAGTCTTATTCTAAATCGATCGATTGACTACTGGTAGTTATGGATGTCAAGTGGTAGGCTATTCCAGACAGATGGTCCATCAATTGTGAAACTCTGAGAACCATGTCATTTATTCCTCTTTGATGTATTGTTCAGGTTGCTGTGAGCTGCTGAGAGCAAATGTTTGTAATACTATAACCAGTCAAGTAGCTGATGCTCACTGTGGCCTTGTGTTACATTACCTTGTGCTGATGTGATTGTAATAGTAAGACCAAATGAGGTCAGCATGACATGGGACGAAAATTTTATTTCTAGTTTGGCATGTTACACTTCCATTGTTGACAGTGTAAATGACATTGACATGACCTTGATTCTGACCTTTGTTTTGAGCTGAATTTTTATCTTGAATTTGACCATGGTTTTAACCTTGATTTTGACCTTAATAATGACTTGGATTCTGACCATGACCGTAATATTGACTTTTACCTGATTTTTTTAGTTCAAATTTGACCTTGTATTGCCCAGTATTCTGACCTGGAATCTGACCTCGATATTGCCTTGTTCTTGACTTTGATTCTGACCTTAGTTTTTACCTTGACTTCTAGTTTGACCGATGACACCTTCACGCTTGACGAGGTGAGCGACATGCTCAATGGACTGCTGTCAGTCGTCATTGGTGAGGTGGATGAGGAACTGACGCATGCTGCACACACGAACACTCTGCTGCTGAGACAGGTTTTCCAGCAAGCGGAAAAGTGGCATCTTAAGCTCCAGGCCGACATCTCGGAACTGGAAAACAGGTGTGCATCCAAGCATTTCTGTAGCATCATTTAACAGCCTTTTTGCCTGAGTGAGGGGACTGAAAAGGCACTATTTAAATATTCATATATATATATATATATATATGCATGTGTATGATAAGATAACGTAAGATAGAGATGGATAGATTTAACTTTAAAAATATGGAGAGATGATCAGGAGAAACAGGATAGATGTAAGATCGAGAGACTTAAAGAGATATAGAGATTACGTGTAGATGACTTGGAGAAAAAGCAATGGTGTAGAGAGATATGTTACAAAGGTGTTATCAGGTTATTCTTTGTAATGATATAACATTAATAACAACAGTAGTTCTCGTTTGTCTTTTTAGATCATCTATTGTTTAATTGTAATTTAAGAACAGCCTTAGAATTGTGGTCCATGGTCCATTTTATACATTTAGAGAAGATGACTTTTAGCGCTGGTACCATTTTGGCAGATGACGTAACAGCAAAAAAGGTTGTGGTTTACGGTGAGCAACAGTGAATTTTCCCAGAAAATTTCCAGTTTTGCTGACCTAGGGTGCAGGCGCTGTGCATGGAATATGCTGGTTAGTAATATATTTCACTATAAGTGTTTCACTGAAACAGTTCTGGTTGTTTTGTAGAGAGCTTCTAGAGCAGATCAAAGATTTTGAGGAACATGAGTTTGCTGGTGCGACCCGTGACACGGACTTTCGGCCAGCCCTGCACTTGGAGCCACTCAACGAGAGCGGAGGAACAGCCTTACTCAACATGGTTGCTCTTAAATTCTGGAATTGCATTTGTTTTGCCAGATCTCTTTATGGCCAGACTCCCTGCTAATTGTAGAACTTCGGTAGCGACAGACATCAGTCAGTGGTGCCCCAAATCAGATCCACAGTTTGGTCATATTTAAGGTTACATTCCCTGGTTGTGGCTGTCTTAATTGAGGTTTCCTGTTATCCAGTAGGGGTAATGTTTTCCTACTGTGAGCTCTAGGTTGCAATTTGTGGTTGGCAGGAGTGGGGGAAGGCTTTTGGGTAAGAACGAAATGTATTGGGAAATGTTCTATGGGAAACGGTCTGGGCCAGTGCAGGAAAGATCGATGGGTAGCTGTGAGGTTCATGGGAAAATGCATCTTCAAGAGAGATACTCTGAACCACTGGAGCAAGTACTCCACCCCGATAAATTTCACCCCGATTGCACAATATAAATCGAATCTAATCTAATCTGGAGACTGCCACGGCATCATCATCGTAATTCTCGAGGCATCAGTTGATGGTCAGTTGTGAGCAAAAACACATTCCAAATTCCTGATCTGTTGGACAGATCCAGTTGAGAGCCATTAGAAAAGGGAATGTTAGGAGAGACAGGAAAAGAAGCTACGGAGCATAGAATTGGTTTTAGTCATCTTTAACTGTGATGGTGGAAATATATTATAGAGGCTCGTGATATTACGATCAGTAGATATTTCTGTTCTTGTTTTGTTTTCTTGCAAAAAGGAAATTGAACGGATCAATGAAGAAAATGAGAAGCTGAAGGACCGACTGAAACACGTTGAGAGCCAGGTGAGTCATTCATCAGAGAAAGAGTAATGTAAAAACAAACACTACATTACACTAAGTTGCCTTTTGCTGGTGCTACTATCATTTACATTACAGTAAATATGATTACTTGTTTGGGTTCTGTATAAATGCTCTGCTGTTTTACATGCAATACACTACATTGTATCACATGACTTTACATTACATTGCAGAAACTCGAAGGTTTCTGGAAGCTCTGCTTAAATGCATATTACATCACTTTGCAGGACTTGATGTTTTGCGTTAATTTCTGGAGTTCGTGCACTTTTTTGATGTTTTGTTCAAGTGTGAAATTGCATTATGACGTTTAACGAACTTTCTGTTTTAGGCTTTGAGTTTGCAGAAGGAAAAGAGTGTTTTGCAGGCTCAGCTCGATAAACTGCAAACAGATTCCTCGGCTTTAAAAAACCGTTCTGTAAGTAGGACCAACCTCCACATCAGAAGCTGAATCAGATCCGTTTAGATTTGAATTAGAATGGATTTGATTAGATTAGTTTAGATTCAGATTGGGTTAGATTAGATTAGATTGAGAGGACTGAGAAACACTGTAATACCAAGTGGATTTCAACATCTCCAACAGATTACGAATTTAGATTACGGTTTCACTTGTAGTGACCATTGACTTATGCCTTATGTGTCACGGTTATGGCGCTATGGAATTACAGATAGATTAGATTAGTGTCTGGAAATGTGGTACAGGAGTCTTGAGATAGGAAGCCCTGATGGGATAGAAATCTTGATACATGTATATCTTTTTATGCTGGATGTGAGTTTAACCCTGACTCTTGTTATGCTAGAGTATCACATCTTGAGTCATTGAAATGAGTCGAATGGATCTTGTTTTTCCTTTCAGCCAGAACGATCAGGAGAGGAAGTCGACGAGCTTCGCAGACAAGTTTCTGGACTGAAGACGTCCCTTGACAAGGTACTGACTGTGCTAATTTATCCAGATATATTTGCTGCAACGACGCTAATTTATGCAAAATAATTTACTCTTATTATGCTAAATTGTACTGTAATATTCACCCAAACTATTGTAATTTATGCAGAAATATTCACCTTTATTATACTTATTTATGCAATATTCACTGATAGTGCTAATTTATCCAAAAAATTTGCCATTAGAAATGTCATCATTATTATGCTGATTTATGCAAAAATATTAACTTTTATTATGCTAATTTATGTACATATATTCATTGCTAACTGGTTGCAGACTGCCCAGTTACGGAAGTGTTTGAGTAATACTTGCTTACCTAGCGTTTCACAGCTTGTACTACTAAAACATGGTTATCTAGCAGATCTAAAGTGGTGTGACACCACAGAGTGGTACTTCATGAATCGTTTATTACGTTGCATTAAGTGGTTTGTTCTGGATTTCAGACATCTTCTCTGACGAAGACTCAGAGGGAGCAGATGGAGAAGGAACTTTCCGGTACCAAACATGAGCTCCTTCGAATTCAGGAAATGCTTGAATTAGCAGAGAAGGTAAGGGTCGATTGATGGACGGACCGATGGATGGATGCATGAATGGATATTGGATGGATTGGTGGATGAAGTGATGGATGGATTTAAGGGATTGATGAATTTGAGGAATGGATGGATGTGTGGATAGATGGATTTAAGGGATGGATGGGTGGATGGATGGATTTGACAGATGGATGGGTGGATTTATGGAATGGATGGATTATTGGAAGGATGGAAGCTAAAACGGATAGGTGTGTGGATGGAGGGATGGAAAGATTGAAAAGGCAGGGAAGGAGGAGGTGGAGAGGAAGGGAGGAATGGGTTGGGTGTCTGTCGCCTGGTACTTTTGTCTGTTAGTACTTAAACAAGCCACAGTAATGGCTTGTAATTGGCTACACTGACTAATTTATTACCAGGTAGTTGATGTCTGTGGGTGTTCTGGCTGCATTAGTGTCTGCTGTTTCTAGACATTACTTTTTTCTGAGTATGGGTCAGTAGGAGTAGATTATAATAGACTGAGTGTAAATATACGTGTTTTTCTACAGCGATCATATGGCTTCGACCCTGCACAGTTTTTAAATGAATTTATTGGGTGAGATCCTTCACCACCCTGCCTGGTTGGATGGGTGCCAGATTTGATTAGATTTGATCTGTTTGTGCGTCTACGTAGGAACTTGAGAAGAAGATCAGTCAGACGGCTCCTTTTCAGAACCTGAAGCAGATGCTTCAGAAGAAAAACGAACAACTGAAGGACTTGAGAAAACGACTTGCCAAGTAAGGATTTCCTCCAATCTAATTTAATCTAATCCCATCAAATCTAATCTAGTTTAATCTAATCTAGTTTAATCTAATCCAGGCTAATCTAATCCACTGCTTTCCACCCTAGGGCTTGGCTCTTTTCCCTGCCTGAACCCCAGATTCTGACCTGATCCCGAACCGACCCAACAACTTGCCCTTGTGGACTTGAGTTGATATAGCGCCGATGAATAATCTGATCTAATCTGATCCAATTTAGTCTTCTGTTTTATTGTATAATATAATATATAATTAAAAATCTAAAATTTGTAATAAAATTTCTGTTTTAGGTATGAGAAAGTTGATGATTAATGCATTCCATTGGAACAGTCTTCACCATAGATCTATATATTGTAGTCTAAAGGATTGTCGTATTATAGCTTTTGTCTTTGGAGGACACACAGAGGCTTTCAGGCTGTTACTTTTTGTTGTAAAGCCCCCTATGCTTCAGTGTAAAGGTTGTTGTGCCTAGCTTAAAAAGCCTGCTGCACTTTGATGTAATGTATGTTATGCTTGTGAACTAATGTATTGAGTTCCACTTCAAATCTGTTTATCTCTTTCGTTATTACTCATGCATTGGGTGTTGATGTTGTCTTCAGTTAACTGATTAAAAATTAATTAAATATTATTGTGTAGTTAATTAATTGTTTAGGATTTTCCTTTATGTTTCTTCTGTTTACATACATATCATCATAACTTGTAGTAAACATGTTCAGTGCTTGACATTTTCAATGAACACCCTCATCAAAGCAACCCTGTTTACCTCCCGTGAGGGAGTGACAATGGGAAGGGCACGAAATCTCATTGTCCTGCCAAAACCTGAGTTACCTGTTCATATCACATGGGTAGGACACAAGGATCTAGTTCATATGTGGCATGTTCCACAGCATGACTCGGTCGAGGACTGGAACAGCAGCGAGTAGAGCAAGCAGTTCCTGCGGGCTGGTTACTCTGTCAGTGCTGGAACTGGCAATCTCTGGATCATCCATTGGCGCCTTTATTGTTATTTCTGCATTTGTTAAGCACCACTATCTAATGACTAAGCAACATGTGTCATGTGTATTACGAACACGGCGCTTTAGAAGTTGCCATTTTACTTTCTAAGTAAGCCATGCACTTTTAAGAGGTCCTTCAAAGGCGCTATATCTTGGTACATACATGCATAGGGGCCCACATACAGGCAATGGCGGCTCTAGGATTTCTTGTGTGGAGGGGCAAGAGTATTTCCAGAGGGGTGCCACATTCTGACAGTCCACCATACACGGTCCGGGTCCGAGGGGCGCCGGCATATAACCAAGAGGGGTGCGGGAGCCAACCGCCCCCCACGCCTATTGCTAAATCCGCCACTGGGCAGGAACGAACGGAATCTCTGAAGCCGAAAACATTGCATAGGGATTCTTCCGTGTTTCGTGGATTTCAGCGTCAACACAGTCGCACAATCCCATGCTCATGGGCCAAGTCCGCTTCAAATCTCAGGCAAGAAACGAGCTGCCTAATCCGCCAGTGGACCTAGCAACATAAGCATTTCCGCCTATTAGCTCCTCCCATACCTCTAGAATATCCCTTTAAAGCTTACAGTTTAAACCTTTTCTTTTATATTCATTAGGCCTATATGTGTATTTTATACTGTTTTGTCTACCGTTTTGTATATAATTATTTCAGACTGGTCATGGGCCTAATAGCTATATGCCTACTGCAGCATGGCACCTCAGCTTCGCCTTCACTGAAACTTAGTCAGCAGTACTTTATTTGATACAGTAGCCCTATTGCCAGTGACCATGACTGCGGCTCGGCTTTGGTGCGCCATTTGTTATTAGACACCGGCGCGATAGAAGTAGGCCTACTAATTATGACGATTACTATTGCATCAGCCCTTTCCATGCCGAGGCAAGATCAACAATTAATTTACTGTGCAATGTCCGCGTGCGCAGTATCTCCACCGATTTTATAGCTCATATATATTATATCGCCGGGGCCCGACCTTTGGCTGGACCTCTTTTCTAAATATTGCCGGGCTTCCCTGCGGTAGATGCCTGTGATTCTGAGACGCTTGCCTTACTCTTCCTGCAGCCACAAAGACTCCTTTATACCCAGGCATCCAGGGTCGACACGCTCTGCGGATAACTTATATAATAGGCAGCTATACATTCTTAACTGGCGCTACATAAATTACCAGATACACACGCCTATGCAACGAAAGACTCGAGCACCGAAGACAACACGGACGCGGAATTGGACTCGATGGCTACGGATTCGAGTCGGACTGGAGAAGGAAATGCTTGGCTGGACTGGAGCATAAATGCCCTGGAATCGGAATCGGAATTGAGGAGGATCTTGGATTCGGGCTGTCTGGACTAATACACGAGTCTGTCTTTCGTGTGTCTGGATTGTGCTGTACATATTCCCAATTAAATAGTTCTCTGTGTGTTGCAGTGAGTCAGGATTTACAGATAGGAATCAAGGAAAAAACATTTACATAAAAAATAAGTGGGGAAAACATTGGACTGACATATTACTGCTGTTTTATTGGGTCAACTGTTCAACTTTGGGGGCCTAAATGTCATTGCATTGGAATCCCTGGGCGTGCATAAGTAGAAAGAGGAAACTGTTTACAGGAACTCTTTTCTCCCACACCCACTACAAATGCACATTGTCAACCAACTTATGACCCAACCTTTCAAGGCCTACCGCAAAAACGCTTGCTAAACGCGTCCGCGGAGATTCCTCTGCTCCTCCCCAATTATTGAACCCTTTGAAACATAACTCAGATGTAAATTGGTAAGTGTATCTATACTATTATTAACATAATAGAATTTATTTAAATATATGTATATTACTAAAATCTTAACTCTGCTACAAGTTAAAGTAAAATATGAAGAATTTCTGTCCCATGGTTCAGGTGGGAGATCTCAAATCAGAGTTTCCGGATCTCAGAACCGGGGGAACCCTGTGACGTGATTGGCTCACGGCGTCGACCAATCGTAGTTAGGGGCTGCAGCGAACGTGAACTGACCGACACTTAGCGTGCCCAACGCGGCAGTTACGAAAATCACGGACTCGTGAACACTACTGATAGAGAACACACTTCTGTAATGACACTATTAAAGTAGATATAATACATGATTATAAACGTCAAGGTGTAATTTAAGCACTGTATAATATAGGCTGCTACGTACTGTGATGTGATGTAACACGATGTACAATAGTTGCACCGATATTGCAACCGGACTTTGTTCTTCCCATGACATTTGACGCAGCGCTCGTGCATAAGCTGGTGCACTGCGCTTAGCCTAAAGTAGCGCTTTAGAAATTTTCCACATTTGGCTGACTCCTCCCTCCCTCTGCGGATTTCTTTTGTGATTTCCCTGACTTGGTAACATTTTATAAGCAGATCTGAGAAATTTAGGCCTAATCTCGTAATTTCGGAAGACTCGAAGTCTTCAATGCAGAAGAAAAACTCTGTTTGTGTGACGCTTATATAGCGCCGTTTTAACCTCTCAGAGACGATAGGACACGGTTTGACAAACGGAAATCTGACTACAATTAATTAGATCAGCGAAGAAGAAGACAATAGTTTAGAAGAAGAATAGTTTTTGTTAATTAATGCATTATGTTTTTTTAAACTTGAAGAGTAAATGCAACGTTGTCACATTCCGATGCGCACGTGTAGTTGTCTATTTTTGTCTGTAACGTCATCGAGCACGTGGCCCAATGGACGCCCCGCCCTCGCTGCTCTAGCAGTAAATGGACAACTGCATCTGGTCTAGGCTTTTAAAATATAGGCTTTTCGCTTTGTATGACGAAGGAGAAGCTATATGAGAAAATAGAGTCCTTCCAACAGAAATGAGCTTGTATTGCTAAGAAAACGCAATAATCTCAAGACTGCAATAAATTAGAAATGATGAAAAGCAACAGTCTTTGGATATGAAGACAACTCTGTTTGGTAGAATCATTCAAAGAAGAGTCTGATGTGAAAAGAGTCTGATGTGAAAAGAATGTCAACTGACCGAATGCTACACAATGTACCTAACGCAAGATGCCAATGAACGAGAAGCAAAGGAAGACCACGTAGACTGCGCTTGATAGGCGATATAAACGACAACGTAACAAGACTTGGACCAAACGTATGAAAAGCACTAGATAGGCCTATAACAAATTACTGGGCAGAATGAAGATTATTTATGCGCACCTCTGCATTTCCGCCAAATGATTGGCGTTAGGAACTGATGATGATGATGATGATGATTTAACTCAGTGAACACATTTACTGCCGGCTATAATTATGTAGGTCTGCCTACAGTACCACTACGTACGTGGTATTTCTGGACCGTAGGATTAAGCGCCACATTCCCTTTTTGTTTGGCTAATGCCCTGGTCTCCAGCCGTATTGAACATCGCAACAACTCGCTTTTTATTACCATTTCAGAAGCTAACTTGCTGTGACGAAGAAGCTATATGAGAAAATAGAGTTCTTCCAACAGAAATGTTAGCTACATCGGTAAATGTAAGCCTTTATGCGTGAGGATTCCCCGTTGGCGTGCCGAACGTGGCTTATTTAAGAGATTTAAATCTCGGGCTAGTACGATCCGTGCACGGGGACCTTAAAAGGCGTGGCGCCCATTCAAACAGGCAGCGGTGGTGAATTATCTCACCCGATAAATTCATTGCATAATGAGCAGGATCGAGGTCATACGGTCGCTATGTAAAACCTAATACATTTTCATTTAGTTAGACTCTGGAACTATTAATTCCGGCAAATGTTCGCTCTGTAGTCTTATTTCCTCATGGTTTTGCTTAGTAGGTACCATTGACTGACACCTTGAGCATTATTACTGAAGTGCTATAGAAGTTGTTAGATTAGATGGGATGATTATGATTCTAATTTATTAATCTACCATGTTATTATTACCCCACTACGTGTAATTTCCTTTTCTCAAGCTTACCGCCACCTTAACCTGCTGTCGTCTGCGTCGACCGCCTAAAATTAATGGCAGAAATTTGGAAAAATCAAATTAATCCTCGACAAACTTCTGTTTTCGCAAAACGTGTCAGTATTGCTGAAAGAGCTGTTCAATTTTTGCGTAATTGTTGCAGTTCGTTGTCTGCTGCGGTCCTGCGCCGGTTGCCATATTGATCATCAGAAGTCGCAGTCGTCACACGTGACTCAAAAAACACAACATCAGGTAACTCGTTTTCCCCTTTTCCTGGTTATTTTACATTTTCTCGGGTCTTTTCTGCTGAAATTGCTTCAGCTTGAGTACCCCTTTTTGCGGGAGAAGGCTCCTAAACCCGCGTCATGGACTTTAACTGCGTTATGTGCACTGTAACTATTAGTGAGGTTGAAACATCGGGTAGACTCCTCGTTACTGTAGCCGTCTGCACCGGTTTATCTCCCATTTTCTATGCATTTACCCGCAGTGAGCGAAATAGACGTTTTATCGCAGCAAGTGTGGGTTGCACGTGTTTTTGTCTAAACAGTGAACAAAAAACGTGCCACCACACTATTTTGGTAACAGCTGGTTGGGTGTAAACGTCGGCAATATTGCCCGTCCCTTCGTCGACCCCGCCTCCTTTGTGTTCGGCTTCCGTGTGGGGCGATACGGGGTTGTATCCAACTTTTTTGTAGCGCAAAACAAATAATGAGTTTGTTGTGTAATATATATTAATTTCGAAAGAAGCTGAAGATGGGCAGTTTTCTAGGAGTACAAGTTTAGAGTGTGTTTTAGAAGATTGAGGTTCTTGGTGTTGAGTGTCTCAAACTGCCACACGACATTTTAATGATGTTGAAACAGTCTGTTTTTATACTTTTGAGATGTTTGACAACATGTGAAATAATTCTAATTAGTGGACTTACCATTTTTTTTAAAACATAGTTTTAATTTAGTTAAAAAGTGAATTGAACAAAAATGCATTAAAATGGTGAATTTGCATTAAATCTGCTTGCATGCACTAAATTGTAGTAGAGCATATAGATCACAGGTTATAGCTCCCTAAGTAGCACCCAGTGGCTCTAGTACAGTTTAATGCATGCAAGAAGATTAATACAATTCACTGAAATTCAATGCAATACAAAGAGATTTAATGCAGTTTTCCTGCAGTGTAGGGAGATTTAATGTGATGAGGTTTAATGCAGAACTTTGCTGCAGAGCATGAAGGATTAAGCAGAGTTTACTGTGATGCTAGGAGTTTTAAATTTTTAAAGATTTAATACATTTTCATGCAGCTCAGAGAGATTTAATGTGTTTTGATGTGCTGCAATTTACTATGGAGCAAGGAGATTTAATGCAATGAGATTTAAAGCAGTTCACTGCATTGCTGTGCAGCATAATGGAATTTGGTGCAATGATAAGCCATGCAGTGTAAATGTAATGCAACATATGTTGCAATATAAGCCTAATAGAGTTATGTGTAAGTTATGTAGTAGTATAAGTCAGTGCAGTTTGCTGAGAAGTGTGGCAGTGGATGAAAGAGCTGACACTAATGTAGCCAGCACAATCATAGACACAGATTGTCTGGTCAGAAAACACAGTCACTGTGGCCTACACTGGTAAAAGTAATGTCTGGAAACAGCAGACACTACTGTAACCAGAATTCTTCCATAAGTTTCGTTTCAATTGTCTGGTATAAAGCACAGTATAATAAAGCACAGTCACTGTGACCTGCAGCCAGACATTATTGTGGCCTTTTGAAGTAATTGTATAGAAGTGTTTGGTTCTATAGCAGTCATTGTGACCTACAGCCAGGTATTACTGTGGCCTTTCACAAAACTGCCTGGCAGTAGGTGACAATGAATGTGTTTTGACACCAGACAGTTTATGTCTGCAAGCATTCTAGCCACGTTATTATCTGCTCTTAACAGGTGTTACTTTGAGGAGTGGTTACCTCAGAACTGTGTGTCTGTCTGTGCATCTCTCTGTGTGTCTGTGTGTGTGTCTGTGTGTGTATGTCTGTGTCTGTCTGTGTGTCTGTATGTCTCTCCAAATGTATGTGTTTTTGTGTCTGTTTAGTTGTCTGTATGTCTGAATGTTTATGTATTTGTATGTATGTACATCAGACCATACTTCTTTCTTGCTGTCTCTGTGAATCTGCCTGTCTCTCTGTCTCTTTCTGTTTGTGTTTCTGTCTTTGTATATCTGTCTATATTTGTAGGTTTTTGTCTGTCTTGGTCTCTTTGTCAGTCTGTTTGTCAGTTAGTCTGTCCTTATCTGTCTTTCTTAGTTTCTGTCTTTGTCTGTCTGTCTGTGTCATCTGTATGTCTTTGTTTGTGTGTCGTTTGTTGTCTGACTGTCTGTGTGTCTTTTGTTGTCTGATTGTCTGTGTGTCTATCTGTGTGTCTGGTTTTGTTTGCCTTTGTCTGTCTGTCAGTCTTCATGAGTATAGCTGTCTCTGCCTATTTCGTCCGTCTGCCAGCCAGCATCAGTCGGAGTTCTCATTTATTTTGAATGGTCTATAGCATTTGCAATTAAACCCGGCTAGTCTCAGTCTTTTCCCGAAGGGGTGATCTGTTCCAAGTGTCCATCATTTCCAGGCTGCCTTTCGACCTCTTCCACCCCAGTAGAGTATCTGAAAACCAGTCCTGGGTCATTATAATTTCTTCTAGCGTCTTCGAAATCTTGCATAGCGTAAGGTAAGATGAGCTAAGGTAAGTCGATGGTAAGGTAAAGTGAGGTAAAGAAAAGTAAGGTCAAGGTAAGGTACATGTGTAAAGTAAGGTAAATGGAAAGGGTAAGATAAATGAAGGTAAGGTAGAGTATAGGTAGGATAAAAGTAAGATTCATAGGAAGGACAACATTCTTTATTTTAGGGCAAATTCAGTTGGCATATTCAAATGTAAAGAAGTGGTCTATAATCGTTTTGGGGCAACAAGGTTTTAGTTTGATCTTGAGGAGGCTCTGCCTGGGCATAGCCCCACTGGCGCTAAATAAATATTAAAGATAAAGGTACAAGTGCTTTGTGGTTGTAGTGAGGTTGAGTGTGGAGTTCAACAACCGACATCGAACCATGCTCCTCAGCAGCCCTCTGGTAAGCTGAACGTTACCTATAGTTGAAACTCTGAGCTTCGAAGAAGAAGAAGAAGGAGAGCCACCCTTTTAAGCTAACCCAAGATGCAGCCAACGTATGAAGTGTCTTTTTAGCTTCAGCACTCGAAGTTGGGCGCATAAAGTCCTGTCCCTCACCACTGATCCTCCCACAAACAGGTACTTATATCTATAGCTGAGTTGGCTGGGGCCAGAAGTGCACCGAAAACCTCGACAGAATTTCTGCCCTGGCGGCGGCGATTTAAACCGAGACCTTCTGAGAGACGGTCCAGTATGATAAATACTAAACTATCGCGTTTCCCTGCAGGTATGTGACTACCTTCGAAATTCATTGGGGGACGTGTTCCCTCGGTCTCCCCATCGTCTTCGCCCGGTGATCAGCATAACTATGGAGACACTGGGAGGCTGATCGATGGACGGGCGGAGTGACCACTGGTCGAGCACGTACTGGCCAGTTGATAATAATAACGAAGTTGCGGGGGATGGCTGGTGGTCTGCCGGTGATGAGGGATATGGTCAGCGGCGGCATCTGTAGCCAGTTGCCGGTGTGAGACGAATGGAGTTCCGGCGAAAACAGTTCCGAAAAATATTGTGATAGGTTCACGTGACTAGGAAGCGTAAATCTGTTTCTAAGCGAAATCAGACCCGGGCTAAAAGATGTCCGTGAGATGCAGTATTCTGATTGGTTCACGTGACCTGACCGAATCTTTGGCCATGTTGCGTGCCCTTCAACAGACGAGGACCACACAAGAGCTCTCTGGGCAGCAGTGAATGAAGCCCCCAGGACTCGAAGAGACCGCGTGGCTGACCAAGAACCACATGGACTAGATAGAGTAGTTGAAAGTTGATCTTGAATGTCGTGGTTTTGGGCTGAAAACTGCTTGGAATAGAGGTCAGGACAGCAAGGCATGGCGTCACATCATCGATAAGGCTACCAGACAGACACAGACAGACAGACAGACAGGCAGGCAGGCAGGCAGAAGTCGTAACTGTAAACTCGAAATTTCTAAAGCGCTACTTAAAAGCTAAGCACCAGCTTATTCACGAGCGCTGCGTCAAGTCCGTGAGGTTGTCCAAAGATGCCTTGTCAAGAGTCGAGTCCGGTTGCCAGGAGACGAGAGAGAGAGAGGAGGGAGAAGAGGCTGGGGTGGGTTGTGAAATCGGTTTCTGCAAACAGAAATGTTTTGTCTAAACAATTTGCTGTCCCTTCGTCGTTTAAATAATTTTAGAATTCACCTCCCTATGTTCTACCAAAAGTGGGCGAAGTCGGAACTGTCTTCGCTCCGGAAGAGATTTTGCACCACGCCGGGCAGGACGGACGGACGGAAGGGGGAAGCTGCTGCTGCATTCGCTTGGAAAAGATGATGACCAATCCAGCGAAGAGGCGAACGCACTGGCACTCTTCCGCCGATTCATACTCCTCCGCCTCTATTCCTCCCACTCCTCCTCCTTTTCTTCCTCCTCCTCCTCCTTGTCTTACTGCTGCGTCTTCTTCCTCCCTCCTCTTATGCCTCTTCTTCTCTACCCCCTTCTTTCTCGTCATCTTCCTGCTGTGCAGCTTTCTCTTCTTCCTCACCCTCTCTCTTACTTCTCTTTAACCTTTTTTCCTCCTTTCTGCTGTTCATCTTCTCGATCCTCTTCATCTTCCTGTCCTCTTCATCTTCCTGTCCTCTTCATCTTCCTGTCCCTGTCTGCTGCACCCTTGCCCCTCCTTTTTGTCCTCTCCTGGTCTTCGCTTCACTTCCTGCTCTGCTCAGCTGCTTACCAAGCGTCGGCGTTGATGAGATTGTGTCGCAAGATGGCAGCAGTTGGCGCCGACGGACGCCGGCTCCACCTAGCGTCGGTCGTCTTCGTCTCCCTCGCCGTTCGCCGGCGACGTTATTGTGACGTAACGCATTCGGTGCTGTTTATGCGTCTGTGTTTTGTCTGCCTATGGGTCTCTGCCCCTGTATTGTCTGTCTGTTTGACTGTGTCCGTCCGTCTGTGTCCGTCCGTTCGTCCGTCTGTCTGCACTTCATCTGTCTTCCCGTCGGCCTGTTTGTGCGTCCTTGTGCTATCCGGCCAGTGTAGCAATGGACTCGTTACAGACCGACGGACCATATGTTTCGGCGGCGGAGGCGATGCAGGTAAGTCGGTGCTCAGTAGCGCCAGTCATCGTTGTCGTCTAATCGTCGGGAAGGGAGAGCAAGCGACCGACCGACCGAGCAGTCGTCGCATCGATCCGTCAGAGGCGGCCCTGCTTCTCGGCCGCCCGCACGCCCGCCCGCCCGCCCGCACCAACGGTTGGGCACCTGTTGATGATATTGCTGAAATCCAGCACCACGACGGTGCCCCGGCTTTCGCCAAGCGGTTTCCGGTTTGGCTTTGTGTGGTTGTTTCCTCGACGTCGTCGGGATATCTGTGTGCGTGTCCGCCGCCTTGACAGCGCGCGTGTAGCGTCTGGAGGCGTAACGGTATCGCTGTTGAGCACGTTGAGCTGTCTGGATTAGCCAACACCGTGACGGACTCAACCATATGGATGCAGTGGTTTCTGATGTGACACCAGAAATGCCTTCGATCTTTGGTGGACACATTTCGGGATTCGTAACGGATTGTTCGCGCAGGATTGACAGTGTTGTGATCCAGATTGTCCAGGTCTGTTTGGATGGCTTTGTGTGACTGTGATCTTCCTGGTTTTCATGGTACTGTGATGTTTTGGATGTTCAGATGATGGTCTGTCGAAGACTTGGAAAGGTTCGGATGAAATCGATTGTCACGACTTGAACTTGAACTACTTACTCTGAGAAATTTTGTGACACGTGGACTCTGATGCGAAACTGTTGCTGAAGGGGAAGTCTTCCAGAATTTTTGCAAATTGCAACAGTAGCTTCAGAGTCTGATTGGTCGTTGGAGAACAGTTTGTTCAGAGTTTGAATTCCCACAGATGCAAAAATTTTACAGTTGCTGAAGATGAATTTCTCCATCACGTTAGTTTCCTTGAGTTGTTAAACCATGCCAAGTCGGAGAAGAGGATTCAGGAGTCTTTGTGAAGTGATGTGTTCAATACTGAATTCCCAGAAATGCTTAAACTGAACAGTTGCTAAAGATGACTTTCTCCATCACTTTTGTTTCCATCAGTCTTTCGAACGCTTTGAAAAATGATGTGTTTAAGTTTTGCATTGCCATAGGTGATGTTCAGATTGAGCACAGATCCAGATTTTGCTGATAAGGAACGTGCTTTACTTCCACATGTTGGGTTTAATAGACAGCCTCTCAAAATTGGTGTTTCAACTGCCGCAAGTGATGCTCAGAGTATGCAAACATCCTTCTTGCATTTAGCCAATGCTTGCAAGTGAAGAATTTGTCTTTCAGCCTAGAGACGTAGATGATAGCAACTGTTACAAGTCAAGATTTCACCGTAAGACAGCGGATAACAGGCGCTCGCGAGTCGAGAGTTCACTTTTTGGATTAGAAACGGAGAGGAAGAAGAGCCTTTGTGCGACGTTTACCAAGGTGTAGAGCTTCATTTCTTGTGATCTTTCTGTGCCACATCACATGCTGCCAGGAGACATCTTCTACTTCTCTGCGAACTCATTTGTCCTCTGTGTTGACCAGACTCAAGAGAAAAAGGTGAAAGAGAAAAAGGCAAGTTACGACGTCGGCAGCTTTTGCCGCATTATGTCGTCTTGGTAAACCGAAAATCATACCCCAGCTGTTTCGGTAAATCTTACCTGTTTAGGTAAACATTACCTGTTCAGGTAAAACTCAGCTGTTCAGGTTCATTCTACAATTATGTCGTCTTGGTAAACCGAAAATCATACCCCAGCTGTTTCGGTAAATCCTACCTGTTTAGGTAAACATTACCTGTTCAGGTAAAACTCAGCTGTTCAGGTTCATTCTACAAGTTTATGTGAATGCTACCTATTCAGGTAAATCCTACCTGTTAAGGTAATAGCTTACCTGTTCAGGTATCTCTGATCTGTTCTTAAGTACTACGAGTATTATTGCTATGCTTGAGCCACTCATTAACACACCCAACCACTCACTCACCTGGTCAAAAAATTGGTTGAATAATTAACTTGAATGTATTTCAGTTGGTCATGCAGCCAGCTAGCCACTCATTCAGTCTGTCGTTCATTCATTTTGTCAGCCATATGTATAATAATTAATTAATTAATTAATTAATTTCAGGTCATCACACCAAAGACCCCAACGTTGAACCCGAACGCAGATGTCTTTCACAGCCTCAGTCCGCTTGCGACTATGCCGCCCGACTACCTATCCACCTCTTCCTCTGCGTCTTCCTGGACCACCGCCGAACCAGTCCAGCTGCAGCCTCCAGCGCCATCCATCACCAGCCTCCCTGGTACGTAGGGGAACGCAGAGGAGGGAAGGGTGCATAAAGTAAGCAAATAAGGTATCTAGTTTTAACAACAGCAAACGTATAAGATAAAAATTTTATTTATTAGCAAATGAACAGAAATTTGAGTTATAAAAAGCAATTTTAATGTTAACAATTTTTCTTTATTATTTTGAATAATAATAGCATTAATAATGAATAAACAAATACTCCGGAAGCTCATCATGATGCTGTCTTTGGGAGTCATATCAAGAACTGCCTAATGGAAGAGAACGAGAGCATTTTAGAACAGAGAAGAACAGTCCCATACTAGCCCAGGGAGGCAGCCATGGGTATAATGTTATGGCTTCAGTTTCTCTGCCTCGGCATACGAGGGCAATTCTTTACATACCTATAAGAAGGTACTGTAGTGTTATAAGGAGTTTCTTTTCTATAGGTAAATTAATTTTGGGAGATATGTCCCCCGCTGTGTAAGTAAGTAAGTAAATAATACATTTGTTTACGTGCCATATGTCTGTTGGCTGAGCGAGGAATCACAGGTGTGGACAAACAGACAAACAATGAAATACATAACACAGCAAACAACTAAGGCAATATGCACAAGCACAAAGGCTGGCATACAGAATGACACTCGACCACAAAGACAGACGCAGAGAATGGCACATAAACACAGAGGTAGAGGCACACAGATTCCTACGAAACATGGAACTGTTGTTGGAACACATATAGTACAACTACATCTAGAACACCCTGTGGTGATCTAAAAGTAATGGCACTGCTCTATCTTTATTTGATTGATTTAAAAAGATTAAAGATTTCATCATCAGTTTATATCCCACATGGTCATCAGCAGGGTTCCAGTTGCTCTCGCTTTCATGGCGCTTATCAACTTATCTTCACCTACGACTATCAGGGTTTAGTTTAGGATTTCAGATCATACTATTTAGGCTGACCTTGAATTGGAATAGTTGTTTTTCTGCAAAGATAAATTTATACAAAGATAACAATCTGATTAGATTAGGTTATTAAGTTTAGTGCTAGGAGGCCATTAGGACTTCAAAGTCTGTGTTCCAAGAAACCAGAAGATCAATGGATGAATAAAATATTCTTCAGTTTAGGCTTCATCAGGTCTTGCTGTCCTGGATGAAGAGGACAGGCATCTGATCGCCTGCTTCCGGGCTCGGAGGTAGGTCTGAGAGTAAAACAGTGAAACCAGTCCGCGCCTCCGTGCCATTCCTGGGTGAAATATCTTTCAGTTGACCCTGACCGTATCAGAATTCATGTAATAATGAAGCACATTATTACAAGTCTTCAGTGTATTTATGATGGCTTTAATAATAAACTACTAACATTAACAATGGAAAATGAATAAAGTGAGTTTCTTTTTGTAGGTAACCCCCACGTGGCAGTGAATGGAGAGGAACTGGCCGCAGGGGGCGTTGTCCAGATGGCTGTTGTCTACCCTCCTCAGCCGTCAACCCCTGCTTCATCCCCCGTCGGATCCGAGTATGCCTCTACAATGAACGGATGTCGGATACAGGATGATGCGCAAGCGCTGTTTGCCTCCGGAGCCGACACAAGGACTGCCACAGGTCATCTGCAAGCTGCAAACCCACAAAGTCTTAAGGCTATCCAGTGAAATCCGGCTGCATTCTTATTATTATCTGTGTAATAATGACCTTAGATGCTTGGTCTGTGGTCCATTTACTACATTAAGAAAAGCTGACATTTAATGTCAGCACCATCTCGTGAATAATATGAGAAGAGAAGCAGCTAGCTAACAGGGAACAACAGGGATTTTCCTCAGAAGAGACGGGCTGCTGAACTAGCATGCAGCCGCTCTGCACAGGTGGGCTAGTTGTAACAGTTAGCGTCCGATCCAGGTCTGACGGTTGATGCCATGTTCAGAATTCCTGGCTGAGATTGCACTGAGGATGAGGAATGCGGAAAACTTAATCTAATCTAATCTGTTTAATTTTAATCTAATCTATTAAATCTGTAAACTGTTAGGATTCATTTAGCTCTTGATGCCGTTCACAATGATTTTTAGCATTCAGTGGAAATGCAGTACATGTGCATTACCTTAATCTATAACCTTGACTTTGATCACTACCTGTACAATAACTATTACCTTGACCTTTTACCTTGACCTTTCACTCTGACCTTGACCATCCTTTTACCTTGACTTTTATCTTTTTTGTTTTATCTTGACCATTTCTGTGATCTTAACCATTATCTTTGCAGATGAAATGGGTCCTCTGGAAGACTTTGTGGAGCCAGGACAGTTGCGAATGATGCTGAAACGGCAGCTGGAATACTACTTTTCCCGGTTCGTTGGATATATATATATATATATAAAATCGACTACCAGAACCTGCTTTGTGGGACCCTTCTCTTTCTCCGATCTTGTTTCATAAACAGTTGAAGACTTATCTTTTTCCAGCTACCTGTGCTTTGAGTCAGATTCATAAATTAGCGCAATATAAATATCTACATTTTAAAAATAATAATAACATTTGTGCGCATATGCAGTATCTTGCAATTTAGCTTTTGACAGATACTTAAGAAGTGGTATAATTGATACACACACATACATGCAAATACTAAATCGTATGCATGCTGGAAACTTGTCTTTGGCAGCCATTTGAAGATCTGCCTTATGTGGAGGAGGCTGTGTTATTACGAGATTATTTCTGTGACTGAACTAATTTTGAGATCCGTGTCCCTGACCCAGTTATAGCAGAATCCTTGGTATAATGAAGTGTGTAATAATGGGTCTCCAGCGTATTTATATGTGGTGTCCGGGCTTGCATTTTGGCTTAAATTCTTTTTCACCTTTTGGCAGTTCAGCCTGTCGTTTTGAGTAAGAAATGCGAAGAGGTGCTATATAAATTGCGAGTTATGTTACGTTGAAGGGAGAATTTGGCAAGTGACACTTACCTCGTATCTCAGATGGATGCAGATCAGTTTGTTCCAATCACAACGGTTGCTAATTTCAACCAAGTGAAGCGACTGACACGCAACATCGATCTTGTGGTCGAAGTCCTACGAGGTTAGGATTCTTTCTTTTTCACATATCTATGCATACATGTAAACAAGACACTTGTAGCCATGGTCTCTGGCAATTTAGTACAGTTAGACAGGACAGTCGTTCTTTGGTCCATTCAGTACAGTTAGATAGGACGGTCGTTTTTTGGTCCATTAGTACACTTAGGTCGTTCTTTGGTCCATCTAGTACAATTAGACAGGATGGCGTTCTTTTGTCCATTTCATACAGTTAGACAGGACGGTCATTCTTTGGTCTATTTAGTACAGTTAAAAGGCGGTCTTTCTTTGGTCCATTTAGTGCAGTTAAAAGGCGGTCGTTCTTTCGTCCATTTAGTACACTTAGACTGTCATTCTTTCGTCCATTTAGTACACTTAGACAGGACAGTTGTTCTTTGGTCAATTTAATACAGTTAGTCAGGACGGTTATTCTTTCATCCATTTAGTGCAATTACACAGGATGGTGGGTCGATATTAGAGATTAGCGCCGGGCCGGGCCAAGTTCGTGGCAGGCTAGGCCGGGCTGAGAAGTTTTGACCCACATTTTTTAAAAGCAGTATTGCTTTTCACATTTCTCAGTTCTTGTGCAAAACTGCTTTCGTGATATTTTGCTATTAGATTTTGTCCATTTCGTAAGTTTAAGTTAACATTTTAAAATGTCTAATACTTACTTACACTGAGGTAGTAATTACTGAATATTAAGCAAACAATCTGCGGTTAATGGCACTCCATACCGATTAGAGGTAAGCAGCAGACCAGGCAGGGCCAGGCCAGGTCAAGTCACAGTTTTTGTGACGCGGGCCGGACCGTGCTGGACGCGAGCCGGGATTTTTCCAAAAGTGCCAAAGTAGTGCACAGATGCCCTGGGCAGAATAGACCAATTTATTATTTTTGAAATTATTATTACTATTATTGTTGTTGTTGTTGTTGTTGTTGTTATGCTTTCTGGTGCATTGGGTTGTCCTTCAGAAACAATCTTCCTCATCATACCCAATGTATTTTGCAATTATGGTGATGAGTAGAGTATCAAAAACTGAAACCGAACCCAAAAATTAAACTGAAACCTAACGAAAAACCGAAAGTGTATCTCTGACCGTTCTGCTTCAGAATCCGGTAATGTTCAAGTTGATGACACGGGTGAGAAAGTTCGACCCCTGCACAAGAGATGTATTGTGATATTACGCGAAATTCCAGACTCAACGCCAATTGAGGTGAGTTACGCTGCACAGTTTCAAAGTTCTTATTGCAGTTTGTTTAAAAATGGTGTGAATATTTTCAGTTATCTTCTTGTAAGTTTGTATCATGTTCTGAAATGTTCTGACTGAGCTGAAATGTTCTTTCAAGTTCTGATTATGTTCTAAAACGTTCTGACCATGCTGATTAATGTTCTTTTAAGTTCCGGTTATGTTCTAAAATGGGGTGCACAGTAGTTTAGTGGTAAGCTTGCTGATTTATCAATTGATACATTGGGGGGTTCAAATTACCAGCAGGGCAAAGATATTTCAAGATTTCTGCTGTACATGCACCCCTAGTGAAATCGGCTTTAAAACAAGTACTCTTACTGTTGATGGGAAGATCAGATGGCATGGGAAAGGACTGGCCACCTGCCTTTATATGCCGAAGCAAAGAAAATGAAGTCGTAACATGGCTGCCTCTCAGGACTAGTTTAAGCGATTGTTCTTCTTCTGTGTTCTAAAATGTTCTGGTTCTGTTTTAAATTGTTCTGACTGCTCACAAGTGTTTTGACTGTGTTCTTCGACATATCGTTTTCCAGGAGGTGGAGAAGCTGTTTGCCAGTGACTCCTGTCCACCATTCATCAGTTGCCAGTTTGCCCACAACAACAGTTGGTATGTGACCTTTGACACAGAAGAGGATGCGCAGAGGGCTTACCGTTACCTTCGAGAGGAGGTCAAGACTTTTCTTGGGATGCCGATAATGGTGCGTAACATTTTCGTTTTTGTAAAGGCAAAGAAGGTAAAAATGATGGTTCATTTTGTTTTTTGTTTTGTAAAGGTAAAGAAGGTATATAAAGAAGACTAGAGTTAAAGAAGGAAGAGGTAAAGATGGAAAGAGAATATCTGCATTGCTTTTTGATTTTTATAAAAGTAAAGAAGGTTAAGAAAGGTAAAGAAGGTGTAGACAATGGTGCATTGCTTTTGCGTTTTCTGTAGAGATAACAAAGATTAAGGTAAAAAAGGTAAAGAATGTAGTTTGGCTTAAGAGTTACTACCATTGATGGATGCCTACGATAAGGGTGTGATAGAAGTTTCCATAGTAGGTTGTTTGGTTTGCCGTACATGAAATGCCATCCATTTCAGGTTAGATTATTATTATTGTCATTATTGTTATTGTTGTTATTTCTGTATTTATTAGGCGCCTCTAGATAATGACAGAGCATCAATCGATGGTGTTGAGCAATTGTAAGTGAAAGACTTGCTCAAGGTTCGTCTACAGTGTCTGAGGGTGGAATCGAACCCACACACTCCGCGCTGCAAGGTGAGCGTTCACTCCAAACGGCAACTTTGTAACACCAGATTAGACTTTGCTGTGCTTGCTAGTGTTACATCCACAGTGCAAAACCATCACTTTCAATGGTGTTTTGTCCTTCAGGCGCGAATCAAGGCGAAACCATTGCTTCGGAACTCCTATCTGACGAAAGAGGCAAATTCTGACTACTCGCCAAACATCTACCAACAGCCTAAGTTTTCCTACACGTCTCCAGTGCCCAGTATTCAGTACATACCTCCACAGGTAGGACGCGGGTTAAAGCTCTGCTGCATAGAGAATCTGTAATCGTTTGCCTCTGTATATACATTAAAATTGTGAATATTCCTGATTGCTCCAGTATAAACGCTGTCAGTTTATCTGAAACTCTATACAAAGCTAGATTTTTGTACAGTTAGCTTTCATACAGCGAGCTGTATATAGAGTTAGACTTTTGCGTTGAATTCTGTTTTCAATTAGGCAGTACAATTTGTGTTGAATTTGATATTTTCTGCATGGTATTCATTTTTATGTTAAATTTTTATGACATTTATTATTAAAAGTGTGTTGACTTATTTGGATTTTTATGCTATTTTCTGTAGAATTTGCCCTTTTTCACTCCACACGCCAGTGTGTCTCCAGTGTGGTCAGCCAGCGTTGTTTACTATGATCCAGGAATGGTAAGACCTGTTTTTAAATTTACCAATTTGTGATTGTAGTTTTATTTGCTTTTATTAATCCCTCGGAACAGAAAATTTCTGGAGATTAGGAACTACAGTTAGAACAGCAGCTACTCATCAAGTTTTTTTGCTTCAAATTTGCATTTCTGTGACTTTGTGACCATTGCAAATTTCTGTAGTAATATTGAGACACATTAGCAGATTGGTTGAGTGCTCAGCTTGTAACTTGGTTGTTTGAGCTTTGATGAGATCTTTACAGGAAGAGATCGTTTATGTTCTAATTTTAAGGATCATTTTAATCTGAGGAATCATTTATATTCTGATTTGAGGGATCATTTATATTTTGATGTGGATCATGTATATTTTTTTATCTGAAGGATCATTAATATTTTAATTTGAGGGGTCATTTTAAAACTGTTTTGGTTTCATTTATATCTTAATGTGAGAGACTGTTATATTCTAATTTAATGGATCATTTATGGCTTAATTAAAGGTAGTGTTTATATTTTGAGGGATCATTTATATTTTAATATTTATCCTGGTTTTCTTCCAACAGGCATTTGCAGCTAATGGCTATGTACCCACTGCTACCTTTACTCCACCTCCACCTAATCCTCCACAACCCCCTGCCCAGCAGTGTTCCACAGTTGGCCCGGAACTTCAAAGCCCTCGAAGCAGGTAAGCATGTCAACCATGAGGTTGGAGCTTCAAATCCTTGCTAGTGGAACTAAAAGATGCTTATTTGAGTACACTGGAACAACCTTATCTTCGGCAGCAACATGATGAAGAAGCGCATTTTAACGAGGTTGTTAGAACGAGGTCACTGTGTAAAGCTGAACTAACGGTGTTATGTTGGAATCCTTTTTTTTATAACGAGGCTTGTTCAAGGAGTTCCTATGTATTTGTTTATTTCACTTGTCATATGTGCAAAGACATGATGCTTAACTTTTGGTTCACTAGTGCCCATAGCAAACTCAAAGTTTCAAATTTTGAATAGATCATACAGAATTTTTAATTTTTGTGCAATAGTTTAGTGGTTTACATGATGAAATGTCAATGAAGAAACTGGGGTTTCTTATCCTGTGCTAGGGTAGAAGGATGTTTTGAGATTTTTCTTGCATTTGCACCTGCTAGCAGACTTGGCTATGAAATGAGTACTCTGACTGCACACTGTTGGTGGGAAGATCATGTGGCGGGGTAGAGGACAAGCCATCTGCTTTTACATGCCAAGGCTGAGAAAACGAAGTCACTGTTACGCCACATAATGTGGCTTACTCTGGTTGCGGTTGTTTTTCGTTGTTCAGGTACCAGTTTTATTGTTATTCTGGTTGAGTTTTTTAGTTATTCTGGTTGCAGTTTTTGCTGATTCTAAGACCTGCTGTTTTTCATTTTCCTGGTGGCGGTTGTTTTTCGTTTTCCAGAGGCATGAAAACTCGATTCTCTGGTCGTGGGGGGAGCCTTGATCATGGTGACATGGGGGACCTCGATTACCCGTATCGTCGCAGCTGGCAGCAACCCTCAACCAGAGATGATGATTACCATTCCAGCTATGACCTCAGGCGTCCACCACGTTACGCCAGTGCCAGGGGCCCTCCACGGAACCAGGGCGCGCGGTCAGAATTCTTCCATGGGGGTCTGACCCACAAGGCCCCACCGATGTCCCCACGGACGGGAGTGGATCATCGCTGCTCTGGCGGTCGGCATCCGATGGGAGTGGCACGGTCCAGCTACAGCAGTGACAATGAAGTTTTTCACTACGGGTCGACGGGTGCTGCCTCGGCGGCGGCGGCGGGAGCAGGAAGCCAGGGCGGCCAGACGACGGGGCTGAGACCTGAGGGAGCCTCTGGAGGACAGGCAGAGGCTGGAGGCAGCTCATCGGAGGCGACTGTGGTGCAAGGCGCAAGGGACATGGCACTGCCTCCAAGGTAAGGGAAGGAGGATTGGGTGCAAGTTTGAGGGAGAGAGATTGATTGAAGGAGTGGTTGAAGGAGTAATTGAAGGAACGATTGAAGGAGTGGCTGAGAAAGACTGATTGAGGTATGGAAAGGGGATGGGAAAGGGATTTATCGAGACTGATTAATGGAGTGCTTGAAAGAGGAATTGAAAATTGATCAAAAGAGGATTAAAGTCTGAGTGATTGAAGTTGAATTAATACCTAAGCAATCAATTCTGTGATTGATTCTGTGATGGAAAGAGTGATTGAATTCTGATTGTTTAACTGATACTGACTGATTCAAAGATTTGATTAACTTGGAAAGATCGAAAGTCAAATTAAATGTGATAGGATCATGGCAGGCTAGATTATAATCACATGAATTCTAATCAGGTAGATCATGATTAGATCGTTGATGATTAGATCAATAACTTTGAGACTGTCTTGTCTTTCCTTTCTCAGGTCTGGTGGAAGTTACAAGAGTCGAAGGAGAAGTCGCCCAAGTCTCTGCGAAATGGCCAAGGTAAGGATCTCTGTGGCGTAAAGTAGCAGAACATTTATTTAGCTCCTTTAAATTGGAGGAGTGTGCTTTAATGACCTGGAAATTGTGAGAACAATTTCCTAATGCAAAATTATTATTATTTTCTGTTTTTTTTTTAATTCACCAAGGTACATAATTATGATCCCTTGGGTCTAGAAGACTGAAAATCATTATTACTATTACTATTATTGTTATTATTGTTATTATTATTATTATTACTATTATTATTATTACTAATATTATTATTATTACTATTATTATTACTATTATTATTATTGTTATTAAAATTATAACATGCCAAAGCAAATTGTAGGTTCTATAGTGCCAGTGTCTAATGCACAAGGCTTCAACCGATGGTACAGTACACTAAAATCAATCCGCCATAAATCAATCCGCCATCAGGTTAATATCCAGAAAGTCAGTCCACTGAAGCAGAGGGACAGCCGGTTGGGGTAAACCAGCTAAAAGAGGTAAGTCTTAAGTTGAGGCCAAAATGACACAGGAGACTGAACAGAACGAATAAATGCAGAGTCAGAATAGGAATGCGAATCTGATATGCAATTAGTTGGTCGCCAGGTGATAACGCAGTTTGATATTCCATTGTTTGAAAGCCAGTGAAAAGTAGTAAGTTTTAAGGTGTTTCTTGAAGGAAGATAAAGAATTGATGCAATTTGTATTGCGATAACGGCACCGTAGAAGTTATTTGATGAGACTGGCATTATGATGAGGTGTTAGTGCTGTATTTGGTCAGGGCTAAAGTACCATCGTTTTCGGATTGCTTATCCGCTGTAACCTGTCATCCGATCTCAAAGGTGTCGCCGTTCTTGACTGGTTCTCTCCGAAGGATTGTGATTTTGAAATGTGATTTTGATTAGAAGCGACCATCGATTGATGTTTGGTGCGTTATGATTAACACACTATAGAAATTTCCAGATTAGATTAGAATTGTATAGCGCCTTTTAGGTCACCAGCTGGTTTTCTTTCTGCTAGAATTCGGGATCTGGAGCTCAGCCGAGCGTCACAGCTGTGTTCGAACTGCAAGAGAAATCCTTTCCTCCTCTGCCTGGATCTGTGGTCAGTTTGTGCTGTCTCTTTACCTGTCTTTACATGTATATATGTTTGTATGTGTCTTTATGTCTGTCTTTTTGCTTCTAAGTGTCTAAGCATGTGGCTGTTTCTTTTACGAGAGACTTTTATTACAGTTTAATAACATATTACCTTACTGTTATTTATTTAATCTAACCATACTTTACCTTACCTTATTGATTATCTTACTTATGTTACCTTACCTTGCTTTACATTACCTAACTTCAGCTGCATGTCATGTAAAGATTTTATCATGAAACTGCTTGGACTGTGTTTGCAGAAGTTGTCTGTGCCACAGAATGACAAGTTTGAGAGTCGCATTTCCGACGTCGTCCGTGGAACAGTTGCGAAGGCTGAAGCAACGAAAAGCAACCATCAGTCGCCAAATGGGACAATGCCATCAGTTGCCGCCGCTGTCACTGTCTCGTTCGCTGACGTTCCGACATCTACTGCCGCCACTGCCTCGCCATGCTCCAACGACAAGGAATCGGTTTCTGCTGCCATCTCTGCTGTCGATGTCAGCCCGGTGCTAACTCCACAGGACTCGCCTCACAGGTCTAATCTAATCTAATCCATTCATAAACTTCTATAGCACCATTATCGTAATGCCCAAGGCATGAGTCGATGGTCGCTTCAAGTGAAAATCGCAATCCAAAATCATAATCAGTTGGAGAAGCTGTGTCGAATTCCATTAGGTCAGAGAAAGTAAGTAAGAAAGTAACTTCTAAGTACTTTGCATGTATGTATGCATTTAAAACCGCTATCACTAGATAAGGTCCGTGAGGCCGGTCCAATGGATTATGCTGCCTGAAAAGCTGAGAGTTTAGCAAGAGTTTAGAGACCTGAGGAGGAATGTCAGAGGGGACAGAAGCCTGCAGTGAATTCGAGAGCATGAGACGAGCAAAACTACTGAATGTGCTTTCTGGGTATTGACCAGATAGTGGCTTGGTTTTTATGCACCATTGGTTGATGACTTGTGCATTAGACAACGGCGCTACAGAAGTTGCTAATTACTAACAAGACTAGTGTCTCTGATTGGTGCACCGTAAATGCTGTTAATTTCTCTCAAACTGCATATTTATATTTCTGAACTTTTGCGTTACATCATTTGATTTTTCCTTTTGCTGCATGTGTTTTGCATGTTTCTTTGCAAAGTATGGGCATTTGTCTTGCACCAGTAAAGCTTACTTACCCGCTCACTTACTGAAGAAGCCTGGGATGGAGGGCTGAGTGAGCGTCAGGTGCAACGGCATTTCACATGTAGTTGCCAATACAAGTACTAACCATACTCTGGTTTAATTTATTTCACTGGGGCAAGCTTTTACTGTATGTGTGTTTGTTTGTTTGTTTTGTATATCTGTATGTATGTATGTATTTATGTAGCGATCTATCCATCTGGGCTTTTGTAGAGTGCATTTTAAGGACCTCTCAAACTGCTGTGAATTCAGAGATATAAACAGGTGCATTTTAAACATAAGGAGAGAATGTGACTTGAGCTGAGTTGAAAGGAACAGAACATATGTTTACAGGAAGACTGTTTCAAAAGGAATGGACCAACTTAAGGTTTTGACCTGAGTTGAACTGACTTTATTTTCAGAAACAAGAAAGCTGATGATGGAATCGAAAAGTTCGTCGTGCCAGAGGTCACTGGAACACAGCCGACCAGTTCCTCACCAAACTCTACCTCCACCTGCTCATTCAGTTTGATCTCAAACCAGCCTTTATCCGAGGTTAGACGAAACCTGTCTTTCTCTTCTCTTTATGTTTTTTCTTACCCATGACAGCCCGATTTCTGGTTTCCCCTACAGATAACGACCCAGTGTCGCCAATGGATTGTGATTTTTGCCTACGGTTTCACTTGAATCTACCATTGGCGGATGCTTCATGCATTGTGATAATGGCTCTAGAGAAGTCATTAGAACAGATTAGAATCCCACTTGCAGAATTGCGTACCATCATTGGTGTATGGAGACTCGGAGCTTTAACTGGTGTCTTTGTCGATATGTACGCATGTATCAAGACGATTGATTTAGCACCTTTTAGGTAACTCAGAGAAGTGCTGATTAATAAATTAATTATTTTATTACTTATTTATTTAAATTGATTAGTTACCTGCTTCAAAGGACGAGAGTAGCAAGTCTTCTCAGAAGCTGAGCTACGCTCAGATGGCGCTACGGGGAAAGGAGCGTCAGGGAGCCAGAACATCATCGAAACCCGGTACCAACGACACCCAGTCACCTTCCGCAGCTGCCACCCCGCATCTGGAAGCTGCAGTGGCTCCATCTGTGCGCAGAGCAGAGTCCAGGGACTCTCCCGTACGATGTGCGAAAAACGGTGCAGTGCACCGCCAGTCGGAATGGCCGGAAAGCGGATGCCGCGTGCTGCGGGGCCACGAAGCGCGAAAGTGCGAAACGGTCTGAATGATTCCTCTGCCACTTGATGACACGATTATTTTTCTAAAAATGGATGTTGAGATTGGAAAGTCTGCCACTTTTCCGCTGATGTATTTTTGACGAGAGATGTCCAGGAATGTGGTAATACAACATTGGATGGAGAATTTTAAGTTTCTTTTTTTGATTTTTGTTTGTTTTTTGGCCTGTGTTTCTTTTTGTTTGGATTCTGATCTTTGGAATAAACCGAGCAGTATTCATTGTTCAGTGAACAGCCATGCAATGCGCCTTAACAACACCTTTAAACGTGACAGAACTTTCTGTGCATTTGAGTTTTGGAATACTGTTTAGTTCTGGTGTGCTGATAACTGAGCAAGCCGTTCAGAGAGAGCAAGCTGGTTTTTGAACTTGGCTTACGGCTTCATGGAGTGGCTAGTCTTGTTTTGTAAGGTGGTAGTTTTATTTGTGGAAGGAGTTTACCTCTAGAGACAAAGTGTTCCTCAGCCATTTTAATTTTGTGTTTAATTTTAACCTACTGTCGAGTGTTCTTCCTTGCGACATATCTACTCAGAAGCCCTGTGCAAAGCGGGATTTATTGAATTTTGATTTGTTTGTGCTGAATTAGCCATGGTTAAATGGCTAAATTATGTATAGCTAATGAATGGCGTCTTTTGTTTTGTTCTGTTCCATTTGACTGAGGGAAATTCCACTGCGTCGCTGGAAAATTTTGAAAGTTTAAAAAATATTTGTGAAATATATGATGTAATTTTTGATGCAAATTGTTTTCGTTGATGTTGTATGAAGCTTTGTTCATTGTTTAAAGTTATTTGAGGATTTGTTGTTACAGTGGTTGAAAACACAGATTCTTAATGGAATGTACTGTATCTGAACTTGGATTTCATTGTTTGCAGTGGTATTCCCCCCTTTGTATTACCACCAAGAACAAACTGTACCATTACTCTTGAATGACCCCAACTGCCACCGTGAAAGAACCAAACCCAAAAAGAACCAAACTGATGTATTACAAACCAACCCTATACAGAACCAACCCCAAAAGCCAAAACCCAAAATACAACACTCAGACCCAAACCCAAAAAGAACCAAACCCATTTATTGTGAACCAAACCCTATAAGAAGCAACGAAAAGAACCAAACCCAAAAGTCGAGACCAAAAATACAACACTCAAAAAGAACCAGACATAATGAGAACCAAACCCAAAAGGGACCAAACCCAAAAAGCAAAACCCAAAATACCACACTCAAAAAGAACCAGATCCAAAAACAACCAAACCCAAAAAGAACCAAACCAAAAACACCAAACCAAAAAAGAACCAAAATTGTGGCGTGCCCTCAGTTATTACCACTAAAGCTCGCACTTATTATCTGGCATTGTGGTACAATTTCTCTGACAAGAAAACCTGGTGAAATAGCTGCAAACGTCCGGCCACATTATTGTCTGCTACGTGATATCTGCTAAAACAGCTACGGTCTATTTGTACATGTTCAACTACTTAAACCAAACTCTGTATATATTCGTGTATATTTATGCCAAAGGGCGCTATATAAATGCTCTAAATGAATCTGATAATTGGTATGTAGGTAAAATGTATGTCCTGCTGTCAATATTAGAGTGAGGGTATCTTTATGTTATTGTATGTGAATTACATAGAACAGTTACGTGAAGTACGTGGATTTGGCTAACAGGAGCGTGAACGTGTAACATTAGCATATTTTACGGCTCTTACTTTACAGTTGGGTACGCTTGTAAATAGGGCCATGGATCTGTCACGTGGCATGCCTGAGCTGTATAGAAATGCAGAAAAAGTTGTTACAATTACAAAAAATATCGAACGTATCGTGATTATATTTAAGGTATTATGCTTAGTGGTTTACGGTTTTGGGTTTTGAGTGTTTCTCTATTGTATAGCCCTTAGTCGGAATTATTGCTATTGTGTCTGTTGACCTCAGAATGAACTTGTCGACACCTACGTGTATGAAATCTTTGTATAGAGTTGTCGAAACAGTACATTATAGTCGGGTAATATTTTGGCCGGGTTTAAGTTTTTGTGTGTTTTGTGTGCTTTTTGTTGTCAGTTGTTCATTTGCGTTATTTTTGTGAAGTTTTTGGCTCTGGGAGGATTTGATTTGATTTTATTTGCCATGGGTGCAGGAACAGTTGAAACTTGTGATAAGAATTCATGTGATTTTTGTGCGCCTCGTGTGTGTAACGTGTGAAAAACTGCGGGACGTCTGAATCTGTGATCTGGGAAAACAAGTATTCCCTGTAGTCCTGTAGGAAACGAACAGTTTATGCCAGTAAAAGTCATGCAACGAACTTGTAACTCGTGGTGCTTTGAGGGGAAGATGAGCAAATTTGTCTGGGGCACGAAACAGGGCAACTGCACACCATTGATTGTAATTGGCTGGCTTGCAGTAGTGCTGTTTCTTGATTGGTTCAAAATTTGCCTGGAAATCAGGTCACGTACATAGCGTTTACTGTGATTGGCTGGCTTGCAGTTGTACCGTTCCGTTATTGGTTGCCTTTTAATACAAGCATCGGTTGCTATGGTTACCAGTCCTAATTTGAGACTGAAGTGCATAGCGCTAGTCCTGACCTAGTATCCTGCATTATATTTGGATTATTGATCTTTCTGTCATTCACAGTCTGCACTGCTGTTTTTGGAAATATTTGTCCAAAGCACGGTTGATAGCTTCAAAACTATCCATCTCACATAAAAAAACCTGCTACCTGTGCTTTTAAGTGCAATTTTATATTTGGTTTGATGTAAATTTCTGATTAGTAATAATCAAGACTTGATCGATCTCACATATTGAAGTTTATCCTGTAAATGTGATTATTTGGAATCATACGTCGTAATTTTAGCGTAACTAAATGTTCTGGGCGTAACTTGCCATCCAACACAACTTGGAAGGATTTTCCTGCTCCAGACTGATGCTGAAATAATTTCAGAATAGAATCTAGATTTGCTGAGGTGCAATTAATTATCTGCTAAGAGCATACCTGTCTAATCTAATCTAATCATACATCTGTGTAATTAAAACACTACAGTTTAGGATTGGATTATTACGCCTCTGATAAATACGTGGAGTAAATACAGTAGCTTGTGATGTCTTATTTTCGTTTGATCTTCCTGCCTCTGCGCATGCATAATTACAACTGCCGATGTAATTTTACAGCTAAATTTAATTTAACTGCTAATTTAATTAATTTAACTACCAGTTTATGTCATTTAATTAATTAATATTGTTTAACTGCCAATTTAATTTATTTAATTAGACTGCTAATTTAATTTCACTGCTGAGTTTGATTTAACTGCTATGTGAAGTTAACGAATTGCATTGATCATTTGTTTAGCAATGTTTGATATGCTACTTGAAAACTGCTATAGGAATCTACCTGGTATGGTAAAATAATGGTAACTTAACGAACGAAATGCTTCCTTGTAAGATGTAATAACAGATGAATGATATCTGCTGATTTAGTCAAATACCTTTACTTGTGTTTGTGCCTGATCTTAACTTTGTGTCGGAAACTACGTTGTGTTAGGTAGATACTAAGTGATGAAAAGTCTTATTTTATTTTCTGTATTTTTAACTTTATTTCATTTTATAAAACAGAATAGTTTTATTTGGGGTTTTAAGGTTGTTTGGTCTTTTCCGAAAATGATTTGATTTTGTGAAGGTTTAAAATTTTGATTTGTGTGATTATGTATAAATTGTTGATTTACTGGCAAGAAAATTATTGTTTGTAATGCTTTAAATATTTAAATTGCATATTGAAAGTAGCTTCTCTGAGAAATGTTGGTGCAAAAATTTTGCTGCAGCCCAGAATTTGTTTATGTAAAGATTTGCTTTGTTGTGATATTTTCCGTTTAGATTTTATTTGCTGCAAAATTTTGATTTGCTTCAGCTTAGACTAGATTGTTCTGAGCTAAGGTTTTTGTGACAGTTTGTGATTAAGTGACGTGTGTGATGTGGTTAAGTCTTTCAAGACGTACAAGAAGTACAATTGTGTTGTGGTATCATTTGCTTTGATTTTGGAGAATATTCCCGTTTAGTTTGTGAGCAAAAAAGTTAAATTTTTGGGGGTTTTGTTTGGAGTGTGCTGCTGGATCTGCAAAAACCAGCCGGATATTCCAATTTCTTTTGGCTGCACATTTGGAGATTTTTATTGTGTTTGGCTTGACATGGAATTGGATTTGATGTGAAAAGTATTATGTAAGTGTTGTCATATTTGATCAGTTGGGTTTTTGAAGAGAAATCAATGAAAATTTTACGACTTGAACATTTTTTGTTTAGACTGCAGTTTGTCATGCTTTTATTTATTCCGGGAATCTGTCTGTGTGTGGTGTGTGTGTCTGCCTGTCTCTTCTTTTGTCTGTGTGTCGGTCGATCTGTCTGTCAGTGTTGCCCAGTAGGTCCGCTATACAGACATCTGTGTAGGGTCGCCCATTAAGGACTTCCATATAAATGGAGATGGAAGGGGTCACCAAATGCGGACAAGCCTAAGATCGGGCAGTTGTATCTGGCCTGTATGTGTTTATGTATCTGTATGTACATGTACGTGGCTTTCAATCTCCAATATTCTCCATAAGAGACAGGTTTTCTGTCATCTGCTGTGGTAATACTTGGGTTGGATACCAGCGTCAGGGACCATTATACAGTGCATGTTATAATATACGAGTTGCTTTGCTCAACACACGGCAGTATCCAAGTACTCCACCCTGTAACACAGTTGTGGCCGGCTGCACAGAAGAAGGGGCAGACTAAGACCAACTTCGGACACAGGCAGAGAGAAGAGGTCTCAAAAGTAGGTGATTTATTGGGGACGTCCTTTATGGACGACTCCATATCTTTCCAGCTATTCCTATAAAGGATCCTTACATTCATACCGGGCCCATATGGGTCATACCAAAATTTACGGGCATGCTGGCTGGGCGATATTAAAGACATCCAAACGACAGACATCACACCATTTTGGTCACTTCCACTGGTAATACCATTTTAAGCATAGCCTGAACTATTGCTAAAAACAAAACAAAAAACTTTGACCGTTTTAATTAAAGATTTTAATTATATTAAAAAACTGACCATTCAGGTTAGTACGAAGCGTGTTACATGGGCCTAAAAAGTGAACCAACTTTCACCCAAACCAAGTTCTACAGAGATGTGCGAAACTCACACCTCGAAACTTTCACAGCAAAAGATCTGAAAGTGAAGCCCAACATAAGAAAACTACAGGAAATTCGACATGTATTCTTGCACCCAGGAAAACCAAGCAGGAGCTCGATTTCTGCAACAATTGGTGCTACATAATTTTTCACGTCCTTCAAATCATACAGATAAAATTGAGGGGGGTTACTTCAAAGGTAAGATGAAGTCTAACTGGTTAATTACTAAACCCTATTAGAACTGTTTGACAGCT
Source organism: Norana najaformis (assembly GCA_964023275.1). Lineage (NCBI taxonomy): Eukaryota > Metazoa > Annelida > Clitellata > Crassiclitellata > Hormogastridae > Norana > Norana najaformis. Next base: position 3,736,908 of record OZ029924.1, on the reverse strand, counting down.
AGCTTAGTGCCTTTGTGAATTTCATAAAATGTGCTACATCAGTACTCAGATTCATACATACATACATTCACACATACACAGACATTTATACACACAGATACATGCATGCATACATAGACATATATATGCATAAATACATTCATACATACATACATCAAACACTGCTCTACCAATATTATTTCTCAGAGGATCCTGATGTTGAAGGATCTCTTTTGGCTGAAGTACAAACATGACCACAGCAATCCAACCAGACAAACTTTCCTTATGTGTGACACAGCTTTATAACAAACTTTCAATTTCACATCAAGACGCACCCAGGGTTTTGAACTGCAGAACACAAAGACGAATGACAAACAGCAACCTGGTTCACTTACACAAAATCCACCAAAACACTGAATATTACAAATTAACTTTAACTGTGAATCAGAATCATCCAAGATTTGCAGATTTCCTGAAATGAAGAACCAACCCAAGAACCAAAAATACTGCAAAGTATTTTGTATTACATCGATCAAGCAAGCCTCCTGGAAACGTCAAGTTTAAGCGCATTCCTGAAACTGCTAAACTGTTTAAACTGTGGAACTTCCTGAAAATGTTCAATTTGAGAAGTGCTACAGAATCACAAACTTCAAAACACCAGATTCAAGCAATTATCCAGAAACACATAGTTCTGTTATTCACACCATCAAATTTTCCCCCATCAACGCTCCCACCACCCCTATAAGATCTTCCTCCACTTTAAATCTCCCACCGTAATTTCTATTTTAAAATGGCAACTTTTATTTAAAACGATGCCACCTGTCTTCACATAATTCCAACATATTAACGTCTTCCACGTTTTGATAAAACTTTCGAGAAACGTCATCGGTATTTGGCCAACGTCTACTCAAAACATGAAACTTTGCAGTCAGTGGTGGTACTGTCTCAGCGGACACTATCACAGCTTTCAAGAAGAAGCTAGGAAGGATTGGCAATTAGGCATTTCCAGTTAATTTCCAGTGGTTCCAACACAGACAAAAGTAAAATTGAACCACTTAAGCCATTTGTTCTGCTATGCTATATGCACTGCCACAGCTTGCAACATCCAGCACCCTATGTAAAGCATTATTTCAATTCTGCAATCACATCAAAAACCTTAAAGGAACGGCACATCAAAGGGATTTTTAACATATTTTTATGTAGCACCTCTTAGAAAGCACTACCCACTTATGTAGAGCCTTTTCTGAGATTTTATGCATTTATATTGCGCCTTTAAGTGAGATGTGATACATTTACATTGTGCCTTTCAAGAGGTGCTACAAAAGTGTCCCATTGTTACAGGGAATTATAGAGAACTGTGGTGAATTGCCAGTGGGGTTTGGGGTGAAGCAGAAAAACAAACAGTGGAAAAAGTTCATTCCACCAACGGGGGAACCTACGTCGTCAGCCCCCTGTTGAATCCACCACCATGTTACAGTGCCTTAGTGCTTCCCTAACAAGCGCCATATAATGTGTTTTATCATTATAAACTAATAATAAAAGAGTTTCAGTATGAATACATAAAAATCTCAATCATCATCAGAGGTTTTCGCAAAATCCAGCCCATTCCAAACGCTGCATTCGAACCTTTGACAGGCATAGCCACTTCCATTTTGCAGTCAAAAAATGAAAGAAATGTGAAGCAAACGTGTTAACAAATCCATAGATATAAAAAACGTTGAGATAGGAAATTGTAATTGTAATTAACAACTTCTAATGCACTGCTGTCGAATGCACAAGGCATCAACCAACGGCACACCAAAGAAATTTAAAAATTAAATGCATAATATACAGTTTAGTTATGCTTCTTGCATTTTTTCCTGCAAATACCTTAACATAAAAAACAATAAAATTTCAAAAAAACAAACGAAAAACATAAAGAGTCAATTTTACGCAAGTTGATATAAAATAAAATGCTTTTTAGTGTCTGCCCAAACCGTCACAGGTTCAAAGAGTATGCTGGAAGCAAGTTATGTAGGACCAATGCAATGAAGAAAATTGTAGCATCAGACCACCACTGCTCAGCCAGACAATGGAGAGATTTGCAAAGACTTCGATGTCTGAGAAAAGACCTGAGGAAGAAGCAACTCCAAGGCCAAAGCATCATATCGACGAGGACAAAATGGGAATTTGGACACCAAATGGTCTCTGTAACAGTGAGGCTAAATCAGAAACCACGGGGACAACTTGGAAATCTGACTCCCCAATGATGGCCTCTGTAAATATGAGGCCAAAAGCAGAAACCATGAGACACAAGTGGAAATCCTGTTCCTCAAATGGCCTTTGTAATTGTGAGGACTAGCAAAAATGACAAGGACAAGGTGGGAATCTGGTTCCACAATGGCCTCTGTAATGTAAAGGACAAAGCAGAAAAGATGAGGACTAACTGGGAATCTGGTCCCTCTGCTGCAATTTCACACCAAAGCACACTTAATACTACATAATACCCTAGCATTGCAAACATCAAACCAGCCATGCCTAGGTTTTGATAGCTATTCTTTTGAAATAGAACCGCAGACTTTCAAACTGCGCTCTCTTTCTCTCGTTTGAGTGCAGATCAATACTTAAAACTGTGCAAGTAAAAACTTTCTCAATCAACAGAAAAAATCACACGTTTAACAATAATGATAAAACACTGCCATCGCATGCACCCTATACAATAAAACACAATGAAATTCGAACTACACGTCTGAGACGCAGGGCAGCGTCACGGCAGACGGAACAGCTAAGACGAGATGTAGGGAGGTAGAATGAACAGTTCAAGCAGCATACGCTGATTGGCAAGAAGCAGATTCTGCAATTCTTTTCATATGAATGGAAGCGAAGTTCAGATGCTGGCTCATTGAAAACTACCAATTGCAACAGAAAAGGGCTGAAAAAAGGAGCAACTGGCGGAAAAGAATGATTGAAGGGAAGCAAACAGAACAGACGGTAAAGACAAGGAGGGAAAAGGAGAGCCGAAAGTAAAGGATGGGCGATAGAACAGGCGAATGAAAAGGGAAGGGTTAGAGCAGCCAAAATTTAAATGAGAAAGAACAGCCAAAAGTAAAGGTAAAAGTAAAGGGAGGGATACAGAACAGCAGAGGAAGCGAGACAAAACAGCCAAAAATAAAGTAAGGAGCCACAACAGCCCACCAACACAACAGCCGAAAGATAAGGAAGTGTAGATAGGGAGGGTGACAAAACAGCCAGAAGTAAAGGGTGCGAAAGAGAATTAACAGCCGTCTGTGAAGACAGGGAGGAAAACAGAACAGCCTACAACAAGGGGCGAATCCTTTCCTAGAGCAAATCTAGTGGCAAAGTGGCTACCAGAAATCTACAGAAACGTTCACAAATACACCGCATGCAATGAACTTATGGAATCGACACAAAACAGTGCGCTCAACCAGTCAACAACTCTTGCAGAAACCGTGTCCTTAGTTTGGTGTACAAAATGCAAAAACTTATCCAGTTCCTGATTTGGCAATGCCGGTAACAAGGACTAGGTCAGTTGCCTTCAAGAATCACATGCAGGCAGCAAAATCTACTGGGGTCCCGGACAAGCCCCCGCACTTTAAAGTATGCGCCTCCGTCGCGTTTGCACACATTAACAATCGTTAAAATTCATATAAATAGATAAACGGTAATTAATTCTGCACTTGTTTAGTAATACAAACGCCTCACACTACTTCACAAACAATAAGTATGTGTTACGTTAAGAGCTGTACCGAACATACATTTTCTCCGCTCACTGAAATAACTACGAGCGGTAAACCTAAAACATGTCTGTAATACGCAGAACGTGATATATTTACATTCGATTCTGAATCATAAATTAGATTAAAACAATAACGTAAGCTGTCTTTTAATAAGTTTTGAAACTTCCTGTAAATGTAATTGGATGCAAAACAATAGTGCTACTTGATTTAAATTCTTTTTTATTAATCTTTAACAAATTTCAGGAACTTAGTGAACATCACACCAATAAACCTGAGCATACACTAAATTGTATATTTTTCTTGATTTTCCTAATGCGTTTGAACAATGCAGGCAACAGGCAGAAGTAATCAATTGCACAGATTCTGGGCAAATAAAATAGGCAAATAGGAAAATCGCTGCAATTACATGCAACATATTTTCGTTTTTGTATCCCATTTGATGCCATTGCCTTAAAATTTGCACTCAGTAAGTTTGCTATTGGACGTAAACTTTACCAACGTAATCTTTACACCAGTGATAATCTGGAAACATTCAGTGCATACGCCTAAAACGGGCAGCATCAGATACTCAGTTCTGTTTGGCGTTCCCCGCCAGAAATTTCTCCTCCAACTTTTCTGTGCATTAGCATAGAAATTTCACTTAAAAAGACTGATTTCTCTTTAAAAAGAACTGACGAATCTGTTGTGCACCTAAAAGCAAAGATTATTCCGGAAAACGAACTTGAGAATCGTGCATGCATGCCCAACCAGCGGTAATCGCAACTCGCTTCGGTACAGCTCCACCAGCTACAATTACATAGTGATAATACAATACAATACAACAGATAGGTGCTCTACGCACAACTAAAACAAAACCGCAGATACATGTCGATCCCAGCGACACGAGCAGGGAACCATCATCGTCTCTAAGCCTTCGTTCTTCTCCTCGTAACTAGAGTATTAGGCGGCTCAACTTGGACTCGCTTGCTCGATTGCTCAGGCCTCTGTATCGTCCCCTTCGTGACCTTTGAGGCGAAGCCTTGCAAAATCTTCGAATATGAAATCCTCATCACGGTAGCCGCAAGAATCATTGGCACTGCGAACACAAAGACAGTACTATTCATCAATACTATTACAATTTATGTACTAGAAGCAGAGAAATGATCCCTCAGGATTTAATAATTCTCCAGAGATAAAAACATATTAAATATTAAAATTTATGTACCACAAGCAGAGAAATGATTCCTCAGGATTTAATAATTCTCCAGAGATAAAAACATATTAAATATTAAAATTTATGTACCAGAGGCGGATAAATGATTCCTCAGGATTTAATAATTCTCCAGAGATAAAAACATATTAAATATTAAAATTTATGTACCACAAGCAGAAATGATCACTCAGGATTTAGAAACTCTCCAGAGAAGAAATGAAAGTTCTAGAACCGCAGGAACGAGATCAGCCAGAGCAAAAGTGCCAAACAAGGCAGTGTTTTTGAAGCATTGGACCATAATGGCAATGCGCTTGACAAGGTAACTGGTTTCTTTTGCATCACTGGTTACACTACAGAAAAAGCACTCTAACTCTGAGGTTGAAGAGAGGCCATGCTGCTAATTTGGCCAGGAGTCTCAAAACCAACGGCGTATTGACTTAGCTTTCGTTGGGCGCTGTATAAATCAGTTTGTCGCTGAACAGCGTGTCCTGTTGCTCTCGTAAATTACTATTATAAGATTCATGTTTAAAAACAGACCATATACTTACTCAGTCTCCAGTTGGATCAAGTTCGTATCAATAGGGGTGTCACCCCCCGCTCCCCCGCCCGGCCCTGCGTTGGCCCCCTGGAGGAGAGCGCTGGCTGGTCGGCTGGGTGGAGGCGACTCCGTCGGCTTCGGGTGGGTCAGGGTGAATGGCAACTCAACTGAAAGATCGCTGCAGGTAAACAAAGAATACAAAGAGGAAAAACGGATGCAAGAACAACTTGAAAGGGCGCTACATAAATGGTCTGAATGAATGAATGCATTAATGGATGGTTAGATGGACACAAAGATTAACAGATGGATGGATATTGGATTAGACTGACGGATGGAAGGACAGATGGAGGTGGATGGTCGGATGGACAGACAGATGGATCAATAAACAAATTCTAAAGCAGTCTTTACAACCTCTTCAGAAACAAGGAAGTATTGTATTCTAATGTAATCCGATGTAATGTAAACATAATTTAATGTATTGCAACTTGACGCTATTGTGTTGCAGTGTAATGTATCTGGCAATGTAAAAACTGCCCCAATTACAACATGTTGTAAAAGTGTTGCAACACAGTCAAGAATACATTAAGTACGGGTACATAAACATCTGTTAACACGTCGTATGTCCATCGGGTGAATGAGGAATCGCAGGCGTAGGAACTGCTCCAAGCGATCTCCTTACAGAGCAAAACTCAATGTAACTGAGGTCCCAGTACGTATATGAATGAGGGCGCCCAACTGGGAACTGACCTTGATCCAAATCCCAGAATCAATCGGACCTTGACCTTGTATTGAACGACAATGCCAAGGTTCTCCTTTTGACTAGAATCACGAATTCTACAAACGCAAGAAATCCAATCTTATTGCTGTTTCTCGCATTTGTCAAGCGCCAGATTATCGCAATTCCTTATTTTACCTAAAAGGCAGGTTTGCCAAGATTAAACATGTGTCCTATTCAAGGGATCATTTACCTAGCTTGCATTACAAAGTATGCACAAGTACTAGAGTTCTTGAGGACAAACTACGCACACTAGCTTAAGGACATGAAGCGAATTGTATGTACAGACGAGGAGAAAGGATCTAGAATTACCAGCATATCTGAAGAGTCCATTTAAGTACTTGAGGCATCAGAAAGTACTCGAGCAGTTACTAAGTACCTGATTTTTGTTTCTGTATTTACGAAGTGCCACTATCTAATGACCCAGCATCAATTGATGGTGCCGAGCAATTGCAAGTGAAGGACTTGCTCAAGGTCCTACACAGTAACCGTCTCCGAGGACGAGGCTCGAACCTGCACTCTCCACATTGCAAGACAAGCACTCAAACCAATCGGCTACCATGCCCCGCTTGAGGAGGCATTAAACGAATTCTCATATAACAGGGTTTGGGAAACGGATCTCTAAATTTTGCTGTTTGATTAGAGAAAATAAAATATATATATATATATAACTAAATAAATACAGTAACTAAATACAACACGACCTCATTACAAAGGCAGTTCTTGATGTGGATTCCAAAAACAGCATTATGCACAGTTTCTGGTGTACAGTGAGTTGCTTACATAGTAGACGATGCCAGATTTGTGTCTTCGTGTTTCAGTTTTCCATCAAGAGCCAGGCCGCGTTTGTCCCGATTGTTGCTAAGCAGCGGAGTCAGTGTGTAGACCTTGCAGAACCCAGTTTGGCTCGCCAGGATCGGAAAGCCCTCCCTGATCAGACGACAGAAAAACAGCGGTTAAAAGTTGTAGGAAAATCAGTCAGATGTTTAACTTTGTGGGAAAATCCAGTATAGCTCGCTTGGGTTGGCAAACGCTCCCTGATCAGACAAATATACAAACAGCAGCTCATATCTGTGAACAAACCCAGTCTAAACTAGAAAGCCCTCTCTAGTGTGAAAACATACACAGCAATTTAAATTTGTGGGAGAATTCAGTCTTTGATTCACCAAATATTCTATTCTCTTCTATTCACTGGCTTGCTTCACTCAACCCCATGGCCAGTTACCCACCAGTTTCATTCACCTTTCGGATTTCGACTGAACTCCTCAAATGCGTCACAATTCTTGACTACAGTCTCACCATCAACTGATGCAGTGAGCATTATAACAACGGCACTATAGAAGTCATTAGATTAGATTAGGCTGCAAAAGTCATATAGACTGTTTGGAATACTGTCATATTTTTGTGTACCCCGCTGTATCCTACCCTGCACTACCCAATCAAACTACCCAATGCTACCCCATATTTTTAACTTACTCCTCCTGTCTATGGTTGACAATAATCGTCTTCCTAGGATTCAAATGCACAGTTGAACTTTCGTCAGAGGAAACTGTCAAACTTCAGTTGCATTGTATTTTATTGTATTGCATTGCATTGCATAAGTTCTATAGAAAAATTTGGCATGGTTCACTCAACCCCATGGTTCAGTAGCATTCTTGGCCTGTAATCCAACGATTGTGTGTTTGAGCCTGCAGAGCAGACTCCATTTAACGACCTGGACAAGTAGTTCATGTGCATTTGTCTCACGCCTCAGATTCAGATTAACTGACCTCATGCACATATAATTAGTGCACTAACAAACAAAGAAATAAACAGATACGAAGGCAACAGGTACTGACTCGCTTTCCAGTTCCGCAACGACGCACTTGTATTGTGCAGTCGAAAATAAACAGATATCTGCGTACTGTCTCACTGTAGACAAACACACACACACACACACACACATGTAAGATAAACAGCTTCAGTAGATTAGATTAGCTCAGATAGGATTAGATTAGCTCAGATATGATTAGATGTCATTGGGTTAGATTAGCTCATGTGTGATGTGATTAGATTAGATTAGCTCAAATGCAATGAGATTAGATTGCTGTGATTACATTAGATCAGATGTGATTAGATTGTTTAGATTAGATTAGTTCAGATGTGATTAGATTAGCTAAAATGTGCTTAGATTAGATGTGATTAGATTAGCTCCGGTGTGATTAGATTAGATGTGATTAGAGTAGATTTGCTAAGTTGTGATTAGATTTGATTAGATGTGATCAGATTACATGTGCTTAGGTGCAAATAGATTAGAAAGAAGTGCTTTGTGGTTAGATTACATGGACGTGATTAGATTAGATACACGCACCAAGGTTAGATTAGTGACAAGCGACTTGTGCACTAACGCCCACCTGATATTCGTACTTTCTTAACTGTTTTGCTCGTGTTATTGTCGACGAGGACATTCACTGTTATCGATTCACCGTGGTAATACTTCTGTCAAATGTCAACAAAATCCAGTGACTTAATCCAGCGTAATCTAATCTATTGATCTGCACCACACATTCAAATTTGTTTACCTTGTGCACACCAAAAGTGCAGTTAATAAACACATAAATAAATTAATAAACAGATAAATAGATTAATAAATAAATCGCTTTCCATACAGTGCATCTGCGCGCTAGTTCAGCAAAATGTCCCTATGCTCCCCATTTCTTCCTCTTGCCTCCGTCCACATGACTGCACTAAATGGATCACCGACTGAAAGTCGTCTAACTGTACTAAATGGATCAGGAACCACGGAAACATGTGCTTTCCTTGCATATTTAGATAGCCAGAATTTGCCAAAAAAGGCCTTGCCTCCTTTTATAACTGTACTAAATGGACAAGAAACCACAGCCATACGCGTCTTAGTCTTTCATAAATAGACAGAAATGGCTGTAAAGGCCTTGCCTCTTCATAAAACTGTACTAAATGGACCCAGGACCCTGTAAAGGCCTTGCCTCTTTGTCTAGCGTTGCCTCGAGGCGTAGATTGCCGGAACTCATCATGAACTCTTTGACGGCCTCGGCGCTCGGCTGCGGCGCCGGTTCTTCGGGAGCGTAGGTCAGCTTCCGGATGGCCAGCTGAATGGAATTGCGCTTGTGGGGCTTGTCGTCCGGTCCATCGGCCACGTACGTCTTCAACTCATAGTCCACGCCACACGGCTACAACGACAACAAGATACTGTATCGTACAGAAAGGTACGTGAAGAAAGGTATAAGAAGGTACAAAAAGGAAGGTATGGTCTAGAAAGACAAGAGAAGGAAAGGAAGGAAGAGTAAGGTAAGGTAGGCTAAAGGCAAGGCGCATAAAGCTAGTTACGTGTCATTCCACTAACCTAATTACAATCTAATCAACTCTACATCCGAAAACAGCCCACCAACCACCGTAAGAAAATACCAGTTAGAAAACAATGCCGACGGTCTCCATGGCGACTGTCGGTTATTACGGTAACTGATAACAGCAGCACCCACTTCGTTGTCATGGGCAACCAGTTCGGTTTACTTAAGCACAGCATGACATCTCAATGAAAATCGATCTGAAGCAACCCCGCTGAAACCGTTCGTTTCTGAGTGGTTTTGCAGACTGACGGATGAATGGACAGGAGGACGGCTGATTTGACATACCTTGCCAGTGTCACCTGGAGCCGGCTGGAGCGTCACTGAAGCTGGTGAAGACGAAGGCAACTGAAACAGTCCAACAACCACCAGTAAAACAGTGAAACAATTGCTAAGTGGTCTCATCCCATGTTAATCACTCCCTACGTGTGCAGAACGGTGGTCTATCAGTAATGCGTTTGGCCAATGACCACAAGGTTGCAGGTTCAACTCCTTACACAAGCCTGGGCAGCAACTTGTTTGTGCACACTGTGCCTTTGTCACCAAGCAGTATAATTTAGTACTGGTATAAGCTGGGAAGTAAACAGAAAGTCATGCGATGCACTGGACCTTGTGATTCATCTATTACCGGCTCAAGGACTTAAAGAAAAGGAAATGAGCGCCTCACCTACATCTCGCTTTTTTGATAGGGGATACTTTACTTTTTTAGACATGACAATACACAGTTTACATTCCATTACAAACCTGGCAACAGTTTCCTTCTGTTGCTCTATGTTACCAGTTCTAATGGAAGAAGTAACAACTATTACTTTACGCTTTTCATGTATGCTTTTAATCAAATCCTGTAACATCATTGCATTACATTATATCACCTTTCCGGGCATTAGGAATGTCATTCTATCACATTAGAGTAGACTGATTCCGATTAGATCAGATTAGATGAGGAGAGACAGAATTGAGAAAAGAGCAGAGCAGGAGACAGGACAGGACAAGAAGACAGGGGAGGGGATTAGATTAGATTAGATTGGGTCGTGCGTACTTCGAAGTAGAATGGGTATGCGTTCGGTCCCAGTTTCTTCATCAGCCTCTCCTGCAGTCTGGTCAGTGGCTTCCTCTGATCCTCGACGGGCGGCCAGACCTGTGATGTGGCCAGATACAGGTCCTTACGGAAGGTCAGGCCAAGGACATCGAGGTCCTCCCGCCCATAGCGGAAGGCGGCCAGCACGTGAGCATAGACCTTCCTCTCCTTCAGGTACTCTGGGTCGACGAGGACGACACCGTCTGCAGCAGAGACAAGAACAACGGTAAGAGAGGTAGTAGTTTCCAAAGGAAAGACAGGTAATTGTCTATTTATTGCCAAACAGGTAAGAAATGTAACATACAAAGGTAAGGAAGGTACAACGGCATGAAAGGTAATTGTCTCTACAGGTAAGAAAGGTAACTGTCTCCAAAAGGTAAGAAAGGTAACTGTCTCTAAAACGGTAAGAAAGGTAATTAATTGTCTTTAAAAGGGTAAGAAAGGTAACTGTCTCTAAAGGTAAGAAAGGTATTTGTCTCTAAAATGATAAGAAAGGTAACTGCAAGGTAAGAAAGGTAATTATCTACAAATGTCAGAGTTAGCCCCAAGCGGCAGTCATGGAGATGACGTGTCGTCTTCTCCCTTGCCGTCCGATCTTCTCACCGACTGGTTGGTTTGCTCATTTTACAGCAGAGGTAATCAGGAAGTCCAGTGGAGCAGATAACATCTTTCAGCCCTGGTGGGATTTGAACCCCCAACTTTAGGGTTGACAGTCCAACACACTAACCACAACACTTGCGCATCCCCTAATGCAAGAAAGGTAACTGGTTATCATTTATGAGTGAAGGTAAAGGTGAAGATAAAGGTTCTGACAGATGTTAATGGCAAACGCATTCCACTGTGCATTCCACATCTGCGCCTCCACTTTCTGCATTAATGGTGAATACTTCTTTATTTCAGCTTTATTCGGACTATTTATCCCTATTTATCATGCCTTTGCTTTAAGTGCCTCTCGAGAATCGTTTTTCTGTAAGCGCTTGAAAACTATTCTATCCAGTTGTAGTTCTGTTTTGTCAGGTTGGGAGAGTCTCTGACAAGCGGCGCTATAGAAATTTGCATTTACAGTTACAAATTACAATTATCCGAACGCCTTCTCCTTCTCTGAGATGGCGGTTGTTGAGCAAGGACCGTAAGCAAGTCCTCCTTTGTTTACTTATCTATTTATTTATTTATTGATTTACTGCACTTATTGTGTTCAATATCAATAAATCTGAATCTGAGGCCCAAAACAACAAGAGTGAGCGAACATGTCTCGGGTTGTTACACGGAGTCTGCTCAGTAGGCTCAAACCCGCAATCGATGGACCTGAAACCCAGCGCGCTACCGAACAGACTGGTAACGTGTGGCACATTCCAAGTATTCCAAGCCATTAATAGCCCAACGTTTCGGAAAGACCTTGACTGTAATTCCCAGCAATGAAGACCATACTCACAAGCCAGAGAAAATAGGGCGAGATATAGTTTCGCCCATCCCTCCCACAGGCCTCAGCATTTAAAGCTTTTCACGCTCAGTCAATAAACACACGCACGCTCTTAAAATAAATGTCTGCCACGAGCAGATACTAGTGTCGCCAGAAGGCTTGCAGATATCTGGTTTCAAGCACATCACCTAAACTACAAGACATTTTTGTCTCATGGCTTACTATAAAAGGCCATAATAATATTAGTCTGATTGTAGGCCACTATGACTGTGCTCTATAACCAGACAAATAATGCTCATATGATTATTCCAGCTGCACTAGTGTCTGCTGTTTCCAGGAACTAGTTTCCCAGGTGGAGTCTTAACCAAATCCAGATCTGATTTCTTGTAACCAGTGGTAAAGCAGCAGAAAGTGTTCCCCATAAATTATTTTTTTTGCCCTGAGGTATTTATGATTCCTAAGGAAGCCATTATTATCATTATCATTTAGAAACTTTTACAGCGCCGGTGTCTAATGCACAAGGCATCAACCGATGGCACATCAAAACCAAGTCACAATCAGGTCAAGAAGTCAGGAGGTCAGTCCACTAAGACAGAGAGACAGGCTCTGGTGGATTTGCCATAAAATTATTAAAATTATACACAGAGGGAAACACTACCCCGTTCCCAGACGTCAGTCCAACGACTGATCTGGATATTGGCCTGAATACGAATCGATTTTGATACGCCATCAGTTGAAGCCTTTCGCATTAGACATCGGCGCTACAGACGTTACTAATAATTAATAATGATGTTGTTTTGCTCTAGGCTAGCCTCATCTTTTTGGCGTCACTTAGGCTCTGTCTCCCGGTCTAAAAGAATTGATTATTTACATATAACCTTTTAAGTTAGTTAATCAATTAATAACTTCTATCACATCAGCGTCATCAACAGATGGTGCACCAAAACCAGGTCAATATCCCCATCCGTCAACTGAGACAGACAGACAGCTTCTGGAGGCCCTTAAAAACCTCTCCAAGGCTCTAAACTTCAAATAAATTCGATTGCAAACTTCAGAATTCCAAAAATTGTTTGGCCAAAATGTTGAAATATGAGTTTGTGCCGAAGTCCATCACACTAAACAGTCGCCCAGCAACGACTCTGCGCAACATCTCGTGGTTAAAACAACAATACATCTTCCCTCCGTTTGCCAGGTACAGACTTCGATTGTCCCAGTGAAAGCTTAGGACAGCGAAAGAAGGTATCGCCCGACGGAGGGATGACAGACACAGACAGACAGACAGACACACACAGACACACACACAGACAGACAGACACAGACAGTCGTGGCACCGTTCCACGCACCTGTCTTGCACCCACAGATCAGGTAGCGGCGCCGGCGGCCACGAAGGCCAGGTGAATGGGATCAAGAGAACGAATAGGTAAAAATGAATCATTATCCCTCCCTCTTTAATATCTCCCTCCTCCCGCCCGTCTCTCCCTCTGAAACCTAAGCTCATCTAACCTCATCATTCTCTTCTTTCCTCCGTCGTCTCTCCTTCTCTCCCTCCCACATCTCCCTCCCATATCCCCCGCCCTTCACTAGGTCCTCTATAACCCTGGAAGTGCTCACGCACAGCGCCATTTTTCGGCCTCGGCTGTTCTACAGCGCTATATAAATCGTATTATTATTGTTATTTATATTTTATTATATTTTTACCCGAGGTAGAAATGATCCCTCAGGAACTAAAAAAATACGTTAGGAGTAGAAAAATATATTTTGCCCGATGTAAGTGTAATTCTGCAGGAACAGAAAATTTACGCTGGGAGCAGTTAAGGGTGTCTGGAAAATCAGGCCTCATCCTCAACCACATCGGAAAAGAGAAGCGATGGTATCATAGCGCTCGACACAGAGAGAAAGGCACTGAAAAAGGAAAGTGACCTCGTGTGGCTTTCCGGAGATGGTCGAAATACGGCCAACCTCACGGATAAACCGACCCCGGCAGAGTTAATTGGGTCGAGTGTTTCGAAGGCAATGGGTAGAAAAAGATGTGCAACCACAAGTATTTTTCGGTTTCATGTATGGCATCCTGTTCTGTCGCTGCCTCCGCTGAATTTGCTGTGTGGGCGATGTCAGATCCTGCACAGGTAGGCACAACTGTGGCATCCCACGCCAGGTATTTCCCAGCCTCCCACGGAACCAGTGTCTCTTGCCATCAGAACGGAACAAGCCTGTTCGTTCCTCAGCGCTAGGGACGTCAGCTTTCTGTAAGGACCGCCAGACTATGTCATTGATTATTATTATTATTATTATTATTATTATTACTGTTATTATTATTACTATTATTATCCATCCCTATCCTCCCGCTCCCTCCTTCCCTTCCTCCCTTGCTTTCGCTAACCATTGGACCACTATATACAACTTTCACAGTCGACACGTTTAACAACTGACCTCCCCGCGCGAAGCAATTTTTATTTCTGTGGGAAAGCCCCCGTTGCTGTCTGTTCCTCCCTCTCCCTGCTCGCTCTCTCTCCCTGCTCGCTCTCTCCCTGCTCGCTCTCTCTCCCCTGCTCGCTCGCTCTCCCCTGCTCGCTCGCTCTCCCCTGCTCGCTCTCTCTCCCCTGCTCGCTCTCTCTCCCCTGCTCGCTCTCTCTCCCCTGCTCGCTCTCTCTCCCCTGCTCGCTCTCTCTCCCCTGCTCGCTCTCTCTCCCCTGCTCTCTCTCTCTCCTCTGCTCGCTCTCTCTCCCCTGCTCGCTCTCTCCCCTGCTCTCTCTCTCTCCCCTGCTCGCTCTCACTCCCCTGCTCGCTCTCTCTCCCCTGCTCGCTCTCTCTCCCCTGCTCTCTCTCTCTCCCCTGCTCTCTCTCTCTCCCCTGCTCGCTCTCTCTCCCCTGCTCTCTCTCTCTCCCCTGCTCTCTCTCTCCCCTGCTCTCTCTCTCCCCTGCTCTCTCTCTCTCCCCTGCTCGCTCTCTCTCCCCTGCTCGCTCTCTCCCCCCTGCTCTCTCTCTCTCTCCCCTGCTCGCTCTCTCTCCCCTGCTCTCTCTCTCTCCCCTGCTCGCTCTCTCTCCCCTGCTCGCTCTCTCTCCCCTGCTCTCTCTCTCTCCCCTGCTCTCTCTCTCTCCCCTGCTCGCTCTCTCTCCCCTGCTCTCTCTCTCTCCCCTGCTCGCTCTCTCTCCCCTGCTCGCTCTCTCTCCCCTGCTCTCTCTCTCTCCCCTGCTCTCTCTCTCTCCCCTGCTCGCTCTCTCTCCCCTGCTCTCTCTCTCTCCCCTGCTCGCTCTCTCTCCCCTGCTCGCTCTCTCTCCCCTGCTCTCTCTCTCTCCCCTGCTCGCTCTCTCTCCCCTGCTCGCTCTCTCTCCCCTGCTCGCTCTCTCTCCCCTGCTCGCTCTCTCTCCCCTGCTCTCTCTCTCCCCTGCTCGCTCTCTCTCCCCTGCTCGCTCTCTCTCCCCTGCTCTCTCTCTCTCCCCTGCTCGCTCTCTCTCCCCTGCTCGCTCTCTCTCCCCTGCTCGCTCTCTCTCCCCTGCTCGCTCTCTCTCCCCTGCTCGCTCTCTCTCCCCTGCTCTCTCTCTCTCCCCTGCTCTCTCTCTCCCCTGCTCTCTCTCTCTCCCCTGCTCGCTCTCTCTCCCCTGCTCTCTCTCTCTCCCCTGCTCTCTCTCTCCCCTGCTCGCTCTCTCCCCTGCTCGCTCTCTCTCCCCTGCTCTCTCTCTCTCCCCTGCTCTCTCTCTCCCCTGCTCTCTCTCTCCCCTGCTCTCTCTCTCTCCCCTGCTCGCTCTCTCTCCCCTGCTCTCTCTCTCTCCCCTGCTCGCTCTCTCTCCCCTGCTCTCTCTCTCTCCCCTGCTCTCTCTCTCTCCCCTGCTCGCTCTCTCTCCCCTGCTCTCTCTCTCCCCTGCTCTCTCTCTCTCTCCCCTGCTCGCTCTCTCTCCCCTGCTCGCTCTCTCTCCCCTGCTCTCTCTCTCTCCCCTGCTCTCTCTCTCCCCTGCTCTCTCTCTCCCCTGCTCTCTCTCTCTCCCCTGCTCGCTCTCTCTCCCCTGCTCGCTCTCTCTCCCCTGCTCTCTCTCTCTCCCCTGCTCGCTCTCTCTCCCCTGCTCTCTCTCTCTCCCCTGCTCGCTCTCTCTCCCCTGCTCTCTCTCTCTCTCCTGCTCGCTCTCTCTCCCCTGCTCGCTCTCTCTCCCCTGCTCGCTCTCTCTCCCCTGCTCTCTCTCTCTCCCCTGCTCTCTCTCTCTCCCCTGCTCTCTCTCTCTCCCCTGCTCGCTCTCTCTCCCCTGCTCTCTCTCTCTCCCCTGCTCTCTCTCTCTCCCCTGCTCTCTCTCTCTCCCCTGCTCGCTCTCTCTCCCCTGCTCGCTCTCTCTCCCCTGCTCTCTCTCTCTCCCCTGCTCTCTCTCTCTCCCCTGCTCTCTCTCTCTCCCCTGCTCGCTCTCTCTCCCCTGCTCGCTCTCTCTCCCCTGCTCTCTCTCTCTCCCCTGCTCGCTCTCTCTCCCCTGCTCGCTCTCTCTCCCCTGCCTGATCCCTATCCCTCTGGCGGTACACATTATTTGCCTGAGCGTCATAGCGTAAACATTCAGCCGATCAATATTCTAATTAGCATGATATAATTTTCCAGGAAGCTCCACCTCTGGACTATGGATACACGCATCTAGGCAAATACTCGTATGGATTATTTATTTATTATTTACAAATGTGCAGTAATAACAATTCAATACGGTACAAACACAAAATGAAAAGGCTGATAACGCATAAGAAGCCCTGACAAGATGTTTATGTGGTAGAGAGATACTGGTTTTATGATCCAGTTGGTTGGCAGCCACCACTGTTGATATGTTTTTACAGTATACGCCGACACTTGAGCCGCATGATAATTAATCACTAAACAACTACATGTACAGCGCCCTTTTTTTCGGCCTCGGGCGCACTACGGCGCTCTATAAATTGTCTTATTATTAATATTGAAATTAAATAATTAATGTCTTCAAACTGAAATCCGGGTGATGACAATTCTAACTCATGCTCCCTTGGCACAATCAGCTCTCGATGCAGATCTACGTAACATTTGGGAAAATGTCATCACAAACATCAACAAAGCGACTGAAACCAAACAAAGTAGATGCTCTCCCACTCGCATCCAAAAAACCAGTCCACAGACAAATCATATCGATCACAAATAAACAATACATTGCGCCCAAGCGAACCACTGGCCTGGTCTTCTAAAAACACTTATCACACACATTACGAACGGTTATCACAACAATGCATAATTATTAAAATGCAAATATAAGTAAATATGTACATGACCCTTGAAAAAGTTTTGCAATGCATTTACGTACTTCTCCACTTGACGCCGTACAGCAAACATTTCAAAACCGTCTTAAAACGCACTTGTGTTGATCAGTCAGATAGTCAAGTGTGCATTGCTTATGTGAGGTACTCACAAGGCAAGGTATTAAGTGTCTAGCTAGATACACATGTACACACATTTAAAAGAATTTTTACTTTAAATTCAATTTTTTTTAGATAAGACAGTGTCTGATATGCACATACCGATAGGATCTATGTGAGACAGGTAGTCAACAAAGTCTCTCTTCCCCAGGTAAACAGTAATCTACAAAGGTAAAAAGTAAACAAAGGTAAAAAGTAATTAGCACCTGTAGCCAACAAAGGTAGACTGAAAATAACATGTGGAAACTGTAATCAACAGAGGTAAATAATCATTAAAAATAACGCAATTTAACGTTTAAATTACGTTTAAAAAATTATGTTAAGGCGACCTTCATAATGCAACCTTCATAAAACCAGATGTTGAAATGAGGTCACATCCGACAGAAGACATTAAATTTCAGACCATGTCATATCACAATTCATATCATAACGGAGAAGACTTTATGGTGGGTCATGTGCAGTTCATTTCCTCTAAATTTCTGTCCTTTCAGATTCAGTTCAATTGCTCATAACCACTACTTTATGTAGCGCCTTTCTAGTCTCCTAAAGAACGTCTCCTAGTGCTAACAAAACAGTGACAACACTGTTGCAGTCAAGTCCCATTAAATCTGCCTACTCACGGCCAAACAACAGTTTAACTGTGCTTTAGTCAACTGAAAATTAATCAGGTAAATTAATTACAAATTAAACTCAATCGTTTGATCCCAAGCCCCTCCCTAATTAACAGGGGCTGCCGTTGGAGACCACTTATACAGCGCTTTTTGTACTATACCCTGACCTTTACACCCAACTCCACTTAACCTCACCACCGGTGCACAGTCGTAAGCTGGAACCCCGCCCTTCTGCCTCATACTGCACTACATTAGAAACAGAACCTGACGAACCAAACAGAACCAAACAGAACCCAAACGCAACACATTTGAAGTCCTACCAAATGGCCATTCAAATGATCATATTCATCTGGAAGATAATTGGCAAAAACCTCCACCTTTTCTCCATAGTGTACGGGGTTCAAATCATGATTTACATATGCAGAAGCTTTGCATATATTGGACCTACCAGCTGAAAAAGCCTTTCTTGTGCATTGCGGCTTGAGCTCCTCATTTTGCCCCTTGCGCAGTTTCACATGTGCCTGAAGTCTGTCTTATTTGACAGAGTTTTCACTGGTCTGGGTCGGGGGTGGGGGCACCCCTGATGAGTTTATTCTTAAAATGGCTATTTATAAATGACAAATTACAATTACAATATGGATCCATGTATACACGAAACTCCCGATAAGTTTTGCATATGTATCTATGTATGCATAAAACCTACACAGCCAAGCACACACGAAAATAAAAACACTTCCAAACAATCATACACACACACAATCGTACACACACACACACAGACACACACATACACACACAATTGTACACACACCTACACAGACACACACACAATTGTACACACACCTACACACACACACACACACACACACACACACACACACAGACTGGCCCATAAACGCCCCAGCCGAACTGAACCGCCTCTTCCCATACAGCCGATCCAGCATCGTCGGATGGATCTAGCGACTGCATTTACAGCCTGAATGGACCCGCTTTACGACTTCGACCATTTCGAGGTGTCTCCGGTTACAGCCGCAAAAGACGGCGACCTTGAATCCCGTCCAAACAAGGTCATAAATAAAGAGCCGTCGAACTGAGATGAACGACGGTAGGATTACCTTTGAATTCGGGCTGCTCTTCTTAAACACTCTGCAAAGGCAATTCAACAGACCAGTTAATCATCAATTAACCAATTAGTCATCTGCAGAAGAGAAAGAAGAAAATCACTGTAATCATTAAACGGCCGAGTTTTCAAGGCTGCGCAAGTTGCACAGTAATTTCGATGGGGATTTGAACCTCCCACATATGGGTTGAGGGTCCAGCCTGCTAACTACTGAACCAGCAGGCATTTCCCTTTTTAAAGCTGACATAAATTTGGGATTTTTAATTTCTTAATTAGCAACTTCTATAGCGCCAGCGTCTAATGCACAAGGCATCAACCGATGGTACACCAAAACCAAGCCGTTATCAGGTCAGTATCCAGGTCAGTTCATCAAGACAGACGGACAGCCTACGGTGGACAAGTGAGACGAAAGATCAGTGTTACATCGGAATCTGAATGATCAAGAAGCTGTTATAGCGAGGTACTGTTGTGTTTTCAGTGTTGCTCAATTGCTAGTCACTCTCATTGTGTCTCCGTGACCCAATTAACCCGGAACGAAGGGCCAGCGAAAAGCCAAACAAGGCAGTGTTTACCAAACAGTCACAGCCAATGTATGTGACAGCTCATGTTCCTGCGTCTGCTTGTGACTGTGTGCGTGTGAGTGCGTGTGTCTGTACTTGGAGTGCATAGGCGGGTCCAGGACTTGAAGTAACGAGGGACGAAGTAGGAGATGAAGAAAGAGTGGATATTGGTGGTGTAAGGAAACACAGTTCCATGTAAAAAGTCAGTCACCTAATTGTAGAGGTTACTCTTTCTTAGCAAAACCTGGCCAGACCAGACCGAGCTCAAAAAGGCTAAACTAAACCAGACTAGATATCTACTGGTAAACAACCAGCAACAATAAAGAATCCATCTTTGGCCAAGCAAGAACCAGTGCTAATTCAACCACACTATCCCTACCAATCTGCCCATCACTGCTGACTCACCAGACCCCTCACCCGCAAAAAACTCCCAAAGCAGTGGGCCTCAGTGAAAACGCATAAAAAACAAGTTCGGGACTTTTAGCAGAAACTCATCTTCACTGCCTTTAAAAAAACCTGGTTTGCCGAAAAAAAAACACATCAAAAGGATGACATTCAAACCAGTTTGCATTTTACAGCCTGCATAAATCAGCATCAGGATCAAATTATCAAAATTTGCAACAGACTGTGAGTCACGTGAGCAAACAACCAACAGGATTCAGCCAACATCTCTCGATTAGACTGGACGGTCGACCGAGAGCTTCGGGTTCAAATCTCTGCCTGGCAGAAAGATATTTCAAGATTTCTGCTCAACTTCTGCCCCTAGAGAAATCAAATACGAAATGAGTACACTGACTGTACAGTGTCGGTGGAAAGATCAGACAGCAAGATCAGTCTGGCCACCTGTCCTCATATGCCAAGGTCTTGAAAAATGAAGTCACTAACACTGGCTGCCTCTTGCTCTTAAACTCATTCTTCTCCATCTGACTCAAAGTTTGTGACCTCGCTTAATCTATGATTGAACTGATGATAAAACTGATATGGTCTCACCATGAGGCAAAACGTTTTTGACATGAACCAAATATCAAATGTTCATAAACTGATCAGCAATTAAGAAATTTATCATTTCATTTCCATTTGTTGCGGCCTCGGAGCTAATGTGTTCGTCTATTTAGACAAATTCTGTATTCCAACAACTCAAAGTTCAAGTCCGCTGCCAGAACTCCATGTAACGACTCTAGACGAGTTGTTTGAGCATACTTGCCTTGCATCTCAGATTCAGATTTACTGACCCTGTGCTTGTAATAAGTAAAATAAAAATGAAATAAATCATGTAATGAACAGTAGCCTATCAGGCCTGAAACTATGAACATCGTCTTAACTATTACCCTGGATGAGAACATGTTGGTTGCGTTCTACATGTGTGCTGGAGTTCACCACTGCTGACTTTTCTACTTATCTGAGCATTATTTGCTTTTTGCCGAACCTCCTAATCTAATCTAATCTAAATCTAATGACTTCCATAGTGCTGTTATCATAATGCTCAATCGATAGTCACTTCAAGCAAAATCGTAATCAAATCGTAATCTGTCAACGAAGAAGCCATATGGAATAGAGAAATCAGAAGTCAGGCTTCAGTGGGTAAGTAAGATGAAACACACAGGTCTCAAGTTTAAATCTGAAGGTCATCAAAGAATCAAGAGAACAAACTGAACTAGTTTGTGAATTTCACAGCATTAGACCAGCTGCCAAGTCAACTTGAATCCCACACCAAAAAAGTCATACGGAAAATGATACAGCAAAGACAGCATCTTTGATTAGTTTCTCATAAAGCGGTGCTATACTAATTTCTTATTACAATTACACCTGTGTCGAGTCATGCAACATAAGTGTCTGCTGGTCACAGACATGATTTCCATGAGCATATGTGTTAAGTTGCAAAAAGACCCTGATTCCAGTTTACACAGCAAACCTAGAACAGTGGATTGCATAACACAAGGTTCAACACCATAACCTGACAATTTGTCTAATAAATACATTATTATTGTCTTGATACAGGCCACACTGACTATGGTTTATTACCAGACAACTGATGTTAACATGATTATTCAGGCTACATTAGTATCTGCTGTTTCCAGATATTTCTTTAAGGGCACAATGAAACAACATTCTAAGTCGAAAATCCGGTGTACTGGTTTTGCAACATGCCCTGCTGAAAGGTTTTTTGATTCATTTACATTCTTTGGTCATTTTTGCAATGCATGGCGCCACAAAACTTGCGCAGCCACTCAGCTAGGACGGGATGTTGAATGAGTCTCAAGTCTGCCAAGAATTTCCTCCAATTCCACCGAAACTCAACTCCATCATAGCTCAATGGGGATTCTGTAGAATGGTGCGACATCTATGGCTGCCATTTCTTCCTGTGCTGCGACACCTAGTGTCCGTTTATGCAACTGGCTCAGACGAAGGTCAGCGTGTGTTAAACCAGTCAGCCATCTCATGAAGTGCATGACGATTATCACAGACAGATACAATTGATGCTGTCGTCATAAATAATGAGTCCCTCAGTGAGCAAAATTGCAAAATGAACACTAGGTGTCGCCAGAATAAAAATCAGTCAAAACTACACAGACCATACCACTTTTATCACTTCTGCAGTCCCTGATTCTAACCAAGTCTACTATCACATGGCACTGGTCCAGCCGTTTTACCACCTGCTCTACCACGATCCAAATACCATCAACGGTCACAGGTCGCCATTTCGGGTCTGTGAATTTGGCAGAGCTTTGCTGGGAGTCAACAGCCAACAGCTAATGATATTAGCAGCTCAGCCAGAAATAACATTTATTCTACATCGTCCGATTAGCAATAAATTTCTAGTTGGACGATGATCGGCGAGCATTTGTATCATCAGACGATGGAACAATTTGGCTACGTTGCCCCTGCGTCTGGGACTCGACTCCCACGACAGCAACTTAATTTGATGTCAAGCCATGAACCCGTCAGTTGGCGTCGAACATATTCTGGCATCTACTCAGGAGACAGAGAGTGTTAAAGATTTTTAAAAACAATTGAAATTCTGTCTGTTGTCTAACTCTAAGCTCCTTTGCAGCACTTGCACTGACAAATGGCCAGCAGTCTAAGCAGAAAAAGAAGAACAGTCCATACAGCTATTACAAAGAGACAGCCGTGCGAATTTTTTTCTTAACCTCGGCATATGAGGGCAGGTGGCCAGTCCTCTCCCTTGCCGCCTGATCTTCGCATCCACACTGTACGGTCAGTGTGTTCACCATAGCCAAGTCCCACTGTCTTACACGTGCTTCAGCCGAAGGCTCTTCAACCCCAAGACCAAGTTCGCCGTCAAACCATGAACCCCTACGGAAGGTTGTTGGATTACTCTTGTAATTCTAACTGTAAAGCTCTTCGGCAGAAACTAATCAGGGGAGCCCTCTATGCAGCCTAAATGATACTAAACGTCATTACAAATAGAAAGTTCATTAGTAAGCAAGCCGTGCTCAGATAACAAGAAGTCACCACTGGTGAGTTCCCGCACACACGTAGAGCCCAACCGACGGATTGCAATCTACCGCCGACAGAGGGACACCGTGCTCGGGTTTCCTGCACTGCGTTGAATCGAGGACGAGGAACGATGACAGCCGATACGGTCCACCGCCCACGGGTCACGCTTGCTTCCTGATCCGTCAACGTATCAATTATAACAGGGACTGAAGTAGGAAAACTGAAACACATGTATGACGGCAATGCTTGCAATTTGCCACTGTCCGGGTCTTCGCTCCCCGGTCAGTCTCACGCTCTTCTCGGGAAGGGGATATTTCAAAAGTGGATAAAGAACTGAACCCTATGCGTCCAAATATTAGGGCATATGAGGGCATTTGGTCCCTCCTGGAATTAACACCTGAAGATTTCTGGCCCACATCAGTCCGTGATACGTCTCCCAGTTTTCATGTTTGGCCTTTGCTGCACAAATTCTGTGGGTTGCCATCATCCGGGTTTCCCTCGACGTCATCCGGTCTGCGTCAATACCTAACGAGGTTAGTAATCCATCATGGGGCAGACGGTTCCCTTGAGCCACGACGGAGAGGAAGCCATTGGTACGGACTGTTAGCGACTTCTTTTTGCCTCGGCAAGGGAGGATCTGTGTGAATATTTAATGCGTAGTATTACATCCCCGGGCCCACTTGCCCAGCATCCCGCTCATGCCTAACCTTCACCGAGGGCCTGTCACGTGCCCCTCCCTTCCCAATTGGAGAATTAACGCCCCGTCGCTTACGCAAGGCGCCGCATACGCTATTAAGTCCAAAAACCCGGCCGGCGAATAGAAGACTTTCGGCTGATGCGAATGGATGATTGGGCGACGTCTGGGTACTTGAATGGGGGTACAATAGAACGATAGATGTCGCTAGTGACTGCAGTCTAAGGAGAAAGAAGATGCTGATGAAAAAGATGATGATGATGATGATGATGAAGAAGAAAAAGAAGAAGAAGAACAACGAGAAGGAACGCTCCTGAAGTAACCCCGAGGGACAGCCATGGGTAAGTGTGGGCTACTTCATTTTTTTAGACTCAGCATATGAGGGCAGGTGGCCAGTCACCTTCATTGCCGCCTGATCTTCACACCGACACTGTCTGAGTCAGTGTTCTCATTCTAGATCCGAGTTCTCTAAGGGCGCCATTGGCAAAGAATCTTCAAATTTAACATCATTCTGCCACGTAGAACATTCATTTGAACTGCCAACCTCTTTAGTGACAGTCCAGCACACTAACCACTGAACTAAAAAGTAGTATTATTCAGTGTTTAACAACATCTTGCAGATGCCTGAGCATCCAGGGGGAAACCAGGGCTGGGTATGTATGTATATGTATGTATGTAACTATGAATCTGAACATGCATATGGTCTTTAAGAGCTTCATAAAAAGCCTCGGATACCTGGTGCCTTGCTTTTTCTGTCCATCATCTGACCCTTCGAGCGATCCAGCCTGGATGTCTGCCATTGTTCCGATCAAGGTCAAAGGTCGTCTAGGAAGTTTCTTTTAACTCAACTGGCAGCGTCTCTCTCACTCTCCACTTGTCCAGTTAACTACAATCCAAGAAAAAAAAACAAGATCATCATCGTCGTCGTCGTCATCATCATCGTATTTCCCCTCCTCCTCACACTCATAATCATTTCCAGCAGTAACAGCAGCAATGGTCATCAACATCATCAATTGGCATCATCATCAACATCATAATTATCATCATTATCAACGTCATCATCAACATCATCATCATGATCATGAATACATTGTTCAATGTCTCAACATCATACCAACTAAAAATAACATCCGAAATGACTATAAATAGACAATACCATCTAAAAATAGCGTCTTGATTGGCTATAAACAGAACATCCCAAATAAATATCGCATAAGTTTTTTTAATGAATTGGATAAAATTGATAATATCAGCTAAAAAAAGTCTCTGAATTGTGACAAACAGACATTACCAGCTAAAAATAGTATCTGAATTGGCAATACCGGCTAAAATAGCATTTGAACTGGCTATAAATAGCTGATGCAGCGCCCACATAAAGGTGTCTTTAGCGTGGAACGAGTGCTCATCATCCACACTCAGAGAAGCAGAAACCGCCCTCTAGAAAGTTCCTAGCGCAACTAATAAATTAAGCTCCTTAACTAAGGAGCTCATCCTCCGACGGATCTCGGAGATAATATATACTCCAATCGAATGACGTCAGCTGGTGCATGTATCACGATACCAACGGCTATGGTAATACCTGTAAGTGGGCAAGTATTCTGTTGAATAAGCTTTATAACCAAACCGTGGCTTTAATCAAATTTAAGAGATTTGAGTCTCAGGCTAGCACAGTCCTTACTCGGGGACCTTAATTAAATGGTGTGGCGCTCATTCAAATGGGCAGCAGTGGTGAAGGATCTCACCCGATAAATTCATGGAAAAATGAGCCATATAAAATGTTTACATTTACTCTGATCAACAGCAGAGCAGTACCTTTAGCAAGCCATGAGAAACAACCATGGGTATGAAGTGTTAGAGACTTCATTTTTCTTAGCCTCGGCACAGAAGGGCTTCTCGTGGCTAGCCCTCTCCCTCGATGTCTGATCTTCCAACCAACAGTGTATGGTTTGCTGTACTGATTTAAAGCTGAGCTCACTAGGGGGCACAACTGGAACAGATCTGAACCCTGACCTCTCTGTTGACAGCCCAGCCCTAAACTACCATGAACTCCTTTAATCAAATCAGTGCTTTAATCAAATCAAATCTGCATTTTAATTAAATCGACACCATAACCAAATGCAATTAGTTCTTACAGCAACGGCCCCACAGAAGTTCCTGAGTAGTCATTCAAAACTTTACAGTACATATACAGGTCAGGCTGAGCATAATTGTAATTATTTAATTGTAATCACACTTTTACATAGTGCTCTTAGAGAGAGAGAGAGAGAGAGAGAGAGAGTGGTGGGTGGTGGATAATGGACGGAAGGCCCCCGCAATTCCAAATCCTGGATGCGCCACTGACTATAAGAAGTACGGCTCATTAGTCAGGCATTGTTTCTTCTCATTCCCCCTTTCTTCTCGAGTTTTCCTGGTCGTTCTGCCTGCAGGAGCTTCCTCCATCATTTCCAGTCTCCAGTATTATATATATGTATATATGTAAGTATATGTGTATATATATATACCGGTATACACGGAAGGAAGACGGAAGATAGTGAGAGGAGCCTGTCTTTGCCACTGATTTCGGTGACCAGCGTTACGGCACCAGTGGTGTGCATCACGCTGATGATGAGGATAACACTGGTCAACATAGAAATCGTTACTGACTGGAAAAGGCCCTAATGTGTAGCATCTTGGTGTGCTGAACACGAATATAACCATAAAAATTTTTTATTGGCTCTAGTTTTGAAAATATTTCATATAGTTCATTTTTTATGTTTCACCGTGTAAATTTATGCAGTAGGACTGCGACAATATCCTAAATAAGTCTAGAATGATGTAATATTCCACCTCATTGCATAATCCCATCATGGACACATCATGCACAGTTGATTACATCATTTTCTGATGCAATGTAAAACTACAGCCAGTCGGCTGCTGACGTAAGATGACGTCAGCAGTGTACCATATAAAGCGAGTCGGAACGGTTGAGCATTTACAATATTACAGACTTTGTGCGAGACAGTTTAAGTTACTGTTTTATAAAACTATTATTACTTTATCCATTTAGATACAATACAGAACAGTAATGCCTCGGAAGTGCGTAAATACTGTGGACAACTTTTGTTACATTTGTGGGGAAGTGACATTTGCCAACCAGAAGAAAAGTATCACTTATCAAGTCAAGAAGGCATATCATGCTTACTTCGAATGCAAGGTTGGTGACCAAGACAAGCCATGGGCCCCGCATATATGCTGTGCTACATGTACAACACAGCTTTCACAGTGGTTGAATGGCAAAAGACCATCAATGCCGTTTGCAGTTCCCATGGTGTGGAGAGAGCAAAGCAACCACGTAGATGACTGTTACTTCTGCTTGGTTCCTCCTCTTTCCGGTGGAATAACGAAGCAAAAGAAGTCGACAATAGTCTACCCAAACATTCCGTCAGCATTGAGACCAGTTCCACATGGTGATGGACTTCCTATTCCAGAACCTCCAGCAGAATATATTTTCCTTGATTCATCTGATGAGGACAAGGGTGAGCCGACATGTTCTTCTCCTGGTCCGTCAGCGTGCAGTGATCCCGATTTTCACTGTGGTGCATCATCAACCCCACACAGAATAACACAGGAAGAACTAAATGACCTTGTTCGTGATTTGGACTTATCCAAAACAAGGCAGAATTGCTAGGATCAAGACTCCAACAATGGAATCTTCTAGAAGAAGATGTCACAATTACTTCATATAGAAAGCGCCATCAGCAGTTGGAACCTTTCTTTATGAAGGAAGGTAATCTGGTATTCTGTTCCAATATTGACGACCAGATCACTCATGACCCACAAGAATGGAGACTCTTTGTAGACTCTTCAACACTGAGTCTTAAGGCTGTGCTTTTGCACAATGGAAACCGTCTTCCATCTATTCCATTAGCGCATGCTGTCCACATGAAAGAGACATACGATAACCTAAAACAGCTACTGCATTCCATTGACTATAACAGGTACAAATGGCACCTGTGTGGTGATTTGAAGGTAGTTGCCATTTTAATGGGACTGCAGCAAGGATATACAAAATATATGTGTTTCTTGTGTGAGTGGGATAGCCGAGCAAGAGAGTTGCACTACGTGCGGAAGGAATGGACTCCCAGACAAAACATGGCAGTTGGACAAAAGAATATCCAGCACCCAGCTCTGGTCGAGGCTCACAAAATCCTACTACCACCCCTTCACATCAAACTAGGTTTGGTGAAGAACTTCGTGAAAGCCATGGACCGCACTTCGCCAGCTTTCCGATACCTGCATGAAAAATTCCCTCGACTCAGCGAAGCAAAGATTAAAGAGGGAGTTTTTGTGGGTCCTCAGATTAGAGAACTCTTCAAAGATGACCGCTTCAACAACTTGCTGGAGGGTGATGCGAAACAAGCATGGAATGCTTTTCGTCTAGTGTCTACAGACTTTCTAGGGAATGTTAGGGCAGAAAACTACAAGGAACTAGTAGAAGACATGCTCAAGCAGTACCAGAAATTTCGCTGCAATATGTCTCTGAAGATGCATTTCCTTCATTCCCATCTGGATTTCTTCCTTGACAACTGTGGTATGGTTAGTGACGAACATGGCCAACGTTTTCATCAAGATATCGCAACAATGGAGCAAAGGTACCAGGGAAAATGGTCCACTACAATGTTGGCTGACTACTGCTGGACACTCCGCAGAGATGCTCCCGAACAGCTGTACAAGAGACAGGCAAAAAATCTAAGAACTAGTCTATGACCTGTTTTTTTACAAATATTAACTGTAAGTGTATCACTATTGGCATGCATTGTGCGATATAAAATTACTTCATTTCAGATTACAAAAAAACTAGAGCCAATTCGGCATTTTCACTGTCATATTCGTGTTCAGCACATACAAATTGATAAGAACTGACTAATTTCATTTCAGTAACATGACTTTTGTAAAAATTTGTTGTCCAGTGTATCAAGCTAGTGATGATAAAAGTGGCGGTGATAGTGATGATGATGACGAGGAGGAGGCAAAGGAGGAGAAGGAGGATGACAACAACTGTAGAGATGACAATTATGACGACAATAATGATAGTGGTCCTGCAGTTGGCGTTGAAGATGATAAACTGATGATGAAATATGTAAATATTTAAGTATGTGTGTCAGGACACTTAATGCACCGCATTTAAGGTGCTTCACAAAAAGCGCTGTACACATACTATCTAACTGACTTACACAAATGCATTTTTAGACTGTTTGAATGTGTTCTGAAAATTGTTTGTTGCACAAAGTCAAATGACCTTGAGCAGCAAAACACAAAATAACACAATAAAGTAAAAGGCAATATGAAAAAATTTCATAATATCCCTTTACACCCTTACAAAGTTCAGATGTGCACATAAAAGGCGGGTAAAAGGAAAACCCACCATAAACTGACTGGTAAGTATCTAGCTTAGAGTGAAGGATAGTCCCTGCAAGTAGTTGTCAAAACGACATGATGATAATAATGCTGATGAAGTTGATGACGATGATGATGATCATTATGACGAGGTCACCGGAACTGGAGCATCTTCTGCTCCAGAGCCCCTGGGAAATTACTGAGCGGTTTCCCATGCAGAGACTCTCTCTCTGTGTCTGTCTGTCTGTCTGTCTGTCTATCTATCTATCTATATATATATATCTCCCTCCCTCCATCTCTCTCTCTCTCTTCCCTCTCTCTCCCTCTCTACTTATTTGTAAAATATTTTAAAAAACACGTTGCCGAAAGTTACGTGACACGGCTTGACAACAAAATTTCCCATGGCCCTGGCGTGGGAGGGGATCGAAGTGGGATCAGCACTTTGGTCTCTAACTGCAGAATATCTCTGCAGTTTTATCTCCCCGGTTTTTCTCTGTTGTTTTAACATTTCGTGGCTTATCTCTTCGTAGCAGACACCAGTGACTTGTCTGCATACGAAGTCTTGCTATCTCTGATGGTCTATCTGATTTCTCTGCTTTTACTCCAACATCCTATTCAGAAATCTACGATTTCCTCTGAAGTTTTTACTCAGACTTCCATTGTTTTTGCCAAAAACCTTCTTGCCAAAAAATCGTGGTTTTCTTTCCAGTTTAATAGCCAGCTATCCAAGGTTTCCTCTCCCGTTTTTTGTCCAATTATCTCCAGTTTTCTCTTCAGTTTTTTGCTCAGATGTCTACGGTTTCATGTCCAGTTTTTTGCCCAGATATCTATGGTTTCATGTCCAGTTTTTTGCCCAGATATTTCTGGTTTTCTCTCCAGCTTCTTTGCCAGACAGCTCACCAATTCTTTTGTCCAGATATTTATAGCTTTCCTTGTCAGTTTTGTGCCCAGTTGTCTATGAATTCACACGTCACCAGGATTTGAACCCCTAACACAGGAGTCACCGTTCTCCTCGTACCTGCAACACTGTAGACGACAAGGGGTTGCTGCCAGTGCTTGGATTTTTCACAGCCAGCGCTTGGCGTCGCTCCATCGCAAGTGCTGGCAGCCCACGGTGAGTCGCCTTCCCTCTCGAGCTGTTTACCCATCTGGCAAAGGGACCCAGAGGCCCTCCTCTCCAGCTCATCTACTAAACGCAGTGTCTGTTAAGAGCAGACAACAGTGTGACAAAAACGCTAATAGACATACATTGTCTGGTATTAAATCATGTGCATTGTTGCCAGACAGTTGTGTTTACTTTAAAAGGCTACAATAATGTCTGGCTTTAGGCCACTCTGGCTGCACTTTATAACAAGACAATTTATATCAATATGAGCCTTTTGGCTGCAATAGTGTCTGCTGTTTCCAGACATTACTAAATTAAATGCTTACACCAGAGACCATGCTTTATTACCAGATAATTAAGTCTACGAGTGCCATGGCTAGATAGACATCAGCTGTGTCTAATAGTAATGCACAGTCAAAATATGAGCAAGTGTGTATGTAAAACTCCTGTACTTAAATGTCTGCATTGGCTTCCTGTTCAGCAAAGGATTTGTTTCAAATTGGGGCTTATAGTTTAGCAAACAATGAACTCTGGCCAACCACAATACTTAAAATCAGTCCTTATTCCCCAGACTTATCATTATTCAGCCAGGTTTTCTGATTGTCTTTCTCTGGTTGTGCCACAAACAAGAACCGTTCTAGGAGGAAGGGCTTTCGGTAGCTGGACCTATATTTTGGAATTCTTTTCCCGCGGCTGTTCATTCTGCTCAGCTTCTTGTGTCACTTAGGTCTCAACTTAAAACTTGCCTCTTTCAGCTGGCCTTTCCACCACAGACTGCTTCTCTGTTTCAGCAAACTGACTTTCTGGATGTTGACCTGACTGTGGCTTGAATTTACTGGGCCACAGATCGATGCTTTGTGCATTACACACTGGCGCTATAGAAGTTGTTAATTAACAATTAATAGTCATTGTGGCCTTATCCAGACATTATTGTGGTCTTTTGAAGCAATCACACAAAACTGTTTGGCAGCATAGGCAACAGTGGATATGCTTAGACACCAGACAGTTCATGTGCACAGGCATTCTAGCCACACTAGTGTCCATTCTTATGAGACATTAAGTTGAAGTGTGTAGTGGTCTGATATTTCATCAAGTATGCATCTGGACCATTCCATCAAGTTCCATTTTATGTATCTGGGTCATTTCAACAAGTTCCACTTTATGTATTTGGGTCATTTATGTAACACCTATTAGAGCACACAGCAAAAGGGTTACTTTACACAAGTGCAATGTAGAATGAAGTGCAATACAAAGTCTAAGGTGCCAGAGGGACTCTGGCACTTAACGGCATCTGTCTTTGGCATTTGCGCTATCAGGCAACCTGCAAGTGTCGCGGTTAATTACAGCATAGCAACCGTTGCCGTTGCAACAGGACTCGAGTTGCTAGGCGCCTGTCCATCTTGAGGAGATCAGAGAACAGCTGGTACTACATAAATTTTGAGCAACTAGACACCAGTGGCAAGATCAGATATGGTAAGGTATGGTATCACGCATAGAAAAATGCGGTATGGTGTCAAAGTGTAGGAAAATATGGCATGGTATCAAGTCTAAGGAGATATAGTATGGTATGGGTATGGTGAAGAATAGGGAGGTATGGTATGGTATCAAGTGTAAGGAGATATGGTACAATAAGGTGAGGTATATGAAGATAGAGTATGATAATGGTATCGTGAAGTACGGAAAGACGGTATGGCGAGGCATCGCAAGGTATGGGGAGGTATGATACGGAAAATTATACTGAAGTATGGTACAGCAATGTCAGGAACAGTAAAACCTGGTACAAGGAGATAGGGAATGGAAAGATTTTATGTTGCTACAGGGTAGTATTGTTAAGTAAGTTACGGCAAGGCATAGGGAGGTATGGTTAAGTAAGTTATGGTAAGGCAAACAGAGGTATCGTTAAGTAAGTTATGGCAAGGCATAGGGAGGTATGGGTAAGTAAGTTATGGCAAGGCATAGGAGGTATGGTTAAGTAAGTTATGGCAAGGCATAGGGAGGTATGGTTAAGTAAGTTATGGCAAGGCATACGGAGGTATGGTTAAGTAAGTTATGGCAAGGCATAGGGAGGTATGGTTAAGTAAGTTATGGCAAGGCATAGGGAGGTATGGTTAAGTAAGTTATGGCAAGGCAAACAGAGGTATGGTTAAGTAAGTTATGGCAAGGCATAGGGAGGTATGGTTAAGTAAGTTATGGCAAGGCATAGGGAGGTATGGTTAAGTAAGTTATGGCAAGGCATAGGAGGTATGGTTAAGTAAGTTATGGCAAGGCATAGGGAGGTATGGTTAAGTAAGTTATGGCAAGGCATAGGGAGGTATGGTTAAGTAAGTTATGGCAAGGTATAGGGAGGTATGGTTAAGTAAGTTATGGCAAGGTATAGGGAGGTATGGTTAAGTAAGTTATGGCAAGGCATAGGGAGGTATGGTTAAGTAAGTTATGGTAAGGCAAACAGAGGTATGGTTAAGTAAGTTATGGCAAGGCATAGGGAGGTATGGTTAAGTAAGTTATGGCAAGGCATACGGAGGTATGGTTAAGTAAGTTATGGTAAGGCAAACGGAGGTATGGTTAAGTAAGTTATGGTAAGGCAAACGGAGGTATGGTTAAGTAAGTTATGGCAAGGTATAGGGAGGTATGGTTAAGTAAGTTATGGCAAGGCATAGGGAGGTATGGTTAAGTAAGTTATGGCAAGGCATAGGGAGGTATGGTTAAGTAAGTTATGGTAAGGCAAACGGAGGTATGGTTAAGTAAGTTATGGCAAGGTATAGGGAGGTATGGTTAAGTAAGTTATGGCAAGGTATAGGGAGGTATGGTTAAGTAAGTTATGGCAAGGCATAGGGAGGTATGGTTAAGTAAGTTATGGCAAGGCATAGGAGGTATGGTTAAGTAAGTTATGGCAAGGCAAACGGAGGTATGGTTAAGTAAGTTATGGCAAGGCATAGGAGGTATGGTTAAGTAAGTTATGGCAAGGCATACGGAGGTATGGTTAAGTAAGTTATGGCAAGGCATACAGAGGTATGGTTAAGTTTTTAAGTAAGTTATGGCTAGGCATACGGAGGTATGGTTAAGTAAGTTATGGCAAGGCATAGGAGGTATGGTTAGGTAAGTTATGGCATGGCATAGGGAGGTATGGTACAGTGGAGTGAAATATCAAAACAAAACATAGGGTGGTCCTGAGGTCAACGGATCATTTGGCTGAGGCACAAACAGGACCACACCGAGAAGACCATTTTAACTTCCCAACTTGGGCTGGAACTCATTTATCTACTGCAAAAGGATGAAGGGCTGAGTTAGCCCAGATGGATGGCGTTTCATATACAGTCACCTATCCAACTTAATCTAATCTCATCTGCCGACTTCTATAGCGCCGTTATCGTAATGCACAAGGCATCAATCGATGGCCGCTTCTAAGTAAAACCGCATTCCTGTGGAGAGAACTAGTTGAGATCCAAGAGGACTCAACGACCGGGGGATAGGTTATGGAGAATAAGCAGTACAAAAAAGAAGGGATTTTTAAATGAGACGAGAACAACTTCTAGAGCGAAGAGAAACAGGGAGTGAATTCCAAGGCCTCGAACCAAGCGCTAATATCCAAGGACTGATCAAGCTTGGTATTGCTAAATTTTGCTGTGCTTGCCAGCACTGTTTCCACTGCACCTGCTCCACTGTAAAGATTTCTGTCAACAGCTAGAACTGAATACCTTACATTAAGGGAGGTGTGACTGTCAAAATAAGCTCAGCCGTGCCAATTCATATAACAGTCTCAGAATTCCTTCAGAAATGTCACTCAATGTCATCTGTTGGATCACCAAGACGAATTTTTTCAAATGGATCATTCTTATGCAAATAGGTAATCGGTCTGCAAATGTTCATTGTTACTCACACTGGTCATTGTTAGATGCGGGTAAGAATAACAGAAAACGGGTGAAACACATATTTATACGGGTATTCGGAAGGAAGGGGCGGAGAAAGGCAAGACGGGAGGAACACAGGGTAAAACGCAACACAAGGGGTCAGTCCGCCAATCTAAGTTCACGCAGAAAGCCATTTATGCAGCGCCCGGTTTCGTACACAACATTCATAAACTTCTTGGCCATGCCCTACTGAGCATTAACGCGCCACCAAGTCAACGAAGCACACAGACAACCAACGAAGACCTGACCTTGCATTTTCGCACCTTTCACATTTTTACCTTTAAAAATGACACGGACGCCACAAATTTCCGTGGGATCGACAGTTTCGCAAATTCGCCCGTAGAATAATTCCGGCGATCGCATACCGCGGCATTCCACGCGACGCCATTTTTGCAGACCAAAGCTAGTCTTACCTCGATCTGACGCGGCCACGTTACAGATCTTCCATAAATGCGCGCCTCAGCCGCTGCCGCACGGATTTCCGTGTGTAAGTTTGGCGATCGGATTGCCTGCAACTAATCCTCCAACGAGTCCGCCCCAACTGTCGTGTCGCAGTGAGAGACGACGGGCCTCCTTCCCAATTAATCAAAACATTCGTCCGCCATCTTGTCTGGCAGTCACGTGACTAGCGCAGTTCAATGGAGCGTTCCGTTGAGCTCGCAAAGTCGTACGCGCCGGTATTGTAAAAATTCACGCAAATTTACTGGCGATGTCGAAAGCTAGTTCAGATCAAAAGCTACGTTAAAGACGTCTTCTTGGACCGTGACTTTGGTGAAATACGAGCGCTGGAAGTCAACAGAGACTGAATTATACGGAATTAGGCAAGCCATCTGTTCTCGTCGTCACGTGACTTAAATAATGCCGCAATCCTGTGACGTCGTCGACAGACGTTGACCAACGCTGGAGAGTGACTTCAACCCAGTTATCGTAATCGTATCGTAAACCCGAGATTTCTACAGCGCTCAACGAAGGCCACGTCACGTGGACCAGCTTATTCACAGGCGCGCAGTCAAAACAATATCGATAGGCAGAAAGGGTTCGGTTCCAGGTCAAGATCGAAAAGTCAGGCAGAGACCGCGTGGCAGCTACGCGGGTGATGTTTGGGATTGGAGCGGAAAGAGAAATAAGAGGAAGAAGGGGAGTCAGGATAGGATCTGTGACAGAGGAATGTTATTCTCTGAAATTGCTGCTACTGACTATGCGTCTAATTGCTTGACACTATTTAATTGTTTATTCATCAATTTATCATTTATTTACTTATTCATTTATCTAAGTTCTCGCTTTTACATATCTCCAGCAACATCCATCGTATTCACTCGCAGCTACAATCAAAAACGTTTGACACGACAACAGTTTCTTAGTCACGAACGTGCATACACACACGAGATTAATGCAGTTCGACAAGCACTAGTTTACGATGCTAATGAAACGTAGCATTACATCTTCGTAATACTGTAGCGCCACGTACGACGCACGCATAACCCTACATTTCCGCCTAAGCATAATCCAATAATGGCCGTCCAGGTATGCGCCAGGGCAAAATTGGATTATGATTGTCGACTGATGTCTTATTAATCCGCTAGGCGGAGTTTTGAACGCGCCCAGAAGGACATCACTTCTGCTGCAGCTGATTGGCGCGCGCGGAGGGATCTTGGTTGGGCGTGGGTGTAACGCGGCACGTAGTAGTTGTATTATGCGCGCACGGTGCGAGAGTGGTATTAGCAATCACGCCATCGTCATCATCATCGTCGTCGTCATTTTCTTGTCGTCATCAGCGACTGCATTAGCATCAGAGATATGGGCGACGGTATCTGAAAATCACGCTTGTCACACGCAATTACGAGCTACCGCCCCAACGGGTAATTAGGCTGAGAAATAAGCCGATGTGCACGACAAGCCAGCGGCTGTGCTGGTCATGCTTCTACCCTCCACGCCTCTTAGTAGCGCTCTACGTCTGTGATGTCATAGCTGTAATCAGCAGCAAGGACGATGCTGTTCGATCAATCGCTGTCCAGGGATAGAAGTTGTCTCTGACCGTTGCACACAGGTAGGCCTATCAAGGTGACGCTTTTTTATTTAGCGCTTGTAATACAGTATCAGGTATATGGCCATATGATACTTGGTACCTGCTGCACACGGGATGCTATTTTATAGAGAATAGGGAACCAGCGTATGATCTGTAGGGAATTGGGAACCAGCGTATGATTTGTATGGACTTCTTCTCTTCCACTGTTTAAGATTTTCTTCCAGTGAAGATACGTTTCCCCAACAATTTGCTCCTGCAGCCCATGGTTTTCCCCACCCACAGATCGACTGAGCTAGTATACGTGTACTTGGTAACCCTGGTACTAACTCCCAAAGCTTGTATTTGTGTACTTGGTAACCTCGGTACTAACTCCCAAAGCTAGCATACGTGTACTTGGTAACCCCGGTACTAACTCCCAAAGCTAGCATACGTGTACTTGGTAACTCCGGTACTAACTCCCAAAGCTTGTATTTGTGTTGTATTTGTGTACTTGGCAATCCCGGTACTAACTCCCAAAGCTAGCATACGTGTACTTGGTAACCCCGGAACTAACTCCCAAAGCTTGTATTTGTGTACTTGGAAACCCCGGTACTAACTCCCAAAGCTAGCATACGTGTTTATGGTAACCCCGGTACTAACTCCCAAAGCTAGCATACGTGTACTTGGTAACCCCGGTACTAACTCCCAAAGCTTGTATTTGTGTACGTGGTAACCCCGGTACTAACTCCCAAAGCTTGTATTTGTGTACTTGGAAACCCCGGTACTAACTCCCAAAGCTAGCATACGTGTACTTGGTAACCCCGGTACTAACTCCCAAAGCTAGCATACGTGTACTTGGTAACCCCGGTACTAACTCCCAAAGCTTGTATTTGTGTACTTGGTAACCCCGGTACTAACTCCCAAAGCTTGTATTTGTGTACTTGGTAACCCCGGTACTAACTCTCAAAGCTTGTATTTGTGTACTTGGTAACCCCGGTACTAACTCCCAAAGCTAGCATACGTGTACTTGGTAACCCCGGTACTAACTCCCAAAGCTAGCATACGTGTACTTGGTAACCCCGGTACTAACTCACAAAGCTAGCATACGTGTACTTGGAAACCTCGGTACTAATTCCCAAAGCTAGCATACGTGTACTTGGTAACCCCGGTACTAACTCCCAAAGCTTGTATTTGTGTACTTGGTAACCCCGGTACTAACTCCCAAAGCTAGCATACGTGTACTTGGTAACCCCGGTACTAACTCCCAAAGCTAGTATACGTACACTCCTTTTCTTCCTCTTATCTCTCTTTCCGCTCCAACCCCAAACACCACCCACCGTAGCTGCCACTCTGTCTCTCTACTTGGGTCTCAACCTGGAACCGAACCTTTTTTGCCTATCGGCTTTGCTTTGGCTGAGCGCCTCCGAATAAGCTGGTCTCCGTGACATGGCTATTGTTGTGCGCTGTAGAAGTCTCGGGATGACGATTGCGTGTACTTGGAAACCTCGGTACTAATTCCCAAAGCTAGTATACGTGTTCTTGGTAATCCCGGTACTAAATCCCAGAGCACCCCAACTGTTTCAGTACTTCGATGCTGGTATACCAGAGTATTAACTGCATAGCCTCTGTACTTGCGCTAAGAATACTTGCCTGCAACTCTGTTCACTGCAGTACACGACTACGGCTAACCGGAGAAACTGATGTGCATAGCATATGACTAGAGTTACTCTCGACTGTTGTTGACCTTCGCATGTATGCATGTCAGCAAGTAATCGTAATCGTAATCCCGAGATTTCCACAGCGCCCAACGAAAGCTAAGTCGCGGGAACCAGCTTATTCACAGGCGCTCAGTCAAAACAAAATCGCTAGGCAAAAGGGTTTGGTTCCAGTCAAGATCCAGGAGTCAGGCAGTCAGACAGTCGGACGGCTACGGTGGATGGTGTTTGAAATTGAAGCGAGAAGAGAGATAAGGGGAAGAGGAAGAATCAGGATAAGATTTTTGGAAAAGAAGTGTTTTTATATCAACACACTTCAGGTCTTCTAGCGCATTTCCAGTACCCCTCAAAAGCGCTGCTTCTGATATTCAAAGTACCTGGCCGCGGGCGTTGAAGACGACTGCAATGTTCTGTTACCAGACAATTCATGTCTAAGACGTTACTTTCTGCATGACAGTGACCACACTAAGATTTGTAAATTAGGTAGACATTAGTGCGTTTGCCTACAATGCTCATATGCGACTTCGTTAACAATCGCTTTAAGGTCTTTCATCCCACGGTATATATAGACACACACACACACACAGTGGCCCGGGAAGTGTTTAAAAGTTGAGTGAGCCAACCTCAGCCAAGTACAGACCTAAGGTTGAGAAAATTAATTTGTGACGTAATATCAGAGTATATATGACGGTTTTATTTTTTTATAGTATTAATGTTTGTTCCATGGCATAGGTAGATATCTCCGTTGCCCATAAAAGTTGTGAGCATGCTCCTGCCTCGGGGTCACAGAGCCATAACTTGTGTGAGCATCGGCTCCTTTGGCGCCATGATTCCCTTGCCTCTGAACATTCCTCTTCCACAGATCCTATACTGACGCCCCTTCTTCCTGTTATCTGTCTCTGCTCTCCAACCCCAGACATCACCCACCGTAGCTGCACGCTGTCTCTGCCTGACTCTTGGATCTTGACCCGGAACCGAACCCTTTTGCCTATCGATTTTGTTTTGACTGAGCGCCTGTGAATAAGCTGGTCCCCGCGGCGCGGCTTTTGTTGGACTCTGTAGGAATCTTGGATTACGATTACGTTCGGTTTACAAGAGTATTAATTATTTTACTCAGTATAATGCTGTCACTTATTTGTAATCCATGATGTAAATAGGTGACCTTCGTAGCGTAACTGTTTGCTCCTTTTAAATCAGCCCATTGGCACCAATTTATGTGACAAACTGCGATTGTAGGCCTATTTGTTAATTATTTTGGTGATCAATCTCTCTCTCTCTCTCTCTCTCTCTCTCTCTCTCTCTCTCTCTCTCTCTCTCTCTCTGTCTCTCTCTGTCTCTCTCTGTCTCTCTCTCTCTCTCTGTCTCTCTGTCTCTCTGTCTCTCTGTCTCTCTCTCTCTCTCTCTCTCTCTCTCTCTCTCTCTCTCTCTCTCTCTCTCCATTTAAATATTCAAAGACATTGTTCTGTTGTTAAGCGCTCAGCAAAGCACATTTCTTGTACACAAATTGTTTATTAAGTGCTGTGCACCAGCGCTTGAGGTCTTCATCTGGAAATTGTTCTTTTATTTGCGGTAAACGAAGTAAGTTCGTTAAACGAAGTAAGTTGAGTGATTCCAATAGCTAACGAATTTATTAAAATTCTGTAAAGTTGTTTTGATTAAATACATGTCAGGGTGAAGCGCTAAGACGTTTTTACAATTCAGCTGTAGAAATATAACGTGCCGTGCCGTTAAAATTGTAGCGGGACGCTTGAAGATGACGCGTTTTAACGGTCTCGTGCTTGGCGTCGGCAGCCATTTTGATATTGAATAATTGTAATCGTAAACTGCGCCCAACGAAAGCCGCGCCGCGGGGACCAGCTTATTCACAGGCGCTCAGTCAAAACAAAATCGATATGCAGAAGGGTTCAGTTCCAGGTCAAGATCCAAGAGTCAGGCAGCGTGGCAGCTACGGTGGGTGATGTTTGGGGTTGGAGAGGAGAGACAGCTAAGAGGAAGTTGTTTATGTAGTGAGACTTGAATTGGCTGATCAGGGTTTTATGTTCATCCTCTTCAGTGGTCATCTTTGAGACTTCTCCTTGCCGCCGTTTATTGAATACAATGACTTGTACAAGAACTGTTTCAGCCAACTGCCTCCAAGTTTCTTCAATTCCACAACCATATAATTCCATTTGCCCTAACTATGTTAACAGGTTGTCTGATGCCTTATTCGGGTCTTCATTTAGCTTCATAACATCACTTCAAAGGGGCAGGACACTTACTTTATTTTGCTTTTTGTCAGCAATGCGCTCAAGGCATGGCAGCAATTTCATCACCTCATTCCATAATGAAAGCTCGCTAAAGTAATCTGAATGCTTAATTCTGTCATCATCCTTCAGCTCATTTGCATTTCTTTTCACTATCTTGGCAAGCTTCTGTAAAGCATGTCCAAGCTTCAAAGCCAACGATGGTTTGTTGTGAGTCATGGTTTGTCCTGAAATCCAGCCAGGGCTTTTATAACGACTAGGCACTGTCTGAATTGCTCAAACACAATGCAGTCAGCCAAAGTGGCATTGCCAAGACTTTCGAGCTTACATATTTGAACCAAAAATCTTGTTACGTCACGTACCTTATCCCTTATATAAATCCTTTTTTGCATACCTTTCCTTGCAATTAATTTTGCAGCATAATCGACAATAAGACTGTCACTTCTGGCTGCAAGCTTTATGGTTCCATCAAACATACCTGCTAAGAGCTCAAATACCTTTGGTGAAATGCCTTTTGGTGGTGGCAGTAGAAGACTTGTACTTGCTGCCTTTCGACCTTCAACTTATGTTTTTTCAAACTTACATCGATGTCTGTGAAAATCTTTTTTCAATAGGTAACAAAAGCAGTACTCACATGGAACATAATCAGTTGCAACTGCTGTGTATTAAATTCACCTTTTTGTTCACAAAGAACTTCTGTGTTGTGCATATGATTTCCCAAATTAATAAGACTACCAATATGCTTTCATCGTTCTGCTTTGTCCTTTTCAGAGGTGATCTCTACCACTTCATGCTTTTCTGAGTGCTTTGTCAGCCAATGGCACTGCACTGCATTTTTGTCTGTGGGATACCACAATAAAAGCAGTAAGGTCTCTTTTCAAAATACCATATAGTTTTTACAGGAAACTTGAACTGCATTTTCACTGCTCGATACTGACTGAGCAGGTTCACAGCTACTAATACTATTGGAAGATAGCTTCATATACCTATCTTTGTTTTGTTTACTTTCCACCTGATCTTTAGATGCATTTTTTAACTTCTTAAAACATCTCTTTCGTTTCTTACCAGCAGATGCCATTTCATAGTCTGATGACTGGCATGAATCACTGTCAGCTGATTTACAAGGAACATATTCCTCATCTGAATTGCTGTCAGACTGCATTTCTGAGTCATTTTCTGTATGTTGCACTTCAACTGGTGGTTGTAAAGAAATCAGAACTTCAGTGTTTGAGGAACTGGATGTATGATTTGCCGATAACTGGAAGCGATCAAAATTCTGAAACATTCCACCCATTTAAGATCATAAGCACATGCACCATTTGTGAGGTTCCTAAAAGCTGCTGTACGAGCAGCTTTGAAGAACCTCACTAATGGCGTGTGTTAGATATCTATGTAATACACGTACATAGTTACATAAATACACACACATATATATATATGCATAATTGCACACACAGTTACCATCTATAATCCTATTCACATGTATACACAGTTACACACATACAAAGATACTACCTGAAATTCCAGGCACATTAAAGGCAACATTTCTTAATTCTGTTACCCACAACCCTCCTTGAAATGATTTTGCTTTTACCTCATGTAAAATTGACCACCAAGATATTTTCCAAAATGAAACTTTGAAGAAGGAAACCTCACAAAAAATCAAATCCAAGGAAGTACAGCACGAGTACTTACTGGAATAAGATGACTTCATCAGAAAACTTTGAGAAATGATATCTTCTGAACAATTGAAAATGCTGCTTTTAAAATCCCGTAAAAGAATTGCCAAAAACACACTTAGATCAAAGACGAGGTAAGATGCACTAGCAAAATAAATTTATATAAAAATAAAAAATGAATTGACATTATTTTCAGGAAAATATTTATGAAAAATTGTATACACTTTAAAAGAGATACTTCAAATGTCTATTAATTAGTGACTTACTGACTATTTGTTAATACAACTAACAAAAGCTTATATGTCTAGCATGAATTAACAATTCTTATTGCATTATTAATCAGATACTTATATCATGCTAATTTATGTATACATCTCAAAAGCATGGAAGTTCTCATGTCAACACAATAACAGTGACATCACCATGGCATAACTAAAATAGACAATTAACTTGAACATAAAAATAACACCCACACACATAAACACAACAAAATACAACTGAAAATCCCTATAAACAGATTAATGAGACAAAGTTGTAGATGTTTGCCACTTAACAGAGTACCAATAAAATATTGGTAATATAAGTTCAGGCAAGCAAATGTAAAAAGTAAAGAATAAGTGTAAAAATCACCCAGCACACTAAAATCTGAAGCCAAAAGGAACAAAACTTTCAACATAAGACACATCAGTAGTAATACAGTATCAACTGACAACACCTTGTAGCTAAGTAAATGGAATC
The DNA here is from genome assembly GCA_964023275.1 of Norana najaformis. Classification (NCBI taxonomy): domain Eukaryota; kingdom Metazoa; phylum Annelida; class Clitellata; order Crassiclitellata; family Hormogastridae; genus Norana; species Norana najaformis. The sequence continues at coordinate 3,694,207 of OZ029924.1, read as the reverse complement.
TAGTCCATTTCGAACCTCAGAGTTATGCACAGGCAACTACAAACGGCCACCTATCTCCTCTAGTGCTATGCTAGCAACAAGTATCTCCATGGCATCTTGAATTGACTCCATACATTGAACTGCCTCATTCTCTTGAACTAGCTCATTTCTTGATCTGGCTCTGCATCTTGAGTATCTTGAACTGACTCATTGTCTTGAACCACCTCTGTAGCTTGAACTGGCTCTGTCTCTTGACCTGGTTCAACATTCTGAATACCCTCAACTTTCCCAGTGTCTTGAACTAGCTCTGTAGCTGGAACTGGTTCTTTCTCTTGACCTGGCTCTGAATCTTGCACTTCCTTTGTAGCCATAACCGGATCCCGATGTTTAACTGGCTTCCTGGAAGCCGACTGTTCCACATAATAAAGAAACCAAGATTCAATAAGAACATAAACTACCACTAAATTAAAATAAGCTAAACTCATGCTAAGCAAAGAAATTGCAATCAATGAAGAATAACAACAATCCTGCAATGGTTCAATAGGCCGTTAGCACACATTTTTCGACATTGCTGACCAGTAGTAACAAAATGGTCTACAGCAGGACCAAGTTCCTGAGGAATGAGCAGTTAGAAGATGAATAGCTGAGGGAAGAAATCAAAAGATAGGAAGAACCTGACTCAGAATCTGACCAGTGAGAATGTTTAAAACAGCTTCAATTACTAACTCAAAGTTGACCTTATAGATATGAAAATTTATTTCTGGCAAGCCTAATTTTAAATTGTTGGTTCATTTGATTGGCACAGGATCAAGCAGATACATCAGAGCAGACTATCAGCCACTGAAACATTCCAAAACCATAGCCAGGCACGAACTACAAGAGTTACTCTGTTATAGCGTATTTACTTTCTGGTTATTCTGGCATTGCCTTATGACTATCCAATCCATCTTGCATTTTGACCTTCATAGGGTAAAGTATATGAAACATTTACTGTATTAAATCACCCAGTAAGCAGTGGAAAATTGCCTAGCATGATATATCAGAAAGCTTAACACTATAATTTTCATTTAATATTTCACCTTTCTCCAAGGCTTATCACCAACGTAATCATAGTGTAGTTCTTCACCAGGATCAGTGTCTTGTCCAGAAAAGATTAAGACATGCGATCTTCCAGCTACTGTAGCAACCTTTGTATAGGAGTTAGCATGGCGTCAAGGCAAGTCATTCACAAAAAGTCCCAATCGATTTGAATGTGTGCCATCAATACTGCAACACATTAATCACGACTTTCAACAATGGAGTCGTAGTAAAAGTTGCCATCTTTCTACAGCTTTCTTAGATCTTGTAATAAACAGCTTACACTTTTACAATAGCAGCAAACACAGAGGTTAATGGTGAAAGGAAAAGCGCTACTGTAGCCAGCTGGTGAACAACTAGAATTGACATAAGCTGATACACGGCCATTTTCCCACTATTCCTGTTGTAGCATAGAGGTCCTTTGACCCCAGCTGAACCCAAAACGAATTTACCTGCTTTGGAGGAATAAACGGCCGAGTAAGGCCAGTAACTAAATTCGCATTAATAAACGAATCGCTCAAGGTTCCTACATGATGACTGCTATTGACAGGCTCAAACCTGCACACTCCATGTCCTCATCGGTATCAAAGAAATTGCTGAACGATTTATGCGAGTTGTCGGAACTCACAGCTGAGTGATCGTACAGTTTAGAGCTTGTCAGTGGCTCGCACAACATGTTGGAGCTGCCATAGCAATGTCTGTCTTCGCTTTCGGCGCCTGAGAAACGTTTCACAGAGACCAGTCTCACCGAGTCAGACGAATTATCTTCTGTTTTAACTGACATAGCCAAGTCCTCAGAGCGAGACTGTGAATACGTGGGTGAAGACGACGAGGACGCAAATCCAACATCCACACTGGCCTCAGGCTCCTTCCCATAGCTTGATCTCTCATGAGCATCCAGATCCGGACAAGGGTAAAGATCATTCCAGTGATTGGATGCATCTAGGGAGCGCTTGTGTTCAGCATCTTTGGAGAGGACACCATCAGAATTGCTGCTCTTGTCGGCACAAGCTTGGTCACAGTATAGTTGATGGGCTTCATTAATATCAGCACAGTTTTCAATGGCATCTAAAGAATGCTCGCTAGAAAGCGTAAAACCGTTGGCCACAGACTCATCTGCAAAAATTGTCTCACTCACATCTGGGTCACCGCTGTCTTGAATCTGTGGCAAGTGATCAAAGTCAATCAGTCGACACATACTCAGGCCATCTGTTGATCCTCCATCCACTTCTTCGGATGCCTCACTCATTCCTGACATTTTTACAAAATCTACTTAATTAAAAAGCCACCAGCCTGGAAAGTTTAGAAGTTGGAAAACAACAGCATATGTCCACACTTTGACTCTAAAAGCAAGAAACAAAGAATAGCTAAAGGACAATACATTTATTTGTAGAGGATGAAATAAATGAATACCTTCCTGTCCAAACAATAACACAGCTGCATCATAATCTCAACATTTCTAAAATGCTATCTAAAAGCTAAGCAAGGGGCACCAGCTTATTCACAAACTCTGTGTTAAGTCCAGAGATGTCATTGGAAGTACTAGTTCTCATTGTTGGGAGACTATGTGGGAAGGAAACGTGGTAGCTGCTATGGCAGGTTGTATTTAGGTTGAAATAAACGAGAAAGCAGCAAATAGGATGAATTAAGGTAGGATTTCTGTAAGAGTTTGAATGGAGAGCTTAAAGAACAGGCCAATAGAGGGTTCTAATGTGACTTTTTGTAGCCAACATATGAGATGATAGATCAAAGAGTTTGCAAAATTAAAATAGAAAGTTGTTTCAAAGGTGGGATATGATTTGTTCAAGGCCTTCTGATGAGTAGTGATTTAGACAGGCAAGAGTGAGGCAAGATCGGGTAGTGAGGGGGTTGGATGGTCATCCTATATTAATCTATATTTATAGATCCGATGACGCCACTTCTCTCGGTGCAAGAAGCCCAGCACCGAGAGGAGTGGCGTCATCGGACGTTTGAACATGCCTGAGGGCAAAGAACCAAAAGAAGAGGTATAGCACTATTTTCATGACAAACATAAGTTAATGGCACTAAGCAGCTGCACGTTAAGATTGTTTAGTGTTTTTACCCAATGGCCATCTTGTTATATTCTGCTTTATTGACGCGCATATACCAATTTGTCACCATTTCAAAGCCAGCAAACTGTAAACAGAAAATGCCGCAGTAGCCTGCCAGGTAAAATAGAAACTGCTGTCCTTCATGAATTCGCCTGAAGTTGAGATCCGAACATAAGACCTTTCGTGAATTTGTCAGTTACGTCAACACGGGAATCCGCCTTCAGATTAGACCTACTTTCGAACTTAAGACCTTGCGTCACTTGACTGATAACATTTCAAAGGGTAAAACGCCTGGCGCATCCAGTTAAACAGACACAAACCCCCAACAAAATTTACGTTTTCAATACTAATGCCGTACAGTAACATCGCCCAGATGTTTAGCTGATGCAAAATTTCGCATTGACATCACCGGTTCCTCAGCATTAGGAACAGAAACTGCCTCTCAATTTATTCCAAATCCAAAGACATTTTTAATTACACAGCTAATATCAAAGTTCACAGCAAAAGTCGTCGAAAACCAGAAACTCTGATGATTCAAACGAATAAAGCTAAAATACAAAACAATAAATTTTATATTATACCACAGAAATTATCTTCAGATAAACAACAGCCTTTATCGCTGTTTGCTACTATATCGGTATACAATTTAAATCCATCAAAAATTATGAAAATAATTTTTTGTACTTGGAAGAGTCCCGCCCATCTTGTCACGTGACTCTGGCTAGTGATGTCAAGATGACGAGGTATGACGTCATCGAGTACTCGAATGTAAACGCTATGGCGCTTGCCTTCTTCAAAAACCGCGATTTCTTGTTAAAATTTATGTAAATTATTTTGAATTTGTCCATAAAATTAAGAATGGTACGAAGTTTAAGCGTCGATGTATCGGAATTCATCCTGGCGGTTTTAAGCGGTTTAATAATTGTCAGTTCCAATGAATTTGATGTCGAAGGAGGTCAGAGATATATTTCAAACTTCCTCTTCCTTAACATTATTATTGCTGAATCCTGATGCGCTCAGCAGAAAATTGCTAACATTTCGAAACACAGCTTATCTACAGAACATAAATTGGTGCAAAACAAAGTTTGGGGAAGACGGTGACCCCATTGAAATATCATCCTACTCTGTACTCGGTCGATGTCTTGCGCATTAGACACTGGCGCGATTGAAGTTACTAGACAACAACAACAACAGCAACAACAACAACAACAGCAACAATCCGTGCATTCTAGAGTTGTAGATTATGAGACGTGCTGCAACTAACCTTTGGCATGTGCCATTTATTTAGCTATTTGGAGAGTTAAATTTACTTTGAAGTAGGGTTATCTTAATTAAAGTGTTCATAAACTTAAAAAACACAAGACAAAATGCAACTTCTTTCTATTTTTTCTGTTTTGAGATTCAAGAGAGCAGTTGCCCGTCGGCAGCAGAGTTCGTCTTGTTGGCGGCCCAGACATATTGTCAGGTCGCTTGGAGGTGTTGATAGGCGGGACTTGGGGTACTGTCTGTAATACCACATTCGACTACAGGGCAGCATCGTAAGTAGGCCGTTACCATTTTCTTTTCACCTTACCCTGCTTTGTTTCATTTGTTCAAGGTCACCCTCGTAAACCCAGGCTGCGATTTATAGGTGGTAGCAGTGGGGAACCTATGGACAGAAGTGACGTGTATCCTCTACATGTTAAATATCATCAGCATCAGCAGCATCAACATCATCATCATCATGATCATCATCATGATCATCATCATCATTATCATCATCATCATCATCATCATCTCTTTGAACATTTATTAATCCTGAAGATTATTTCTACCTTGGATAAAAACAAAATAATAATAGTAGTAGTAATAGTAGTAGTATCTGCAGCAGAAGCAGCAGCAGCAGTAATAATAATAAGAAGCAGCAGCAGCAGTAATAATAATAATAACAACAACAATAATAATAACAATAACAATAATAGTAATAATGCTAGAACTTGACGAGTAGCTGCCTTTCCAGATTTTAGTTCTTCCTCTCCATCCTTAAAATCCCAGGAATCGGCTTCGTTGAGAGAAAAATAACGAGTACTACTAATTCATTGGTAGGGTCGTTTGTCGTCAGCTTGGTTTCGTCGGGGGTCTGGATATTCCCAACGTGACAATTTTTGGCCAAGGCACCAAGGGGGTCGCCCTGTCGGAGTCGAGATGCGTCGGCTCAGAGCCTAGTCTGAGTTACTGTCAGCTAAGACTTCTTGGTGAGGAGACCTTCCTCCAAAGCCGGACTCTGAGAGCCTGCGCGAACCATATGCAGGATGTTGGAGTCAGCTGTCAGAACGACAGCGGTTGGTAACTTCAATGCATTCCTATCCATGCTTTTAAAAGTCAGTCGAAACTAATCCGGTCTGATCTATTCTCATATAATGTAATCGTAATTGTACTACTACATTTATATAGCGACTCTGAGAGAAAACTCCTCAGAGCTACTTCGGACCTTTCAACACAAGGCCACGATCGAACAGAATGGTCTTCAGTCGCTGGTGAAATAGAGGCAGAGTAAGGTCAGGAAGGTCATGTCGCAGGTCGCATGGCAGTCTTAGGGCAATCTTATTCAATCAAATCCATATCAATCCGACCTGATCCGATTTGATCTGATCTAATCTAATCCAACTAATCCAATCCATGCCAATCCAACCCAATCCCATATAATTTAATATATTTAGTGTCCTGTTGCTTTATTGCTGCTGTCGTTGTTGAATTGTGATTTGAGAATCAGTCTAGAGATCCTGATCAGAGGTTTTTATCGAGGCATATAAGCTAATGTGTTAGCGTTGCTGTTTCTACCTTTTTGAGGCTTTCCTTTACAAATATATGTTAATTATCTTTTTCGATTTCTGGTATTTATTTTATGATTTTGACAGATTTTCAAAAATGTATACATGGAACATACTTCCCAGGACTCTTTCCCAATCGCTCCATGCTGTTCGATTGCGATTTATTGTTGTCAGGTAAGGAGCGCCTCCAGTTTTCTCTTGAAGTGGCGTTATATAAATTTGTTATTACAATAACAATTTTGTGTGTGTTGCTTATGGTAGATGTGGTGAAAGGCATCCGACTCACTGGCCGAAACAACGTCAGCGGGAGACTGGAGGTGTTCATCCGAGGAAACTGGGGTGCGATCTGCGACAGAGGGTTTACCTACAACGCCGCAAGGTGCTTGACATAGTTCTTACAAATCTGAAGCAAAGGGTGTCGAGCTATATACGGGGTAGGCGAATATATTCCCCTCAAACGTTTGGATGAGAGGATGGCAGTGTCTAACTGTACCAAAAGGTTTATTAGGCTTGGTAGCCGATTGGTTAGATAGCTTGGCTTGTAACGCAGACAGTACGGGTTCGAGACTCACCAGAGACGGTTACTGTGTAGAGACCTTGAGCAAGTCCTTTGCTCACATTTGCTTCACGGCTCAGATTTACTGACCTTGCGTGAGTAATAACTGCAAAATAATAATAATAATGTTAATATTGATATTAATATTGGCAATTCAACGCTTCAGTGCAGTTGCTTTCCGCAGCAATTACCCTGATATGCAGACAACAACTGAAATTACCTTGATACCATTACCTTGATGCCCTTCGTGCCAGAACTTGACGAGTACCGGCGGTTCCAGATGTTTTGTCTCTCCTCCAATAAGTTTTTAATCCCTAGGGATCATAATACGTACCTCGGGGAACAATTAATAATAATGGATATTAATATTAATGAATAATAATAATCATAATGGACCAGCGACCGAGCGACCTGTGGTGTAACTGTCCTGAGTAGACCAGGGACCTCATATACACGCTGCCTCTTATCCCCTTTTACATCTACGGATAGTAGTTTTGTTGGTTGCTTGATGTTTCAGAGTGGCTTGTGCGCAGCTGGGTTTGCACAGCGTCGTCAAACCTATCTTGTTTGGTCGCAATGTTCCTCACGGCCTTGACCTTGACGTCACTCTGTCCGACCTCAGATGTTCTGGAAACGAAAGGTTTCTGCAAGACTGTCCAAGCAGCGATCCGCTTCTGTCTTTCTGTTCGAAAGATCACGCTGTTGGCCTAATCTGTGAAAACGATGCAGGTTGGCACCTTTGTAGTCGACGGCACATTGCCTTCGACTCTCAGTTCTGCATCGTGGGTTTCAATCTCAGCGTGTGAAATTTACAATTATGTAGCGTACGTGTATGTATGTGTGTATGCATGTATGTACGTACGTACGTACGTATGTATGTATCTAGCATATGTATGTACTTATGTATGTATGTGCGTATGTATGTGTGTATGCATGTATGTATGTATGTACGTATGTATGTATGCGTGTATGCATGTATGTATGCATGTACAATATGTATGCATGTATGTATGTATCAAAACACTTAATATGTTTAAGTACCTCACCAAAGTAACCAGAATCGTATAAAGGAAGGGACTTCCATGTCCTGCTTAAAGCGCTTACTTTACTTTACCTTTCCTTACCTTTTATTACTTTCCTTATCTTGTCATACGTGACCTGATTCAAATTTGACTGTAATTGGATTTGAGACAGCCAGTTTGATAATTAGAGGTCCGATTTGAAGGCAATATACGGACTGCTTTAAACTCCTTACCTTACCTTACCTCATCTTATCTTATTAGTTTTTTTACGACTGACAGACTTCCGAACATCTGACTTCATGTAGACCTGCTTCTTGTTTAACAGATGTTGCTATTCGAAATTGGTAGGCGTAATAGTTTGCTTAGATTTGGTCTCATTCAAGCCATTAATTTAGGACCTGGTAGGGCCTAGTGTGCTGCAACGTGATCGATTGGTAACACGTTTGGTCAAAGATCATGTGGTCGCGAGTTCGACTTCGTGTAACGACCCTAGGCAAGTTGTTTGCGCACACGTGCCTTTGTTACCAGGCAGTGTAATTTGGTATCGGCGTATGCTGGGAAGCAAACGGCAAGTCTTGCGATGCGCTGGCCCCGTGTCCAGGACATTGGGATTCGCCCATTGCCAGCTCAAGGACCTAGGAAAGGATATGAGCGCCTTCCCGACGTCTCATTTCTGATATGATATATCATATCAGAAATATATATATATATATATATATGATGAGATATGGGACACACTGGTATATGTGCATATACAAATACAACAGTCAGAAGAAAATCGATGTTGTTGTTTGTTCCACTTCAGACACGATCTTCTTCGCAGTGATGTTTCCTCCTGGTATTGCCAGACCGAACGACACAATGAAGAGTTTTCTTGTGAATTGCGAAGATAGCGTTCACTTCGAGATGTCTGGGGGTTCGGGCCAAATCCTTATACTGGCCTCCGTCAGCGATTGGGACGACTTTCTGAGAATTGTGCTTAGAAAATTCCTTAACACTACCACCATTCTGGGCAGAAGCTGGATAACAGTTGAACATTCGCTGTGGTAAATACTGGTTCTGTATTTCATTTTATCCCTTGATTTTTCTTTTTAAATATTAAATTAAATTAAATCTTCCACAAGATTTTTACTCAGTTTCTCTAATCTATAGCTGAACCGTGCATTCAGTTTTTTAAGAAAAGACGCGTAAAACGCCTTCTCTTCCCTGGCTTTTACCCCTTCACTTCAGGTTCTGACCTGGCATCCAAGCTGACCCACACACCTGGGCAAGAGCTGATTAAGCACCCGTGAGTCAACTGGTTTCACTGGCGCATTTTTTTGTGATGCTGAGAAATTTCTGACATTAACATCACATGACAAACTTTACCTTTGTGATTAATACACCTGTATGTATTCTCAGGTATTGCCATGATAACGAGTCTACCTGTCTAAAGAATTCGTCCAGTCTTGAATCCGTACTTAGCTACAGAGAATGGACGAATTACGCGGTTTCTCTGACCAGCAGTTGTACAGGACTCCATGTTGAAAGCCGTCATCTTGGCTCTCTGACCAATGTACTGTCTGCACCGATTTCAGTGTCGCTTGGCAACAGTTTTCGTGTCTTTCTTGGGACTGGGGAGGAGTCAGAGGTCATCTACCGAGTTCATCGAAGTCAAGGTTAACACTTCAATCAAATAACTGCTAAGAGTAGGGTACATGTGAGGGTAGTTTTGGTTTTATAAGGGTATCGGAGTAATTGTTTGGGTATCAAGGTAATTTCACTTGGTGTCTGCATATCGGTAATTTGGGTAATTGTGTATCAGAGTAGTAGGGGTCGGTGGGCGAGTATACGGTAATCATTTGGCAGTAAAGTTATTAGGGTGTTATTTGGGTATCGGGGTAGTAGGAGTTGTTATTTTTGTATCGATGTAATTGGGGCTACCATAGCCAAGATATCAGGGTAAGTAGGACAAGTGGGTGTTATCAGTGTAATGAGGGCAGTTATTTGAATACCAGAGCGACTAGTGTTTTAGGGTTTATTATACTCATTGTGTTCTCGGGTCGCTTGGAGTGTAATTGGCGTATGCGGGGTGTAGTCGGGATTGATGTGAAATGCACCTTAGGCAACGTTGACTGTTTCCGTAGACGTGAATCGATGTTATCTGAAGGATGAAGAGAGATCTGGGCTGAGGAGGAGATGTGGAGATCCGTTCGTCGATTCGTCGCTGTGCGCCCACTGTGGATGTTGCTTCGATCAGAGCCTAGAGCCTCGCTGTCACTTGCCACACGGTAGGGACGCCTCGGATTTCTTCTTCGGATCCAGGATCTAGTTCTTTCGTAATGGATTTGTTGACAGTTGGAAGCTGACATCCACAGACACACAGATGCAGACACAAGACATACAGACGGACAAATAGAGACGGCCAGGCAGAGAGAGGTTGATGATGGCAGAATAAGGTACTAATAATTATATGTGTATGTGTATATACCTATTTATAGCACACAGTAAAATTTAATTATACGTAAACTATAATTATATATGTAAATCATCATTCATGATTAATATATATATATATACACATACATATGTATAATAGTATTCATGGTTCACTGGGTGTGATTGATTGACTTGACTGATCGACCGACCGACCGACCGACCGACCGACTGACTGAAAGAATCAATGAATGACTGACTCATTGATTGATTGATCGGTTGACTTATTCGCAGATTGAAGAGACTGATGATGGGTTGGTATTATTTGGTTTCTTGAATGACTCCGTTCATTCTCTATCATCGTTATATTTTTCTTGAAATCGTCATTAGACAGAGATCTTTTCTTGTCCAGCGGTTTTCCAGATACGATTAACAATTGTTCGTGTGTTTGATGTTGCAGTAGCCGCAAGTGTCGTCAACGAAAGACCATGTCTGCGTTCTCTGCCGGAAGTTCTCGGTCGTGTATTACTAACGAGCCAAAACGTGGCCTGTGGTGAACAGAAAATGACGTTAGCTGTTGGCGTCCAGACTTACCACGACTCAGTTGAAGTCAGCATCGATAGAGGAGACGGAAACGTTTCCCAACACCTACGGCTTACCAGAATTACCGATCTACCAGGCTGGATCACATCCCGATACGGGGAACTCGCTGACAGTTTGCAGTACTGGGCATTCATCGATGTAGTTTATGATAAAGCTGGTCGGTATTCTGTGAGGGTGTCATTTGACGCTTACGAAATGGAAACATACGTCTCACCGGCCTACTTAGCGATTGTAGAAAACGAGAACTCTTCGGGGTACCTTCTCGACGATGGGCCAACGTTTTTTCAGAATGACGATATTAACTTGTTCTTCTTGGTCGAAAACTACGGTGGTGAGCTTGGCATCAGTTTCGAAATTCAAGATCCCGCTGGAGCGATAGTGCAGAGCCAGATGTTGGGCACATTCTCAACCTCCGTACCACCTTGGGCGGTGAAGAAACTCCCGGATTCGACGAACGATCGCTTGGCCGACTTCAAATCGACGATGTTTAAACTGTTCGCCAAATCGGTTGGGAAGTATGTCGTAAAAGCGGTTGCTAACAGTTCGTGTTTTATCGAGACAGTCCAAGCGGCGGTTGAAGTCTTAACGCGACCGAGACTTCGCGAAGCTGTCGGTGAGTTGCAATTCATCGTTGACGATTCTTACCGCGTGAACGTTGCGTCCGTTCTTGTTCTCGTACTTGATCGTCTGAGTCGGTCACCAAGCCTCGAAGTGAAATTCGGGGACGGCTCTGAGGTCGTCGTCATGACGACGCCGATCAATGGGTCACTTCTGCCGGATTTCGCGCTCAAAACGTTGTCGCTCCGATCTCAAGAATCGATGTCTTGGATCGTCATCGAACATCGATATTCGATCGCTGGGCGCTACCGAGTCGAAGCGATCTACTCCGATGCAAAGTGGGATTTCTTGACGGACAGCATACGGATCGGAGTCGAAATTACTGTCGATTGCGAGGTCGGACTGACGTTCGAAGGAGGTGCTTCGGCGAAGGAAAACGCCACTGTCTACGGTCGAGGACAGACCGTGCGATTAGTCGCAAGTCTCGTGCACGACTGTACGACCGAGAAGGCAGTTGGTGAGTGGAGCGTCCAGCAAGTACTAGATGACGCTAGTAAGAAGCGCGTGGATGTTGTCAATCCATTGATAAAGTCATCTGGACTGGTCCTGGTGGCGCCAAACTTCACCCTGGACTACGGATTCTATGTGTTCCTGTTGCAGGTGAGGGAGTTATGAGATCACTGCGGGTTGTTTTCTTCTGAACCGCACTGTGCTTCAACCGAAAGACTTTGCAACCTGAGGGTGATCGTCTGTCAAAACCATCATTCTCTTCTAGATCGTAGAGTCATAGTTACCTCACAGATTTCAATTTCTTTTAGGTCAATCAGGAGGAATTTCATACTGCTGGAACAGGGTCCTCACCCTAAGAGTCCTCACCCTATCTTGGCACCGTTTTACAATTGAAACCTTGTAGGCCTATAGTATTTCCTTTGCAGTTTATTAGCTTAACTTCCGGTTTCCTCAGACCAACTGTTTGTCCTAAGATACCAAAGAAGGACTTGTATCCAGTGTCCGTGCATTCTAACACACACTGGTCCACATCATAGGAATTCACTACCGCCATGCTCTGTGGGAAGAACCTTCTCTATCGCATATCTTATTTTCGTAAACAATTGAAGACATCTGTTTCCAGCTTTTGAGGCGAATTAGCGCGTCGTGAATATCTGATTATTTAATTATGATTTCAAAATTGTAGATAGGCTTTAGTATTTCTTTGCCATTCTTTTACTGTATTGTAAAACATTGTTTTGCATCGCATCGCATTATTTGTATAGTGCCTCCTAAGAGCCTCTCTACAGATGCGCTCCGTACGAAGATGGAAAATCTTAATCTTAGAACCTTATATAGCGTCAATATAATATCGGACTACGCATCAATCGACGGAACTTTAATCTCTCTATATATTTGTATATTTGTATGGGTTACTGTTTTACAGATAAAAATACCGATACATAGGGTTCACAAGAATCTAACCCAAGAAATCTGGGTGGAAATTGATCCGGCGCCGCTGAAGGCGGAGATTACGCAGGGCTTCACGCAGGTCATAGGTCAGTTGTTTGGTAAATAGTTACAGGAGTTACATGATTAATAGTTTATTAAAATTTTTAAATTACAGAAGTCACATTATAGGCTGCACGATGCCATACGTGCTGGATTGTGAACCGAGTGACCAGGGTTCAAATCCCCGCTAGTTCAGCGCGATGGTTGCAGAGTTCTGGTCCATTAGCGCCCCATATCGAACTCGGCTTTAAAATGAGTACATTACTGTACACTGCTAATGGGAAGATCAGGCGGCTGAGGATAAAACTGGCCCCGCCAAGATATTACGAGGCCAAAGAAATGGAGTCGCTAACACTCCATCACATGAATGCCTCTCAGCGTTAGCTAAATGGACTGCTAAAGAATCTGTAACTTCCTGTAATAATCTACAAGACATTTAATAGATGGCAAACCCATTAGAACCTATTTAATATAGTAAGTACATTACAAATACATTACATAGTTACATTTTAGCACATATATCAAGTTACGTTGTTCTTTCAGCTCTCGACCCTGGAGCCACGTCTAAGGCGCTATATAAACGCAATGTTGCATTACACTTTGCTACGTTACAAGTTCCTTCAATTTCAGAGTGGCTCTCGAATGTTACGATTGATGCCAGAAAGTCGAGGGACCAGGATGTGCAAGGTCAGCAGGCCTTCGCCGATCTGTCGTTTACGTGGTACTGTCTGAGGAACAACAAGAAGCTGTCGGACCCCATCTCAGAGGGTGATTATCATAGCGCATTTAGCAACTCCTTTAAGGCGCTATATTAATTAATCTCTATATAATTCTTGTTTTTTATTTTGAAATTTGACACCTGTTTTAAAACATGAAAACTGTTTTGTTGCACCGAGGCTGGGCTAGGAACGCTTCTGAATAGATATCACAAAAGAGGCGCTATACGAATTTACTGATTGAGTAACTGAACGAATGAATGACTGAGTGAATGAATGAATGTTGTTCAAAACTTGCTGTACATTCTCAAGGTCCATGGAGTTAGATTCGCCATTGGTATTGATAGAGTATTGGCTGACTGACTGGCTGACTGGCTGGCTGGCTGTGTGACTAAATGAATGATGGAATGGCTAGTTGGCTGATTGACTGGCTGACTGAATGAATAAATAAATAAATGAAGGGAGGGAAGGAGGGAGGGAGGGAGGGAGGGAGGGAGGGAGGAAGGAAGGAAGGAAGGAAGGAAGGAAGGAAGGAAGGAAGAAAGGAAGGAAGGAAGGAAGGAAGGAAGGAAGAAAGGAAGGAAGGAAGGAAGGAACAATAGAACGAGTGAGTGAATGAATTGATGATGCTTATGACTTCCTTTGAAACCCTCTAGACTCGTGCAGTTGGGTGTGCAATTGCTCTACTTAACGGTACGGTCTTCTTCGTAGAGGATTCGTGTTTTGTCGATTCCTCTGTCAACTGGACGTTTTCTGGACCAACACTGCAGTTCAACACCACCCAGCTTCGACTGGTACACTTTCCCTCGATGTACACCTTCCACCTTCTCGTCAATAAGTCCGACACCAGACTGGCACGCGCCCGCCACTTCCTCACGGTCTCGGCCAAGGTCGTTTCCAGGCCTTCCCTTGCATCCACCACCACCGCCACTCCTCGCGAGGACTCTTCAGAGGACCTCCAGTACCACCTCGATGTTGAACCAGTCGTCGAAGTGAGGTGCGCGAGGAACTGCCTCGAATCGGAGTATTCGAAGGGAGAGCTGGAACTGGTCGCCGTCTGTCGGAACTGCATACCAGGAGAGGCTCTCTCTTACCAGTGGAGTCTTGTGACGGTCGATGGCGATAATCTTACAGACGTTGACTGGGATGTCGTTTCGACCAATGGAAACACCGAATCCTCCATCAACCTTCTGACATCCGCGATCGAAAGCCCTGCCAGTCAGCTGTTCGTCACTGTGTCAGGTAAATGGCAATCCCTGCCGGTCCAAGGGCTCTGTCTTGGTCCCTTCCACCTGAGCTTAGGGGAGGGGCCATGTTTGGAGTGCACTTCTTGGATACGCCTTTGCACTTTGCTGCACTTTCAACTCGCTTTCTAAATTCAGAGGGAAGCATGGCCGGAGTAACTGTAATTTGAAATTTATATGGCGCCGTTCATAGAGAACTGATCAGAGGCTGTCACTACGCTAGCCTAAATGTAAATGTACACGTTTTTATAGGGCCTAGCGACCGTATGGCCTCGACCCTGCTAATGTATCAATTAATTAATCGGGTGAGATCCTTCACCACCGCTGCCCGTTTGAGTGGGCGCCACGCCATTTAAGGTCCCCGTGAACGGACCGTGCTAACCCGAGATTCAAATCTCTGAAATCAGCCAAGACCGGGACGCGAACCTGCATCATCACGCCCAGAGGCGCCTTGAAGTGTAGCTAATCAGGCCAGCGCCTAGATGATGTTAACTTTCATTAAGAACAGAATTTTCATCAGTTAACAAGCAGTGCTCGGATAACTATTGCAAAGCAATCAGTGGAAGGCTGGGCGCGCATTAAGAGCCCAGTAACGGATTCCTCTGCAGAGTTGACAGACGACAGTATGTTCAGATGGTGTAGCACCTGGATCCTTCTTGCACACCTGTTCTTTTCTTTTGCACTGGCTTCCTAAACTCGGTGTAAGCAAGACTTGCACGCCTTGATAAGAACAGCACAAGATCGGGAACTGTGGAGACAAGTGACAGTGCATGCAGTGGACACCTACGGGCTCTCGGCCCATGGATCATGATGATGATGATGATCCTAAACTCAGACGTAGGGTGGCCTGACCGGCGTGGCGCTGTGGTAACTTAATGGCTTATTTTCAAGGTATCGTGTGAATCGTCTGTAAATTGTTTATCATCGTGTCAGGTACACTTTCCTTACGTGGATTTACGCAAGTCAGTTATGTATATATATATGTAATTGTAATCGTAATTTTCGGATTTCTTCAGCGCCCAAGAAGCGTAGTCATAGGAGCCAGCTTCGTTATCCGCATATGCTTCGTCAAAAACAAATTCGGTGTCCATGATACAGTTATGCTACAGCACTCGTCACAGTTTTACTGCAAGATCAGATTTAATTAGACTTCAGAGCTCTTTTATTTTCAGTTTACAGAGAACTCGGCGAGTCGGGGGGAGCGAGTTTCGCGATCAAAGTGACTCCGATTTCGAGCTCTTTGAAAGTCGGAGCTTCAATTTCAGGAGGATTGTCGCTGAAACCTTACGACTCAGACTTGCACAAATTTCCAATTGCTACGTGTTATGCCGTACTTTTTCTGCTGGAGATGGTTTTGCTGGCTGGGCTTCTGCCCGAAAGGAACCTCTGAGTTGAATTTGTAACGGTTTTGAAGCACAAGCATTGATTTGCTTCTTTATGTGGCTTCTTGTGGAAACTGATGACACATGAGTTTTTAATGAGCGTTTTTCTGACTTCTTATCAAAGCAAAACACTTTAATGTAACGATAAAGCTTATTTGGTTCGGTGAATGCACCCTCAGTAATGGAAAATATTGCTTAAGTAGTTAATATTTTGAAATAGATCTCAACAATTTTAATTATTATCGAGTTGAGTAACTTACTCGTTTGCATGTGAATGTGATTCCTTAAATAAATGCAAATAAAACTTAAGGAACTACAGCCAGTATCCCAAACTTGGGTAGGATGTATACTGCGAGTATTTGGTATTTACCTAGTCGTGATATTCTTACTGATCTTTTTGAACCTAGGCTGAGCATGAAGGAGTAAAACTTCCATTCTTTGGTCATCCTGGGGTCCTATTTAATAAAATTTATAATCAAGCTTAAACCAAAATTAGCATTTGAAACCATTTTAAAGTAGAACCGGTTTCAGTACGTAAAGACCGCCTTTACCCGGAAATCAATATTAGCTGCGTTACGGCGACGAAGATTACTGGAAGTCGGGAAACCAGCGTTGCTCAAGGTGTACAAGAAAAATGATTGCTTTTCCAGGTAAGATTTTGTTTAACATTTATTATTAGTAAGTTTATATAAAAGACATTATTTTGAATGAATTTAATAACACTTGGTGTTGCTTATACAAACCGATCAGATGAATCTAGAGCGATCTACACAGTTAAATCGGTGGCGTACGTACGCGCTGAAATCGCTGAACTTGTGTTTACACCGTATGTTGCACGTTTCGAGAGTGATCTCGCACTTATTTTTCGCAGTATTTAGACAATAAATGCCAAACTTGGTTATTTGTTTTTTTGTTTGTTTACAAAGTGCGATGTATTATGACAAGCAATAGACGACGGCGCTAAGAAGTGGTGTGTTTAAGTAAACCACTCCAGTTCATTCATTCATACATTAGCTCATCAATGAGACCAAAGTGAGAGGTGTGTAGAGACGCTATATTCAAATTTTATATTAAAAAATTTAGCGTGCCATCAATGTAATTTTTGATTATATAAATTTCTATGTACAAAGATATTTAAATGAATTTCACTCTTTATGTTACTGTGAACCAATCACTGTCTGTTTTTAGGACGAAGTATTCGAATGCGACATGCAGTTGTTGTCTTTTTTCTTCTGTCGATTATTCTGGTTGCCTATCAGTTGCAAAGCAGCGTCAGTATTATGTTCGCTCAGCCATCAAAGTCGTTTTTGGTTGAAAGCAAAGATGCGGCTGCACTGAATACCAATGATGATGACAAAGAAGTTGCTATGGAGGAAGTGGCAATGAAACCTGCAAATCCTACGTTTGCTTTTGGCGAGAAGTTTCCAGCCATTCAGCGAACCGAGTTTACAAAAAAACTTGCCAACAGGGTAGCCGCAGATGGGCGGAGGGTGGCAGGAGAGAAGCAGAGGGTCAGAATGAATGCAGAAAACATTAAGAAAGTCGTTACAAGCTCATTCATTGCAGGTCTAGAACGTGCTGCAGACGAGAAGAAACAGGTTGTGCTGAGTGTCGTCGATTATGGATTCCTCGACTTTGCCCTGAACTTCAAGGAGCTTTCTATAGATCGGCTTAACATTTCCAACTTCTTGCTCATTTGCACAGACAAGCATTCTCATCTTGAGCTGAACCGCCTCGGTGTGCCCTGCTCGTACTATCAGTATAACAGTGCCAGGAGTGACAGAGCGAGCGACTTCGGGACGGTTGATTACTATGAAAAGACAAATGTCAAGACGGCAGTTGTGATTCAGGCTCTGAATCTTGGTTACACGGTGCTTGTGGTTGACCTTGACGTGATTCTCTTCCGCAATCCTTTTCCATATTTCACCTGTGCCGATTGCGACATCCACTTCCAGATGGATCGAGATCTGTATAACAGCGGATTTGTTTTCGTCCGACCTACTCTGGCTGCGCAGACATTTTATGACACAGCATGGAACTTATACATGAAGTACCAAAAAGCTCATGACCAAGCATACATCAACATGGCTGCCAAGGTCCTCAACGAGGAAAGCCGTCTGCCAAAAATTCATTCGCTGTCAACTCAGCAGTTTCAGTGTGGTGTCTTCTATTTTGAACACGGCAACCGCATGTTCGAAAACAAACCGACCTGTGATGAATGCATAATGGCACACAACAACTACATAGGCAGTGTGGCCGCCAAAGTCTACAGATTCAAAGAGAACCTTCTTTGGATGGTAGACAACAGAGCATACTACTCGAATGCTTCGGCTAGATATTTAACTTACGAAAATCCGTTCAATTTTGGCTTGCAGACTATGCAAACAGAGGTTGAAGCACTTAAAAGTGCGCTCATTTTAGCAACCATAACAAATCGATCGGTGATTTTGCCAACGTTCCGCTGCTGCACTTGCAACGTACGCATCGAATGCAGTCACCCCATGCATAAATGTTCCCTTCTGTCGGTGTTACGCTTGAAGCCGTTTGATGAAGCATTTCGTAACATTTACCGTGAACATGCCTTTCTAAAACACCCTAAAGTACCTCCGAATGTAAAGACCTCACAAAGTTCCTGTCTGCTGATTAACTCAACGTTGATTGCATCGAAGAACATCACCGAAGATTGCCAAATCTTGCAGCCAGTGAATTTCGAAGATGGCGCTACCATAGAGGAAATGGAGGAATGGTTCGGCCCATATCAAAACGTTTCTGTTCTTCGTTTCCACTCGTTGTATGGGGCTCATTCGACAAAGCAGTTTGAAAGTGACAAGAGGTTGAGCAACCTGAAACAGCTTACAGAGGATGTGTTCAAATGTTCAGAGTACGAACAGTGGGATGAAAGTGCGTTCAGATTCTAAACAAAGGCATTTGTCAACTGATTCCTCCGATCACAGTTGCTTCTTGGTTACGTGCTCGCCTTCTGATGCAGAGTGCATGGGTTGGATCCTCTCTGAGACAGTAACAGTGTAGGAAGAACCATGAGCAAGTCCGAAAAGGTGCAAATGATATGGTCACTCATCAGCTGGAGCGCCCTAAGTGCTCGGCTTGGCATGCAGATTGCAGTCCTGTGACATCAAGGGAATTCCTTCATGCACAATAGCTTAATGACATTGATTGTTGTTACAAGTTAATGAAGGATCAGTCTTATGCCTCTGGAGATCAATTCCCAGCTGTTCAACCAGCATGGCCAGGGTATCAGGTTGTTGGTTGTGTTTGCGCTTCAGCCAAAGGATGTTGCAAAAACAACTGCATGTGGAGGGGCGCCTATACCTAGCCAACGAAGGGCTAAGGTCTGGGTCTTCAGCATTCGTCCTTGCTGGCATAGGAGAAAGAAATGTATGTTGCCACAGAGGATTCTACAAGAGATGTATGAACTATCTGGTGCTTAGATGAACCGAGGACAGGTTGCAAAGTCTGTGATAAATGAATTGTGCTTTTGAAAGCACCGCATTAGTTTAATCTAGGAATGCTGTTGAACACTTGCTAAAATTCAACCTTTCATCATAATTATTACTTTTCTTAAATTATTGTCACTGTTTTTATTATTTTTTTTTTTATCCAAGGTAGAAAGGATCTCGCAGGATTGGAAAATGTTTATTATGTGTGGCTCTTGATTTGCCAATTAATTATCAGTATTATTAATCCTAATGTAATTTTTACACAAGGTAGGTCTAAAAAAACTGTTCAGAAAGAATTTTAAATTATTATTATTTAGAGCCAAAGTGGTGTCTTGGAAACATTACAATAGATTAACAGACATTTCTATGTCCTGTTATTACACTGTTTTTACTCCACCCCAATCCACTGTAAAAGTCTGAACAACCCTGATGGTACATGCTCCGAACATGCTGTCATCATTCAACTCTAGTTGGTAACCTGTTGGTTGGGCTTTGCGTGTGTGCGTGAGCTTGCCACTGGTGACTCTTCTAGTTTTTCTGACCAATGTTTACTTGTGGACGAATGTTCCGTTCTTAATGACAATTAACATCATTAGCACAGAGAGCGCCTCTGATGAGTTTATCTTGAAGAGGCGCTATACAAATTTCAAATTACAATTGGGGTATTTGCCTACACTTAAAAGGGTATGCGGACTGATCATCAAAGGACAATTCATCAAAGGACTTTTCATTAAGGACTATTCGTCAAGAGGATTGTTCATCAGGAGGACAGTTCATCAAAGGACTATTCATCAAAAACTGAGTTGAAACCTTTCACTTGGTGAATGGAATTTGTTTGCTTTTGGCTTCAGTTGGGTTGCTTTGTTTCGTGTTAATGAATTAAGTTTAAATTCTCTTGCATCCCCTCCACCACCATCATTATCCAATATATAACCCAGAGATTTAAAGCGGAAACTTAAGCATAATCGTTACAAGTCAGCTGTAGTTTAGAACAGGCAGATTGCATTTCTTTAAGTTAGTTATTACGTCTAACGTATTACATTTTAATAACTTAGTTTAAAACATAAAAACATATAAACATTTAAAGACTAACAGAGTTTACTACAGTACTAATTATACTTTTTTGGCTCTTAAAGTACAATATAGTATAATATATATTTGTATACCGACATTACATAAAAAATTATTAGATCAAGTGTATGTTTTCTCGTTACATTTCATTAAAATTATTGAAAAATATTTGATGAAACAATAATTTCAAATAATAGTAAATAAATATGTTTTGATGAACAATCCTCTTGATGAATAGTCCTTTGATGAATAGTCCATTGATGAACAGTCCTTTGATAAATAGTCCTTGATGAACAGTCCTTTGATGAATCATCCTTTGATGAACAGTCCTAGAATCCTTAAAAGTGATGTCTGGAAACGGCAGACACTAATGTAGCCAGAATGCTCATACAGATGCAATTATCTAGTAATAAAGCACAGTCACTGCTGCATATTGCAAGACATTACTGTGGCCTTATATACTAAGACAAAGTTGTCTGGCAGTATTGGTGACAATACTTGTGCTTTGACATCAGAGAGTTTATGCCTTTTATAGTAATCAGACAAAATTATTGTCCAGCAGCATAGGCAACAGTGCATTGCTTCGACATCAGACACTGTCTACAAACGTTCCAGCCACAATATTGTGTCAGACTTTTACAGACATTACTTTGAAGTGTATATTGGAAGGTGGTTAATTCATCAGTGATGTAAATGTAATGTTTACACACAACATAAAAAAGTAATTAATTACACAGAAACAAGACGTCAGTCGTAAATGTTAATTATTACATTTTACAAGTAAGTCATAATATCTTATCCTGTAAGCATACAGAAATCTGCAATTGGAAACTCATTCTGCCAGTCAGGGTCATTAAATAACATCGGTAACAAGATTTAAAGAGGTAATTGTGTTAATACAGTTCATCAGACTAAAATAATGTATTCACTTAGATGGTCTAAAGATTTACATGGTATTTTAAACTAATTTTGCCAGTAAATATATAAATAAATAAAATATATATACACATATACTGGTAGACATATGTACACATACATGAACAATTGTACGTGTTTTTATTTAATAAACAGATTATTTATCTACACATAATATGTTCTGTAGATATGTTCTGATTGAACCGTGCAGTGGCCCCCATGGGGCAAAATCTCCCTCCCTGATCTAACCCAGCAGAGCACTTGCCTCAACACTAGGTCCCGAAACTCTGGGCCTTCCACCTCTTCCAGCAGTGTCCCACCACTGAATACTATCCTCGTCCTTCTGCCTTCTCTTGCTCATTTATACAAATATTCGGACACTGTGAAGTCAAATTAACATACCGGATGATTTTTCATTCTTTAAAGAGTCTGATTTTAAGCTGATTGAAGAAGAACCCATTTCTAGTGCATCACATACATTTCTAGTGACCAACATATAGGACAAAAATCATTTGATACCAGTGAACCTAAAACGGCCTAGATCCTACAGACCTTGACTCAACCGACCTTGACCCAATTATTAATAAGTAAGCCTACTGGTGCTTACTGTCCATACATCTTAGTACCAGCTACTTACCTTAACCCTACCTATGTACTCAATTTGACCAATTTCTTCAACTGACCTTGACACAATTAGCATATGTGCAAACCTTGACCCAGACAGTTTGATGACCCTGAACCAGATATGCACATCCTTGACTTAGATATTTGAATGACCTTGACCCAGACAGCCTTTGACCCAGAATTTAATGGCCTTACCCCTGATATTCAAACCTTATGACGATATTTTGGTGACCTTAGCCTAGATATGTACACTTTGAACTAGATATTTTAATGACTCCTTGACCCAGATCTGCTTTTAATCGACCAGAATCATGCCGCAGTCCACTGCACCTAAGCAGACGACTGAATCATCAGATATGAAGACATGGATTCTGCAGATAAGTATGGCGTTGTCAGTGCCACAGCCGCATCACGTCGACTGCCCTTGGCGTTCATAGAACAAGAGGTATGGCTGACCGGACTCAAGTTTTGGAAGCGAGACGGCAGAAACACTGAAAGAGCACAAGAGAATGAATTTATTAAATCGAGTTATAGACATATGTGTATATGTATGTATTAACTATATACATATACTGTGCACAATGGCTGATAGGATAGCGCGCTTGACTTGTAAGAGTACGGGTTTGAGCCTCCTCTGAAACGGTTACAGTGGAGGGACCCTGAGCAAGTTGATCAGCGCTATCCTATCAACTGACGCTTCTTTATTTGATAGTGGCACTTAATAAATGCTTAAATAATATGTATGCACGCATCTAGACATTTAATACAGTGCCTTTAGCAACTTTCAGAAGCACTGCATGCTCTATACATAAATCTCTCGTTGTGCCTTGTTCCAGATATTTACAGGGAGGGTTCTGTAGAGCGGGATCGTAATAGCTTCCTTCTTAGTTTTCAAGATTTCCAGTGACCCTATACTTTACAGGTTCAGTAGGCACCCGCACCCTAACCAGCTTGAGGCCAACTCAGTGGCTTGGCCCCAAAATAGGTCAGGTCCATGGCTGGATGATGGGGCCCATGGGCAGATTATGGGGCCCATGCCTGGACTGGTTTGAACCTCCTAAGATATCGACTGTGTAGGTGCAAAGTTGAGCAGTTGCAATTGTAACACCCGAATTTCTTCAGTGCCCTAAAAAGCAGTCATGGGAACCAGCTTATTCAGAGGTGTTTAGTCAAACAAAAATCTGGCGAGGTGAGGTTCAGTTCCAAGTCCAACACAAAGCAGATAGGTAAACAGACAGTCATGGTAGATGGTGTTTGCAATTTGAGCGGCAACAAAAATAAGTAGCAGAGGAGGAATCACGATAGAATTTTTTCAAAAGCATTGTTTTCAGTGCATCTGTTGATGCCTGTACAATAGACACCAGGGCCACAGAATTTGCTAATTAATAATACTAACAATAATTAATAACAATACTAACACTAACAATAATAATAAAATTCCTTACCACCATCAACTGACGCCCGTAAATACACTGACGCCATATAAATTTAATAAGGAGACAAACTGTGTCCTACTTACTGTCGGTCGTTGAAGAGGTGCCACTGTTGGCTGTCGGGGTTTTTGGCGTAGGCAGTGTAGTGACCGCTGTATAGCGACCCACTGTGATTCGATACAGCATACAGGTCGTACACGGGCGGAAACGACTCTAAACATTGAACAGAATGAATTGTACTGAGCAGAAGTTGGAAAGAGCAAAGCCATGTGTGTATGTATGTTTGTATGTATGCATGTATGTATGTGTGTATGTATGTGTGCACGGATGTGTGTACTGTATCTTTATTTTTACGCTTTAATTCTGTTTTAATTTCAACTTTTCATATTTTATTTTTATATTTTAAAGTGTTTAATGATTCACCAACAATTTCCATCCCAGACAATGTCATCACATAATGCAAATTTAAGCATTCTGGAATCATTAGGGCAATCAAAAACGGTCAAAGTTCCACTGTTTACTGGACTGTCTCATTTACACATCAAATTGTTTACAGCCAGTTTGTTTGTATTTGTGTACACTGTACCCTGGGTTTCCGATTCTGGGTCAAATTCGTTAACATATCTGGATTGAGGATTGCGTATATAGGTTAAGGTCATTACAATATCTGGGTTGAGGTCTGCATATCTGGGTCAAGGTCATTAGAATATCTGGGTTGAGGTCTGCATATCTGGGTCAAGTTCATCAGACTTGTGAGTCAAGGCATGTTTACATATATATATATGTGTGTGTGTGTGTATGTAAGTGGATACTTATATGGTGCCTTTTAAGTACCTCTCAAAGCACTTGACAGTATGGTCTGGAATGTAAAGAAAAGATTGATTATATATTTTAGAAGGGGTGGGGTGTATGTTCAGTGTGCCCCACCTCTGCCCTTTAACCTCTGCATCTTGATGTGAAATTGACAGTTTATTTCTAAGCCATATAAATGTATAAGTACTTATCATACCTTACCTAACCATATCTGACCTAACCTTACCATACCTTACCTGATCTTACCTTATTTTACCATAAATAGAAAACTCTTCAGGTAGCAATGTCTTCAGTGTCTTTGAGAGGTACCTAAAAGGCGCTATATAAATATTTAAATACATAGCGACATGAAAGTGGTGGTATGATCAGAGTTACCTGGTGTCGACTCTGCGCTGGCGAACTCTGAGAGGTTGAGGTCATGCAGCGGACAGGATACTTCGGTCGAAAGCTTTGTCGACGAGCCCTGCTTAAACCTCATCAGGTCTGCAAAGCCATTTATTAAAGAAACACCCACTGCACAGAGAAATGTGTTGTAAATCGTTATCGTAAACTCAAAATCTCTAAAGTGCTACTTAAAAGCTAAGCGCAGGGCACCAGCTTATTCACAAGCGCTGCGTCAAGTCAATGGGTTTGTTCAAAGACGGCATGTCAAGAACCAAGTCCGGTTGCCCGGAGATCACAGAGAGGAGGGGAGATGAGACTAGGGTGGGTTGTGTTTAAATAGGTAAAATGCAAAGGTATGGTAAAACAAAAGGTAAGGTAAAAAGGTAAATTATGGTAATTGCATCTGATTGCAGAAATTATCCTTTGGAGCTTAATTTCCTGTGGAGGCTCTCACCTCCTTTTCTTCAACCCTTGAGCTGGCATTGAACAAATCCTCAGGTACTGGATAAAGGGTCAGTGCATTGCAGGACTAGCAATTTACTTCCCAGCTCACACCGGTACCAAATTATACCATTTGGTGACAGACAAGTTTGTACAAACAACTTTCACAGGGTCGTACACAGAGTTTGCTCAGCAGGCTCTAAACCACAATCGTTAGATTACAGTCCCAGCATGCTGAACTAATAGATCATGCTGCACAAAATTTTTCAATTAATATTCCATAATATATATTCCGGATGCAAATTATTGGTGAATCAGTAAATGGATTAAAACAGAAACAGAATATAAAAAAATGAAAATATAAAATTCAGAAACAGTAAACACACTTCCATGCATAAATAAATACACACATACATACACACAGGCATATACACATACATACATACACATACACACACATACATATACACATACATAATATCCATAGAAATGTTTGTTATGTTATTGCTTCTGAAATGGATACGTATGATGAGGACTTTCGGAAATCGATGAATCGACATTTGCTTCGTGCAGGGCTTCTGAACTCCACATCTGGCACATTTCTGAAAAAATATGCTTTTTCTGCAAATTCTGCTACTCAACAGAAACGGATTTCTTGAAAATCCAGATGCCAAGCTAAATAAAGCTTGGGTATCATCAAGGAAGGTTAAGTAAGGTAAATTATGGCAAGGAAAGGTAAACTAAGATAAGGTATGGTAAGGAGAATTAAATTAAGATTACAAAAGGTATGGTAAATTAAGGTTAGGCAGCAACACGGTAACAAGGAAACATCAAGGAAGGTTAAGAGAGACATATTAAGGACAGGTAAGGTAAGGGAGAGAAAAGGAGGCTTACACAAAGACAAGTAAGGTAGGATAACAAATAGTAAGCCAAATTAAGGTTAGGTATGGCAAAGTAAATCATGGTTACAAAATGGAAGGTAAGGTAGGTTAAGGTCTGTGAAGGTAAAATAAAGTAGCATAGGGTAAGGTAATGTAGGGTAGGATAGAGTAAGGATGAGGTGAGGAAAGCATCAGCAATGGACCTTTACACACAATTGTCTAGCGTCATCAACTGATACTCAGGCATGAGACTGTGATGTTAGATAAAAATCTAACCTAATGACTTTTATAGCATCGCTATCATAATGCCCAAAAGATCAACTGACAGCTACTAAAAGTGAAACCACCATCATTAATAGAGAAGGATGGAAAAGCAGGTCAAATCCGATAGGTCAGAGAAACCAGACGTTGGGTTATGGCGTGTCAGCAAGATGAAACAGATGAGTCTTAACTTTAGACCAGACTGACATTAAAGAACTGACAGAATGCAAAGCTTTAGACCAATTGGCCACAGAGAATGCCCAAAAGCCCAACATTAATGTCTGTAACAGCAATGTCTGTAATATAACAGTTCTTGGATTCATGGGAGTTCTCAGTGGCTTCTTCAGACAAGAGTGAACACTGACTGGTTGGTTTTCATAGTCGAGCACCTCTTCCTGTGTGAACAGCTTGAAGCAATCCACCAGAGACATTCGCGTCTTCACCTTCACAACAGAAATCATAAAATCAAAATTACTGCTTGCAAAAGCACTCTGAAAGTTTCTAATTCATTTTTTTTACAAGTCAAATTAGCATTCCATGACTTAAGTGTTATCCCTCAGGATTTTCAAAAATTAAATTAGGAGCAAAAGGGAATCGATGGCACTGAGCACCTGTGGCTAAGGACTTGCTCAAAGAACCTACGAAGTAATCATAATTATAAACATGAGATTTCTAAAATGCGTGACGAAAGCCAAGTCACAAGAACCAGCTTATTCACAAGCACTCAGTCAAACCAAAATAGTTAGGCAGGAGAGTTAGAAATGGTTCCAGGTCAAGATAAAAGAAGCAGGCAGTCAGATGGCTATGGTGGATGGTGTTTGGAATTGGAGCGACAAGATAGATAAGAGGAAGAGGAGGATTCAGGACAGGATTTGTGGAAAAGGAAGAGTGCATTTAGTTTTGTGTGAAAGACCTGTGCAGAGATTACAAAGAGTGAAGTGTTGGTGAGTTTGTATGAGTCAGATAACTGTAATGATCTCAGGGCAAAGGCTCAAACCCACACACTCCATGTTACCAGGTGAGCACTCAAAACAATCAGCTGCCATGTCTACTCTTTCACTCCACGTGCGACATGATAGCTTTACTTTTCATTTACTTTAAACAGGTTTACGTTGCTTCTAATTTACCTTCTTGAGCGGAAGCGATAAAGCGAGGAAAGGTTCGAATGTGTTGGACACATAAGAACAGTCGGGACAAAGTAACGTGCTCTTCAGCTGACCAACAAAAATGTCTACAACAACAACAACAATCTAATCTAATCCTTTTCTAATCTAATCCCTAAACCTTCTCCAAGCTAATCCTTGTATAATCGAATCTTGTCCGATCCAATCTATTACAATCAGTTTCAAGTCTGCTCTAATATTATCTAGTCTAATTATTTTTAAGAACTTTAGCATTTGTAAAACAGTCCAGCTTACTCTTTAAATTAAAAAGAGCCATTTTTCTCATAATAGCTATTATATTGAAAAAAAATAGGAAAAATTTCATTTCACTTGGAATCGCCATTGACTTCAAATAAAATTCTTTACCGTTGATCTGACTGTCGTCGCACTCGAGGTAATTTTTCCAGGAGATTTTGGCTTTCTCAGCAGCACTGCAAAATAAAACCCAAAATAAATGCGTTTTTAAAAGTAACATCAAAGTTCTGAAAGATAAAAACATAACAAAAAGGAACTTATGGATGGGTGGATGGATAGGTGGACAGATGGATGGATGGACGGGTAGGTGGATATATGGATGGATAGGTGAGTGGGTGGATGGGTAAGTGGTTGGATGGATATATGGATGGACAGACCAGCTTTTCCCACCTAACTGTCTCCACTTCAGCTGTGCTGTCTATGATCCGCCTTCGTTTTTCTTGGACTCGGTTGACGTCTTCGTGAAGTGCTTCAAGTAAGTAGACGAGAAACTCGTGAGCATCCTGTTCACTAAAAGAAATTCCAACTCAGATTTACAATCAAGAATTATAACAATAATAACCATAATATTTATAATAATAATAACAATAATAACAGCCCTGAATTTCAATTTCTGTACAACAGTCTGTTGGTCAGCTTGCTGGACTGTCAATCCAGAGATTTGGGTTCAAATCCCCACCTGGGCAGACGATACACTTGCATCCCCTGGCAAACTCAGCTCCAAAATGAACACACTGACCTCATACTATTAGTGGGAAGATAAGGCGGCAAGGGAGAGGGCTGGCCACCCGCCCTCATATGCCGAGGCTAAGAAAATGAAGTCGCTAACACTTCATACCCATGGTTGCCTCTCCTGTTTAGCTTATACCTTTTTGATTCTTCACAAAAGATGCAATTCCTAAGGAAAGAAATTCGGCATAATAATATTTAAAAAAAATAGCAATAAATTTTTTTCATTCCTCATGAATCATTACTGAAATAGTAACAAATATTTCAAATAAATAAACAAATATTTAAAATATCATTGCACCACTAACCGATATCCGACGAACTGCTTGGCAAAGTTGGAAATCTCGGACTTAAACTCGCTTGGGGAGATGGAGTTCTGTGACCCTCTCCACATCGCAGTCATCAAGTCAGAGTAGACTTTACAAGAAAAATAATATTAAAATAAGAAAAAAATAAGGCAACAATACAGTGGAGCCTCTAGATTAAAAGTCAAAGGACTAAATGAATGAAGGAATGAATGACTCAACAAATAAATGAACTAATTAACCACAGGGGTAACTAATTAGCTCGATAGTTAATTAATAGGTCAGTTACTCAGTTAATAAATTATTCAGTTAATTAAGCCAGCTATTTAATTAAACGATGCACAGAGTGGTCTAGTGGTCAGAGAGCTGGACTTTCAACCGAGAGATCAGAAGTTCAAATCCCAACCAGGGCAGAAACGTTTCGAGACTTCTGCTCCATTTCTGCCCCTAGCGAACTCGGCTATCAGACTATACTAGTTGAACACTGTCAGTGGGAAGATCAGCTGATGAAAGAGAGAGGACCAGCCATAGGCCCTGATCGCTGAGGCTATGAAAGATGAAGTTGCTAACACTTATCGTAATTGTAATTTAAGACTTATAAAGAGCCTCTTAGAGGAGAAATTCAACAGAGGTGCTTACTGCCCATGGCTGCCCTTTGGGGTTAGCTTAAAAGACTGCTATTCTTCTGAGCTTTGCAGTTTCGGAACTGGTACAATCGCAGGTATAATTATAAATTTATATAGCACTGGTTCAAGAGAAATTAATCAGAGGCATTTAGTCCAGACATCGGACTAAATGATGTTAAATTTCACTAAGAACAGAAAGCTGATCAGTTAGCAAGCAGTGCTTAGACAGAAATGTAGTAATTGATGGGGTTATGATAAGTTCACCTTGGATCATTTTGCCCTTCATTGAGCTCGTTGATCTGTTGATGTCCCTCTTGTACTTTTTGTCAAGGCAGTAGCCAAGCAGAAGGCGAGTGTTCGATAGACACTGGAGAACGCTGTTCATGAAGCACTGATATATAAAATGAACTCAAAATTAATTGAAGAAATATACATAAATTTATATAATGTAATAATACTGACCACCACAACGACAATTACACCAACAATGATGAGGGCGATGAATTAATGAAGGAATGGATAAATGAATTAATGATGGAATTGGGGCAGAAAGAGGAAGAATAAGAGGACAAGATGGAGGAGAAGGAAGAAGAGGAGGATGTGGAAGAGGCAAAGGAGAAGAAGAAGAGGAGGAGGAAAAGGCAGAAGAGGAATATGCAGAGGAGGAGGAGAAGGAAGAGCAGAAGGAAGAGAAGGAGAGAAAGACAGAGGAGGAAGAGGATGCAGAACAGAAGGAAAAGGAGGATGAATAGTAGGTAGAGGAGGTGTGTCAAATGTTACACATACGGTGTTGCCAAGGTTCTGCAGTCCGACTACGCCAGCTTTTCCGCTTTTCTCCACTTCGGAACTCTGAAAGACACAGACATCAGACACGTAATTCAAGTCATGGTAGAGTTTCAGCTATTCAACACATTTTTCTACTAATTTATATTCAGCAAACATATATTTATGTAAACAATTTTACAACAAAAGTATCATCAAAAGTGGTGCACAGAATGTAAGAACGGAAGCTTTAAAATAAGTTTAACTATTAGTTATCTAACGACTTCTATAGCGCTGCTCCCATAATGTGCAAGGCGTCAATCACCAGTCTTTTCAAAGCAAGATGATAGTAAATTTACTGAAATCCATTGGAAAGCCCAGTCGAGTCCCTACTTCTGGTAGATGTAGCTCAAGTAGCGTCTCATAACAAAGTGGCTTCATAAGGGTCAGACTCTGGAATCAAACTTTCAGATCAATCAGATCAATCAATCAGACTTTGGAATCAAACTTCTGATCCACGTTGTATCAGAACTCAAGTTGTAACGGAGCATCGTATAAGCATTTGAAATGGTTGGTTGGTAGCTGTTTGGTTGCAGTGCTTGACCGGTAACGTTGAGATTATCAGTTTGAGCTGCCCAGAGGCGGTTTCTGTGTAGGGACCCTCAGCGAGTCCTTCACCCACGGTTGCTCACTGGCACCGATGTTCTGTCGTATGGTTGTGTGTGCACCTCTGAGGCCCTTTGGAGGAAGGGCATTTATCAAATAAAGTTGTATTGTATCGCATTACATAAGGAGGTTCCAGCATATCGAGTCATATACAAGATCTGGGAAGGCACTTCAGCCACTGCCCCTCTCCTAAACTCAACTGAGAAGACAAGGGGAGCATCGATCCCCTGGGCTCTTGTACGCAAAACTCTTCATACGTATGTATGCATGTATGAGGCGTTCAAGTACCACTGTTCTCACTACCCCTGTGAAGTTTAGGCTCAATGAGAACAGGTTCTACTTTACACAAACAATGCTGAGATAACTGGAAAGTTAGCACTGGCAGGTTCTTCCGCTCTCGTAGACCCTAACCAAGAGTCCCATCGATGGTTGACAGCTGGCAACATGTGTGGAGTCTTGTTAACATGTCTTACTGCATAATACACAGTGATTTACACTACACTGCACGTAGTGACTCATCCATCCAAACATTACTGCTTAAAGATCACTTTAAGATGTACATTTAGGTTTTACCACAAGTGAAAATGTTTGGTAAAAGTAAATGTACATGTTTTTCTACATAAATTTTTTACATAAGTGACCATAAATTATGGCTTCAACCTCATGGCCTCATAGCAATGAAGTTGTTACTGTCTGGTTGAGTATTACAGCTTTGAGACTATTTCATTGGCACACATCACAGATGTCTGTTAAATAATAAATATCAATAATAATATGAACCTCATATGTACCCTGGGTAAAAATATTTATAATAGTAATCATAATAACAATAATAACAATACTAATAATAAATAAATATTTGTAAACCTGAGGGATCATATGTACCTTTTGTTAAAAAAGAAATAATAATAATAAGAATAATAATAATAATAATGAAAACAATGCCAAACAAGGCTGATTGAGGAGATTTTGTTATTAAAGAGCTAGATTAAACTCACGAGAGAACACTGAGTATTTTGAAGCACACAACTTTTAATGGTGTGCTTTCAAAAAGTCAGTTTAATAATAACAGTTAATAATAATGGGTAATAATGTCAAAGAAAGCTGCTTCAGAAAATTTTTCATGAAACTCACAGGAGAAGGTGGTTTTGTGGTTAAGTCCTTATTCACTTTCAGATTTCGCTCTGTGACGTCATTTCCATTTTCCAAGCTCTGATCAACATTAAAAACAAAAGTTTCAGTCCGTGAGTTTAACTTGTTTGGCTTTGATGAAACGCCGTCTTTCATAAAATCCTTTGTTGATCCGATAGATGGTTTCCTCATGCTGGAATCGATTTGATCATTTTGGCAGCTGTTAACCTCTGCTCGTAGCATTGGGTCAGGTGATCTACCTCCAAGAACTTCACCCCTGCCATTCACCCCCAACCGGACTGATTTTTCGGCAATCCCAGTGAATTTCGGATATGACCCTTTTCTCGTTTCGGTCTCTGCTGGTTCCAGATTCATGTATGACTCACCCTTCACCTCAATATCAGGCAACTCAGTTCTAACATTAATTCGGGGTTTGGCATTTCTTGGGGTTGATGAATCGTGCGAAATCCTTTCAGATGTCTGCAAAACGTCTTTTGATTTGCTCTCCTTGCCTGCAGATTTAACAGACATCTTCCTATTTTCGCTTTCAATCTTCAGCTTTTGTGACTCGCCTTGGCTATTCACAGTTAAAGAATCTTTGCGACTTCGACTACTCTGTTTGGAAATGCTACCATTTGCAACTGTCTTGTCTGACTTAACTGTCTGCAAGTTTGAAGACAAAACATCTGGTTTTATAAACACTGGCAGTGGTCTTGGGACTTCCGAAGTCGAGCATCTCCTCCGGTTTTTTGGTTCGGGACTTTCCACTGGGAAAAAGTTGCCATTTAAATCGACCAAGAGGTTTTCGTAACTTACAGACTCTGAAGCTGACGGGGAATTATCATTTGTGATTCCATTAATTGGAAAGGCTTTTAGTGGTCCAGCACTTTTACCATGAGATGCTGGTTTTCCGCTAACTCTACCGTTTTGGTACTGAGCTGTTCGAAGGTATTCAACTTTGGATTCGATAGCAGGCTTCACTACAATTGGGTTAGGATTGGATGAAACCGATTTTGCAGACCTCGATACAGTGCGAGTCCCAGTCAAAACTTCTTGGGAATGTGATCGCTTTTTAAGTCCAGAATCTGTAGTGGTTTTCCTCATTGGATCGCGACTTCTTGTTGTCGAAGGAGCTCGATGCGCTGTCTCCCCGTTCTTCGGACAGACTGGAGGCTTCGAAGAAACCTGGCTAACTGCGGGTGACATATCACACGGTTATTTCTAAAGTTCTGACTCAAATTAAGGTAGTTTTAACCGATTCGCGCTATGCTGTTTCGTTAATGTTAGTACGAAGACACCATTCGTAAGACTTAGCTTGCTCTCGAGCTACAGCAAAATATTCCGCTGCGCAACAGGGTAGACATCACAAACTCCGAGAGAAAAATTGAAACGAACTGGAAGTAATAATCCACGATTTCTTAATTAATCGCGAAAGATAATGGCCAAAACTCTTTGGGTAAACACGTTTCTGTTATCAATTTTTCTCCTGCCGTAGTCACACAAATAATTAATTAGTTTATTTAACTATGAGTAGATTAGTCATCTTTACGGTCGACGTACATCGTCCGCCATGTTGTAAATATTTCGCGGCCTCTGCTGTCATGACAACGCAAGCTACGCCCACATTATTATATCAGATGTTATAGCGCATGTATCTTTGCGTAAATAATCAAAATTCAATAAAATCGATATTTTAACTCTTAAACCGTTACCATAGTTTCTGTGACGCTGAAGTTTGTGTCAAAATGAACTCATTGCATTTTAAGTTTATAGCCGCTATTAATTTTTTCAAATTTAAATAAATTTTGGCAAGCCACAAAGGCGTTACTAAAATTAAGCTTTTATGCATCCTCCACCTGTTTTTCATGTTACATTTGTTCAATATTTAATTTATTATATCGCCATCTTTGTTGTCATAAGTTTATCATCACAGTCAGTTTTCATCATATCACTACTACCATCATCTCAATATTACGATTACGAATAATTAATATCTAATAATTTTCACAGATTTGTTGGCTCACCTACACGTGCGTGTTTTTAATTGCATACTGTATTTTGTATAAGCGTACATATTGCATGCTGCATATGCCAGACATGCAAAAGTCCTCATTTGTGTTCCAGTATGGACTGTATGGACGCACATGTGGCAAATGCCCAAGAATAATTGCATATCAATGCCAGCAGTGTTCAATTGAAGCCCGAGGCCTCTTGCACCGCGCAGCTCACGTCTGGACGGCCTAATGTTTGGCATTTAGGCCCGTACGAGTCTAGGCCTATAGCCTGCAATTCAGTGCATTGACCAAGGCAGGAATTTGCACTTAATGAGCGAAAACTATGCACGCACAGCTTGTGTCATACATGCGCCAGCCATTTATCATTTTAAGGCCGCGCGCTTCGTGGCGCCACAGTAGCTTTACTTTTTGCTATATAAACTCCGGCTTTCACTAGCTGATCATGATTACTCCTAGCGTAGATACGTCAAGCTGTGTTTGTACCTTGTTCCGCCGCCTTGTGTTGAGTCTAAACGCCAAGGGATCAAGAATGGTTGAAATCGGAGAAGCGCTGGTTCTGCTGTTGAGCGTGACGTCACTTGCTGCGGCGGTGGATTCCTCGCCCTCTAGTGACGTAGGGATAGATTACAGGACCCCGTCAAACAAAGGGTCGTATGGAGCGCAGGACAGAGGTGAAAACGGTCGGGGGTACGAGGCGACGAAGGAGTCCGACTACCAGAAGGAAAGCAAATACTACTATGGCGGCCAGTTCAAAGGTTAGGTTTGCCAAATTTCACCTTTCCATCGGTCCATCCGTGGTCCATCCGTCCATCGGTCCATCCGTATCCGTCCATCCGTCCATCCATTCACTCTTTCATGCTTTCATCACTGCTGCTGCTACTGCTGCTACTACTACTACCACCACTACTATTATACACTCGTAATATTTCTATGTTCGAGGCGTTTATGCGCCTGCATACACAGAAATACACATAAATAAGCATTCTATGTCTGCCTTCAGATCTCGACTAAAAAGTAATCTCTTCTGACTCATTCTCGATTTTGCAGTCTAGGTAGGGAATGTCGACTGATGCCTCCAGCATTTTTACAATGACACTTTATGGTTATTATTGTTTTGTTATTAATATTGTTATCATATATTATCATTATCGTTGTCGTCATCATCATCATCGTCAGTAGTAGTATTAATAGTGGTGGTGGTAGTAGTAGTAGTAGCAACAGCAGCAGCAGCAGTAGTAGTAGTAATCGTTAACTCCAAATTTATAAAGCGTTACTTAAAAGCTAAGCACAGGACACTAGCTTATTCACGAGCGCTGCGTCAAGTCAGTGGGGTTGTCCAACGATGCCATGTTAAGAACCAAGTCCAATTGCCAGAAGACCAGAAAAAGAAGGGAGAAAGGAGCTGTCAGGGTGGGTTGTGTTTA
This sequence comes from Norana najaformis, assembly GCA_964023275.1. Taxonomy (NCBI): domain Eukaryota; kingdom Metazoa; phylum Annelida; class Clitellata; order Crassiclitellata; family Hormogastridae; genus Norana; species Norana najaformis. The sequence continues at coordinate 3,658,916 of OZ029924.1, read as the reverse complement.
CCCTGAGAGAAATGGGAAGGCAGAGGATAATAATATAATAATACTAGTAACAGCGGGAGTGTAATATCAAAGTGACTGATTTACAAACCAGTTAAATTCAATCGAACTCAATTTATTCCTCAGATAAGTGCCAAGGTGATGGACTCTACTACAAAGACGACACAACATTCGTCATGTGCTCCAACGGTTACCCTCACGAGCAACTCTGTCCCCCTGGCACGAAGACGAGCGGTTACCCCTCATACAAAGCCGGATACTACTACGGCTATACGGACCTGTGTAGCGTCAATTTGGTGGACTACGGTTTCGGACCTGAACACTACGCACCTAGTGTCGCCTACGAAAGTGAAAAGGAAGGAACCCGTAACACGGAATCCTCCTACAACGGGAAACTCGAAGGAACTTACGGAACGAAGGAAACGCTGCAGGAATACAAGGTAAAGGTAAAAACGAAAAGGTTAAGGTTTAAGGTAAAGTAATAAAAGGTAAAGGTAAATAGGTAAAGAGATAAAGGCGAAAATGTAAAGGTAAAAAATTAAAGGTTACAAGATAACGGTAGAGGTAAAGGTATATAGGTAGAGCTAAATCTAATCTAATCTAAAAACTTTTATAGCGCCACTGTAATAATGCTCAAGGCATCAGTCGATGGTCGCTGCTAAACAAAATCATTGTCCGAGCAAAATTCCATGGTGAGTCCGGGTCTAAAAGCCAGAGACGAGTCCAGAAGTCACATAGACAGCCTACGGAGGATATGAGTTCAGGAAAATATGAGTTTTCAGTCGAGATCTGAAGGCCAAAACAGACTTTGCCGAGCGAATATTTGCCGGAAGAGAGTTCCAGAGTCTAGGGCCAGCGACAGAAAAGGCACGCCTGCCAAGAGCAGTTCTTGTCCACGGAATAGTCAGATTTAGACAGCTAGAAGACCTGGTCGAGTGGAGATAAGTCTTGGGAGCCAGTACATAGTGAAGATAGTGAGGTTGGCCGAAGTGTAGAGTCTTGTATACAATTATTCCAGTCTTGAACATTATGCGCTTTTCTATGGGCAACCAGTGCAACGATTTTAGTATTGGTGATGTGTGATCATATTTCGGAGTTTTAGTGATAGCTATCGCCAGTGTATTTTGAACTCTTTGAAGCTTCATCAAATTAGCTTTAGAAATGCCAGTAAGAAGCGAGTTGCAGTAGTCGAGACGGCTGGAGACAAGGGCATTAGCCAAACAAACCAAGGCAGAGAAGGGAATGTGGTGTCTAATCCTACGGGTATCACGAATGTGGTAGGGGGCAGACCTACATATAGAAATAATATGTTCACTGAATGACAGATTGGAGTCAAATACGACACACAAATTGCGGGATGAACTGTTGCGTTGTATGACAGAGATGCCTAGATGGACTGAATTCAAAGAATTAAATTTACTCAGTTGCTGTGAGGTTCCAAAAAGGAGAAACTCAGTTTTTGATGGGTTTAAGAGCAGTCCATTTTCTGCCATCCATGACTGAACTCGATTAAAGACGTCAGATAACAGAATGAGAGAGCTGGAAGAAGAATAATTATCAAAGGAAATGTAGAGTTGAGTATCATCAGCATAAAGATGGTGCTTCAGACCACTTTGACTTAGTAAGACGCCTAGTGGAGTAGTGTACAAGGAGAAAGGCACGGGGCCAAGAACAGAGCCTTGAGGGACACCGCAGGTGAGTGGTATCTGGTCTGACATAGCACCACTGATGCAGACAGATTGAGTACGAAAGGCAAGATATGATCTGAACCAGTTAAGGGCCAGACCTGATACACCAAACCAGTGCTCAAGGCGATGGAGCAATATAGCATGATCGACAGTGTCGAAGGCGGCAGATAGGTCAAGAAGAGCAAGTGCAGTTACTCTGCCATTGTCCATGGAACAGATAATGTCATTGTGGACAGAGAGAAGAGCTGTTTCAGTGGAGCGGAATTTGCGACCTGCTGACTGGAAAGGTAGGAGTAAGGAGTTTGAAGACAGGTGTGCCTCCAGTCGACATTTAACAACAAGAAGTTTAGAAATAAAATTCAATTTTCAGATTGGTCGGTAGTTTGACATAGTTTCAGCATCCAAAGATGGTTTTTTCAGCAAAGGATGGACAATCGCATCAGAGAAACATGATGGGAAGGAGCTGTCAGCAAGCGACCGATTGATCAGTGTCAAGATTGTAGTTCCAAGCACATCAAAGCAGCTTTTGAGAAGGTGTGTAGGACTTGCATCTAGGAGGCACTGTTTATCAGGAGAAGAGAAAATAAGCAGAGGGTGATCAGGAGATGAAAAGCCATTTGATTATGGAATACCGGAAAATTTTAACCTGATATTGGATATTTTTACATCAAAGAATTTAATGAAAGCATCAGCAGAGCGCAGATGAGGAGGATTTGGGTAGGGTGCATGGTGTTTTTCTGTGAAGTAACTTATTCAGGGCCTGCCAAAGCAACCTCGGGCAAGATGAATTTTCTAAAATAAAGTTTGTGAGATGGGAGGATTTTGCCCTGGAAACAAGGTTGCGAACAGTTTTACTCTGTACTTTGAAACGTTCACGGTAAAAGGGAAGTCGTGAGCGATGCCAAGTGCGTTCAAGTTGGCTACGCAGACGTCGAGCTTGAGCAATTTCAGCGTTAAACCAGGGCTTCGGGTCACGAACAACAACCTTCTTGGATTTAAGAGGAATGTGCTTATCAAGGAGTCCGTTTAGAACAGACTGGAGTTGGTGAGAGAGGGCATCTGCAGATAAGTCTGAGTCAGCAGAAGGAAGTGAGGATCAGATGTCATTTTTGAAAGTCTGGATATCCAGTTGATGCCAGGGTCTAAAGGTGATAACAGTGTAATTTGGTGGTGGTTTGGTTGGAAAAGAAATGGAAGCAGCAACGGCAAGATGATCAGAAAGATAAGTTTCCTTAGTTGAGATATCTTGAATTAAGTTACAATCAGATCTAATCAGAGTTAAGTAAATATGTAGCAGTTAAGGTAGACCTACAGGTAAAAGGAAGATACAACTTTTGGTAAAGGTAAAAGGTGAAGATAAAAGATAATGCTGGCATCCTTGTATGTAAGCTTACATCAAATTCCTGTTCGATATTATTCTGCATAACGTTGAAAAATCAGAAAATAAGATAATTAAGTAAATAGAAAATAAGGAATATCGATTTAATAACGATGATAACTCCTGCGCTATCGAAGTTTTCAGATTATTCCAAGTTTAGATTTGATTAGGGCCGATGCCTCGGATTAGATTAAAGCGTGATTTAACTGTTTCACTGTTGGTAGGATAAAGATTACAGCAAGCCCTACAACCAGAAAGATGTCTACCCATACGCAGACGCCTCTTACCCAAAAGCTGACGCCATCTACCCAACAAGCGAGTCCCCGATTGGATACCCATCCTCTAGCGCCGATTACGCCCAGAAAGACCTATACCCGTCACCCTCGCACGGGGGTTACCAAGCTGCAGCTCTTGGCAGAAACTACCACGCCTACGATCGCGACTACCCAGTTTTTGGTGGCTACCCTCCGATAGATCCATACGCTTACCCTCAAAGAAATCCATACAACCCGGATAAAATGTAATAGGAACATTCACCACTGTAACTTTAAACTGTATACATTAGCTTATGATGCATATTATCGCATGAACGTATTATTTAGGATGTCACCCGATTAATTCATTGAAAAATGAGCATGGTCGAGACTCTACGGTCGCTATATAAAACCGTGTACACTGACATTTATTTGTATGCACACCTTATGAAAACTCACTGCGCGGATTAACGATTTTCTGGAGGTATTCCTCACACGACGTGTGGCGCTGGCTTCGACGGCCGATAAATAAACGAAGCTGTCAAATTTCTGCGTTGGTTTCATACATCTACGCGCAAGTTCGGCGTAGAATGTCCTGGAGATAACCACCTACTGCTTCCCGTTAGCTATGAAATATTATTTTCATATTATTCAAACGCCGGCGTTATACGTCGCCTTTTGCTAAGGTACCACGCATAAAGTTACTATAATTGTTTAACGAGGCTCCTATGGCCGAATCTGGGTATTAATGTTGGTGCTACATTGGTTGATGAATTCATGAATTAATTAATTAGATTACGAAACAATTTGTTCCTATGAGTGTTCAACTGCCACACTAGTGAGACGTGTGCTATTACCTAGACACTAATTCTCTAGATCATAGTTTGTCAACCCGACGTCTTTAAGTGTTCCAACGAAATCAGGCAGCGCAATCTTTTCCTAAAGATCCGTTGAATCGATTCGTTCCAGTTCCGATCCGCTCATATCCGGAACCAGGACCTCGATCAAGTAGGAGACCTTTTTTGAGTTGACCCAACTGTAAGCGTTGTCAAATTCCACCACATCTGCACAAAAAGTACAACGAGGTGATTCCTGGCGAAATAATGTCGCCTTGGGTCCACAGTGGAAGGTCAGAAGTGCGCAAGGAGGGAAGTTAACAATGGGGTCATGACGGATAGCAACGATCACGTTTGGGTTTGGGGAAGCCCACGGCACAGGGCCAGATAGAACCCAAGGCCCCTGATCCGCCTGCTAAGCATATATAGGAAAACTGGACATGCACTTCAAAAATAATTACAATTTTCCCCAAAACAAAATTACGTAAGATACCGTAACAACTGTCCCATACTTAAACATTGTTCCGTCGCAAATTCCCTTCATAAGTTAAACTTCGTAAAATGCTATTTTCATCTCACAAGTAAGAATGCGTTTTGCTTGCAGAATGGAAGTGTTTTAACTACCTAAAGTAGGATGGCACAAGGATGACAGTTTACGTACACGTTCCGATGTCGTCACACTGGACGATGCCGCAATCTGGCGCCATCTGGCAACTGACTCTGCTAGGCTCAATTATCTTAACCAGTTCTTCCGTCCTTTCTTTCTTGTCCGTCTTTCGTCGGTAGATGGCGAAACCAATGTCCTTATTGTCCGTCCAGAAGTTGTAGCTAAATGTCCAGAAAATAACGAGAACGTTTGCTCGTTAACAACGATTAGTATCTGCTACGGAAAAGTACTTTCTTCAAATTCTTAATTAAACTTACTCTACTTTCTTTTGATCTACTTTGTAAAACCTAAAGAAAACCCTTCCTTGTGGAAATGTATCTTCGATGGGAGTTGTCTGAACCAGTGGAGGAAGACCTATATGCGGGTGCAAAATGAATGGCGAAAATGTACCTTTAGGGTAGGGGGTGTCTGAATCAAGGGGAAAAGTTCCCTCTCATCTCTACAAATTGAACTCTGGATTCTAACCTGATGACTGAACCGGGTTGTTTGACCTCGTAGTCCAGCTGGATCGACGACCCTTGGTTGATGGAGACTTTGGTGAACTTTTCCAAGTCCATGGTGCTGATGACGTTCTTGAGGTAGTAACTCTCGGGAACAGGTCCTCCAATACAGATCTGCATTGAACAAAATTTAAAAGATATTGCACCGGTTTCCTAATTCTGCTGCTCTGCTGCTACTACTGCTGCTACTATTGCTGCTGCTACCACTACAACTACACTACTACTACTACTACCACCACTACCACCACCACTACCACTACTACTACTACTACTACTACTGTCATCATGATAATTTTATAATTATCTTTATCATTATTGTACTAAGACACAGAGAGGTTTCATAGCGCTTCTTAAGAGGCGTTATGGTAACGTGCTGTTACAGTATAGTACAATACAATACAATACAATTCAATACAGTGCAATACACTACAATGCGATACAATACAGTGTAATGAAATACAAAATGATCCATTACAATACAATGCAGTATAATGCAATGCAATGAAAAATAGCTTGCGTTACTGACCTGTGACCGGCAGTGGATCTCTCCATCTGGGTCGGTCGCCGTACCGCCCCAGTAAACGGGCAGCTGATCTGCATCGATGACCTTCAGAAGTGACGCCTTCCAATCGCCTACAAGCGCCAGATCAATAGATCGATCGATCGACCGATCAGTCAGTCAGTCAATGCATGAATGAATGAATGAAAGAAAGAAAGAATGAATCAATCAATCAATTAATCAATCAATCAATCAATAGACCCGTGGATTCTCCTGTAGGCCTATTAATGAGAATAGTTTCTTAAACTCACGGCCGAGGACCTTGATCTTTGAACGCGTTTCCTCAGCTATGAACGGCTTCACCAATCCGTAAGCGACGTTGAAAAATCCGGGCACTACAACGTTGTAAGAAAATACGCATCAACTGTTGCAAAAATGTTGAAAAAGTAGTTGAAAATGAAACGATGATAGAGTTGATATGAAAGATGAGCGGAATTAAAATTAGGTCCAGATGCACCAATTTCACTTAAATCTTCATATTCATCGCTTATTTATTCGAAATTCTTTACGTTGACCCAAAGCAAAAATTGTTACGTAACAAAAACATAATGAAAAGCGCCCTACTTCTGGTGATTTTCATTGGCTGAAAACGAGTTACGTAAGCCTACGTTATTCAGCGCAAGATAACTCGGTTTTATTCGTTCAAACCAAGGAATAAATTTAATAATGGCAAGAAAATAAATTTTTATAATGGCACTGGTGAAGAAGTTTTTTATAATAGTTATAATCATGTTTTCGAGCGTCAAATGCGGGAAAATAGTAAATGAGCGAACTGTAAGTTGAATTGTTAGGACGCTGAGAAAACTATTGCTTGGATACATCGGATGAAGCTTTTATTACACATTAGTGCCATATAATTATTATTAAGATATAAATAAAATAAGTCATATAAGCCAGACTGAACATACATAAAACAGTTGTTATATAAATACTCAGAAATACGCAAACATGAGTTGCATTACCATTGATGACGTAACATTGGTGAAGCGTTTCCGGATAGTTGGCTTCGACAATCTGAAGAAGTTCCAGATAGACTTCCGCAGCTAACAATCCAAAAATCATCTCTGTGCTTTATCGTTATTTCATTATTTCTACCTTAAATTGATTTTTAATTAATTATTTTTTCTCAACTGGTTTTACTCAAAACTTTAACGTACTTTAATCTCATTTATCTTATTTTTCCTTAATTATTTTAGTTTAATGCTGTTAATTATCATTGTCATTGTCATAGTTGGCAATCTGTGGAATACCTGGTCTATAAATGTGTTTCAGCCCGAGTCCTTCCATGTCAAATATGTAGACGGATTGAGTTATTTTGCGGCCGAACTACAATTGATCAAACTACACAATAAAGGTCAAAATATCAAACTACACAATTAGGCCTACACTACAATATCAAACTATATATATCAGCAAAAGATTTGGTCTAACTATCGTAAAGCAGAGACAGTCTGCCATAGATGGACTATCTCTTTTCGGTTACTGGACCTAGATTCTGGAACTCTGCTCATTCATTCTGCTCAGTCGCTTGAGTCATTTCGTCCTCAACTTAAGACTTTCCTTTTCAAAATGCCTATCCGATATACGCTGTCTATCAATCTCAGTGGACTGATCTTCTGGCTGATTACGGCTTGGCTCTGGTGCGCCATCGATTGATGCTTTGTGCATTAGGCACCGGCGCGACAGACGCTACTAATAATAATAGGCCTAATAATGATAAAAATAATCGGTGTCTGTTCAACGAGGGAACGCCATCTGCCTCCCCGGAACATTACCATCACGCTCTGAACCCTCTGGAGATGGCGCTTCCGACATTATTTAGATACTTATTAAAACTGCAGTATTTTAAGGTTTAGTGATAAATAATAATGATGATGATGACGATGATGATGATAATAATAATAATAATGTCGGCTCCATTTCGGCGTGCCTATGTGACATGCCTGGATGGCGGACTGATGAATTACGATAATTATATAATAATATTATTATTCTGCCTCTCCGGAACATTGTCATCATGCTCTAAACCCTCTGGAGATGGCGATTTTTAATTTAATTTATTTTAATGAAACAATAGATTCGTTTCATAGTGAAAGTGACGTAGCACGATTTAAATAAATGAGTATGCATAATAATAATAATAATAATAATAATAATAATAATAATGATAATGATAATAATGATAACGATAATGACAATAATAATAATAATAATAATAATAATAATAATAATAATAATTTTTAATCCCAAGCAGTCATATGTACCTAGGTGGAAAAAGAATAATAATAGATGATAGATAGATAGATAGATAGATAGATGGTTATTTTTTTGTAATCTGAAATGAAGTAATTTTATATCGCACAATGCATGCCAATAGTGATACACTTACAGTTAATATTTGTAAAAACCAGGTCATAGACTAGTTCTTAGATTTTTTTGCCTGTCTCTTGTACAGCTGTTCGGGAGCATCTCTGCGGAGTGTCCAGCAGTAGTCAGCCAACATTGTAGTGGACCATTTTCCCTGGTACCTTTGCTCCATTGTTGCGATATCTTGATGAAAACGTTCGCCATGTTCGTCACTAACCATACCACAGTTGTCAGGGAAGAAACCCAGATGGGAATGAAGGAAATGCATCTTCAGAGACATATTGCAGCGAAATTTCTGGTACTGCTTGAGCATGTCTTCTACTAGTTCCTTGTAGTTTTCTGCCCTAACATTCCCCAGAAAGTCTGTAGACACTAGACGAAAAGCATTCCATGCTTGTTTCGCATCACCCTCCAGCAAGTTGTTGAAGCGGTCATCTTTGAAGAGTTCTCTAATCTGAGGACCCACAAAAACTCCCTCTTTAATCTTTGCTTCGCTGAGTCGAGGGAATTTTTCATGCAGGTATCGGAAAGCTGGCGAAGTGCGGTCCATGGCTTTCACGAAGTTCTTCACCAAACCTAGTTTGATGTGAAGGGGTGGTAGTAGGATTTTGTGAGCCTCGACCAGAGCTGGGTGCTGGATATTCTTCTGTCCAACTGTCATGTTTTGTCTGGGAGTCCATTCCTTCCGCACGTAGTGCAACTCTCTTGCTCGGCTATCCCACTCACACAAGAAACACATATATTTTGTATATCCTTGCTGCAGTCCCATTAAAATGGCAACTACCTTCAAATCACTACACAGGTGCCTTTTGTACCTGTTATAATCAATGGAATGCAGTAGCTGTTTTAGGTTATCGTATGTCTCTTTCATGTGGACAGCATGCGCTAATGGAATAGATGGAAGACGGTTTCCATTGTGCAAAAGCACAGCCTTAAGACTCAGTGTTGAAGAGTCTACAAAGAGTCTCCATTCTTGTGGGTCATGAGTGATCTGTAAGGCATTCATGAGGTCGTCAATATTGGAACAGAATACCAGATTACCTTCCTTCATAAAGAAAGGTTCCAACTGCTGATGGCGCTTTCTATATGAAGTAATTGTGACATCTTCGTCTAGAAGATTCCATTGTTGGAGTCTTGATCCTAGCAATTCTGCCTTGTTTTTGGATAAGTCCAAATCACGAACAAGGTCATTTAGTTCTTCCTGTGTTATTCTGTGTGGGGTTGATGATGCACCACAGTGAAAATCGGGATCACTGCACGCTGACGGACCAGGAGAAGAACATGTCGGCTCACCCTTGTCCTCATCAGATGAATCAAGGAAAATATATTCTGCTGGAGGTTCTGGAATAGGAAGTCCATCACCATGTGGAACTGGTCTCAATGCTGACGGAATGTTTGGGTAGACTATTGTCGACTTCTTTTGCTTCGTTATTCCACCGGAAAGAGGAGGAACCAAGCAGAAGTAACAGTCATCTACGTGGTTGCTTTGCTCTCTCCACACCATGGGAACTGCAAACGGCATTGATGGTCTTTTGCCATTCAACCACTGTGAAAGCTGTGTTGTACATGTAGCACAGCATATATGCGGGGCCCATGGCTTGTCTTGGTCACCAACCTTGCATTCGAAGTAAGCATGATATGCCTTCTTGACTTGATAAGTGATACTTTTCTTCTGGTTGGCAAATGTCACTTCGCCACAAATGTAACAAAAGTTGTCCACAGTATTTACGCACTTCCGAGGCATTACTGTTCTGTATTGTGTCTAAATGGATAAAGTAATAATAGTTTTATAAAACAGTAACTTAAACTGTCTCGCACAAAGTCTGTAATATTGTAAATGCTCAACCGTTCCGACTCGCTTTATATAGTACACTGCTGACGTCATCTTACGTCAGCAGCCGACTGGCTGTAGTTTTACATTGCATCAGAAAATGACGTAATCAACTGTGCATGATGTGTCCATGATGGGATTATGCAATGAGGTGGAATATTACATCATTCTAGACTTATTTAGGATATTGTCGCAGTCCTACTGCATAAATTTACATGGTGAAACATAAAAAATGAACTATATGAAATATTTTCAAAACGAGAGCCAATAAAAATTTTTTATGGTTATATTCGTGTTCAGCACACCAAGATGCTGCACATTAGGGCCTTTTCCAGTCAGTAACGATTTCTATGTTGACCAGTGTAATAGATCATAGATAGATAGATGGTTATTGTTTGAATTATAGCGCTATAGATTCCCCGGTACATGTATTCTCTCAGCTGATCTACGGTCTTTGGTTTACCTTTTTGCTGACTTCGGGCAACAGTTTCTTCAGAAGATATTCCGACAGATAGATTCTCGATTTGATTAAATCTTTCTTTGTCGTAGACTGAATCATTCCTGGAAATTAATTAACGCCCTTACTATTAATCAAGGTTACACCGAAACTAGTGGTAAATTCGTCAACTTTACAGAATTTTGTCAAGAAATCCATTATGTAACTGTAAAATGTAAAGAAGCCGCTAGATTTCTATGTCACTTAAGTCAAAATCCTTACGCGGGTTTTAAATAATTCATTGGTTATTGCTGCGAATTTAGTGTTGAAATGCTATGCCTACTATGTATACGCCTCTACCTAGCTCCTCGCAATACGGCAGTTCACTGCACAACAGGAAGCAACCATCTCAAAGCGTAAAGTCAGCAGGGAAATTTTAAAAGTACTTTAATAATTGAAATACTTTGCTAAATTTAAACAATTTAATCAAGAAATCACTGAATTGATTGTGGAAATACTGCCCTTGCCGAGCGATAATACGAAATTTCCTCGCCCATTAACAATCCAGTTACTATGAACAGAGATCATTGGCAGTATTGAGTGATAGTAGTAAATCAACAAAAGCTTCCAGTCATTGACAACCTTTGAGAGAATCAAAAATCGGAACATAGTTTTTTGTCAGTTTTTCAGAATTTGCGGTTGGCAGCAAAATGCAGACCGACCTTTGACGTCGGTGAAGCCAAGGAGTTCCCACCAGATGGGATGTCCCTGTTTGTCATGACCAAACCAGCCTCCGGGGTTGTACTTCTCTAACACTTCTGGTATCTGCCAGTCGAGGATCTGATCTGTGCCATACTTCTTTCTCCATTCTAGACTCTAGAAAGTCATTAGGAAGAAAAGCTATAGAAGCCCAGATATATTTATTTGCTTGTCGATGACGATAGATTATCAGTTATTCAGTAGGTTCCCCGAAATACGCGCTAATATGTCGGACATTCGATAGAAGTCGCCGTAGCAGGAGATACATTCCTTCCTGCCTATTTGTTTTGACAGCGCCTGTGGATAGGCTGGTTCCCGCGACTTAGCTTTCGTTGCGAGCTGTAGAAATCTCGAGGTTACGATTACCATACACGAAACAATATTGCTTCAATTTTGTAGTAGGTCACGTGCACTTTTTGTGACTAACATTAACAAAACATTAATAAAAGTCTTTGCAATAGTCATTTACAGTCTGGGACCCGGTACCATTCGATGAACTTCTTATAGTTCACGAATTTATTCGATTTAAATAGCATCGATGATATTCAAACAAAGAGGTCACCATGAAAACCGTGTTAATAAATAAGATAGCTTGAAAGATACTTACCTCTCGAAACATCTTCTCGGCCTTCTTCAAGTCCCAGCTCCGAGCTGCGAAACATCCAGAGTTTTATTTCAATCACTTCCTTCAATCAGAGAGGTTACTATATGGGATGGGTATAATTTTTTCTGGTGTGGAAGCGGAGACTCCTTCACCCCGCTGATTCAGACTACCAGCCATGGAAGATGCATTTTCCACTTAACGTTAGCTCTTGCCAGTGGGTCTTTACCTGCGACTAACGCCAACCACAAAGCGCTCATGACCCGCAGTTGCGTACGTGGTCCAAATTTGGGTAGGGTGACCTAATTCTTTGGATGGATGGCGTGCATGGGTGCATCAAATGTCAATTTGCGCCAATACTTTCAACATTTATATGTTACTGATATTCGTCGTCGTCATCATCTTCTTCATCATCATCGTCATTATCGTTGTACCGTTGAGCCACCTGGAAAGCGAGTCATCATCATCACCCGGTTATGTGTTACTCGTATTCGTCGTAGTCGTCATCATCATCTTCATCATCGTCATTAATCGTTGTACCTTTGAGCCACCTGGAAAGCGATTCATCATCGTCATCCGGTTTGATGATATCCTTGACAATGCCTTTGAACTGTAGAAAAGAAACACATCAGAAGTACTCTAATTTCACTTTGCCCTTAGAAACGCCCAGTTTCACTTTCACTTTCTTCTTAGAATAACTTTCCTCATTCTTCATCATTTGTAGCTAAAATTTAGTTATCAGTCTCCAATATCGCATGCAATTTTGATGTCTAAGATAAATGCAGGAGTCTTGAACAAAATTACAACGGTTTACACTAATCAACATATATAGAAATTAAATGATTGACCTGTTAATTTTAAATTAATTCATTTATTAATTTTTAAGCCTTTTACCTGAGTAAGGATCTTATTTTCCTCCGGTTTCAGTTTCAAATCGGAGCTCATGGTAGCAACTTCTTTCACTACGACGATTCTAATAAATAAATAAATAAACAAACAAATATACACATACATATCATGGGTAAAAATAATAAAACTGGATTTACGTCAGCTTTTTGATTAATGTAAAAACTTAACGATATTTGCAATAATATTACTACTAAGAGTGGGTATAACTGAATTTGGGGCAAGGATATAGTTGGGTGCACATGACGACAATATAATCACTCGGAATTTCTTTTTAGCGCAGTTTGAGGGTATTGCCTCCGTTCATCACGATGCCCCTGAATTCACCAATTCTTTTGAGAAAACCAAACCCGGAAAGATCAAGCAGTCCAAGGACAAGAAGGAACTGCGCGTCTATCTAAGTTTACGAATGCTAGAATCTCTCGCACAAGTTGTTTCTATGGCTTGCAAAATGTGAACAAACATTTCTTTAGATATTCCTTGATTTCTCTCCCAAAAAAAAGAAAAGAACAGTTCTTCACGCCATCCTTCAGCTTCAGCCATCGGTGTGAAATGTTAGCGACTTCTTTTTCTTAACCTCGGCATATAAGGGCGCCGCCTTGTCTACCCACCAACAATATTAATTTCATAGCTGGGTCCGCTATAGGGGCGCGAACGGAACAGAAATTTGGAAACATCCGTCTGCTATGGCTGGGATTTTGTCAAATAAATGTCAAACTTCTCGGTTTAAAACACAGCACGCCAGCCACTCGACTTAGCGCATCCCTCTCTTTAAGTATACCCGCAAAAAACCAGTAAAATTTTGACTGATCAGCACAAACAGGTACGGAGTCATTACTGTTCACAGTACCTGCAATTTCCTATGCCGACAGTCGGATACTATCGACCCGCGTCTGTGGAGGCCTAAGCATAGGATCACAGCCGATCTGAGGCTTACATGACTAGGACGTACGGGCAAAACAGTCCCTTCTATCGTCCAAACAAAATCTGTGCCCACAGGTCAGTGTGAACGTTCTAGAAAACAAAGTCTTTATCGCATCGTTTAAGGCTGGATTTTGAACTTGGAGTTCGCCTCATATCTTAAGTAAACATGCTCAAACAGCGAAGATGATTGATAACGTAACAGACTTATATTGCAATTCGCTTTCCATAAACACGATTTAAACATCCGTCATACAGCTTAATGGTGCGATGATACGCTAGACATTAATAGTTATCTGTGCTATTAGCAGCTTAACAGCTCATACCAAAGATTATGAATATAGGCTCAAGCCAAGACTGTGAATCTATGTATATAGGCATAAGCCAATGTCTATAGTTATAGGCTCACGCCAGACTATATGGATATAGGTTCCAGCAAAAGACTGTGAATATATAGGCTTACGCCAAAGACTGGATGTAGGCTCAAACTTAAGACTACGGACAACTACGGACACAGTTTCACGCCAAAGATTATGAATATAAGTTCACGCCAGACTATCGATATAGGCTCATTCCAGACTGTTGATATGGGCTCATTCCAGACTTGATATAGGCTCCAAGCCAAATACAGCGAATATAAATACACAGACAAAAGCCAAAGACTGCTAAAATAGACAGAACCAGTTGAGGCCTCTAAGATCGGACGACAGGCCAAAGAGGGTAAGCATTAGACAATAGGTTGGTTCGTAATCGTATCGTAATCCCGAGATTTCTACAGCGTTCAACGAAAGCCACGTCACTGGGACCATAATAATAATAATAATAATTATTATTATTATTATTATTATTGACGAACGGCGTTCCATAGCTACCTCTCTACGATGCTTATGATTAACTACAAGGACGATCTTCTTTCACATCATCCTTCTCTTCCTCCTCCTCTTTCTATCACTCTGAAGCAGTCTGCTTCCCATGGGGCGGGGCCTAGACCGAAGAGTTCAAAGTTTGTCGTCATCTTTCGCCACAAGGCCTAGACAAGGACACCGTTGTTATATGCCATCAATCACCAGCAGAGGACCACATGTACGGAGCCCTAAAGGGGATACACAGCGCTTCTCGTTTATTTCAATTTCACGTTCCTTATAGCCTCGGCTGAAAAGAAAATAAGAAACCTTTAGACCTTACCTTAGTCCCTCCACGTACTGGCGCACATTGGGCGATACAGGTTCTCCATCCTTCTCTGTCCCGAGCAGCTCTGGCAGCCTCCTCCCACGCCAGTCCTCCATCTGTGAGGTCTATTGTGATCGTGTTCTTCCAGCTCTTTTTTGGTCTTCCTCTCTTCCTTCTCCACCCGCCTGGGGCCCAGTCCATTGCCTGCTTCGGGATTCTGTCCTCGTCCATGCGGTGCAGGTGTCCCAACCATCGCAGTCTTGCTCTCTTCATCATCTCTTCAATTCTCTCCATTCCCGTTCTTCTCCTGATCTCCTTATTCCTCACCATGTCTCTCCACGTGACTCCCAAGATCTTTCGCTGCCAGCGGTGATGTGCTGCCTCCATTCTCTTCAGGTTTGCAACTGTCATCGGCCAAGTCACGGAGCTGTATAGCAGGGTAGATAGGACTATGGCCTTGTATAGTCTTATTCTGATGTGTAGGCTTAGTCTCAGCCTCGGCTGAAAAGAAGAAAAAAGGAAAAAAAAGGAAGACCTAAACAAATGGTACTAGACTGGATGATGATGAACAGATACGGTAAACTGAAGGAGGAGGCCCAACAATGTCAGGAATGGCGCCATTGGACGTTCGAACCTGCCCGGGGGGCGGAGAACTTGAAAAAGAAGACATGGAGATCTAAATATTAGAAACTGGAGATGTAGCCATAAACCGGCCATTTCGGTTGGAGGTCACTGCTGCAGTGATAAACACAGCAGAGTAAAGTTTGTAAAGCGGTTCCAAAGCAAAAATAATAATAATAATAAGAGACTGACTGGTAAAAAATTAAAGTGAAATGTATGTATGTAAGTATGTATGTCTGTATGCGTGCATGTATGCATGCATGTATGTATGTCTGTATGTATGTACGTATGTATGTCTGTATGGGTGCATTTATGCATGCGTGTATGTATGTATGTATGTATGTATGTATGTCTATGCATGCCTGTATGTAAGTCTGTATGCATGCATGTATATAAGTATGTGTGTATGTATGTATGTCTGTATGCATGCATGTCTGTATGTATGTATGTATGCATGTATGTATGTATGAATGCGTGTATGTATGTATGCATGTATGTATGTATGCACGCATGTATGTCCCCTAGACGGCTACTGTGCAGGAGAGACAGTGAGCAAGTCTTTTACGCACAGTTGCTCAGCGCCATCGATTGATGCTTTGTCATTATGTAGTGGCGCTTAATAAAAAAAACAGAAATTAGTGCCCTTCTGGGTCTCCGTAGACCATAATATTCATCCGATGCAAATCGTGTATAAACACGCAGAGCCGAATGTGTACGCAACGGCCTCCTTTATGTTGCGTGTCATATGGGCTCCGTGTGTACAGCACGCCCTCCTGCCCCCCCCCCCATAGGCATAAGGTCTAGGCCTATATCATTAGTGGCACCCTTGGGAGTTGCTTCGTTAGATCAACTGCCTAGGCCTGTTCGCTCGCTTAGGCCTAAAGCAGAAAGTTCCGTTAACCACTAGACGGATGCTATTCAAGCTTATTATAGTTGTTGCATTGGACTACAGTGCTTGCTAGTGTTGGTAGGCCTACAATTTCTGCAAGTGTGAATAGGGGTATAATTTTTATGCTTGGGCCGATACCTTTTTCTAGTGTCGATAGACCTTTAGGTGTTGCAAATGTTCGTAGGGGTATAGTTCTTGCTGTGATGCGTGGGTTTTAGATCTTGTATAGGCAAAACTTCTTGCCACTAAGACAGGCTTAATTGGGCTACAAAAGTCCCCTACGAGGGCTACCACTGCGATCCAGAGGGCTAGCGCGAGGAAGTGGAACAAAATTGCACTTAATTTAAGGATGTGTGGAAATATCGGGTGAGGGAGAGGAGGAGGAGGAAAACTAGGAAGTGACGAGGAATAGGCGGAAGAGGAATAGGAAGAAGAACAGGAGGAAGAGGATAAGATTCTGCTGGAGCACGTGGCCGTATATCTCTGCCCGGCATTAAGGTGAGTGGCTTGGCGGCAGTGATGATGATGATGACAACGATGATCATAATGCATCTTGATGACGATGATGATTATGATGGTGATGATGATGACGACAACGACGATGATAATGCATGTTGATGATTATGATGATAATGATGATTATGATGGTGATGATGATGATTAAAATGGTGTTGGTGGTGATGATGATGATGATGATGATGACGACAACGACAACGATGATAATGCATGATGATGATGATGCTGCTGCTGCTGATGATGATTATGATGATGATGATAACGATTATAAAATTAGATGAGATTAGATTAAGTGATAATGACTGCAACAAAGATGACGATTATAACCAATGTCATCTTTGCTTACACAAGAGAGAAACTCAGATCATCCCGACATAATGAACGAGGTCGAAGGTCACAATTTGACGTCATCGAGTCGTCTGTCGAAACCGGCGAAACTATGGCAACTGGCGCCGGATGACGTCAGCCGAACGCCGGAGCGCGCCATTAAGAATCCGTCAGACGTTGCTTTTCTAGCGCCTTTTACGTTCGCCGTAGCCGACTCGGTCGGGCATCGAATCCTAGTCTTCGATATTTCGCGTAATATCTGCTCGATCATCGGTGACAACGACATCTGGCCGAACTGTGTCGCCGTGACGAGGGAGAACAAAATCATTGCCACCGACCGCAAGAAGAAGGTGAGCACGTGATCGCGTGGTTAGCATGGATTATTTATTGAGGCTTCTGAGAAGAGGTTTCACTGTTGGCAGCGAACATGAATCTCTCGCAGGTGACGCTTTTGGCGCTTCTTTTGAGTCTCCTATATTGTAATTGTAATTGAAAATGTAATGACGACAATTATAGATCATCGTAAGTAGCAGGCTACTTCTAGGGTGCTTTACAATGTCAAAAATCGGCCCAAGTACCAAGAGTTATGCAGAAAATAGAGATTTTCGGCTGGTTATTCTCGTTATAAATGGGGGTATAATGGCTCTGGTTTAGACTTATTCAGACTGGATTGGGATCAGATTAGATTAGATTGTGTTATAGATTGGATAATATTAGATTGCAATTAGATTAGATTCGGGTTAGATTAGATTGGGATAAGCTTATGAATAGATTACATATAAATTAGATTAGTTCGTATTAGATTAGATTAGATCAGGGTGCATATGAGGAGAAGGGAAATCAGCATTTCAAAGGTTTGACATTCGCCATATGACGTATGCATTGTTTGCCTTTTTACACCACTCACAAGACTAATACCGTTTCCTATTCTTATGTATCTAGGTCATCAAGACTTATGACGTCAGAGGCGACCTACTTTCGACCTGGGACCCGGGCGAGGACGTTCTAGTCCAACCGCACGGCATCGCCGTCACCAGCCGAGGGGAGACGATCGTCACCGATTCGGGCTTGAACCGCGTCTTCGTATTTTCAGGAGACGGCGAGATTTCTCGCCAATTCGGGTCAAAGGGGGACCTACTGCAGCAGCTCCACCTACCGTTCTACGTCACCATGGACCGCAATGACGTCGTACTTGTCTCGGACAATATGAACTACTGTGTCAAGAGCTTCGACGTTCAAGGAAACTATCTAAGGAAGATCGGGAGTGGAAACACTTTTGGTCAGAGGCAGTTCCAGTGTCCCTACGGAATTTGCATCGATCCAGGTCGACTGATGTCTTTTCTAAAGCATAATACAATACAATTCAATACAATACAATGTATATCTTCTCGTGTTCTGGACCTTCCTCCTGGAACAGGGTTCAGCTGCAGAGAAATACTGTTGCATTTAACTCTGTTCAGCAAACATTCAGAAACTGTCTTAAAACGCACCTCTTTAGATCAGTCACGTGGTCATGCATGCAGCGCCTTTGGATGTACTAAAGGCGCTATATTAAGTGTCTTGATGCAGTCTTACACTGATGCACGCAATACGATTTATGTAAAATGATACAATATTACGCAGTATGATGCGTTGCATTGTAATATAGCTTTACCATGCATCATATTTCCCGCTCAGTGCATCTGGGCGCTTGTTCCACAGGATGCCTCGAGTATGACGAGCGATCAGGCGGAACTGCGGACGACTCGAAAGGCGATACCGGAAGTCAAAAACGAGTCAGGACAGGCTGGAGTGGATCAAGGCGGTCCGGAAAAAGCATTCAGGTTTTAGGCTGAAGGAGAGTCATTACTGGAGCCGACGAATTGCCTCCGAACTTTGGAGCTCTCTATCTAAACTACTGAAATGAAACAAGCCGGTGAAGGAGTGACTCAACCGACAGCGCTCACTGCCGACGGCTTCTTGAGGTTTTTTGCCGATAGAGTGGCATCCATCAGGGCCGACACCGCTGGCTGCCCAGCCCGGGATTTTAGCGTCTGTTCCCCTTCTGTCATAAAAGATTTCCGCGCTTGTTCCCCTGAAGATATTCGTTGGATCATCATGAGGTCACCCACTAAGTCTTGCTCGCTTGACCCTATACCTACATTTCTCCTCAAGGAGTCCATTGACGCCTTGCTGCCGTTCTTGGTGGCCATGTGTAATGCCTCACTTCTCAGCGGCCATCTGCCAGTTGATCAGCGATACGCAATAGTCACCCCCTTTCTGAAGAAGTCGTCGTTAGATGCGGATGAATACAAAAACTACAGACCAGTTTCTAATCTAACATTCATGTCAAAAGTGGTTGAACGTCTGGTGTCTGAACAACTTACTGACTGCCTACAATCCAACAATTTGATGCCAAGATTACAGTCTGCTTATAGACGTAACCACTCTACTGAAACATCCCTCTTACGTATTCTGTCCGACCTGCTGCGTGCGATAGATGACCGACGGGTTACCTTGCCTGGCCTGCTAGATCTTAGTGCAGCCTTCGATACGGTCGACTACGACATCCTATTACGTCGACTCCACGAGCGGTACGGCATTGGCGGGACAGCGCTACGGTGACCGGTCGAACACAGCGGGTTCATTTCCGAGGTGCTCTGTCATCAAGAGCCCAACTGGATTGTGGTGTTCCTCAAGGATCCTCTCTCGGCCCGCTGCTATTCCTCCTTTACACAGCCGAGATTTTGGACGTAGTCGAGAGCAGGGTTTGATAGCGCATTGCTACGCCGACGACACTCAGATCTACATCAGGTCCCCGGCCCTGGATACTTCGGCGGCTGTTCAACGTTTCACCGATTGTGTCGCATGTATTGATGACTGGATGCGTAGAAATCGACTGAGGATGAACGTGGACAAGACACAGATTGTTTTGATTGGTACAAGACATCAGTTGGACACGGCGAAGATCAGTGTGTTTCAATGACCTGGAAGTAATAATAGACCGGGAGCTTACGATGAGGGACCATGTGGCCAACATCTCCAAGAAATGTTATTTCGAGCTGCGGCAGTTTTGACAGATTCGATCCACGCTGTCACCCTACTCAAGGAAGAGTCTCGCCTGTGCTTTCATCGGTAGTCGGCTAGACTACTGCAACAGCCTGCTATACGGCATCAGCCGCGGGCTACTTAGGAAGCTGCAAGGCATACAGAATGCTGCTGCGAGGTTTGTTGCTGGGGTTCGGAGGTTCGAACAAATAACGCCTGTTTTACAAGATCTACACTAGTTGCCTGTCCGCAAAAGGCTTACATTCAAAGTGGCGATGCTAGTCTACAAGTGCCTACACGGATTGGCGCCCTCATATTTGTCTCACGACTGCATTCCGGCTTCCTTGGTCTCAGCTGCGCTCTGCACGGAGCTATGATCTGGTCTGGTCTGGTCTGGTAGGGCCACTGTCGCGCGCACAAGAACATTTGGCGTCTCCGGCCCTACGGTGTGGAATGCGCTACCGACCGAACTACGAACACCGGATCTCTCCATGGAATGCTTTCAGAAGAAGTTGAAGACTCACCTTTTCTTGTCATTGGACTGAGCCAACTGCTATTAGCACTTTTGCAGTGCATTAACTTTCATTAACTAGTGCTTTATAACTCTTCTTCTTCTTATAATAATAATAATAATAATAATAATAATAATAATAATGCCTCGTCTGAGGAAAGCTTCGGTTATTAATTTTTATTGTTTTCAACTGAGGCAGCCTTCAGAAATAAACATGTCCGGAGACTAGTAAGCCTAATTATAACTATTTATTTAATTACGTATTCGTTTATTAATTTTGTTTTTACTCAAACAAAAAATGTGCTGAAATAATTTTTTTACAATTATTCTATTAATTAATCTATTATTTCGTTCGTTCGTTCATTTTTTCATTTATTTATTCTTTCTTTTTCTAGTTCGTTCGTTCATTCATCCGTTCATTCATTCCTTCCTTCAGTCAGTCATTCATTGCACAGGCCACGCACGTACACTCTTCAAACCTGTGTCTGAATTTATCGCAAACTTAATGTGTCCGAAAATCAGGGGCATTTGACAGTCTCGTTCTTCTTCGTTTGTGTTTTCAGGATCGCAAGAACTTTTCGTGGCCGACTCCCTGAGCAATCGAGTCTTCGATTTTGGCTCCGATGGAAAGTTTCTGCGCTACCTTCTCACGTCGACCTCTGACGGATGTCTGAACCCGTGTGGGATCGCAGTGGGCCCTTGTGGGACGCTCGTAGTCACAGAGGCGAATCCGGATTATGGAAATGTCAAGGCATTCGCGCTGTACGAATCGCTAGATGGAAACCACAACATAGAAGGAATGTGGAGTTGTCGGACTGAATCGGCCATCTAAAAACTCTGCACTCAATGTCTGGCCACTAAATTCGTCTGATACAGCACTCTTGAGATTGATGTCTGAAAACAGCAGACACTAATTTAGCCAGAACCTTCGTACACGTCGACTGTATAGTAGTGAAGCTTTTCTGTTGTTCTTAAAAGCCGCCATACAAAAGCCCAGACAGAAGCATCAATGAACACGTACACGGAACTCTGCACATGGTCTTAACTGTCAGACAGCAGCGGACGGGGACTATGTATTTTGGTTGGGGTCCACGTGTGCGAAGCCCTCAGCCAGTAGTGACTTCCTGGTTGTCTGATGTAATTGAGCATTGCTCGCTAATTGATGAGCTTTTTCTTGCTGAACTTTGCACTGCTAGCGATTAATAAAGAGCAGGGTCGAGGTCACACGGTCGCTGTAAAAATCGTGCAAATTTACATTTACGTTTAATCGTATCGTGATCTCGAGATTCTAAAGCGCTCCACGAAAGCTAAGTCACGGGAACCAGCTTATTCAAAGGCGCTCAGTCAAAACAAAATTGCTAGGCAAAAGGGTTCGGTTCCAGGTTAATCCAGGAGTCAGGCAATCAGACAGTCGGACGGCTACGGTGGATGCTGTTTGAAATTGAAGCGAGAAGAGAGATAAGAGGAAGAGGATGAATCAGGATAAGATTTTTGGAAAAGAAGTGTTTTCAGTCTTGAGTAAAAGACCAGCGCAGAAACTGAAAGAGGTGAAGTGTTGGTGAGTTCGTATGATTGACCAGACAACTGTCGCAGTTCTGGCGGGAGTTTATTCCAAAGGGGTGGGGCAGCTATGGCTATGAAGCGATTTCCAAATTTTAAGGATGAGGTGACGGGAGGGTGAAGAAGTGTTAGGACAGATGAGGAGCGGGTTGAACGGAGTGGTTGGATAGTAAATAATTGACGAAGATAGGAGGGTTGGGAGGATTGAAGTGTGTTGTAGGTGAGGGATAAGACTTTGTACTCTATTCGTTCTGGTATTTTGAGCCAGTGCAGTGATTTGAGAACAGGGGTGATGTGATGGTGTTTGGGGGTTTGGTGACAGCACGAGCGACAGCATTCTGGATAGCTTGAAGGCGGTTTATCTGGGTTGTGTCAATATTCAGGAAAAGTGAATTGCAAATTGCAATAGTCAAGTTTTGCATGGACTATGGATGCCACATCCAATGGTAGAAGCTGGTTTTGAAGTCAAGCATATGGCGGATTCTGCGAAGGTAGCGGATAAAGCAAGAGCGGGAAATATGATCAGAAAAGGTAAGGTTCTGGTCGAATATAACACCTAAATTGCGGACAGAAGAGTTAGTATTAAAGGTGGGGGTTGAGGCAGAGTCCAGGCTGAGGGAGATAGGGGAGGGGTCAGGAATTTTCTTGAGCTGATCGCGTAGGCCAGTAAGTATGAATTCAGTTTTAGATGGGTTCAGGCATAAGAGATTAGATGTCACCCAAGAGGAGATTTGTTTAACCACACAAAGAAGATGATCTATAGACTCACTGAAACAATTTGGTGAGAAAGAGATTAATAGTTGGGTGTCATCAGCATAGAGGTGATTGTCAACGGAGGATGCTTTAATGATTGAACTGAGTGGGGTAGTGTAGAGGATAAACAGAAGAGGTCCAAGAACGGAGCCTTGTGGAACTCTGCAAGTGAGAGGGCATGATTGAGAAGAGGCTTCCGAAGTTTTAACAGAGAAAGAGCGGGAGGAGAGATAAGACTGTATCCACAGGAGAGCAGTGTCAGCAAAACCAAACCAGGTTGAAAGTCGGTGGAGTAAGATTATAGTTTAGCGAAGGCAGCGTTTTGTAAGTTACTTAGGCAGTGCTATGGTAATGTGGGGCACGGTAGCCGATTGGTTAGGGCGCTCGGCTTGTAACGTGGATAGTCTGGGTTCGAGGTTTCTCCGAGACGGTTAGGCCTACTGTGTAGGGACCTTGAGCAAGCCCTTCACTCACAATTGCTTAGCGCCATCGATTGATGCCTAATCGTTCGATAGTGGCTCTTAATAAATGCAGAAATAATAATAATAATAATAAAAAGACCCTCCGGTTACGAGGCACAGGCCATACCACTACATCACCACGCCCCACTGCATTGGCGTAAATTTATTTAAATTATTGGGAGAGCCTGCTAGAATTCTACATGTGATACACAGACCTTACTTATTTTACAGATAATTGAAGAAGCACCCAGCCTTGTTCAGAGAGTTGATGGAAGTCCTGGGGATGCTTAACCCTTAGCAAGCCTACTGCCTGAAATATTGGGTTAAGGAGCTCTAACTTCTCACGCACTCTGTGGTGGCCTACGTATTGTTTATAAGTGAGGCGACAGCACGCGGCCGTTTATCGACAATTACTTTGTTGATAATCAAACCAGTCGAATGGGAAAACTTACCAGAATGATGATCTTGTTGGCTCAAACTCGTCTGAATCCGTCTGATCGTGTTGCTGGAATGACCTTTTCTGAATCTCGAAGTTAAATATTCTGGTTTCAAGAGAGACCCAAGAAATTGTCGACTGTGTTATATTTCCTGAATAAGCCTAAATGTAGATCAGATTTCTAATTTGGGCGGGTCCCTGTTAGTTTATGAAAAATGCGAGTATAACTCAATAATTAAGAGTACCTATAAATTTTCCTTTATCAAGTTTGCTAAAATGGCGATAAATTAAAATCAAATTATGACATCTAGAAGTTGGATAATCAGTGGTTCAGCCATCTAGTGATTGATCTCTCTTAACGTTTACATTCCTTATGCAACCGTAATCTTTAGCTTTTCTTCAGCCCCTAAAGGCTTGATATCCCCGAAATTCTCTTATTCTCGAAATCGCAGTTTTGAAGTATAAAATAGCGCACCTTGAACAGTAATCGTAAATTTAAAATTGCTAAAGCGCTACTTAAAAGGTAAGAGAAGGACACCAGCTCATTCACGAGCACTAAGTCAAGTCAGTGGGGTTGTCCAAAGATGCCATGTCAGGAACCAAGTCCGGTTGCCAGGAGACCAAAGGAGCTGTTAGGATGGGCTGTGTTTTTAAGCCAAGAGAAATTGGTTCTTGACATTGATTTAAAATCTTACATCTTCTAAATTTCAGAAGAGAAATTAGAGTTCCTCGAGCTAATAATATAAACTAGAGCGCTATATTTAAATCTCCGTTTACAAAACATTGCATTCCATTACAGTCCTTTATCAACCGATCTATGCTGTATCGGAAAATGCAATAAAAATATAATATCAATGGGACCTTTTTGGGAATATTTTTTCTCTTTGACCCCCCCCCCATGTCAGATTTGGTGAACTTTGACAGCGTATGTCAACCAGATGTGAATAAGAAATTAAGTCAAACTTTGCCAAGTAATTGCTAGCCACACAGACATTGTACATATAAAAATTGATTGCATTGCGCCTGGTACATGTGGAGATATTGATCACCTAATATTGCAAAATTTCGAAATAAAATGAATATGAAGGCACTTTTACATTTAATACATGTGAAATCATAGAACACACAATAACAATAATCATATTTTTGTAATCTGCATAAGAAACTGTACAGGAAGAAAAAAATCATCTAAATTGGTCTAACAGTTCTAGAGATACCAGTTCTCAAAAAGTGGCCATCTCGAAGTTTCGGACTCAACGATATCTTGGAAAGTATTTTAAATATTGCAGAAAAATGTTGGGATTTTCCATCCAATACATCTTGCAACATATGGTTAAAATTTCTGCCAATTCTGAGATGGTCGAGTGGGAGGCATTGGTTGAGTTGAGCTGGAATGACCCAGACATATTTCAAATAGGTCTAGAAATGTTTCTTTTTGTGGAGCATCACAGTAATGATGAAAACAATGTTCTTTGAATTCCTTTTCAATTTCAAACATTTCATCACATATCCCACAGCCAAAAGGTCTAAGAAACGAGTGACTAAGATCGGCATGTTCCGTGAATTCCGTTTCGCTTTCAAACATTTCATCACATAATCCACAGCCAAAAGGTATAAAAAACAAATGATTGATATCAGCATTAATTGTTGATTTATCTCCAGAAAGTTGTGTTCCATCTGTATTTGGGTTTTCACTCTGTCTGGACGAAACGCCTCTTCTTTCTGTTACGCCTCTCGTTCTTTCTGTTGTTGACAAATCTTCTTCATCAACACGGTTGTCATCTTCAGTCAGTCGGTTAACACTGTTGTCTGAATTACGTCCATGGTGTCTTCCTGTTATGCTCGACTCAATGCTTTGAGATTTATATGGCATGTATGGTTTATCTCCAGAGTGGGTTCTCACATGGCCCTTTAGATGATGACTCCTTGCAAATGTTTTGTAACAGAAAGTGCATTTGTATGGTTTATCTCCAGTGTGCATTCTTGAATGGCATTTGAGTTTGCCACTCTCGAAAAAAGTCTTGTGACATAATTCACGTTTATTTGGTTTATCTCCAATGTGTATTCTAATGTGAATTTTGAGATCATTATATCGTGCAAATGCATTGTGACATAAATTGCACTTATACGGTTTTTCTCCAGTGTGTATTCTAATGTGAATTTTGAGATCTTTATGCTGTGCATATGCTTTCTGACATAAACTGCACACATATGGTTTTTCTCCGGTATGGGTTATTGTATGTGCATTAAGATTACTCAGATTTGCAAACATTTTGTTGCATAAATGACATACGTATAGTTTTTCTCCAGTCTTAAAACTTTGATGGTGTGCCAGTGAGCGCTTCTGTGTAAACGTCTTATGACATAAATTACACTTGTATCTTCTATCTCGAGTGTGGGTTATCATGTGCCGTTTCAGAGCACAACTCTGTGAAAATGCTTTCTTACATAAATTGCATTTGTATGGCTTTTCCCCAGTATGGCTTCTCATGTGGCTTTTGACATTGCCACTCAATGCTTTTCCACATAAATTGCATTTGTATGGCTTTTCCCCAGTGTGGGTTAACATGTGCTTTTTGAGATCGCCACTCAGTGCTTTTCCACATAAATTGCATTTGTACGGCCTTTCTCCAGTGTGGGTTAACATGTGCTTTTTAAGATCACCACTCCCTGTGAATGCTTTCCCACATAAATTGCACTTGTATGGCTTTTCTCCAGTGTGGGTTCTTGCATGCACAGAAAGATCACTATGTCGTGAAAACGATTTGTTGCAAAACTGGCAAATGTACCGTTTTTCTCCAGTGTGAACTGTTGTATGTCTTTTCAGAGTATGCTTCTCTGCAAAAGCTTTGTCACAAAAACTGCATTTGAATGATTTTTCCCCAGTGTGTGCTTTCTTATGAGATTCAAGATGAGGCTTTTGTGCAAATTTTTTATGACATAATTTGCAACTGTATGGTTTTTCTCCAGTGTGGATTCTTGCATGGTTTTTCAGATCACCCTTCTGTACAAATGCTTTTTCACATAAATTGCACTTGTATGGTTTTTCTCCAGTGTGAACCCTTGTATGTATCTTCAGACTAGACTTCCATGCAAATGCTTTGTCACAGAAACTGCATTTGAATGGTTTTTCTCCAGTGTGTGTTTTCTTATGGGATTCAAGATAAGACTTTTGTGCAAATGTTTTGTGACATAAGTTGCACTTGTATGGTTTTTCTCCAGTGTGGATTCTTGTATGACCTTGTAGAGAAGCCTTTTCTGTAAACTCCTTGTGACATAAATTGCACTTATATGGCTTTTCTCCTGAATGTGTTCTTACATGTTTTTTAAGATTCCCACTTCGTGTAAATGCTTTGTTGCATAAATCACATCTATATGGTTTTTTTCCAGTGTGGCTTCTTGAATGTTGTTTCAGATGACCACTATTTGTAAATGTTTTGTGACAAAAATTGCACTTGTATGGCTTCTCTCCAATGTGAGTTCTTAGATGAAGTTTGAAAAGTCCATTCTGTGCAAATGTTTTGTTACAAAATTCACAGCTATATCGTTTTTCCTGGTTTTGGTGTATTGCATGCATCCTTATACCTTCAACAAAGTCAAAAACACATTAAATAATTAATAGTTGTGTCAGGTTTCCTTATTTTTATGAAAATTATCATGACTTAGAACTTTCACACTTTAAATAGTGGATGTTCATTGTTAACATAGCATAATTTTAGTTGAAATGAAAAGCTATAACGACTAGTCAGTTAGACAAGTAGATTGGATGAACATAATGTTAAACCTGACCAGAAGCTGTGCAAAGGACACTGGATGAGGGTTTTAGGAAGAGCATGTTACTATCACCTCAAACATTTGGTAGTGGTGCACGTTAGTAGAAGCTAGACGATCTAATATACTGTAGACCATCGGTTCTCAACCGGTGGTACGCTTACCCCTAGGGGTACGCCAGCTGTTGCCAGGGGGTACGCAAAAAAAATATTGCAACTTTCATGTGATGGTGGATTGAAGAATGAATTCAGCAATGTCTTGTTGAGTGATTTCTGGCTTAAAAGAAGAGCAGTATATGAATTAAATTTCGACAGAGCTATGAAATTTTTAATTCCTTTCTCTACTTCATATCTCTGTGAAACTGGATTTTCGGCAATGCTTGCGATTAAAAATAAATACAGATCGAAACTTGAACTTGAGCCAGACTTACGTCTAAAACTAACAAAATTAAAGCCCGATATTGCAAAATTATGCAAATCTAAACAAGGTCAATGCTCGCATTAAAATTAAACTTGTAAGTTGACTCTGAATAATCACTGATAACCATTAGCCCTACTCTTCACGTCTTCAGGCTCCATAGTTGGAGCCCTTTATCTCTGGATGATGTCCGTCGGCTAATCCTGAACTCACCAACCAAGTTCTGTGAACTTGACACGCTTCCTCCATTTTTAATTAAGGAATATATTGATGACCTTTTTCATTTATTGTGTAATTCTTCTTTGGCTGAGGGCTCAATTCCGACCTCCCACAAGCGTGCAGCAGTTTTTCCCTCTTTGAAACGGTAGGGCCTTGACCCTAGTGCCCCCTCTAATTACCGTCCCATTTCTAACTGGTCCTTTCTCCCCAAGCTCCTTGGAAGGTCCGTCTCTTATCAGCTATCTCACTACCATGACACTAACTCTTTTATGCCTCCATTTCAATCTGGGTTAAGGAAATACCAATCCACCTAATCGCTTATGACTCGCCTTCTTGTTGACGCATTTGGGGCTACTGATCGCAGGCAGGTCACCCTTCTGGCCATTTTCGATGTAACTGCTGCTTTTGATTCCGTTGATCACTCCATCCTATTGGAGCGTTTGGAGATTTCCTTGGCATCACTGGTTCTGACCTCACCTGGATTCAGTCATTCCTGTCAGACCGCCTTAAATCTGTTGTTTTTGGGCCCTCATGGTCCCTCTGGCCCCCGTCTTCTTTGGTCTCCGCCAGGGTTCCGTCCTAGCTCCTCTCCTCTACATTTTATATACCTCTGATCTAGCTCGGACCCTCCTCCCACTGAGTGTTGCCGTCCTTCAGCGTGCAGACGACACCCAGGCGGAGGCGGCCCCTGCCCTTGTCCATACGATTCTCGATGCCACCTCTTTCCTTGACCTGTGGATGTCCTCCAATCGCCTCCGTTTGAACTGTAATAAGACCCAGTTCATCTGTCTTGGTGGCCACTTGCAGCTCGCCAAGATTGATCTCTCCTCCTTACGCCAGAGATTTCCGGATATCTCTTTCTCTACTATGGTCTGGGATCTCGAGGTTGTGTTGGATCAGGAGCTTACCCTGTCTGTTGAGTTTATCCTCTAAGAGGCACTTTATAAATCTCAAATTACAATTACAATTATTGTTATTAGAAAAGAATGAACATAAAATAAAATAAATTTATTGGCGTGCAACAGTAATAATTTTAATATAATAAAATTTAATAAAATTCATATAGGTACACAAAAATGTTTACAGAAAATGTTTTATAATTAGGTTGGGACTTATTAAACTAAATCACTACTATAATAAACTTACTAAAGAGCGTTTCTGACAAGTTTTTCTGGTGGGGGTACGCCAGGAAATAACTTTTATACTTGGTGGTACAATAACAAAAAAGGTTGAGCACCGCTGCTGTAGACTGTCACATTAAAATGTACATTTTGTGCAAAGAAAAACTTTAGAAATCTACCGTACACAGAAATGACTTTAGTTTGATCGTGTAAGAAGTTAATCCTAGCCAGAAGCTGTGCATCTACTCATTGCCATTTGCAATGACAGCAGACACAACAAAATGTTCATGCAGTGTACCTGGTAAATGTTAGATGATGATTACTTATGATGACTGACTTAGAAGTTGAATGATTTATTCAGCTATAATTATAGAACATATCAATAGTTGTTGCAATTTTTGTGATCGAACAAATAAAACTGAACAGCTGTGCTAAATTTGATCTATTTTGGTCTTACAGTCAAACAGATAATAAATTCTAGAAACCCCGAAATTTCAGATTTGTTAGAAACGTTTTCCGAGCTTTGGGTCATGGAATTCATGCGATGTGGTTAATAAAATTTTAAATATTGCAGCAATTTTTGTGCTTTTCCTTTTAATATTTGTGACAAACAAGGGAAAATATGTCAGCCAATTATGAAGTTGTCAGGGTAAAAGAATTTGTTGAACTGAGCTGGAATTTTACTTTACCATAAATCATTTATACAAGTGAACGTCTGGGCATTTAGTTTGTTCTCAACTTAAAACTTATCTTTTTCAAATTCATAACTAAAAAATTAAGTTTTGGTTGCTTCTCTGCCTTGTTGACTGAATGTACCTGATTCTGGCTTGGCTTTGGTGTTCATTGGTTCATGCCCTGACATTAAACACCGGCACATTAGAAGTTTATTATTATTATTATTATTATTATTATTATTATTATTATTATTATTATTATTATCATCATCATCATCATCATCATCAACAACACTATTATTATTACTATAACTATTATTATTACTATAATTATTATGCAATTTAGGAATATTTCTGAAATAGTTTCAGTTTATTATAACTACTATTACTATTAGCAGTAGCAGTAGTATTTATATAACACCTTTTAAGCACCTGAAAGGATGTTTCTTGCCACCCTAACTGAAGTTGCAGCTCGAAAAGCATGATGGCTTTGCAAAAAATTGTTGTAGTTGGAGATCTTCACAGACAGTCTGGCAAGGACATGTAGAAAGCATCATCGTATCCACAGCTGGCCTGTTGGGATTGTGTCGATGATAGAGAATAACATCTAGTCGAAGTGACGCGGCTCATCAAAATGGCGTTAAATAAAATGAACACTTTTGTAAGTAGAGGACGGATTCATTAAAGTCCGTGTCCTCTAGCGATTGAACAGTTGCCCTTACAAATGCTATTAACGTGTGAAAATTTGATCACACTGCAGCCCATGATTTTGTTTCGATACTTTTTAATTGCGAAAAACCTGACGTAATTGGCATTTTTAATGACCACTGTGCAGATTTCGTTCAGACTCATCGATTGAATTATTGAATCAAAGAAAGTTATTCTTGATACACGATAACTGTAGGCGTCCAATTAAGCGGATCATGGTTCTTTGTGGGTCTGCCTGTTGTATACCACATGAGTTTTATGTAATATGTGTTATCCTGTTGTTTTTCGGTAGAACAATAAAAATAACGAAAATGACTAAATATATCTGCCTGACCCTTCTGACTGGCACTTCAATGAAGAAGTCAGAAAAGTTCAAACCTATTCAATGTATGCTAGCGGCATAATAGATGTTATTATCACAGCACATGGCAGGAAACCATTTCACAAATGATAATGATATAAGCTTAAGTTCTCTTATAAAATTATCAGTAGGAATTTGGGAAGTAATCTTTTCTGTTTTCAATGAAAACTACAAAGGCATGCTTCCAGAAGGTCAAAAATGCATCTTCCTGTGAAGTATCACTGTGATCACAACAGTGTTCCAAAAATTCGTTTTCTATTTCAAACGTTTCATTGCAGATACCATAAGCATAAAGTCTCATCTTGAAATGCATTTCAACATAATTGATTTATTTTTCAAAAGTACTTCTTCACCTGGGCAGTCTTCTGAGACAAAAGACTTGATACAGCAAGATGTTAACATGTATAGACCCTGTTCATAAAGAGCTGCAAGGGATTCTCAATTACCAAATGACCCATTTCAAATTGGGCTTATAGTTTATATCCGAATTGAGGACAACGACAGAACTTGTATTCAATAATTAGTCTCCATACCAATCACTATTCAACTGGGTCATTCAATTACCTTTCTCTGGTTATACCAAAATCTGGAACTACTCTAAGTGAATGGTTTTTGGTTCCTTCAGTACAACCATGTCATATATACAAAACATTATTTATTTATTTTATTTATTTATTTATACAGAACACTTATATAGCGCCCCTTCAAGAAATGTAGATCTATTCAATATGAATAATGCATTTTGCTGATATTTATTTCCTATGCAAAGCTTTTCATTGAAGTTAAAGTTACTAATTATTTCATCATATTTAAATCCTCTTTGTCACCTAATTAACTAAATAGCAGCTAAATAACATTAGACTACATGAGGAAAAACAACTATCAGTTATATTTTTGGTGACAAATACCCAAATATGGTACATAACTTTAGTTATAAGGCCTTGAGAAAGGGTACATGTACATGACTAAATGTTTCTGCTGACACTACATTTCTGCTGCAAACCTCATCATCCTGCAAATGACAGTCGCTACTTAGAGGCTGTACCGGCTCCTTATAAATTTAGCAATCCTTTTGGGCTATCACCGGTTGTATCCTTTGAAATCTCTCCCTTTGTGCCAGATTGTAACTTAAATCACATTCCCTAGAGGGCATGACCTCTTTTTAGTTATAGGGCCTTGAGAAAGGGTACATGCACATGACTAAAAGTTTCTGTCAAGATACATCTATCCCAAGTCTTATCTTATCAATCTCAAATGATGAATTTGATCTTGATGAAATGATGGCTCATTCAAACTTACTATAAAGTGTAAAACACAGTTTTATTATTGAAATAAACTATTAATAAGACAGTATGTTTCATTTCAATTATATTTTCATCACTCTACAACTGCGTCATCCTACAACTTCCATAGGCCAACTGCTAAGCTAGCTAAGTCAAGTAAACGAGGTAATTTAATTTCTTCCCTCCCGTCGATGAGCTCTTGACTTTCAAAATTACTAAGTATGTAACTAAGCTCTCTCATTCCTTGTGAGGAATCGTTGACCTCGAGGTATCGTTCTCGAAGAAGTGCGATTTACCTAAATCCATATCCAGGCAAACGCCCTCTAGTGACTTAGGGATAGATTACAGGACCCCGTCAAACGAAGCGTCGTATGGAGCCCAGGGCAGAGGTGAAAACGGTCGGAGGTACGAGGCGACGAAGGAGTCCGACTACCAGAAGGAAAGCAAATACTACTATGGCGGCCAGTTCAAAGGTTAGTTTTGCCAAATTTCACCCTTCCATCGGTCATTCCATCCATCCATCCATCCACCCACTCATCCATCCATCCATCCATCCATCCATCCATCCATTCACTCTTTCATGCTTTCATCACTACTGCTGCTACCACTACCACTACTACTACTACTACTGTCATCATGATCATTTTATCTTTATCTTTATCATTATTATACTAAGACACAGAGAGATTTCATAGCGCTTCTTAAGAGGCGTTATGGTAACTTGCTGTTACAGTATAGTACAATACGATACAATACAATTCAATACAGTGCAATACACTACAATGCGATACAATACAGTGTAATGAAATACAATGCGATCCATTACAATACAATGCAATATAATGCAAAGCAATGAAAAATAGCTAGCGTTACTGACCTGTGACCGGCAGTGGATCTCTCCATCTGGGCCGGTCGCCGTACCGCCCCAGTAAACGGGCAGCTGATCTGCATCGATGACCTTCAGAAGTGACGCCTTCCAATCGCCTACAAGCGCCAGATCGATCGATCGACCGATCAGTCAGTCAGTCAATGCATGAATGAATGAATGAATGAAAGAAAGAAAGAATGAATGAATCAATCAATTAATCAATCAATCAATCAATAGATCCGTTGATTCTCCTGTAGGCCTATCAATGAGAATAGTTTCTTAAACTCACGGCCGAGGACCTTGATCTTTGAACGCGTTTCCTCAGCTATGAACGGCTTCACCAATCCGTAAGCAACGTTGAAAAATCCGGGCACTACAACGTTGTAAGAAAATACGCATCAACTGTTGCAAAAATGTTGAAAAAGTAGTTGAAAATGAAACGATGATAGAGTTGAAATGAAAGATGAGTGGAATTAAAATTAGGTCCAGATGCACCAATTTCACTTAAATCTTCATATTCGTCGCTTATTTATTCGAAATTCTTTACGTTGACCCAAAGCAAAAATTGTTACGTAACAAAAACATAATGAAAAGCGCCCTACTTCTGGTGATTTTCATTGGCTGAAAACGAGTTACGTAAGCCTACGTTATTCAGCGCAAGATAACTCGGTTTTATTGGTTCAAACCAAGGAATAAATTTCATAATGGCAAGAAAATAAATTTTTATAATGGCACTGGTGGTAATAGTTATAATCATGTTTTCGAGCGTCAAATGTGGGAAAATAGCAAATGAG
Organism: Norana najaformis; assembly: GCA_964023275.1. NCBI lineage: Eukaryota > Metazoa > Annelida > Clitellata > Crassiclitellata > Hormogastridae > Norana > Norana najaformis. The sequence continues at coordinate 3,624,729 of OZ029924.1, read as the reverse complement.
CGAACTGTAAGTTGAATTGTTAGGACGCTGAGAAAACTATTGCTTGGACACATCGGCTGAAGCTTTTATTACACATTAGTGCCATCTAATTATTATTAAGATATAAATAAAATAAGTCATATAAGCCAGGCTGAACATACATAAAACAGTTGTTATATAAATATTCAGAAATACGCAAACATGAGTTACATTACCATTGATGACGTAACATTGGTGTAGCGTTTCCGGGTAGTTGGCTTCGACAATCTGAAGAAGTTCCAGATAGACTTCCGCAGCTAACAATCCAAAATCATCTCTGTGCTTTATCGTTATTTCATTATTTCTACCTTAAATTTAAATTGATTTTTAATTAATTATTTTTGCTCAACTGGTTTTACTCAAAACTTCAACATACTTTAATCTCATTTATGTTATTTTTCCTTAATTATTTTAGTTTAATGCTGTAAATTATCATTGTCATTGTTGGCAATCTGTGGAATACCTGATCTGTAAATGTGTTTCAGCCCGAGTCCTTCCATATCAAATATGTAGACGGATTGAGTTATTTTGCGGCCGAACTACAATTGATCAAACTACACAATAAAGGTCAAAATATCAAACTACACAGTTAGTCCTACACTACAATATCAAACTATATATATCATCAAAAGATTTGGTCTAACTATCGTAAAGCAGAGACAGGCTGTCATAGATGGACTATCTCTTCTCGGTTACTGGACCTAGATTCTGGAACTCTGCTCATTCATTCTGCTCAATCGCTTGAGTCATTTCGTCCTCAACTTAAGACTTTCCTTTTCAAAATGCCTATCCGATATACGCTGTCTATCAATCTCAGTGGACTGATCTTCTTTCTGGCTGATTACGGCTTGGCTCTGGTGCGCCATCGATTGATGCTTTGTGCATTAGGCACCGGAGCGACAGACGCTACTAATTAATAATAATAGGCCTAATAATGATAAAAATAATCGGTGACTGTTCAACGAGGGAACGCCATCTGCCTCCCCGGAACATTACCATCACGCTCTGAACCCTCTGGAGATGGCGCTTCCGACATTATTTAGATACTTATTAAAACTGCAGTATTTTAAAGTTTAGTGATAAATAATGATGATGATGATGATGATAATAATAATAATAATAATAATAATGTCGGCTCCATTTCGGCGTGCCTATGTGACATACCTGGATGGCGGACTGATGGATTACGATAATTATATAATAATAATAATAATAATAATAATAATAATAATAATAATAATAATAATAATATTATTATTATTATTATTATTATTATTATTATTCTGCCTCTCCAGAACATTGTCATCGTGCTCTGAACCCTCTGGAGATATCGATTTTTAATTTAATTTATTTTAATGAAACAATAGATTCGTTTCATAATGAAAGTGACGTAGCACGATTTAAATAAATGATTATGCATAATAATAATAATAATAATAATAATAATAATAATAATAATAATAATAATAATAATAATGATAATAATGATGATGATAATAATAATAATAATAATAATAATAATAATAATAATAATAATAATAATAATAATAATAATAATAATAATAATAATAATAATGATAATGACAATAACAATAATAATAATACTAATAATTCTGACAATGCTTGTCTTTTGGGCGCACCTCTTTCCACGGGCAGAGCTCTAAGGGATGCACTGGAGAAGCGATGCGCACAATTATCACTAGGGATTGACCGTCTGGCTAACATATCTAGGCATGATGCCATAATTCTTCTTCGCAACTCACTAAGCTCTTGCACCCTGCTCCACACACTCCGCTGCACACCATGCATGGACAACCCGGCTCTTGACACATTCGACCAACTGCTGCGCAAAGGTCTCACCAACATGCTCAACTTGGCTCTGAATGATCATAGCTGGGTTCAGGCATCTTTACCTGTCCGAGACGGAGGTCTTGGTATACGTCGCGCGTCCTCGCTGGCACTTCCCGCCTTCTTGGCTTCAGCCGCAGGCACCACGACGTTACAGGACTCCATTCTTACCTCCTGCGACCTGCCCCCGTATGGCCCTTTGGAACAAGCCCGGACACGCTGGTCAGCCGAATTAAATGCCCCCAATCCCGAGGCCCCAATATCCCATAAACAGGCAACTTGGGACCGCCCACTTATCCAAAAGAGTCTGGCAACCCTCAGAGCCTCAATAACATCCGAGTACCACGAAGCCAGATTTAAGGCAGTTTCTTCACCACACTATGGCGACTGGCTTTTGGCGCTGCCTATAAGCGCCTGCGGTTTGAGGCTAGACGATGAGGCTGTACGCATCACAACAGGCCTAAGACTTGGGATTTACTTGTGCGCCCCTCACGTTTGCCCCTGCGGGTTTCTGGTCACTGCGGACGAGTCGCACGGTCTAGCATGCCCTTTAGGCCCAGGGAGAACAGCAAGACACGCCTGTATCAATGACATCGTGTGGCGCGCCCTCGTGAAGGCTGGCTTTCCATCAACTAAAGAACCAGCAGGATTGGTTAGGTCCGACGGCCGACGACCTGATGGAGCAACCCTCATTCCTTGGGAAGGGGGTAAATGCTTGACCTGGGACGCCACAGTGATCGATACTCTGGCAGTCTCTTATCGATCCAGAACAGCCGTGGTCGCAGGTGCTGCTGCTGAGATCGCAGCAGAACGAAAGACCTCAAAATACAGTGATATTCTCTCGACACACTGCTTCGTCCCTCTGGCCTTCGAGACTCTAGGCCCCATAAATCAGGAAGGCTTTAGCCTTATCAAGAAAATCGGTCGCCATTTAACCCAAGCATCGGGAGACAAGAGGGAGACTTCTTTCCTGTTCCAACGCCTCTCCATAGCCATCCAGCGATCTAACGCGATTGCCTTTAATGGCACATTCTTGGAGCCAGATTTAAGCGAAGACTGGCAATTCCAGCGAACAATCACCGGCCAAAAGACAGCCTCAGATCAGTGTGAAAAACATTCTACCCATTCAGACCATGCTTCTTCGCTTCCTCATAATTTCCCTTGTCTTCTACCGCCTGTCGAAGGTCAGCCGGCGGGTCGAGGTCGAGGAGACGTCGACTCTCGGGTCAGTGAAGCCCACGACGCAGGCAATTTCGAAGCAGACGACGACGGCGATGAAGAGGAGGGAGTTGGTGGTGCTGGATGTTCGTCCGATCCACACCGGAAGTTCTTGCGCTCCATCGAAGAAACGCCCACAGAACGCTCTACACTTTCGCGACCGCTAACTCAGGGTTGCTTCTTCACCACGGCGCTTACAGACTAGATCACGAGATTCGAAGATGCAGCTAGTCGACCTGTTTCCAGTGTGCCAGCCTGGACGCCACAGCAGCTCTAGTTGCTCCAGCAACAATGAATTCGTTTCATAATTGAAGTGACATAATAATAATAATAATAATAATAATAATAATAATAATAATAATAATAATAATAATAATTATAATAATTATAATAATAATAATTTTTAACCCCGAGCAGTCATATGTACCTAGGTGGAAAAAGAATAATAATAGATGAGAGATAGATAGATGGTTATTGTTTGAATTATTGCGCTATAGATTCCCCGGTACAAGTAGGTCTATTCTCTGAGCTGATCTACGGTCTTTGGTTTACCTTTTTGGTGACTTCGGGTAACAGTTTCTTCAGAAGATATTATTATTATTATTAATTAGCAACTTCTAATGCGCCAGTGTCTAATGCACAAGGCATCAACCGATGGCACACCAAAACCAAGCCACAATCAGGTCGATATCCAGGAGGTCAGTCCGCACGACAGAGAGGCAGCCTATGGTGGATAAGCAATTTGAAACAGGTAAGTTTTAAGTTGAGAACGAAATGACAGGAGCGACTGAGCAGAACGAACAGACACAGGGAGGGAATTCCAAAATTTTGGTCCAGCAACCGAAAATGCTCGTTTACCAAGAACAGTTCTAGCCCAAGGTATGACAAGAGAAAGACAATCAGATGACCTTGCAGAATAATGGTAAGTCTGGGGAATAAGGATTGATTTCAGGTATTGTGGTTGGCCATAGTTCAATGTTTTATAAACCGTAAGTCCTAATTTGAAACAAATCCTTTGCTGAACAGGAAGCCAATGTAAAGATTTAAGCACAGGCGTTATATGCTCATATTTAGAAGTATTTGTTATGGCTCTAGCCAAGGAGTTCTGAACTCTTTGGAGTTTCTGCATGTTTGATTTAGTGATACCAACAAGAATGGAGTTACAATAGTCAAGACGACTGGAGACCAATGCGTTAGCTAAGGATATTCTGGAAGACATGGGGACATAATGCCTAATTCTGCGTATGTCTCGAATATACATATATGATGACTTACAAATACCATTTACATAGTTTGTGAGGGACATGGTTGAATCAAAAACAACACCCAAGTCACGAGCAGTATCAGTCATCTCAATCAGTGAATCACCCAGTTTTACAGATTTAAGCCATTCGAATTTCTTAAGTTGCTGAGGAGTGCCAAGCAGTAGAAATTCAGTCTTCGAGGGGTTAAGGAGAAGTTTATTTGCTGCCATCCAAGACTGCAGCTCTTCGAAGGCATCAGACAACAGCTGCACAGACGAGTGACAAGTCAAACTGTCAAATGAGATGTAGATTTGGGTATCATCAGCATAGAAATGATATCCCAGTGAATGATTGTCTAGCAGAGTACCTAGAGGTGTGGTGTATAATGTAAACAAAAGAGGACCAAGTACAGAACCCTGCGGAACGCCACAAGTCAACGAGGCACTAGCTGAATAATGTCCATTTAAATATACAGATTGAGTGCGAGGGCTGAGGTAAGTAGCAAACCAGTGTAGGGCAGGACCAGAAACTCCAAACCAATGTTGAAGACGATGCAAAAGGAGAGAGTGGTCGACAGTATCAAAGGCAGCAGACAAATCAAGGAGAACAAGTGCAGTCACCTTACCCTTATCCATGGAACACATGATGTCATTATGGACAGCAAGCAGGGCAGATTCTGTTGAATGAAATTTACGGTAAGCAGACTGAAATGGAGAAATTAGTGGGTTGGAAGAAAGGTGAGCTTGCATACGATTCAAGACTACCCGTTCAAGAATTTTAGATATAAAATTCAAAGTTGAGATGGGTCTGTAGTTAGACAGGTCACTTGGATCGAGAGAAGGTTTCTTTAGCAGAGGATGAACTATGGCATGAGCAAAACCAGAAGGAAAGGATCCCTCAAGCAACGAGAAATTGATTATTGACGTAATGGTTGGACCAAGGACATCAAAACATTCTTTTAGGTAAGAAGTGGGAATGGTGTCTAGGAGAGAGGTTTTGTCAGGTGAAGAAAATATGAGTCTGCGGACCTCCGCAAGAGTTGTTGGAAGAAAGTAATCCAAGACTGGAGGAGAAGAACTAGGAAGAAGAAATTTATCACATAACAAATAACCACTAAATTTCAGCCTTATACCAGAAATCTTATCAGCAAAAAAGGTCAAAAATTTACTGGCTAGCTCTTGGGTAGAACAGAACACGCCAAAAGATGAATTTAATTTCTCCCTGTGTAGTAATTTATTCAAAGCCATCCACAGAGTTTTTGGAGATGTAGAACTTTCGGCAATTAAGTTAGTTAAATATTCTGATTTTGCTGAAGAAACAAGTTTACGCACAAGTTTACACTGTTGCTTAAACCTACTGAGATCTGAGGGAAGTCGAGAGTGGCGCCACCAACGCTCTAACTGACTTCTGTGACGCCTAGCATCGGAAATGGCAGAGTTGAACCAAGGCTGTGGTGTGCGCTCTACTACTCTTTTAGATCTAAAAGGAATTTGTCTGTCAAGGAGCTCAGATAAAGTAGACTGGAACTGCATAGCCAGTTCACTAGCAGTTTGTGCAGGAGATAACCACAATGGAGATGTTAAGACATCATGCTTCAACTTGTTTAAATCAATTTTATGCCAAGGACGAAATTTAATTGTTTTATAATTTGAGGGTGGTTTAAAAGGGAAGTCAAATTTTGAGGAAATTGCAATATGATCTGATAAATACGACTCAAGTGGCGAGACAGAATGAAGTGATTTTGAGTCAGAACGAGTTATCAAAACATCTAAGGTGTGGCCTTTATTATGTGTAGGAAAGGTAACAAGTTGTTTCATGTCAAACCCTTCTAACATATCAAGAAATGATGAGGAATAATGACCAGCTGTATCAATATGAATATTAAAGTCACCCATAATAACTATTTCAGAGGGAGAGGAAATTAAATATTCGAGTAGTGGCTGGAATTCATCAAGAAAATCAGTCAAAGAGAGGGATGGGGGACGATAAATATTTACAAGTAAAACCTGTTTGTTGCCAGAAATGAGCGTAGCAGCTAGGGCCTCAAATGACTTGGGTGTAGGAATAGGCAAAATGAATTTACGTAGTGGCAGATATGACTTGAAAAGAAAGGCGAGCCCTCCGCCTTTGCCGCTGCACCGAGGCTCATTCAGCATAGTGAAGGTTGGGGGAGTAAGATCAGAAATGAATCCAGGTGTGTCACTAGGCTGGAGCCACGTCTCAGTAAGAGCAAGTATGTGTAAAGAATTCTCACAAAGAAAATTATGAAGGACGGCAGCTTTACTACGAAGGGAACAAATGTTTAATAGACCAATATCCAAATTTTTAAGTCTAGCAGGTCCTGGATTGATTTCAACATCACCAGCCAAAAGAAGCAACAGAAACAAATACATAGACAACCCATGACGTGTCGTTGAAGATGTTTTACATGAATTTACATTTAACCCACGACGGAAAATAATGTTAGGGGAATTGCATAGTAGCAGAACGTATGGCCGAATTGAATAAGCAGTACTGGGAATCAGATAGTATGAATGAGCTTTAGCCAAATTCTTGAATAGACCAAACCGTAAGGACGCGTGTGTAAAAGTGATAGACTTGTCTTCACCAGATTTAGCAAGCAGGACCAGGATGAACACAATACAGTACCAAAGCAAACAGGGTAACGAGGCACCCATAATACGAGATAGAATTGAAGTTACAAGAAAACCAGAAGCTTGAACAGCTTGAAAAGACAGATAGATTCTCGATTTGATTAAATCTTTCTTCGTCGTAGACTGAATCATTCCTGGAAATTAATTAACGCCCTTACAAGGTTACACCGTTCTTACTTAAATCACCATTTGCACAGTAATCGCTTATTTATTTAAATTATTTTACATTGACCCAAAGCAAAGATCTTTACGCAACAAAAACATAATGATATGCGAAATATTTTGGACGATTTCCATTGGTTGCAATTGCAATTACGTCACTAGGCGGTAAGTAAAAGCGCAGGTCATGAAACGATCTCAGTTTTATCGGCTTCACTCAAGAAAATAAACTAACGATGGCAGTCATCACTGATGTAGGCCTATAGTAATAATACTGGATTGATAGAGCTTCGGCCATTGGCCTATAGCCGACGGCGAATCAGGCAAGACTTCCGGTAATGGCAGAGTTTGTTTACATTGAAACTAGTCGTAAATTCGTCAACTTTACAGAATTCTGACAAGAAATCCATTATGTAACTGCAAAATGTAAAGAAGCCGATAGATTTCTATGTCACTTAAGTCAAAATCCTTACGCGGGTTTTAAATAATTCATTGGTTATTGCTGCGAATTTAGTGTTGAAATGCTATGCCTATGTATACGACTTTACCTAGCTCCTCGCAATACGGCAGTTCACTGCACAACACGAAGCAACCATCTCAAAGCGTAAAGTCAGCAGGGAAATTTTAAAAGTACTTTAATAATTGAAATACTTTGCTAAATTTAAACAATTTAATCTAGAAATCACTGAATTGATTGTGGAAATACTGCCCTTGCCGAGCGTTAATACGAAATTTCCTCGTCCATTAATAATCCAATTACTATGAACGGAGATCACTGGCAGTATTGAGTGATAGTAGTAAATCAACAAAAGCTTCCAATTATTGACAACCTTTGAGAGAATCAAAAATCGGAACATAGTTTTTTGTCTCAGTTTTTCAGAATTTGCGGTTGGCAGCAAAATGCAGACCGACCTTTGACGTCGGTAAAGCCAAGGAGTTCCCACCAGATGGGATGACCCTGTTTGTCATGACCAAAACAGCCTCCTCATAGGCATAAGGTCTAGGCCTATATCATTTGTGGCACCCTTGGGAGTTGCTTCGTTAGATCAACTGCCTAGGCCTGTTCGCTCGCTTAGGCCTAAAGCAGAAAGTTCCGTTAACCACTAGACGGATGCTATTCAAGCTTATTATAGTTGTTGCATTGGACTACAGTGCTTGCTAGTGTTGGTAGGCCTACAATTTCTGCAAGTGTGAATAGGGGTATAATTTTTATGCTTGGGCCGATACCTTTTTCTAGTGTCGATAGACCTTTAGGTGTTGCAAATGTTCATAGAGCTAAAGTTCTTGCTGTGATGCGTGGGTTTTAGATCTTGTACAGGCAAAACTTCTTGCCACTAAGACAGGCTTAACGGGGCTACAAAAAGTCCCCTACGAGGGCTACCACTGCGATCCAGAGGGCTAGCGCGAGGAAGTGGAACAAAATTGCACTTAATTTAAGGATGTGTGGAAATATCGGGTGAGGGAGAGGAGGAGGAGGAAAACTAGGAAGTGACGAGGAATAGGCGGAAGAGGAATAGGAAGAAGAACAGGAGGAAGAGGATAAGATTCTGTTGGAGCACGTGGCCGTATATCTCTGCCCGGCATTAAGGTGAGTGGCTTGGCGGCAGTGATGATGATGATGACAACGACGATCATAATGCATCTCGATGATGATGATGATTATGATGGTGATGATGATGACGACGACAACGACGATGATAATGCATGTTGATGATTATGATGACAATGATGATTATGATGGTGATGATGATGATTAAAATGGTGCTGGTGGTGATGATGACAACGACAACGACGATAATAATGCATGATGATGATGCTGCTGCTGCTGATTATGATGATGATGATAACAATTATAAGATTAGATGAGATTAGATTAAGTGATAATGACTGCAACAAAGATGACGATTATAACCAATGCCATCTTTGCTTACACAAGAGAGAAACTCAGATCATCCCGACATAATGAACGAGGTCGAAGGTCACAATTTGACGTCATCGAGTCGTCTGTCGAAACCGGCGAAACTATGGCAACTGGCGCCGGATGACGTCAGCCGAACGCCGGAGCGCGCCATTAAGAATCCGTCAGACATTGCTTTTCTAGCGCCTTTTACGTTCGCCGTAGCCGACTCGGTCGGGCATCGAATCCTAGTCTTCGATATTTCGCGTAATATCTGCTCGATCATCGGTGACAACGACATCTGGCCGAACTGTGTCGCCGTGACGAGGGAGAACAAAATCATTGCCACCGACCGCAAGAAGAAGGTGAGCACGTGATCGCGTGGTTAGCATGGATTATTTATTGAGGCTTCTGAGAAGAGGTTTCACTGTTGGCAGCGAACATGAATCTCTCGCAGGTGACGCTTTTGGCGCTTCTTTTGAGTCTCCTATATTGTAATTGTAATTGAAAATGTAATGACGACAATAATTATAGATCATCGTAAGTAGCAGGCTACTTCTAGGGTGCTTTACAATGTCAAAAATCGGCCCAACTACCAAGAGTTATGCAGAAAATAGAGATTTTCGGCTGGTTATTCTCGTTATAAATGGGGTAAAGTGGCTCTGGTTTAGACTTATTCAGACTGGATTGGGATCAGATTAGATTAGATTGTGTTAGATTGGATAAGATTAGATTGCAATTAGATTAGATTCGGGTTAGATTAGATTGGGGTAAGCTTATGAATAGATTACATATAAATTAGATTAGTTCGTATTAGATTAGGTTAGATCAAGGTGCATATGAGGAGAAGGGAAATCAGCATTTCAAAGGTTTGACATTCGCCATATGACGTATGCATTGTTTGCCTTTTTACACCACTCACAAGACTAATACCGTTTCCTATTCTTATGTATCTAGGTCATCAAGACTTATGACGTCAGAGGTGACCTACTTTCGACCTGGGACCCGGGCGAGGACGTTCTAGTCCAACCGCACGGCATCGCCGTCACCAGCCGAGGGGAGACGATCGTCACCGATTCGGGCTTGAACCGCGTCTTCGTATTTTCAGGAGACGGCGAGATTTCTCGCCAATTCGGGTCAAAGGGCGACCTACTGCAGCAGCTCCACCTACCGTTCTACGTCACCATGGATCGCAATGACGTCGTACTCGTATCGGACAATATGAACTACTGCGTCAAGAGCTTCGACGTTCAAGGAAACTATCTAAGGAAGATCGGGAGTGGAAACACTTTTGGTCAGAGGCAGTTCCAGTGTCCCTACGGAATTTGCATCGATCCAGGTCGACTGATGTCTTTTCTAAAGCATAATACAATACAATACAATTCAATACAATACAATGTATATCTTCTCGTGTTCTGGACCTTCCTCCTGGAACAGGGTTCAGCTGCAGAGAAATACTGCTGCATTTAACTCTGTTCAGCAAACATTCAGAAACTGTCTTAAAACGCACCTGTTTAGATCAGTCAGCGCCTTTGTGATGTACTAAAGGCGCTATATTAAGTATCTTGATGCAGTCTTACACTGATGCACGCAATACGATTTATGTAAAATGATACAATATTACGCAGTATGATACGTTGCATTGTAATATAGCTTTACATCATTCATCATATTTCCCGCTCAGAGCATCTGGGCGCTTGTTCCACAGGATGCCTCGAGTATGACGAGCGATCAGGCGGAACTGCAGACGACTCGAAAGGCGATACCGGAAGTCAAAAACGAGTCAGGACAGGCCGGAGTGGATCAAGGCGGTCCGGAGAAAGCATTCAGGTTTTAGGCTGAAGGAGAGTCATTACTGGAGCCGACGAATTGCCTCCGAGCGCGGCAGCCCCTCCAAACTTTGGAGCTCTCTATCTAAACTACTGAAATGAAACAAGCCGGTGTAGGAGTGACTCAACCGACAGTGCTTAATGCCGACGGCTTCTTGAGGTTTTTTGCCGATAGGGTGGCATCCATCAGGTCCGAAGTGGCTGGCTGCCCAGCCCGGGATTTTAGCGTCTGTTCCCCTTCTGTCATAAAAGATTTCCGCGCTTGTTCCCCTGAAGATATTCGTTGGATCATCATGAGGTCACCCACTAGGTCTTGCTCGCTTGACCCTATACCTACATTTCTCCTCAAGGAGTCCATTGACGCCTTGCTGCCGTTCTTGGTGGCCATGTGTAATGCCTCACTTCTCAGCGGCCATCTGCCAGTTGATCAGCGACACGCAATAGTCACCCCCTTTCTTAAGGAGTCGTCGTTAGCTGCGGACGAATACAAAAACTACAGACCAGTTTCTAATCTAACATTCATGTCAAAAGTGGTTGAACGTCTGGTGTCTGAGCAACTTACTGACTACCTACAATCCAACAATTTGATGCCAAGATCACAGTCTGCTTATAGACGCAACCACTCTACTGAAACAGCCCTCTTACGTATTCTGTCCGACCTGCTGCGTGCGATAGATGACTGAAGGGTTACCTTGCTTGGCCTTATAGACCTTAGTGCAGCCTTCGATACGGTCGACTACGACATCCTACTACGTCGACTCCACGAGCGGTACGGCATCGGCGAGACAGCGCTACGGTGGTTAACGTCCTTCGTGACCGTTCGAACACAGCAGGTACATTTCCGAGGTGCTCTGTCATCAATAGCCCAACTGGATTGTGGTGTTCCTCAAGGATCCTCTCTGGGCCCGCTGCTATTCCTCCTATACACAGTCGAGATTTTGGACGTAGTCGAGAGCAAGGGTTTGACAGCGCATTGCTACGCCGACGACACTCAGATCTACATCAGTTCCGCGGCCCTGGATACTTCGGCGGCTGTTCAACGTTTCACCGATTGTGTCGCATGTAATGATGAATGGATGCGTAGAAATCGACTGAGGATGAACGTGGACAAGACACAGCTTGTTTTGATTGGTACGAGACATCAGTTGAACACGGCGAAGATCAGTGTGCTTCAATTAAAGCCATCGGCTGTGGCACTATCATTGAGGGTCACTGACCTGGGAGTAATAACAGACCGGGAGCTTACAATGAGGGATCATGTGGCCAACATCTGCAAGAAATGTTATTTCGAGCTTCGGCAGTTTGGACAGATTCGATCGTCGCTGTCACCCGACTCAAGGAAGAGTCTCGCCTGTGCTTTCATCGGTAGTCGGCTAGACTACTGCAACAGCCTGCTATACGGCATCAGCCGCGGGCTACTTAGGAAGCTGCAAGGCATACAGAATGCTGCTGCGAGGTTTGTTGCTGGGGTTCGGAGGTTCGAACACATAACGCCTATTCTACAAGATCTGCACTGGTTTCCTGTCCGCAAAAGGATTACTTTCAAAGTGGCGATGCTAGTTTACAAGTGCCTACACGGATTGGCACCCCCATATTTGTCTCGCGACTGCGTTCCGGCTTCCTCAGTCCCTGGTCGGTCTCAGCTGCTCTCTGCACGAAGCTACGATCTGGTCTGGTCTGATCTGGTAGGGCCACTGTCGCGCGCACAAGAACATTTGGCGTATCCGGCCCTACGGTGTGGAACGCGCTACCGACCGAACTACGAACACCGGATCTCTCCATTGAATGCTTTCGGAAGAAGTTGAAGACTCACCTTTTCTTGTCATCGGACTGAGCCAACTGCTATTAGCGCTTTTGCAGTGCATTAAGTTTCAATAACTAGCGCTTTATAAATCTTCTTATAATAATAATAATAATAGTAATAATAATAATAATAATGCCTCGTCTGAGGAAACCTTCAGTTATTAATTTTTATTGTTTTCAACTGAGGCAGCCTTCAGAAATAAACATGCCTGGAGACTAGTAAGCCTAATTATAACTATTTATTTAATTACGTATTCGTTTATTAATTTTGTTTTTACTCAAACAAAAAATGTGCTGAAATAATTTGTTTACAATTATTCTATTAATTTATTAATTCGTTAGTTCGTTCATTTTTTCATTCATTTATTTATTCTTTCTTTTTCTAGTTCCTTCGTTCATTCACTCGTTCATTCATTCGTACATTCATTCGTTTATTCAGTCAGTCATTCATTGCACAGGCCACGCATGTACACTCCTCTAACCTGTGTCTGAATTTATCGTAAACTTAATGTGTCCAAAAATCAGGCGCATTTGACAGTCTCGTTCTTCTTCGTTTGTGTTTTCAGGATCGCAAGAACTTTTCGTGGCCGACTCCCTGAGCAATCGAGTCTTCGATTTTGGCTCCGATGGAAAGTTTCTGCGCTACCTTCTCACGTCGACCTCTGACGGATGTCTGAACCCGTGTGGGATCGCAGTGGGTCCTTGTGGGACGCTCGTAGTCACAGAGGCCAATCCGGATTATGGAAATGTCAAGGCATTCGCGCTGTACGAATCGCTAGATGGAAACCACAACATAGAAGGACTGTGGAGTTGTCGGACTGAATCGGCCATCTAAAAACTCTGCACTCAATGTCTGGCCACTAAATTCGTCTGATACAGCACTCTTGAGATTGATGTCTGAAAACAGCAGACACTAATTTAGCCAGAACCTTCGTACACGTCGACTGTATAGTAGTGAAGCTTTTCTGTTGTTCTTAAAAGCCGCCATAGAAAAGCCCAGACAGAAGCATCAATGCAACACGTACACGGAATTCTGCACATGGTCTTAACTGTCAGACAGCAGCGGACGGGGACTATGTATTTTGGTTGGGGTCCACGTGTGCGAAGCCCTCAGCCAGTAATGACTTCCTGGTTGTCTGATGTAATTGAGCATTGCTTGCTAATTGATGAGCTTTTTCTTGCTGAACTTTGCACTGCTAGCGATTAATAAAGAGCAGGGTCGAGGTCACACGGTCGCTATAAAAATCGTGTAAATTTACATTTACGTTTAATCGTAATCGTAATCGTGATCTCGAGATTCTAAAGCGCTCCACGAAAGCTAAGTCACGGAAACCAGCTTATTCAAAGGCGCTCAGTCAAAACAAAATTGATAGGCAAAAGGGTTCGGTTCCAGGTCAAGATCCAGGAGTCAGACAGTCGGACGGCTACGGTGGATGATGTTTGAAATTGAAGCGAGAAGAGAGATAAGGGGAAGAGGAAGAATCAGGATAAGATTTTTGGAAAAGAAGTGTTTTCAGTCTTGAGTGAAAGACCTGCGCAGAAACTGAAAGAGGTGAAGTGTTGGTGAGTTCGTATGATTGACCAGACAACTGTCGCAGTTCTGGCGGGAGTTTATTCCAAAGGGGTGGGGCAGCTATGGCTATGAAGCGATTTCCAAATTTTAAGGATGAGGTGACGGGAGGGTGAAGAAGTGTTATGACAGATGAGGAGCGGGTTGCACGCGGAGTGGTTGGATAGTAAATAATTGACGAAGATAGGAGGGTTGGAAGGATTTAAGTGTGTTGTGAGGTGAGGGATAAGACTTTATACTCTACTCGTTCTGGTATTTTAAGCCAGTGCAGTGATTTGAGAACAGAGGTGATGTGATGGTGTTTGGGGGTTTTGGTGACAGCACGAGCGAAAGCATTCTGGATAGCTTGAAGGCGGTTTATCTGGGTTGTGTCAATATTGAGGAAAAGTGAATTGCAGCAGTCAAGTTTTGCATGGACTATGGATGTGGCAATGGTAGATGCGGTTTTGAAGTCAAGCATACGGCGGATTCTGCGAACGTAGCGGATAAAGCAAGAGCGGGAAAGATGGGTGATATGATCAGAAAAGGTAAGGTTCTGGTCGAAAATAACACCTAAATTACGGACAGAGGAGTTAGTATTAAAGGTGTGGGTGGAGGCAGAGTCCAGGCTGAGGGAGATAGAGGGGTCAGGAATTTTCTTGAGCTGGTCACGTAGGCCTATAAGTATGAATTCGGTTTTAGATGGGTTCAGGCATAAGAGATCAGATGTCATCCAAGAGGAGATTTGTTTAACCACACTAAGAAGATGATCTGTAGACTCATTGAAACAATTTGGAGAGAAAAAGATGAATAGTTGGGTGTCATCAGCATAGAGGTGATGGTCAACGGAGGATGCTTTAATGAGTGAACTGAGTGGGGTAGTGTAGAGGATAAACAGAAGAGGTCCAAGAACGGAGCCTTGTGGAACTCCGCAAGTGAGAGGACATGATTGAGAAGAGGCTTCCGAAGTTTTAACAGAGAAAGAGCGGGAGGAGAGATAAGACTGTATCCACAGGAGAGCAGTGTCAGCAAAACCAAACCAGGTTGAAAGTCGGTGGAGTAAGATTATAGTTTAGCAAAGGCAGCGTTTTGTAAGTTACTTAGGCAGTGCTATGGTAATGTGGGGCACGGTAGCCGATTGGTTAGGGCGCTCGGCTTGTAACGTGGATAGTCTGGGTTCGAGGTTTCTCCGAGACGGTTAGGCCTACTGTGTAGGGACCTTGAGCAAGCCCTTCACAGTTGCTTAGCGCCATCGATTGATGCCTAATCGTTCGATAGTGGCTCTTAATAAATGCAGAAATAATAATAATAATAATAAAAAGACCCTCCGGTTACGAGGCACAGGCCATACCACTACATCACCACGCCCCACTGCATTGGTGTAAATTTATTTAAATTATTGGGAGAGCCTGCTAGAATTCCACATGTGATACACAGACCTTACTTATTTTACAGATAATTGAAGAAGTACCCAGCCTTGTTCAGAGAGTTGATGGAAGTCCTGGGGATGCTTAACCCTTAGCAAGCCTACTGCCTGAATTACTGGGTTAAGGAGCTCTAACTTCTCACGCACTCTGTGGTGGCCTATGTATTGTTTATAAGCGAGGCGACAGCACGCGGTCGTTTATCGACAATTACTTCGTTATAGTTCCTCAGTTTAACGACAGCTTATGGCATCAAAGGCCGTTGCCGTCGCCCTCCTCCTTTATCCAGGCTTGGGACTGGCACTACCCCCAAACAAGGCAGTGGCGGAGTTAATAATCAAACCAGTCGAATGGGAAAACTTACCAGAATGATGATCTTGTTGGCTCAAACCCGTCTGATCGTGTTGCTGGAATGACCTTTTCTGAATCTCGAAGTTAAATATTCTGGTTTCAGGAGAGACCCAAGAAATTGTCGACTGTGTTATATTTCCTGAATAAGCCTAAATGTAGATCAGATTTCTAATTTGGGCGGGTCCCTGTTAGTTTATGAAAAATGCGAGTATAACTCAATAATTAAGAGTAACTATAAATTTTCCTTTATCAAGTTTGCTAAAATGGCGATAAATTAAAATCAAATTATGACATCTAGAAGTTGGATAATCAGTGGTTCAGCCATCTAGTGATTGATCTCTCTTAACGTTTACATTCCTTATGCAACCGTAATCTTTAGCTTTTCTTCAGCCCCTAAAGGCTTGATATCCCCGAAATTCTCTTATTCTCGAAATCGCAGTTTTAAAGTATAAAATAGCGCATCTTGAACAGTAATCGTAAACTTAAAATTGCTAAAGCGCTACTTAAAAGGTAAGAGAAGGGCACCAGCTCATTCACGAGCACTAAGTCAAGTCATTGGGGTTGTACAAAGATGCCATGTCAGGAACCAAGTCCGGTTGCCAGGAGACCAAAGGAGCTGTTAGGATGGGCTGTGTTTTTAAGCCAAGAGAAATTGGTTCTTGACATTGATTTAAAATCTTACATCTTCTAAATTTCAGAAGAGAAATTAGAGTTCCTCGAGCTAATAATATAAACTAGAGCGCTATATTTAAATCTCCGTTTACAAAACATTGCATTCCGTTACAGTCCCTTATCAACCGATCTATGCTGTATCGGAAAATTCAAAAAAAAATATAATATCAATGGGACCTTTTTGGGAATATTTTTTCTCTTTGACCCCCCCATGTCAGATTTGGTGAACTTTGACAGCGTATGTCAACCAGATGTGAATAAGAAATTAAGTCAAACTTTGCCAAGTAATTGCTAGCCACATAGACATTATACATATAAAAATTGATTGCATTGCGCCTGGTACATGTGGAGATATTGATCACCTAATATTGCAAAATTTTGAAATAAAATGAATATGAAGGCACTTTGACATTTAATACATGTGAAATCATAGAACACACAATAACAATAATCATATTTTTGTAATCTGCACAAGAAAAAATCATCTAAATTGGTCTAACAGTTCTAGAGATACCAGTTCTCAAAAAGTGGACATCTCGAAGTTTCGGAATCAACGATATCTTGAAAAGTATTTTAAATATTGCAGAAAAATGTTGGGATTTTCCATCCAATACATCTTGCAACATATGGTTAAAATTTCTGCCAATTCTGAGATAGTCGAGTGGAAGGCATTGGCTGAGTTGAGCTGGAATGACCCAGACGTATTTCAAATAGGTCTAGAAATGTTTCTCTTTGTGGAGCATCACAGTAATGATGAAAACAATGTTCTTTGAATTCCTTTTCAATTTCAAACATTTCATCACATATCCCACAGCCAAAAGGTCTAGAAAACAAATGACTAAGATCAGCATGTTCCGTGAATTCCGTTTCGCTTTCAAACATTTCATCACATACTCCACTGCCAAAAGGTATAAAAAACAAATGATTGATATCAGCATTAATTGTTGATTTATCTCCAGAAAGTTGTGTTCCATCTGTATTTGGGTTTTCACTCTGTCTGGACGATACGCCTCTTCTTTCTGTTACGCCTCTCGTTCTTTCTGTTGTTGACAAATCTTCTTCATCAACACGGTTGTCATCTTCAGTCAGTCGGTTAACACTGTTGTCTGAATTACGTCCATGGTGTCTTCCTGTTATGCTCGACTCTATGCTTTGAGATTTATATGGCATGTATGGTTTATCTCCAGAGTGGGTTCTCACATGGCCCTTTAGATGATGACTCCTTGCAAATGTTTTGTAACAGAAAGTGCATTTGTATGGTTTATCTCCAGTGTGCATTCTTGAATGGCATTTGAGTTTGCCACTCTCGAAAAAAGTCTTGTGACATAATTCACGTTTATATGGTTTATCTCCAATGTGTATTCTAATGTGAATTTTGAGATCATTATATCGTGCAAATGCATTGTGACATAAATTGCACTTGTACGGTTTTTCTCCAGTGTGTATTCTAATGTGAATTTTGAGATCTTTATGCTGTGCATATGCTTTCTGACATAAACTGCACACATATGGTTTTTCTCCGGTATGGGTTATTGTATGTGCATTAAGATTACCCAGATTTGCAAACATTTTGTTGCATAAATGACATACGTATAGTTTTTCTCCAGTCTTAAAACTTTGATGGTGTGCCAGTGAGTGCTTCTGTGTAAACGTCTTATGACATAAATTACACTTGTATCTTCTATCTCCAGTGTGGGTTATCATGTGCCTTTTCAGAACACAACTCTGTGAAAATGCTTTCTTACATAAATTGCACTTGTATGGCTTTTCCTCAGTGTGGCTTCTCATGTGCTTTTTGACATTGCCACTCAATGCTTTTCCACATAAATTGCATTTGTATGGCTTTTCCCCAGTGTGGCTTCTCATGTGGCTTTTGACATTGCCACTCAATGCTTTTCCACATAAATTGCATTTGTATGGCTTTTCTCCAGTGTGGGTTCTTGCATGCACAGAAAGACCACTGTGATGTGAAAACGATTTGTTGCAAAACTGGCAAATGTACCGTTTTTCTCCAGTGTGAACTGTTGTATGTCTTTTCAGAGTATGCTTCTCTGCAAAAGCTTTGTCACAAAAACTGCATTTGAATGGTTTTTCCCCAGTGTGTGCTTTCTTATGAGTTTCAAGATGAGGCTTTTGTGCAAATTTTTTATGACATAAATTGCAACTGTATGGTTTTTCTCCAGTGTGGCTTCTTGCATGGTTTTTCAGATCACCCGTCTGTACAAATGCTTTTTCACATAAATTGCACTTGTATGGTTTTTCTCCAGTGTGAACCCTTGTATGTATCTTCAGATTAGACTTCCATGCAAATGCTTTGTCACAAAAACTGCATTTGAATGGTTTCTCTCCAGTGTGGATTCTTGTATGATTTTGTAGAGTAGCCTTTTCAGTAAACTCCTTGTGACATAAATTGCACTTATAAGGCTTTTCTCCAGAATGTGTTCTTACATGTTTTTTAAGATTCCCACTTTGTGTAAACGCTTTGTTGCATAAATTACATCTATATGGTTTTTTTCCAGTGTAGCATCTTGAATGTTGTTTCAGATGACCACTATTTGTAAATGTTTTGTCACAAAAATTGCACTTGTATCGCTTCTCTCCAATGTGAGTTCTTAGATGAAGTTTGAAAAGTCCATTCTGTGCAAATGTTTTGTTACAAAATTCACAGCTATATCGTTTTTCCTGGTTTTGGTGTATTGCATGCATCCTTATACCTTCAACAAAGTCAAAAACACATTAAATAATTAATAGTTGTGTCAGGTTTCCTTATTTTTATGAAAATTATCATGACTTAGAACTTTCACACTTTAAATAGTGGATGTTCATTGTTAACATAGCATAATTTTAGTTGAAATGAAAAGCTATAACGACTAGTCAGTTAGACAAGTAGATTGGATGAACATAATGTTAAACCTGACCAGAAGCTGTGCAAAGGACACTGGATGAGGGTTTTAGGAAGAGCATGTTACTATCACCTCAAACATTTGGTAGTGGTGCACGTCAGTTGAAGCTAGACGATCTAATATACTGTAGACCATCGGTTCTCAACCGGTGGTACGCTTACCCCTAGGGGTACGCCAGCTGTTGCCAGGGGGTACGCAAAAAAAATATTGCAACTTTCATGTGATGGTGGATTGAAGAATGAATTCAACAATGTCTTGTTGAGTGATTTCTGGCTTAAAAGAAGAGCAGAATATGAATTAAATTTCGACAGAGCTATGAAATTTTTAATTCCTTTCTCTACTTCATATCTCTGTGAAACTGGATTTTCGGCAATGCTTGCGATTAAAAATAAATACAGATCGAAACTTGAACTTGAGCCAGACTTATGTCTAAAACTAACAAAATTAAAGCCCGATATTGCAAAATTATGCAAATCTAAACAAGCTCAATGCTCGCATTAAAATTAAACTTGTAAGTTGACTCTGAATAATCATTGATAACCATTAGCCCTACTCTTCACGTCTTCCAGGCTCCATAGTTGGAGCCCTTTATCTCTGGATGATGTCCGTCGGCTAATCTTGAACTCATCAACCAAGTCCTGTGAACTTGACACGCTTCCTCCATTTTTAATTAAGGAATGTATTGATGACCTTTTTCATTTATTGTGTAATTCTTCTTTGGCTGAGGGCTCAGTTCCGACCTCCCACAAGCGTGCAGCAGTTTTTCCCTCTTTGAAACGCTAGGGCCTTGACCCTAGTGCCCCCTCTAATTACCGTCCCATGTCTAACTTGTCCTTTCTCCCCAAGCTTCTTGAAAGGTCCGTCTCTTATAAGCTATCTCACTACCACGACACTAACTCTTTGATGCCTCCACTTCAATCTGGGTTAAGGAAATACCAATCCACCCAATCGCTTATGACTCGCCTTCTTGCTGACGTATTTGGGGCTACTGATCGCAGGCAGGTCACCCTTCTGGCCATTTTCGATGTATCTGCTGCTTATGATTCCGTTGATCACTCCATCCTATTGGAGCGTTTGGAGATTTCCTTGACATCACTGGTTCTGACCTCACCTGGATTCAGTCATTCCTGTCAGACTGCCTTAAATCTGTTGTTTTTGGGCCCTCATGGTCCCTCTGGCCCCCGTCTTCTTTGGTCTCCGCCAGGGTTCCGTCCTAGCTCCTCTCCTCTACATTTTTTATACCTCTGATCTAGCTCGGACCCTCCTCCCACTGAATGTTGCCGTCCTTCAGTATGCAGACGACACCCAGGCGGAGGCGGCCCCTGCCCTTGTCCATAGGATTCTCGATGCCACCTCTGTCCTTGACCTATGGATGTCCTCCAATCGCCTCCGTTTGAACTGTAATAAGACCCAGTTCATCTGGCTTGGTGGCCACTTGCAGCTCGCCAAGATTGATCTCTCCTCCTTACGCCAGAGATTTCCGGGTATCTCTTTCTCTACTACGGTCTGGGATCTCGGGTTGTGTTGGATCAGGAGCTTACCCTGTCTGTTGAGTTTATCCTCTAAGAGGCGCTTTATAAATCTCAAATTACAATTATTGTTATTAGAAAAGAATGAACATAAAATAAAATAAATTTATTGGTGTGCAACAGTAATAATTTTAATATAATAAAATTTAATAAAATTCATATAGGTACACAAAAATGTTTACTAAAAATGTTTTATAATTAGGTTGGGACTTATTAAACTAAATCACTACTATAATAAACTTACTAAAGAACGTTTCTGACAAGTTTTTCTGGTGGGGGTACGCCAGGAAATAACTTTTATACTTGGTGGTACAATAACAAAAAAGTTGAGCACAGCTGCTGTAGACTGTCACATTAAAATGTACATTTTGTGCAAAGAAAAACTTTAGAAATCTACTGTACACAGAAATGACTTTAGTTTGATCGTGTAAGAAGTTAATCCTAGCCAGAAGCTGTGCATCTACTCATTGCCATTTGCAATGACAGCAGACACAACAAAATGTTCATGCAGTGTACCTGGTAAATGTTAGATGATGATCACTTATGATGACTGACTTAGAAGTTGAATGATTTATTCAGCTAAAATTATAGAACATATCAATAGTTGTTGCAATTTTTGTGGTCGAACAAATAAAACTGAACAGCTGTGCTAAATTTGATCTATTTTGGTCTTACAGCCATACAGATAATAAATTCTAGAAACCCCGAAATTTCAGATTTGTTAGAAACGTTTTCCGAGCTTTGGGTCATGGAATTCATGCGATGTGGTTAATAAAATTTTAAATATTGCAGCAATTTTTGTGCTTTTCCTTTTAATACATGTGACAAACAAGGGGAAATATGTCAGCCAATTATGAAGTTGTCAGGGTAAAAGAATTTGTTGAACTGAGCTGGAATTTTACTTTACCATAAATCATTTATACAAGTGAACGTCTGGGCATTTAGTTTGTTCTCAACTTAAAACTTATCTTTTTCAAATTCATAACTAAAAAATTAAGTTTTGGTTGCTTCTCTGCCTTGTTGACTGAATGTACCTGATTCTGGCTTGGCTTTGGTGTTCATTGGTTCATGCCCTGACATTAAACACCGGCACATTAGAAGTTTATTATTATTATTATTATTATTATCATCATCATCATCATCATCATCATCATCATCATCATCATCATCATCATCATCATCATCATCATCATCATCATCAACACTATTACTATTACTATAACTATTATTATTACTATAATTATTATGCAATTTAGGAATATTTCTGAAATAGTTTCAGTTTATTATAACTACTATTACTATTAGCAGTAGCAGTAGTATTTATATAACACCTTTTAAGTACCTGAAAGGATGTTTCTTGCCACCCTAACTGAAGTTGCAGCTCGAAAAGCATGATGGCTTTGCAAAAAATTGTTGTAGTTGGAGATCTTCACAGACAGTCTGGCAAGGACATATAGAAAGCATCATCTTATCCACAGCTGGCCTGTTCGGATTGTGTCGATGATAGAGAATAACATCTAGTCGAAGTGACGCGGCTCATCAAAATGGCGTTAAATAAAATGATCACTTTTGTAAGTAGAAGGCGGATTCATTAAAGTCCGTGTCCTCTAGCGATTGAACAGTTGCCCTTACAAAAGCTATTAACGTGTGAAAATTTGATCACACTGCAGCCCATGATTTTGTTTCGATACATTTTAGTTGCGAAAAACCTGACGTAATTGGCATTTTCAATGACCACTGTGCAGATTTCGTTCAGACTCATCGATTGAATTATTGAATCAAAGAAAGTTATTCTTGATACACGATAACTGTAGGCGTCCAAATAAGCGGATCATGGTTCTTTGTGGGTCTGCCTGTTGTATACCACATGAGTTTTATGTACTATGTTTTATCCTGTTGTTTTTCGGTAGAACAATAAAAAATAACGAAAATGACTAAATATATCTGCCTGACCCTTCTGAAGTGGTGACTGGCACTTCAATGAAGAAGTCAGAAAAGTTCAAACCTATTCAATGTATGCTAGCGGCATAATAGATGTTATTATTGAAGGCACGCTTCCATCCTTCACTGAACACTAATGCATTTTGTTGATATTTATTTCCTATGCAAAGCTTTTCATTGAAGTTAAAGTTACTAATTATTTTATCATATTTAAATCCTCTTTGTCACCTAATTAACTAAACAGCAGCTAAATAACATTAGACTACATGAGGAAAAACAACTATCAGTTATATTTTTGGTGACATATACCCAAATATGGTAAAGAAACCCTCTGCTGACACTACATTTCTGCTGCAAACCTCATCATCCTGCAAACGACAGTCGCTACTTAGAGGCTGTACCGGCTCCTTATAAATGTAGCAATCCTTTTGGGCTATCACCGGTTGTACCCTTTGAAATCTCTACCTTTGTGCCAGATTGTAACTTAAATCACAATCCCTAGAGGGCATGACCTCTCTTTAGTTATAAGGCCTTGAGAAAAGGTACATGTACATGACTAAAGGTTTCTGTCAAGATACATCTATCCCAAGTCTTATCTTATCAATCTCAAATGATGAATTTGATCTTGATGAAATGATGGCTCATTCAAACTTACTGTAAAGTGTAAAACAATTTTATTATTGAAATAAACTATTAATCAAGACAGTATGTTTCATTTCAATTATATTTTCATCACTCTACAACTGCGTCATCCTACGACTTCCATAGGCCAACTGCTAAGCTAGCTAAGTCAAGTAAACGAGGTAATTTAATTTCTTCCCTCCCGTCGATGAGCTCTTGACTTTCAAAATTACTAAGTATGTAACTAAGCTCTCTCAGTCCTTGTGAGGAATCGTTGACCTCGAGGTATCGTTCTCGAAGAAGTGCGATTTACCAAAATCCAAATCCAGGCAAACGATGAGAATAGGTATCCTTAAGCAGACGATGGACATTCGCCATTTTCTTTCTTGAAACTTTCCGACTTTATTACACGAAAGTTCAAAGTAATTCCTGTACACTCCAAACACTACACGATGAAACAAACGAGGCGTTCGTTTACTATCACGTCAAGCGCAATCGCATGTTGCAGTGCGCTTAACTTTATGAGTCTTTATCAAACGAAAGTTTCGTTGATACGAACACAATACTTAGCGTGGATTACGAGTTTCTCAGTCAGACACCACTATCCCCGCTTCCGAAAACAGGTACATGTAAATCCCAATTTATCTCGAAGTTCCTACACACTAAGGAAACTTCTTATAGGAATGACGATCGAAGTTAAGGAACGTTCGATCTCAAACACACACGCACGCATAAACAAACGTACAGACGGAGGTTTTCGAAGGTGTTTCTTCACGTCTATACCAATATACTCCAACGAACGTATCTCACTGAATGAACTCAGGAAACCTGTTCTTATACCGTAAAAGTTCGTTTGGTGTTCAATGGCCGCCAACCGTCTTCGCTGATCGGCGCATGACCATTGCCAACCGTCCATTACCAATGTCGTCTGATCATGACATCCGCCAATGTTCGGTTTTCAAATCTGCTCTGTCATATCAGATTAATCCTTTCTGAAATCGTCATGTAGGCTATAATCCGCCGTGGTGTCGTGGCATAGCCCCATACGATTTATTAAACCCATGTTTCCCACTTAAGTTGGCCATGTTCTATAGTTTAGCTATTACTCTTATATATTGACCTGCCTAATGAACTATACTAACTACAGCCTGTATACACAAATTTACTACTACAAACAAATTACACTAAACTACTATACACTAACTAAGTATTTAAGTAATCTGTCCGGAGCTTAGTTCAACCAAACAGAAACACAAAGTAATGGGAACATTGATACAGAGTCTGTTAATGAAAATAAAATTAAAAGATACACATTATTTAACTATCATCTGTGCTTAAGGAAAGTAGCTCAACAGATGCATTTCAAATAGTTCCAGGAATGTATCTTTCTGGGGAGCATCACAGTAATGATGAAAACAATGTTCTGTAAATTCCTTTTCGATTTCAAACACTTCATCACACATTCCACAACCATAAGGTCTGAAAAATGAATGACTAAGATCAGCATTAATTGTCCATTGACCTCCAGAAAGTTGTGTTTCTTCTGTACTTTGGTTCTCACTCTGTTTAGATGAAACGTCTTTCATTGTCTTTCTTCTGGACAAGTCTGTTTTTTGGTCAACATGGTTGTTATCTTCAATCAGTCTGTTAACAGTATCAAATGAATTATGTTCAAGGTGTCTCCCTGTCATGCCTGACCCAACGCTTTTACGTTTGTATGGCGTGCATGCTTCAACCCCAGCGTGGGTTCTCACGTGGACTTTTAAGTATTGACTACTAGAAAATGTTTTGTAACATACAGTGCATTTGTATGGTTTATCTCCAGAGTGAATTCTCATGTGTAGTTTGAACACACTACATCGTGTAAATGCTTTCTGACATAAATTGCACTTATACGGTTTTTCTCCAGTGTGCGTTCTTGTATGCACAGAAAGACCACTGTGATGTGAAAAAGATTTGTTGCAAAACTGGCATATGTACCGTTTTTCTCCAGTGTGAACTGTTGTATGCCTTTTCAGAGTATACTTCTCTGCAAAGGTTTTGTCACAAAAACTGCATTTGAATGGTCTTTCCTCAGTGTGTGCTTTCTTATGAGATTCAAGATTAGACTTTTGTGCAAATTTTTTATGACATAAATTGCAACTGTATGGTTTTTCTCCAGTGTGGGTTCTTGCATGCACAGAAAGACCACTGTGATGTGAAAAAGATTTGTTGCAAAACTGGCATATGTACCGTTTTTCTCCAGTGTGAACTGTTGTATGCATTTTCAGAGTATACTTCTCTGCAAAAGCTTTGTCACTAAAACTGCATTTGAATGGTCCTTCCCCAGTGTGTGTTTTCTTATGGGATTCAAGATGAGACTTTTGTACAAATTTTTTATGACATAAATTGCAACTGTATGGTTTTTCTCCAGTGTGGGTTCTTGCATGCACAGAAAGACCACTACGATGTGAAAACGATTTGTTGCAAAACTGGCATATGTACCGTTTTTCTCCAGTGTGAATTGTTGTATGCCTTTTCAGAGTATACTTCTCTGCAAAGGTTTTGTCACAAAAACTGCATTTGAATGGTCTTTCCCCAGTGTGTGCTTTCTTATGAGATTCAAGATTAGACTTTTGTGCAAATTTTTTATGACATAAATTGCAACTGTATGGTTTTTCTCCAGTGTGGGTTCTTGCATGCACAGAAAGACCACTGTGATGTGAAAAAGATTTGTTGCAAAACTGGCATATGTACCGTTTTTCTCCAGTGTGAACTGTTGTATGCATTTTCAGAGTATACTTCTCTGCAAAAGCTTTGTCACTAAAACTGCATTTGAATGGTCCTTCCCCAGTGTGCAGAAAGACCACTACGATGTGAAAACGATTTGTTGCAAAACTGGCATATGTACCGTTTTTCTCCAGTGTGAATTGTTGTATGCCTTTTCAGAGTATACTTCTCTGCAAAGGTTTTGTCACAAAAACTGCATTTGAATGGTCTTTCCCCAGTGTGTGCTTTCTTATGAGATTCAAGATTAGACTTTCGTGCAAATTTTTTATCACATAAATTGCAATGATACTGTTTTTCTCCAGTGTGGGTTCTTGCATGCACAGAAAGACCACTGTGATATGAAAAAGATTTGTTGCAAAACTGGCATATGTACCGTTTTTCTCCAGTGTGAACTGCTGTATGCCTTTTCAGAGTATACTTCTCTGCAAATGTTTTGTCACAAAAACTGCATTTGAATGGTTTTTCCCCAGTGTGTGCTTTCTTATGAGATTCAAGATTAGACTTTTGTGCAAATTTTTTATCACATAAATTGCAATGATACTGTTTTTCTCCAGTTTGGGTTCTTGCATGCACAGAAAGAACACTGTGATGTGAAAACGATTTGTTGCAAAACTGGCATATGTACCGTTTTTCTCCAGTGTGAACTGTTGTATGCATTTTCAGAGTACACTCACAAAAACTGCATTTGAATGGTCTTTCCCCAGTGTGTGTTTTGGTATGGGATTCAAGATTAGACTTTTGTACAAATTTTTTATGGCATAAATTGCAACTGTATGGTTTTTCTCCAGTGTGGGTTCTTGTATGCTTTTCCAGAGTATCCTTTACTGCAAATGCTGTACAACATAAAGTGCACTTGTATGGTTTATCTCCAGTGTGGGTTCTTGAATGCACTTCCAGTTGACACCTCTGTCCAAATGTTTTGTTACAAATATCACATTTATATGGTTTTTCTCCAGTGTGGGATCTTGTATGCTTGCGTAGAGAACTCTTTTCTGTAAATGCTTTGTGACATAAATTGCACTTGTATGGTTTTTCTCCTGTGTGTGTTCTTGAATGGCGCTCCAGACAATACTTGATTCCAAATGCTTTGCCACATAATTCACATTTATATGGTTTTTCTCCAGTGTGCGTTCTTGAATGTTGTTTCAGATTATGCTTCTGACTAAATGCTTTGCCACATAATTCACATTTATATAGTTTTTCTTCAGTGTGCGTTCTTGAATGGCGTGCCAGATGACACTTGAATTCAAAAGCTTTGCCACATAATTCACACTTATACTGTTTTTCTCCAGTGTGGGTTCTTATATGAAGTTTGAGAAATCTATTCTGTGTGAATGTTTTCCTACAAAATTCACAGTTGTGTCGTTTTTCCTGGTTTTGGTGCATTGCATGCATCTTTAGATCTTCAACAAAGTAGAAAAACACATGATGAAACAATTATATAGCAAGTATTCGTTCCAGTTTTAATTATTCTCGCACACAAATACAAAGTACAAATTTCACAGTTTATATAGTGGGACCCCTTTTGAGTAATTTAGTTTGAAATGAAACGGTATAAATGAGCCAAGTAGACTCTATATAATATTACGCTTGGCAAGAAGCTGTGCAAAGGCGTTGGATGAGGGTCTTAGGAAGCGTATGTTCTTTTTATCATATCAACACCTTAAACACGTGGGAGTGATGAACATTAGTATAAACTAGATGATTTAGTATTGCAGATTGTCACAGCAAAATTGACATTTTATGCAAAGAAGTACTTTAATGATATGCTGAACACATAAACAACTTTAGTTTGGTTTTGTAAGAAGTTAAACTAAGTCATAAGCTGTGCTCCTACTTATTGCCATTCATACAGAACTAAAGTTGTTTATATGTACAGCATATTTTGCACATAGAAAATGTTCATGCAGTGTGCCTGATAAATAAGGAGATTGATCACTGTATGCTGCTCGATTCTGAAATAGAACGGTAAATACAGTTGAAATTATAGGGCATAACAAAAATTATTGCATATCTGTGATATCCACACAATTTTTACAGATGTTAAAATTTCATCCAATTTGGTTGCAGTCATTAACTGTATGCAAAATTTAGATATAAGATTTGTTAGAAACGCTTTCCGAGCCTGGGGTGACAGAATTCGTGATTCCTCTCAAAGAATTTTAAATAGTGCAGAAACTTTGTGCATTTCTTTTTAACACAAGTTGTAACATGTGGTAAATGTCTGCCAATTATAAGGTGGTCATTTGGGAGGAACTGCTTGGGTTGAGCAGGAAATTCGCCCTACCATAAATAACAGCCCACCCTAGCAGTTCCTTTCTCCCATATCTCTCTGTCTTCCGGCAGTCGGACTTGGTTCTTGACATGGCATATTTGGACAACCCCAATGATCTGACTTAGGGCTCATGAATAAGGTGGTGCTCTCCTTTAGAAAATTCACGATCACGATGTTTAGAAGTGAACATCTAGACATTTGTATAATGCCTTTTAAGTACCTTGAAAGGTGTTTCTTGCCAGCTTAACTGAAGAAATGGTTCCACTTTCCGTGGAATGTTAACCGTCCCTACAGCGAAACCTTAAAATGGCGTGTCCCCCATTCAAAAACGGACAGCGGTGGTGAAGGAGCTCACCCGATTAATTTATTGAATAATGAGCAGGTCGAGGTCATAAGGTCGCTACAGAAAAACGTGAACATTAATTTTAATCGTTAACGCATATTCAGACCCCTTATTCGAACCGCGCAGATGAAGAAAAATGACACCAAGCCGAAAATAGGGTCTTCAAAATGGCGTTAAATAAAACAAGAATTTAGTTGGTAGAAGTTGGATTGGTTGATATCACCGCCATCTAGTGATTTAATATAACGTTGCCCTTACATATTTCGGTACATTTTGAATGCGAGACATGATTTAATTCCCATTTTTCATGACCACTGTGCAGATTTTGTTCATACAGACTGATTTTATTATCATCAGATCCGGGAGATAATGATTTAATACGAGATCATCTTTTAAAACCACTTATTAAAGCTCAAGTCACTGAGTGCGTTTTTCCGGTGGTCCCCGTCTAAAGTCTGGATACAAGAGGCGAGCGACGTTAATCATCTTTGGTATGATGCAGCATCATTAAACAGGAACTGACAGTTTGCCCAAAGATCTTAGAGTATTAGACGAAGACTCTAAGATCTTTGGTTTGCCTTGCTAAGCAAAGTCAATGTGCATATCGAGGCCTTTTAGAAAATCACGATCTCAATACCGTAATTAACTTTTCAGTTTTTGAGTTTTGGCTAGGATTGAATTTGTTGCTGAACAAGGAGCAAATTGAAAAATTCAACGTTACAGTAGCCTATATATAGAAATGGATGAAACCACTAGGCAACCTGATGATGAAGAGATGGCCTGGATTGCTCAGACAGGAATTTGAAAAGAAAATTGAAGAATTGAAGAATAGAAAGTCTGAAGACATAGATGAAATACCAGCCGAGATATAAAAACCTGGGAGAAAATGGAACAGCAGAATTGGTAACAATGTGCCAACAGATATATACGTCTGGGGAGTGGCCAAAGGATTTTACGCAAACAGTATGATACTCTACAAAAGAAGGCAAATGCGAGTGATTGCAGTGATTACAGTGATTGCAGTGATTATCCTGACACCCCTTCTTCCTCTTATCTGTCTCTGCTCTCCAACCCCAAACATCACCCACCGTAGCTGCCACGCTGTCTCTCTGCCCGACTCTTGGATCTTGACCAGGAACCGAAGTCTTTTGTCTATCGATTTTGTTGTGACTGAGCGCCTGTGAATAAGCTGGTCCTGGCGGCGAGGCTTTCGTTGGGCGCTGTAGAAATCTTGGAATTACGATTACGATTACAGGACGGTAAGCCTCACACCGCACGCATCGAAGATCATGTTGAAAATAGTAACTCGGAGGATGGAAAGCAAAGTGTAAACTATTGAAGTTATAGGAGATCAGTTTGTATCGATAAGAGGAAGGGGAACAAGAGACGCGATTAGAGTCCTAAGAAAACACTCGGGGAGAGACTTTTTTCAATATGGGAAAGATTTGTATTTCTGCTTCATGCCTTATGAAAAGGTCTTTCACAGAGTGAACTCGTGCAAACTCATGACAATACTCAAAAAGATTGGAGTTGAGTGAAGGAATAGACGGCTAATAAGGAACTTGTCCATGGACCAGTCAGTGGTAGTGATAGTACAGGAAATAAACTCACAACCTGGAGGAATAGGAGGAGAGAAGTCAGACAAAGCTGACCATTAACACCTTTACTCTTCAATATCTAAATACAGCTGTTGGTTACAGAAGCGCTGGAGAATATAGATGACGGAGTGAAGGTTAGGGGAAACTGGTAAATGCCATGAGACTTGTGGATGACTAGGCAATGGTAGCAGGTACCAATGCTGGGCTACATAGAATAGTGGATGCACTGAATAAAAATCGGAAGAATATGGTATGAAGATAAAAAGAAAGAAAACAAAGGTACTGAGACTGAATAAATGTGAAGGAAAAAGAATAGCTAGTATAGTCGAAGGTACCAAAAATTGAACAAGTACACCAATTTTGGTATCTTGGAAGTTTAATATCAGATGACTGCAGATGCTGTATCGAGATCAAGAGAAGAATAGCAATGGGCAAAGAAGCCTTCCGGAAAAGAGAATTTCTTAGAGGAATGCCCAATCTCCAAAGAAAAGACTAGTGAAAAGCCTTGTATGGAGCAGAACACTGTATGGTTCTGAGACATGGACTATCGGAAAGGCAGAAACTGAGAAACTCGAGGCATTTGAAATGTGGATATGGAGAAGACTGGCCAAATTCAGCTGAAAGGTTTATAAAACAATTGTGGAGTTCTTGCACTTGGTATAGTGGAGTAATGAAAGGACACTAGTCGATACAGAAAGGAGACAAATGAACTGGATTGATCACGTGCTACGTGGAATATCTCTCCTGAAGACATGACTGAAGGAAGAACTGAGGGAAATAAAGTTCCAGGAAGACCAATGAATATGCTGTTGGACTGGATAACGGATAAAAAGATGGGGCTAGGAAGTTAAGGAAATGGCACTGAGCAGGGAAGAGTGGCGTCATAGGATTCTTGGACCTGCCTATTTAAATGACAGAACACTGAACAAGAAGTGAGAGTCTTAATAGTAATAATGATGGTGGTGGTGGTGCTTCAATCTTATCAAAAACCTTGGTCATTGTCTATCATGTGCTGGAAGACAACGGGAAGATTTCATTCCTGTTTCAACTTCTTTCCGCAGCCATCCAGCACTTCTTGGCACTTTCATTGAGCCAGTCATATGCAAAGATTTGCCATCCAAGAAGTAACAAGTCTCTCAAACGTAATTTTTGTCATTTTACCTGAGGATATAATCCTTTAAGTGAAATAATAAATAAAATAACAGAAATAAATAAAACTAATAATAATAATTCTAATAATGATGATGTTGTTGCTAGTTGCCCTAAACGTTTTTTGCGAGCAGTCTACCTTATTTCTTCCAGCCAGTTACTTTCCTGGTTTTCTCCTAAGGGTTTTCACAATTTGTTGTCACTTTTCTTCAGTGGAGTAAATATACTTAAAGTATTGGATGAGCCATTTCATAATTCCTCCTGTGATACACAGACCCCTCCTATTCCACAAATAAAAATGTTAGCTGAAAGCCGTTATATAATTAAATCACCCCATCTTTTCATGGTGCTCTGTCTTGGGGATGCTTAAACTGCAACAAGTCTAATGCCTAAATTATTTGAATAAGGAGTTCAGTTTACACCTAAACTGACACCGTGATTTGATCTATTGAAATTTCTGGCAAGACTTTTCCAGTATACAATTTGTTGGTTTGTATAAATATAAATTTTCTAGATGTATATTTAGTTATGTGTGCAAGTTTTATTAACTGACTGTTTCGTGCATGACATTTGTATACTGCCTTCTTACACGATCTGGATTGTAATCCTTTGTAGTTTCATTCATCTAAAAACTTTAGACTTCATGAAGAATAATATGCATATGTAAGCGAACGATGCTCACACAGCCAAAATTTCTTCACTGACACACTCCATTACTTTAGGGTCAAAAGGAAGCATGTAATTCCAGCTTTAATATTGTCGAATCAATGAAAGTTACAGGTGATACGTGATAAATTTATGAACTGACGTGTATATCCGCCAAACTCTTGCGAAATGGAGATGGGTTATTAGTGAAGAAGTCAGAAAAGTTCAAACCTACTCAATGTATGCTAATGGCGTACAGATGTTATTATCACAGCACACGGCAGGAACCTTCTAGGAAATATATTATTTCTGGAAAATTATCACTTTAAAGACGGTACTTATTAATAATACTTCAGTTTTCAAGGAAAACAACAAAAGCATGTTTCCAATAAGTCAACAAATCCGTCTTCCTGTGAACTGTGACTGTGATTGCAACAGTGTTCCATGAATTCCTTTTCTGTTTCAAACATTTCATTGCAGACTCCACAACCATAGAGTCTCATCTTGAAATGAATCTCACCAGCTATGAACGTTGATTGATTTTATTTCCAGAAAATCCTTCTTCACTTGGACTTACCATCACGGTTTCATGAGACAACAAATTTTGTATGGAACCCCTTACTGAAAACTCTGTATACATAGGCAGCCGAAGATTTCCATCAGGTTCTTAGCATTGGTTTTTAAGTGCACATTCATTCACTTGTGTGCAGTCTTATGTGGCTCTTCAGCAGATAAACCTCTGAAAATGATTTGCTACATAAGTAGCATATGCAAACTTTCTTTTCTCCATGTATTCTTGCACAGTGTGTTTTTAGATTGCTAGCATTTCCAAATGCTTTGTTACAACCATTGCATTTTTACGGTGTTTCCCCAGTGTGGATTCTTACATGACGTGTGTGACTAGCACTTTACATAAATCCTTTATTACATAATTCACATTTGTATGGTTTTTCTCCAGGTATGGTTTTTCTTGTATGGTCTTCTAGACAACGTTTCAGGGCAATGTTTTGTTGCATTAATTGCACATGTATGGTTTTTCTCCAGTGTGGGTTCTTGTATGGTCTTCCAGATCACCCTTCTGTACAAATACTTTTTGACATAAATCACAATTGTATGGCTTTCTCCAGTGTAAGCTTTAACATGAGCTTCCAGATGACTTTTATGTGCAAATGCTTTGTTACAAATATTGCACTTGTATGGTTTTCTCCTATGTGGGTTCTTGTGTGACATTCCAGTGTAAATCTTTTTGCAAATGCTTTGTGACATGAATCACACCTGAATGGTTTTTCTCCAATGTGGGTGGGTTCTTATATGAAAACCCAGTAAACACTGCTTTGCAAATGCTCTGTGACATAAATTGCACTTATATGGTTTTCACCTTTATGTATCTTTGTATGAACTTCCAGGTGACCTTTCTGTGCAAAATCCTTGGAACATAAACTACACTTGTATGGTTTTTCTTCAGTATGGGATCTAACGTGGACCTTCAGACATGAACTTTGTGCAAGTATTTTGCCACAAAATTCACATTTATATAGTTTTCTTTTATTATGGCATCATGCTTCCATGTTCAGATCTTAAACACAGTCAAAAAATATTACATTGTATTTGTGTCGCTTTTTACATTATCGCTTCATCTACAATGAGGCAGAAATTCTATAGTTAAATTGTAAAAGCTTTTAACACCTACTTATGATTGTCTTATTTAGTTATTTGGATGGAGGTTAGTTTTTGCTGTTATTTGTTAAGTTAGTGTTGTGGGAGAGATATTCATTGGCTCAGTATTTATAACCTTAAATCCAGATATCTGCTTTCCAAAGAAAATAAAAAATTACAGCCTAAGTTCACATTTCAAGGGCCCTTTCTGAATCAGAAGGACTATATTTTCAACAGATGAGATACATCTAGTGACATAACCGGAAGTGTCAAGATGAGTTAAAACCCACAGGCATTCAGGTTCGCCTAGAGATCTGGCCTCATTAAGCAGACAAAGTGGACCATTAGACCAATCAACATGGTCGTATGGAATAAGCTAGACATTTCAACACTTCTAGATGTCAATCAAGTTCACAAGCCTTATCTTTAAAAAGTATTGTTCTGCCTTTCGTAAACTTTTGTAATATTGTAGGCCGAACTAGATAATAAAATTGTAATTTTTTTCAAAATTATGCTTCTAAAACAGAAAGCCATGAAACAATGAAATCTATTGCCAGATATTTTCTGTATTGGTATCTATTTTTGGATCATGGTATCTGTTTTAGATATTAGTAAGACATTTGTTAACACTCCACGTCTCAAGCGGCTGGGTAAGGATTCATGGTACAAACAGATATGACGAGGCTCCAATCAAATCAAAGTGTCAGTCAGTTTTTTCCAAGTCATTATCCAGTTCAGCCGTACCATAGAGTACTGCAAAAACTTAGTAATAGGCTTTAGCTCAGTTTTAAAAGCCCTACAGTCATAAGGCATGGACCCATGACAAATAATAGTAATAAAAGTTATAGTAATAATATAGTAATAACTCAAGAACAGGACCCATAAGGCTTTATTTTTAGTAAAAATAGTACTAATAATTTATTCCTTTCTTGACTAATGATAACAATAATAATAATAATAATAATAATAATAATTGCCTAAGTTCTCCCATATATCTGACTATATTGGCTCCCACTTGAGGAACGAATTAGGTTTACGATGCTGCTTCTGCGACGAGTCTCCTTGTTGGTTCTGCCCCGTCATACATCGTCATACGGTCTCGGATCAACTGGGTCGACAATCGCTGCTCTCCGATGCTCGCGGCGATATCCAGGCGCCGCGCTTCCGCACCTCAACTCGAGCCCATCGTGTCTTCTCTTGTACCGGCCCTTACTTTTGGAACAGTCCTCCGTTACACAACTGCCTTAAAAAGCATTTGTTTAGATCTGCTACATAGTCAGGTGTGCAACGCCTTTGTGAGGTACCTAAAGGGCGCTATATCAAGTGTTTTGAAACACACATACTATACACTGCCATTCTTTCATCGTGTGGCTTTGTGCCCTTGGCGTTTGAAACTGAGTCTAATAAATCAAGATGGCCTCGCTTTCATCAAGCACCTCTGCTCTCGTCTTGTACAGATATCATGAGATAATAGGGAAACTAATTTCCTCCATCAGCGATTGTCTATAGCCATCCAACGTTTCAATGCAGTCGCTTTTTGAAGCGCCTTTCACACTGAAGCCGCCATCAGCGAAGATTGGCCTTTCAAAAAATTAATAATATTAATATTAATAACAATAGTAATATTTAATTAATAATTAATAATAATAATAAATGTCTAGATACGTGCATACATACATACATACACACACATGCATGCATGCATACATACATACATACATACATACATACATACAAGCCAATAAGATACAAAGAACGGTCACAGCACACTTCGCCTAAGCGTTAGAGATTTCATTTTCTGAGACTCGGCGTGTGAAGGCGAATGACCTCTTTTCAGCAAACTGTCACAAGACAACTGCACCCAACGTTCTATGACTCTAAGTTTGCCCTTTAAGGGATTTTAAATGATTGCATCGCCCTCTAATGAACACAAATGAATATTTTCTAGCTACAACTCCGAGCAATTTAAACAACGACATCAAGTCTGCCACCTAGCGAATGCGCCTTATTTTGTATTATTCCTAAAACTTTCTTGTGAGAAGCATCGATCTAATCGTAATTCCGAGATTTCTACAGTGCCCAACGAAAGCCACGTCGATGAGACCAGCTTATTCACAGGCGCTCAGCAATCATGCATGAAAGTTTCTATGCAGTCTTCGTACTTGTTTGTAACCTGGCTTCCAAGGCCAATTTTTAATATCTTACAAACCTAATTTCAGAAACTATCATCTTGCCATAAATCACCTTTGACGGTCTTCAGTGACTCCATAGGAAAATGCCATGCATGCTATCCAAGACCTACCGCCATGCATGCGTTAAATTTTTGGTGACAGGATCTCCAGCATCAGGCTGAAGTTCTCTAGAAAGGGCTCAAATACACTAACAATGTGTAATAAAAATGCCAAAGCTGTTAAAAAAAGAAAAATATTCAAATTGGGACTGCTTGAATTTATAATTATTTTTTTTAATTATCACATTATTTTTAAAGATCAAACCTTTAACACAATAAAGCCATTTTCAAATTGCTTATTCACCGTAGGCTACCTCTCTGTCTGGTTGGACTGATCTTCTGGATATTGACCTGATTGTGGCTTGCCTTTGGTGCGCCTTAGATTGATGCCTTGTGCATTAGACACCGGAGCAATAGAAGTAACTATTTACAAATTACATTTAGATTCGTTTTTGTTAAATACGCCATCGCGTTTGGAATCTCTAACAAATATGTAATCTTTGTGTCTATGGTTAAGTTACCACGTCGTTATGTTTACTTTATATCCGTCCTTTAAAGTTTAAACGATTTAAACGTTTTGAGTGCATATATTTAAGGATTCAACAAATCTGTCTAAATGACGACCGATTTTAGGCAAGAAATGACATTTTGGAGTTATTTTATACTGATCGAGTCGCGGATGTTTAGCATCCATGGGACTATAGTACCCCTAACATCCGGCCTCTCTATGAGCTGGTCATTTTTATAGCGCTAATATTTGCAGAAGTTAATTCGTGTAACCTTTATAGTTATATGCTTATATAATTGACGCTTACTCTATCCCGGGGATACTGTCAAAATCGTGGTAAAATGGTAAAACATTTTGTAATGCAGATTGCAAAAGTTCGTTCTGATATCCCACGATGGAACTTGGTAAGTTTTGTTGTCTCATATGTTTAGTATTGAGTGTTGTATGGATGTCATGATGTTTTGTGTTGTTTGGAGTATGTACTACATTGCTGAAGAGGTGTGTCGCATGAGTTGTAAGAAATCCAGGTGAATGTTTGCAAAATGTTTAGGCTTTACATGTTAACATGGAATGTCGGAGAAACAAATCCTCCAAAAGACCTGGCAAAGCTTCTGGGACTCGATGGAAAGACGCTTCCTAACCTCTATGCTGTTGGGTAAGAAGACAAATTCAAGACATTAACAGAAATGCATAAGTTTTGTACAAAATCCTTGGGACATAATCCTTTGGTTAAAAACTAATAATGTTACACTAATCATAAATCTAAATCTAACGCCATAGTCGGTGGTGGATAGTTTCATGTGATTTTTATTTCTGGCTGAATCTAGCTTGCAGGAGGTGAAGTCTTCAACGGCGGACTTAGTCTTTGATGATGTTTGGACAGTGGCCATAACAGATTGCCTCAGCACGAGAAACTATGTTCGGGTGAGCGTTTGACTCAAGTTGTTCCTTTTTGCCCGACATCATGGCTTGTTGGCAAGACATAATGCCTTAGCTGACTGCTGCTGTTGGGCAAGATATATGGGTGCCACGGGTGGTTTGATGTATGGATTTACAAAGAGATGGAATTTAGGGATGGATTTACAGATTTATAGACAGATTACAAACGGACTGATTTACAGACAGATTATGGATAGATGAATTTACAATGGGTAGATGATAGAAGGACTGATGGAAGGAAAAATGGATGGATAGACATATCATTGAATGAGTAGGTGGATGAGTGGATTGATTGGTTGAATGAATGAACATATAAATAGATTTCATTAGTATGGAACATTAACACTCTAAACAGAAATGAAACTTTTTCCAGATAAAAACGCGTCGTCAAACGGGAATGCACATTTCTGTATACGTCCGGAAGGCCGATCTGCCATACATCATGAATGTCGAGTCAGAATGTACAAAGGCAGGACTTGGAGGACTCTGGGTTAGATGAAATTTTATAATGAATTTGCGCTAGGGTATTGGCATGGAAATAACGACCTGTCGTGGCCCACCCACACTGGTTTTCACTCTTGGTGCAGATGTTACAATGTAAAGTATGTGGGACATGGTAGACGATTGGTTAGAGCGCTTGGCTTGTAATGCAGCACCTCATCTGAGTCGGTTACTGTGCAAGGGACCTTAAGCAAGTCCTTCACTCACAATTGCTTCGTACCATCGATGTTCTGTTTTATGACAATTTTTAATGAGCATGTGACAACCTAGGCTTTAAGGGCCATGAAGATAAAAATATGAGAATAATAATAATAATAATAAATAATAATAATAAGCAGCAGAAACAATCGCACTTGATTTCTTCTCATACTGTTGAGTGGGTCCATTTAAAAAAGATGTCTAAAATAACCAGAGATTACTCTTGAGGAAATAATCTCTAACAGCTCAGCCACACTAGTGTGTGTTCTTAGCAGGCATTATTATTAAAAGTGCATGTATGTATGTATGTATGTGTGTCTGTATCAACACAGGTAACATAGTGCCTGTTAGGAGTTCGACCGGCTTCTCCAATGGTTTACGATTCTGACTACGATTTCACTTGAAGCGACCATCGATTGATGCCTTGGACATTATGATAATGGCACTATAGAAGTTATTAGATTAGATACTGCACAAAAACTGCACACCTAAATGATCTAAACAAGTGCGTTTTAATGTAGACAGAAAAGAGAGTCAAAAGCAATCAAAGGGCATAGGTGCAAAGGAATACTGTTCCAAGACGAAGGCCTAATACATGACGGAGGGCACAGTGGGCATGAACAGATGTGCGGAAATGCTGCACAGGCATATCATTGCTGTCAGCAGAGCACAACTATCACCAACCCGACTCACTCGAGACTGATGCAAAGTTACAAAGCCAAATGTTATGAAGCCAAATGAAACT
Source organism: Norana najaformis (assembly GCA_964023275.1). Classification (NCBI taxonomy): domain Eukaryota; kingdom Metazoa; phylum Annelida; class Clitellata; order Crassiclitellata; family Hormogastridae; genus Norana; species Norana najaformis. Next base: position 3,585,513 of record OZ029924.1, on the reverse strand, counting down.
TTGGAAACGAAGTGTGCGTAGTCAGGTTCTGGGGTCTACTTGTTAGTTGGGTCACCTACAGGGAATGACCACCAGCCCTCCTTCCTATTTAATTTAAACTCAAATTTTTCACGTATTTTTATTCTCTACATTTTTGCCTAAATGTTTTGTTTGTTTTATTTAACATATTTTATTTTTTTGTTTATTGCTTATATATCATTTTTTTATTTAATGTGTTTTATAATGTTAGGGGAATAAGGGAGCCGTGAGTATTCGCCTGAGTGCCTTTGGAGTAAATCTCTGCATCGTGGCTGCGCATTATGCAGCACATTCGGAGAATTTTCGTCAGCGTATTGAGGTCAGAAATACTTTATTTGCTCTACGTTTCTGTAAATGCTTGTGAAGAATCAAGATGTAGTGCAGCGTAACTCGATGTAATGTAGTGCCTGTCACGGTTTACATGAGATGGTGAGTTATATCCTAGGCCTAACTAGCCAGGGAGGTTGTGAGCGGTGGCGAGATAAGAAACATTTCAATGAACACAACACCGACGTTTATACTTATATTAACACACTTAACATATATACACACTAGAGTTATATTTACAGTACGTCTTTACATAGGTCAACACCCCGTCGATGGCCGTGCCCTTCCCAGGTCCCCTCAACCCCAACTGGTTAAAACTCACGGTTCCATGGTGGGGTGAGTCCTGTGCGGAGCGAGGCGACAGTTTCTTTGTCGTGCGTTTTCACCAACCTTTTCATGACTCTGTCCACGTAGACGGGTGAAAGAAGCGGCCTGTCCTTGACACGTCCTAGCCACCGGCGGCGTCCTGAAGCAAGCGACCAAACATCCTTCAGCGACAACTGACCCCGTTCTTCTACAAAGTCTCGTTCGTTCTGCAACGTCTCTTCTGCGTATCTTTTGTTCGTTCTTGATGGACGACACGTTCTTCTACGAAGAATCTTTCGTTCCACGACGGACGAATCGTTCTTCTATGAAGACTCTTTCGTTCCACGACGTTTCTTTCTCCGAAGACTGAACTGAACTCCACTCCTTTGTTCGCACACCTCGTCTTTATCCTCGGTCGACGTCATGCCCATCCCATAACCCCTTGGATCCCACGGCCATCAACCGACCATCGACGTGTATATTTATAGCCTATAGTCACTTATACAGTAGGCCCTAGGTATTATTATCAATAGATAACTTGGATGAAGCGTTAGTCTGTAAATCAGGGCAGTTCGTGACAGTGCCCTGTATGTAATGTAACATATTTATGTGATTTGGAGCTTCTGAAATTTGGAAAACTTTCAGCTGGTCCTTGATCGAATGTATTTGAACGTTCATTTTGTTGTTTAGGACTATAATCTGACCTTGGAAACGCAGCGATTTCGGGACAAAGACTGCGAGACGATCCTCGATCATGAGTAAGTTTGATTTGATGAAAAAGCATTTGGTTCGATCTTTGCAATATGCCAGATTTGATTAAATCAGGCCTTTCAGTCTAGGCAATTTGCCGGATTAGCTTAGACGTTTAAGTTTTGGCCATCTGGTGATGAAAGTAACCATATTTCTTGCAGCTACGTTTTCTGGATGGGAGATCTTAACTTTCGAATTGATGGAATTTCCAACGAAGAAGTCAGAAAACGAGTAAAGGAAAACAACATGGAATATCTTGTGAAATATGACCAGGTGCTTATTTATTTAGTGACTTAAGATAAAGTACTAGTAATTTATTTACTTAGGACCAAGGACTTTATTCCCAAACTTAATTTTGTTTTGGTTTTTCGTATTTCTTTTTTTTTCTGGTTAATACCAAATTAAGTAGCTTATCCTATGTAATGTTTTATTTATTTATTTAATCGTTTCTATTTGAAGCACTTATTACGCATGTAAATCTGAGTGAAAAGTTTCAAATTGTTTTGTTTGCATTTGATTTTCAGCTGAGCCAAGCGATCAAGGAGGAACTGATTTTAATCGATTTCCTCGAGGGACCTCTGACCTTTGCTCCAACATTCAAGTTCGACATTGGCACCAATGATTACGACACAAGGTTTTACAATTACAATAATATTACAATTATAATATTACAATAAAATTACACATTCATTTACAAGGTGTCAATTGATAGTCAAAAGGAGATCATTGTCAAAAATAATCGATTGGAGAAGTCCATTTGAAAAGTTATAGGTCAGGGAAACATTGACACGTGAACATCCCTCTTAATCCTTCCGACTTAAGTGTGGCAAATTATTCCTCTGAGATTCGCTTTAGGGTACTATTATTAATTCTGTATTTATTAAGGACAGCTACCTAACTGCATACCATCAGCAACAGCACTGAGCATTTGTGAGTGAAGGACTTGCTCGAGGTCCCTACACAGCAACCGTCTCAAGGAAGGTGCCTCGAACCCACATACTTTGCATTACAAGGCATCTGCTCACACCAATCAGCTACCAGGTCACACAACGACGAACTGACCCTTTTATGGCTTCATTAACAGCACAAAGAATCGAGTTCCAAGCTGGTGCGACCGCATTCTGTGGAGGGTCCACGAGGACTCGTATGAAGGAGTGGATCTCGCTGTGGAGCAGCTGAGCTATGGAAGCATTGTGGAAGAGACGAGCAGTGACCACAAACCGGTCTTTGCTGAATTCATCATCCAGGTTGGAATGGAAGACTGTTCAATTCTGAGTTGTTCTCTTTTCTCTGTAGCGATTATTACATTTTGTAATGACCAGCACCCACTTTACGGTGTACCTTTACAATGTACCTTTACGGTGTACCTTTACAGAGCACCTTTGCAGTGTACCTTTACGGTGTACCTGTACAATGTACTTTACAGTGTACCTTTACAGTATACCTTTACAATGTACCTTTACAGTGTACCTTTACAGTACACCTTTTCAGTGTACGTTTACAGTGTACCTTTACAGTGGGCCTTGATACAGACATTTATTTCCTGATTGTTCATCTCTGGTCATATATAAGACTAGAACTGTTGTTGGTGGACAGGCTTTTTCGTTTGCAGGACCTAGATTTGGAACTCTCTCCCTGTATCTGTTCTTTCTGCTCAGTTACTTGGTGTCATTTCATTCTCAGCTTAAGACCTACCTTATTCTAACTGCTCTTCCGCCTCTCCATCGCAATGGACTGATCTGGATAATGACCTGATTACGGATTGGTTATGGTGTGCCATCGGTTGAAGGTTTGTGCACCAGAATCCGGCATGATAGAAGTTACTGATATATTAATAATTTATTACCGGTAATATATGATGATGACGACGACGATGATGTATATTTCTGCACATTTATGTAGCGCCTTTCAAGTATCTACAAAAGCACTGGAACATGGCTATCTGACAGTTCTAAAAAGGTGTGCCGTAAGTTTAGCTTTCTTTTACATCATCTGAAACAGTTCGTATTTCCGGCAGAAGATTGTTCCAAAGAGACAGTCCAATGGACAAGGTGATGAAGGTGATGAGATCGGTGATGCTGCAGCTGCTGCTGCTGATCTTTTGTTCCTACCTAGATGATGATGATCACCATGTTTGTTGATTGACAGGTGTTGAAGTCGCCACCTGAGTTGCCTGTGATGTTTGAGCCAATCGGTTGCTGGTGCCAACACAAGGACAACGAAGTCTCCTACCTCGTTTTGTCGAGTCTTGCACTCAACTCGCGTGACTGGATCGGACTTTACAGGGTCTGTCGTTTTGTCATCATCATAGTCGTCAATCTCAGCTTTATTTCTGATGAAAAGTCCTGCTTATTACTATTATTTTGCTTTTATTATTATTATTATATTATTATTATTATTGTTGTTTATTATTATTATTATCCCTAAGGAACAAAAATTAGTATAAAGCCAGAAAGGTATCTGGAACTAACAAACTATCCTTGTCCCTACTGAGGTCTGCAAATATTATCATTGTTGTTATTATCATTATTAATATTACTATTATTTACATTATTGTTGATGTTGTAATTATATACCGAGAAAAACCTCTGCCATGCAAGGGAGAGTGCATTTCTGGTGTGGTTAATCTTTACAGCTGTCCATGAATGTACCTCGGAAATTGAGTGCATTGAATCGCTGGATTGTTATAGCATCATGAATTAAAATAACAATAATAAATTATCATTGTCTTTGTTGTTGACCTGTCTGTCTGTAATGTGCTGTTACATCGTGCATGGAAGCGAGGGTACAGTGAGTGAGTCGTGCAGGCATCAATTTAAACCCTAAAATTTAAACTTTAAATCATAACATATCCACAGATATTAAAATTTAACCGAATGATGACGATTTCAGGATGGATATAAGAACTGGATGGACTACGTGACGTACGTCTGGGCTTCTGGAAAGGGCGAAGACATGCTCGATGGGTCTCACATGCACTCCGTTCTCTTTGATTCGCGCTACCTCCAGCGTCTCCCTTCGGACATTTATTACCTCCTCTACTTCAGCTTTGTCAAGAACTGCGTGGTCGGTTATTCGGATGGTTTTCGCGTGAGTCTTCAGGGTTTGCATTACGGGCAGTATGGGGCTTGAAACCTGATGCATTGTGGGAAATATGGAGTTTGAAACCTGGTGAATTGTGGGCGATGTGAACTGATGGTGACTATGATGATGAGGTGATCATGATTATAATGCTCTTAATTATAAATTGGTGATTCCTACGTTATAATGTAATGCATGTAATGTAATATACAAGGGTTTTTATATAGCGCCTGCCATTGCATCTTGCAAAGTGCCCAAACCACCTGAGTCTTGAGACCAGGGTCCGTCTTGTGTATCACGATCTGTTCCATTGCTGATGTGCAGAGTATATGGAATTCACATAATTCTCCTCTAGCACCACCAATGGAAGGCATCCAGTTTCTTCTCCAGGACTACGATGAGCTTCCAGGTCTCATCCCGATAAAGGAGCACAGATAGTATGTAAGATTTACTTTGTGTCCAGTCAATAATTCGTACTCTAACTTCTCCAACTGAGGCTGATCGTAAAAAGGCATGGGCAGTGGCTATAAGACATTGGACCTCAGCCTTGCTGCTGCCTTCTGCAGCGACGTTTGACCCAAGGTAGGTGAATCCTCTTACCAGTTCCACCATGTTTCTCGCAACCTGTATGTAGTCCATCATCAGGGTGGTTTCACCCTTGTCTGGATCTTGGCTTTGGCTGAGTTGATATCCATTCCAAACAAATGAGCTTCCCAATGATAGGACTAAGATCTCCTGAATTTCGGCAAGAAGGGCAACACTGTCGGCAAAGTCCATGTTGGACAACTTCTCCAATCCAATGCATACGTCTGCATGTCCTTCAGCAACAGTTCGCTCCAAGATCTGTTCCATTGGTGGCAAGGCAGACGATCAGTATGCATGGCACTCGCTGTGAGGGTATAAAGCTATTGTTCGTATAAGGTCCACAATCTTTTAGGAAACCAAAGATAGAGAATTTCAAGAGAGTTGTGTGGTCTACCGAATGAAAAGCCGACCTCATGTCTACATGTGGAGTCCACAACAGCTGCTGGTTCTCCGTTCTTGATTGAATCAGGCTTTTCAGCGTGGAAATATGATCTACAGTGGATCCACCAGCAGTGAAACTGCTCAATGCTATGCGCCTAAGTTGTACTAGGCAATCCTTGGTCTTTCCTAAGAAGACACATGCAAAGACCTTCCCAGGCACAGATAAGAAGGTATTACCGCGACAATCCAGATGGTTTCCATTGTCCTTGTAGAACGGAAGGAAGTTGCCTTTGGTCCAGTCATCTGGGGCGGAAACGACATTCCAGATGCTGTTGAATACGCGAGTGGACCAAATGATGCCCTCTTCTGCTTCTATGTTGAGCAGTGCTGCTGTTGCGCCACAGATTCCAGGGCTTTGCCACTCCTAAGTCTGTGTAATAAAGCTGCTACCTCTTACATACATACATATGTAATGTATATGTATACATGATACATATATACATACATACATTCAGACATACTGCATACCTACATGTACATGCTTACATTGTGATTACGAACTGATGGTGATGGAGAAATAAGAAGAAAAAGAAGAAGATGAGAAAGAATTGAAAGAAATGATGACAAGGAAGACAACAATGATGATGATGAGTGATCATTATGAATAGTGCATAATTAATTGATGAAATTGAGATGACGATGAGGATATAGTGATGATGATGATGATAAGGATGATAAGGATGACGATGTCTTTAGATTTTAGCAACAGAGGAGTCCTCCTCATCCGAAACAGATGAAGATGGTAACATCGACCTCAGAATGGACGATGACAACACACGTTACGGTTTCTCGGCCAACAGTTCTCGTCGAAGGACCAAGAAATCACTCGGCTGCAACGATTTACAACGCAGAGAAATTTCCGAGTTCAGGCAGCAGAAACAGGAGCAGAAGGAGGATGAAATGAAAGAGGAGCATAAGGAGAAAGAACTGAAAAAGAAGAGCGAGAAGGAAGAACTGGAAAAGGAGCGGAGAGAGGAAGAACTGGTTAAAGAACGCAGAGAGGAAGAACTGGAAAATGAGTGTGAGAAAGAACTGGAAAAAGAGCATGAGGTGGAAGAACTGGAAGAGGAGCAAAAAGAGGAAGAACTGATAAAAGAGTGCAAGGAGGAAGAACTGGGAAAGAAGCACGAGGAGATAGAACTTGAAAAGGAGCATGGGGAGGAAGAATTGGAAAGGAAGCGTGAGGAGGAAGAACTTGAATATGAGCATAGGGAGGAAAAACTGGAAGAAACGGAAAAGAAGTGCCAGGCGATAGAACTTGAAAAGGAGAATAGGGAGGAAGAACTGGAAAGTAAGCATGAGGAGGAAGAACTTGAAAAGGAGAATAGGGAGGAAGAACTGGAAAGGAAGCGTGAAGAGAAAGAACTTGTGAAGGAGCGTAGGGAGGAAGAACTTGAAAAGAAGTGTGAGGTAGAAGTGGACAAAGAGCACATGGAGGAAGTGGAGAATAAGGAGGAGCAAGTGGGCAAGGAGCAGCAGGGGACCTGCATTGAGCTAAAACAACCATTGTTAAGTGAACAACCACTGTTTATTGAGCAACCACTGTTTAGTGAGCAACCAGTGTTTAGTGAACAACCATTGTTAAGTGAACAACCATTACTCAGTGAACAAGCGTTGCCCACTGGGCCAGAACAGCAGTTCAGTGATCAACCGTTGCACAATGAGCCAACAGTGCTGTCAGAAAAGCAGTCAGTGCTTGCTGAGGAAGGACAATCTTTGCCCAGTGAGCCATTTGCCGATGAGCCAGAACTGATGCTCAGTAATCAATCATTGCTCATTAACCAACCATTGCTTAATGAGCTGGAGCAACCGTTGCTCAGTGAGCAACCGTTGCCCAGTAGTCCAGAGCAAGCAGTGCCTCAACAGTTGATGCTCAACAAGAAAGAGCAATTAGCGCTCGGTGAGCCACAACAATTGCTCAAAGACCACCCAGTGCCTGAATCATACAACAAGCAGCCATCGCTTAGCGACGACGAGCAACAAATGCTCATGAGCACCAAGTCTGAGACAGAAAATCATGAATTGAGAGCAGCGGCTGTTCACAACAAGCAAGTTCAACCTGTGTTTGTGGAGCAGTTAAACCAATCAGTGCTCGGTGAACGCACTGACGAGCCACGTCGGCCATTGCAAAGCGAGCAAAACGAACAAATAAACAAGAACAAACAGCTTGAACAAACTGACCATGTATTTGGTGATCCACAACGCATGCAGGAGCATGGTCAAAGCGAGATTGCTGGCTGTAGCCCAACCTTTGATGGAAAGGATGAAAATCGACAAAGTGTTACGGCAACAAGCGTCGAATGCAAATCATCACAATGAGTCAACAGTCGACCGGAAACTTCCGGGAAATGACTGCGATTTTCCGATTCTTGACCAAAGATAACCACGCGAAAAAGAAGTCAGGTGTTACTTGATGCAAGAAAACATCAGAGATGACGTCTGTCCTCGAATAAGAACTCGTCTTTGGAGTTTTTCAAAGTCCAGGTCAACACATACGAGTGATTCTGTGGTTTTTGCACATATTATTTTCGCTTTAACCAAAATTTTGAACGATTATTAGTAATATTTAATTTTTATTAATTCGTAATTAATTTTATTGTGATTTGTGTTGTTGTGTAATTCTGATTTGACGGGTTTGAACTGGCGATGTACCCTTGGGTTTGAACTGGCGATGTACCCTTGGGTTTGAACTGACCATGTACCCTTGGGTTTGAACTGGCGATGTACCCTTGGGTTTGAACTGGCGATGTACCCTTGGGTTTGAACTGGCGATGTACCCTTGGGTTTGAACTGGCGATGTACCCTTGGGTTTGTTCTTTTTGCCCGTAGATTAGCATTTGGCAATTTTGTGGATATGTAGAAACGTGATGAATGATTCTGCTGAATAGTTTATTGTGGATGCTAAACAGTGTTGGGTGGAACTGAAAGCCTTGAATGGTTTGCTACGGGGTTAAATGTTACTGTATTGAAACCTTTTAATTTGCTGGATGGTTTATTAAGGATTTCATCTGCTGGATGGTTTTCTAAGTTTTAAACCATAATGTGGTTAAACCCGTTCATTTGTTGGGTGGTTTATTAAGGATTTAAACCATATTGTATTGAAATCCGCCTTTCAACATGAGAAAAACTGTTTACAGCAATTTAGTCAAATGAAAAATTAATGTGAAAAACCATGACTGTGGTTGTAATTTACAGTATGTTACAACTGAAAACATTCCGGAGGACAATTCACTATGTATCCATGGTAATATTACAGGCAGCTGTAGTTGTAATTTGTACATTTTTACGCAGGTCAACTTTTATTTTTACTGAAATATTCGTACGAAATATTTAGACGTAAGTCAGAAACGCAGCGAGACCTACAGTCGATATCTGAATTTATGCAAAGTGGCTGTACATAGATAGACTACAGATTAAGTTACGATTACACTTTAGTTACGTTGCATTACGCTTACTATTACCCACAAGCCAGATTTATATAGTGCCTTTCGAGGTTGTAAAAGACACTTCGTAAACATTCAGGTACATACGTGATTCTTGTTACCTGTCAGGAAGGTGTTGAACTGTGGAAATCGTCCTGCATTGTGGCGTTTAGAGAAATATGTTCCACTCTGCTGAGGTTAATGGAGAAGTTAAAATTAAATACGAACAGATAAAAGGAAATAAATTGGTAAAAATTAGGAGTATTACAGTATTTTCAACCAGGATAACATTTTTTCTGTATATGCATTCGAAAGCAACTTCATTAGTCTTCAGTGGTTACTATTATTAGGATTAATGTTATCAGTATTATAAGTAGTTTATTTTAATTATTACTAATAGCTGGTTACTATTATTTTTTCATGGAATACATGTGATCTACTACTGTTACTGCTACTACTATTTTTATGTTATGATAATAACTATTTTTATTGTTATTTTGCTAATACGATTATTATTTCTGTTATTGATTCAGTTAATATTTGATTAGTAGTTTGGTACTGATAATAGTAGCATTGTTGCAGCTGCCAAGATGTTGCATAACAGAACCTTATCGTATTATGTTAGTTAAAATAATGACTAGCATTACGAGTAGAAGATTCCAGTCTGCGCAAGTATGTATATATATATATATTATATCTGAAGCCAATATATATTTATGTATATATATGGTATTTGAAATATTTACGTATATATTTTTATATATTGTTGTTTGTGTTGTAAAAAATTATGCCTTATTTGAACGTAAGGACATCAAAATTCTATTAATATGTTTAAGTTATATCTTCAAGGTGTGCTGTGAGGTGTGCAAGTATGCACAAGTGTGTAACTGTTTTTGTTTGCAGGGTACATGGATTGTTGAGCTGCTTTGTTTTACACTGTACTTGATAGCACCGCATACTGATTCAAAGTGGCTCAGCATACTGATTCAGTTGCATAGCATACTGATGTACTGTTATACTCATTCATTTTGACATACTGCTTTGCTGGGGCAGCATACTGATTCACTGATGCTGCATATGATTCCCTGTGCACAGCATACTGGTCTGCAGTGGCACAGCATACTGTTTCACAGTGGCATACTGATTCATTGCACTGTTTCGTTTCGACTTTTCGCTGTCTTGCTGACATGAATCTTTGTGCCATGTGACTCCATTTAAAGTCTTTCAAATGTTGAATTGCGAATTGACACAAGGGGGGCGTATGTCTGTCAACCCCCATGGAAAACACCACACCCACAGCGCTTCCTATTTTTGCAGTTGATGACTTGAGGCCAAAGTTTTAAACCCAATTTTTTATTGACCAAATTGGAATGCATAATCAAATCTTTGTTAGGTAAAACAGTGTTGTTATTTAAACAGTGTTATTGCAACATTTTAAAAATTAAAGCAGTTTCATCATTGTAACAATTTTTATGATAAATCAGGTTTATTATTTTAACAGTTTGGTTAGTTATACAGTTTTATTGGTAAACTGTGAATAAACTGGTCCCCGTGAAATGGCTTTTGTTAGGCAATGTAGAAATCTCGGAATTATAATTAAACAGTTTTATTATTTAAAAATTTTAAAAAGGTTTATTTTTAAAGCAGTTCTGTAATTAAAACAGTTAACTAATAATATTATTTAAAACGGTTTTTTTATTGAGACAAAGTTGTCATTTGCCTTCACAATGAATTTCATCTTATTTTGATTATTTGCTGATAATAGAAGTATTAATATTAATTAATATTAACTAATAATTATACTTAATTATACTGCATCTGATTAATAATTTTTTAATGTTGAGATGTTTACTAATACATAGTTTAGGCTTTGTTTTTTCTGCATGATGTCTTTTTCCCCAGTTTCTGTAAAATAAAATAATTATTAAAAAGTAATGCAGATTGTTTTCTTGCTTTACATTTGTAGCTTAGTGTAATGAAATATTACACTATGCCACAAATGCTTACAAGCAGTATTGAGGGTGCATCATGTCAGGTTGACTTGGAGGTGCGACATTCTAGTGGTTAGTGTGCCAGACTGTCAACCCATAGGCCAAGGATTCAAATCCCCAGCAGAGCAAAAAGACGTTTCCAGATTTTTGCTCCACTTGCACCCATCGCAAATTTGGGTACAGAATGAGTACACTGACCGTACACTGTCGGTGGCAACTGGCCGCTCTCTCATATATCGAGAATAAGAAAATGAAGTCGCTTACACTTCATACGTCTGGCGGCTCCTTTGAGTTTCCTTACCTCACCCCACCTAGATTACAATATCGGCTATTTTTCCTTACCGTAACAGGTTTAACTTACCTTATCATACCGTACCTTGCCTTGCTTTCCTTGTTTTGACTGAGGGCCTGTGAACAAGCTGATTCCCGCGACGTCGCTTTCTTGATGTCTGTCAAGTTGGAAGTCAGATTCAAATTCGTCCGTAAAAGACAGATTCGAAGACACATTCGCGGTCTGCTTAATGTCCAGAATTGAAACCCGACTACACTGTATTGTAAGCAATATTGCAAATTCGCGAGCTGAAATGATTTACTCAGTCTCTACAGAAATTAAAGCTTTTTACAGACCACACTCCACACCATAGGACTACTCAAAACCCCTAACAGATTTCACTTACGTTAACTAATGTCGCCATGGCAACCCTAAGAACTTATTGATTTCAATGCATTGCGCTGTATGGTAAGCAATATTGCAAGATCGCGAGCTGAAATGACTTACCCAGCTTCTACAGAAATTAAAGCTTTTTACAGCCCACACGCCACACCCATAGCACTACTCAAACCCCTAACAGATTTCACTTACACCAGCGAGGATTGCTTCACATAGGTCACTTATAAAATAATATCTTGTCGATTTATTGTCCTCTTTTTCAAATGGAGGTTTGCATTGTTATTGGTCATCGTATATGTGAAGGAAAAGGCTGTAATATGAGTGGGGGAGAGAGAGACAGACAGACACAAAAAGAGAGAGGGAGTTGAAACGATTCCAACATGATAAGCAGCTGCGACCATTAGATCGTCTTTATCGAGCTTTCACAGAATGGTATTTCACACGTTGACATATGAAAGCTTTCGTGCATGCATGTAGGAAAATGTAGATAGAGACGAACACAAGTAATCAAGGTTTTTCGGCAGCTCTTAGTCGTCATAATAATGGTAAATTAGCAATAATTTTGTGGAGCTGTTGAAGTATTTGCCTTTTTAGACCGCGGAAACTGAGCTGACCATTCCTTACGACTATGCAAGACAGTCTTGTTTAGATGCAATATGGTTACTAACGCCAAATGTTCGTAACAGTTCCAATAGTTATAACAGACTTCTCGTACGCAATGATTTATTCTGCAATTCTGTCATTCAGTGACAACTAATACTACCTTATCTCACTGACACGTACGCAATGTTGTCTTACAAGGGATGTAAAGTTTGGAGCAAATCATTCACAGCTGTGGTGATATGTGAAGCACATATGATAAAAAACTGTCTATACGCCTCAACCGTTGTGAAAGGAATGCTTGGAAGCGGAAAGCAAGCCTTGTGTTTTTCGCAAGAATGCAAAGGTGTGCGTCTTTACAGGTAATAAGAATTTATATATGTAATGGAAAATAGTTACTTGTATGAAGGCAGTTATTATATTCTAATCACAACTAACCTTACGGAAATATTGCATGATATCCAAGAGATAGTTTTTGTGCCACTAGCATACGGTTTGTCTCACCGCCTTTGTTCTATCCGAAGCTATTTCGACTACTGATATATTTATTGAGCCACAAAGTCAGGTAAATATCCAGACGTTCAGTCGGCTAAGACATGGAGGCAGCCTACGTTGGATAAACAATATGAAAAAGAAAACTCTTAAGTTGGAAACGGAATGACACAAGCGACTGAGCAGAATGAACACACACTGGAAGCGAATTCGTGATTCTTGTTCTAGCAAACGATAAGGAACGTTTAATAAGAACAATTGGTTTGAGTAAGCCAATCAAGGTATCATACCAAGGTATGACTAGAGCAAAAGTATGGAAATAGTTACGTATAATATATTATGTCATATAAAGCACTACTAGAGAAACTAATAATAACAACGACAATAATAACAAAAATATTAGCTGAGAACGTGCATAAGCAAAGCAACAACGATAAGAAATAGATATTAATAATGTTATTCCTTAAACGGTTTCCTCAGCACATAAGTTATTTTGCATTTGAATGCAAACATTTCGTGCAGATCTTCTGTTAACCTGTTACGTATGCCTACCCTAAATGCGCGCTATTGAGTGTTTTTGTATATAGCGGCCTACAAAAAGATATACTCAGGCCTACATTCAAACGTTGCGCCTAACAGGCCTATAACTTTATAAAAGCATGTTTACATTAGAATTTCAACAGCAGAATTTGATCCTTAAATTAGTCAGAACTTGCTTTTTATTATTCAAATTAAAAAGCATTTATACATGGTATGCTACACTTTCAGGAAACATGGAGGAAAAAACTCAGTCAGAAGACATTGCTGAATTATCTTCCGACGAAATAGATGCTTGGACAAATCTTCTACATACGCATTATGGCAGACGCGTGGCAGGATTACAATCCAGCGTCTTAGGCCAGTGCGTGAAACAGAAATCTTTGCCAAAATTCAGTAGCGCCGGACGTCACCGATTTGTCCAGATATTAAATGTTGGGGATCACTGGGTGTGCGTTTCAAACATTTTTGGCGACACCACTCGTGTATTTGTACGACAGTCTTTATAACTTCGTGCATGAATCGGCCATCGTACAAGTGTCGTCGTTGCTCAAAGAGGACTGCACAAGTGACGATGTGCGGTCCTTCAAGCAACAAACTGTGGGAACAAGAACTTGCGGTTTTTATGCTGCAGCCGCGGCACTTGCGTGCTGTGTCAAGTGCGACCCCCCCCCCCCAGGATACGTGTACTGTGAAACATCCGTAGTGAGTCATTTTCAGGAAGCTTTAACAAATGAAACACTAAACCAATTTTCAACAATTGCACGAACAAAAAAACCGAAACTTTGTTTCAGGCTCCTAAAAGGCACCGTATTTGTCATGGCTCGTCATCTGGAAGAATGCTTCAATGCGGTAATAACAAATGCTTCAACTGGTATCATGACAGTTGCTGCAAAATTACCGATGAAAACATTAGGAAAATGAAGAAATTAACTTGGCTAGGACCATGCTGTGCTGGCTGCAAGTTCACAGACGATTTTTTTAGAATAAGATTATTTATTTAACATTGTATATTAACATTAAACACTTAGTTACACTTTGGTGTTCCGTCACTGAAACTGTTATATTTTCTTACAACGCGCTTCACATAACTTCATTACTTTTTAGCATAAAATTAACGAAGACAAACATCTATAGACTTGTCGCACATCATATTCTGTTAGACAAACGAATATTCTATGGGAATGACTATCCTTTTGCTGACGATATGTCGATATATCTGAAGGCAGCGACCATAGCTATGAGTGGGATGTTTGAAGAGTGGCCACGACGACGTTAGTTAATGTAATTGAAATCTCCTAGGGGTTTTGAGTATTCCTATGGGTGTGGCGTGTGGGCTGTAAAAAGCTTTAATTTCTGTAGAAGCTGGGTAAGTCATTTCAGCTCGCGATCTTGCAATATTGCTTACCATACAGCGCAATGCATTGAAATCAATGAGAAGTTCTTATGGTTGCCATGGCGACATTAGTTAATGTAAGTGAAATCTGTTAGGGGTTTTGAGTAGTCCTATGGGTGTGGCGTGTGGTCTGTAAAAAGCTTTAATTTCTGTAGAGGCTGAGTAAATCATTTCAGCTCGCGAATTTGCAATATAGCTTAGCATACAGTGTAGTCGGGTTTCAATTCTGGAAATTAAGCAGACCGCGAATGTGTCTTCGAATCTGTCTTCTACGGACGAATTTGAATCTGACTCCCAACTTGACAGACATCCAATGCTTTCTTTGGGTTCTGTATCTGACCTTGCCTTGCCTTGCCACACATGCCTGACCCTAATTCCTACAATGCACGAAGCCATTAGTGCAGATATACTTGCAAAACTCATACTACTTACAAAATCATCGTTTTTTTTAAGAAAAAGTTGCGCTATACAAATGTTACGTTACATTACACTGTCATAGCCAATGACAACCGGTCTCGTAATCTTGCGTATTTTTACTGTAAACAGACTTTTAAGTACGCATCATTGCCTCTGATACACTCGACTGCTAAGTCTATCGCATCGAGTGGCATAAGAAGCTACGCAATACCAAAGAGAAGAGTTAAACACGAAAGGCGGCCATGGGTATGAAGTGTTATAAAATTCATTTTTCTTAACCTCGGTATATGAGGGCTGGTGGCCTGTTCTCTCTCCCTCGCCGCCTACAGAACGTAACATCTATTCTTATGTTCAGCACTAAATCCCATAACTAATGACAAACCTGACCCTAAGCTGGTTTAAGTATATAAGTTTAAATTCGTGAAAACGCTTATTTTTCACAAATCCTATCTTGATTCATTCTCTTCCCTTTATCTATCTAAACCTCCAGTTCTAAGCACCATCCACCGTAACCGTCTGACTGCCTGCCTGGTACTTGGTCAGGAACCGAATCTGATCCTTCTTGCCCACCGATTTTGTTTTGGCTGAGCGCCTGTGAATAGCTGGTTCCCTCGATTTGGCTTTCATTGGTCTCTGTAGAAAAATCGAGTTCGCGATTACGATTATCCCAAACAACAGCGTAACATACCATAGAAAACTTCTAATAGCTTGACTGCGGGATTACCAAGAACTTGCAGAGGATGCCAGTTGTCTCTTTTGTCCACTTCATCAATGAAAAATTGTTCCAAACATCACCCAAATTATCCACCTATTTTATATGAAATAAGAAACTCATTCTGGAAAAATCTGGTTTTTTAATTTTTAGGGTGAGCTTTTCTACTTTACCATTACGTTGCTATGCAATTCAACAAAAAACGTATCCAGCTACATGTGATCACCTGGTTCCCGTTAAACTGGCGCAGGGAAGAAGAGGTTTGTTGACGGGATCGTGCTAAAAAATGGATGCGGAGGAAAAGAATTTATACCTAAAAACCCTTCTGCACCTTGCCCGGTCTTTGGCCGCCATAAGTCCATCTCCATGGGAAAAGGTAATTTTCTATTCTTAGTTTGGATGTCGAAATGAGGAGAGGACATGCTGTAGGGTGGTGTGGTTCGGCTTTCTGACCGGTCTGCCTAAGCCGGGGAAGTGTGCGCTAGTCAGTTTCGATCAGACTTATTGTCTGCAGTGTGTTGACTGGGTGTGATGATATCGTATTACTTATTGGCGTAATATTGACAGAAAATTACAGGGCAGTGTATGAGAATTAGTAGAGCGCCAATCAGGGACGTTTACTTAGAAACTTACCTGGTTCAAAGGGATAATAATATTAGTAATAATAGCAATTATGCAATTTATATGGCGTGGTAACATGCTAAAGATAAAGGTCCTGTACATGCATTCAAGTATTGATAATGATGATCATAATAATAATAATAATGGGTGATATATTTGTGGTTCGTAAGATCTGTTTTCATATCATAGGTGAAACGGATAATGATGTTGTGTCCAAGCGTTGTAAAGAATGGACCACTGCAGTTGGACCAGCGAGGCCTTGATGCCTTGTCAGCTCTTGGAATTTATTTCTTGGAATCAAATCTACAGGTATTTGACTGAGCTTCCTCAACCCAACCATAACTCAGTTCAACTCACTCAATTCAACTCAACCCAGTCCAGCTCAGTTAAACTGAACTCAGATAACTCAATTCAGCTCGATCCAGACCAACCAAACTCAAATCAACTCATTCAATTCAGAACCCATTTACAGAATTACCAACAATGATAGAACTTCTTAGTAATGCTTCTTAGTAACACTGTAAGTTTAAACAGATGGTGCTCAAAGGCCAACCCAAAACCTCATTATAAGGCAATTCTTGCAGTGGGGTTCCACTGGGTTAATTCCTGTATTTTTGTCTGTTTTTTTAAAGTATTCAGATGAAATTCTACCATATCTGGAGTCGGTTTTGAACGGAATCCCGAAGGCGCAATGGATCGTTGCAAGTTCTCCTGGCAATGTGAAACGTAAGTTGTATCAATGATGCTCAGATAACTAGAAATGTCACCGGTAGCAGACTCACACACACACACACACACACACACATGCAGAGCCCATCCAAGGGGTTTGAATCTTGAGGTGACTGCTGACACCATGTTCAGAGTTCCTTGACCGAGCAGCGTTGAAGACATAGAATGGCAATGGGTGATGGTGTCTGTTGCTTATGACAACCTCACCATCCAGTGCGGTCCTCGTAGAAGATGTGGCATACAAACATCACTCAGGCCACCAGAGTGACAGACAGTCATTCCGTTGATTGTAGAACCCGTATCTGGTAGACAGTCAGTACCATTCCAGAGCCTGTCCTTTGCATTTCGACAACATTGGTAAGACTAGGTGTGAGCTGCGACCATCCTTCTGGTCATCCATTTGAGTGGAGGTGGCCTATTCCAAGGACAAGGGACGTTAAACACAAAGCAGAAAAAACGATCTGAAAGCTCAAAATCTGCAGCAAACTTGTGTAACTAAGCCCAAAACGCCAAATTTTTCACGGTAGCAGTCCAAACACGAAAGAATTATTAAAAAATTCTGCTTTGAGACAAATGATGCTTTGTCGTTAGGTAGTGGTGCTTTATAAATACTGAAATATTAATTTGCCTGAACTGACTGGATTGAATTGTCTTTATTTTGTGTCTAGGGCTGCCACTGAGCGAACGATTTTCCTTCTGCCTGACGACTCTACTGATGGACATAGCATGTGTCGATAAGAACTCCATGCCTAAGGTCAGCTTCATTAGTATGAAAAATGCACTAGACAAATTTCTGGTTTGATTTGAATTTGCCAAATGATGCCAGGCGCATTATTACGGTGGAATTATGAATTAGATTAGATAAAACTCGTCAACTATCCTCTTGCTCCTGCTCCTCCGTCCTCCAGTTTAATTAACAGTTTTAGTCAGATAATTGTTTCAGAAAAACTAGAAACAACTCAGCATCTTGCTTTTTGTGAATTTAATTTAGTTTAGTTGGACTCTCAGCTCAGAGGCTGAGGGTTCAAATCCTGACCAGGGTGGGAAGATGTTTTGAATTTCTGTTTCACTTGTGCTCCTAGTGAATCCAGCTATAAAAAGAGTGCCCTGTTGTTAGTAGGAAGATCATGTGGCGAGGGAGAGGACTGTGCCAGTGCTAAGAGAATGGAAGTTGCCAACACTTTATGCACTTGGCTATCTCTCAGGGTTGGCTTAAGGTCTGCTTAATTTGTATTGTAGATTATCAGTGGTGTACTCGAAGTTTTCCAGACGTTGGGATTGATGGTATGTGGAAAGAGCAGCAGCTCAAAAGGTAACTAGAAAGGCAGGTCATTTCTTGTGCTGTGCAATCAGTTCTTGCAGCTTGAGAACAATCCGATGTCTGTAATTGTTTCTAAAACACTGACATGTTTGTATGTATGTATGTGTGAGTGTGGTTATTTTTTATGGTGCTTTTTAAGAACGTGTCAAAGGAGCTGGCTGTATAATAGATTTAACCAGTGCTTCTTAAGATTTGGGATGTGGTGGTGTAGTGGTATGTTCTGTGCTTCGTAACCGGAGGGTCGCGAGTTCGAATCTGCCTCAAGCCATTGCTTAGCAACATTGGACACGTTGCTCACCCACATTTGTCTGTGAGGAAAGCAACGGGAAACCCCCTTACTCATTTCATCCCTGGGTGGCATAAAACAAATGGATTTGCCTTTGGGTAGAGAACTCATCATCATCATCTTAAAATTAGATGGAAATGCTTAGTTAAGAAGGTTCACTAAGGTGCAACTGTATTAAATTTTCTGCATCAATTTTCAGATTTCCTTAATGATAATTATTACTATTATTAATCAGATAGTTTTATCATGCTGATTTATGAATTCATCTTTGAAGTGTGGATAGCTGGAAATAGAGAAGTGTTCAGTCCTCATTTGTTTGTGAAGTAGGATAAGAGACGAAGAGAAGGGTCCTGCAAAGCTGGTGGTTGTGAATTCCATAGGAGTAGTAAAGTCATTGAAACCAAAAGCCTTTAAAAATAATTAGACTTGGTATCTGTGGCAACATGCAAGCTGTTTCAACGTCAATTGCAGCACTCATTAATAAGCTGGTGCATTGCTCTTTTTAATTAGTGCTTGATAAAATTTAAGTTTACGATTACAGGTGTGATTAAAGTGTAAAGTAAGTGAAGGTAGAACCTTTGTTTCTGCTTCTGTACATGAACTCTTCATAAGTGTTGGGTGCTTGCATAGCGCTACCCGTTGGTCATTGCATAGTGTAGACAGATAATGTAATTGCAAATTTATATTTATTGTTTATTTATTGCCCTTATCACGTGCTCAAAGATCAGAAAATCTTAATCTGAGATGCGAGACAAGTGTGCACAAACAACTTATCCGGCTTCGTTATACGGAGTCTGCTTAGCAGGCTCAAACCCTCAATCGTTGGATTACTGACTTGGCACACTTCCTACAGATGTAGAAAGTTTGTAATTGAAGCAAATTCTGTTCTGACCTGGCTTTTGAACTGATAGCGGCTTGGACTTGGTGCACCATCGACCGATACCTGTGTATTTGACAACAGTGCTATGGAAGTTGGTAATTAATGTTAATAATTCATAATAATATTTCTAGATGACCTATGTAAGTTCATCATACCCGTCTTCCTCGGCATGGGCCGAGCCCTCGGACGCATTCCTACTGGGTGCTCATCTCTCCTCGGCTCCCTCTTCCCTCTAGACGTTTCCAAGTCTTCAGGGGGGCCGTGCCCGGAGCGCTCTCTATCCCCTGCTCGACCCGGGTCGCCACGTCGCACCTTCAGCACGTTTCGTTCGATCATTCCGCGTACAATGTCTCAGAATCTTCTGACGAACTCCAGTTCTCCATCGCCAGATTTCTCTTCCCCAAGTGGACGCCAGAGGTCGCCATCACCCGTCGAGGTCACCACCTCTCCAAGCAACCCAAAGGAGCTGCTCGACCCTACCCTGTACTACTTCTGCAAGGTCGGGTCAACGTTCCTCCAGGAGGATGCGACCGACCGTCTGGATGCCGAAAACGAACGAAGCAAGCTGGAGTTCTCTGACAGCCAGCTGGAAATGCTGCTGAGTCTGGTAATTCGATCCAGTCTAGTCTTGTGTGTTGATTCTGGTTATCAGATCTGATCAAATCTCATCGGATCTAATCCAACCTGGCCTAATTTTTTATCTCTTGATTATGGTTATAAAATCTGATTTGATCTTGAATCTGATCTAATCTTGTCTGTTGTGGATCTGATACATCGAATCTGTTCTAATCTAATCTGATCTTTTGCTATCATTGGATGCTCATCAGTTTATATGTTTATTTGTTTAGGCAAAGAAGATTGTCAACAAAGATGTCTTGAGCAGCATTGATAACCAGGCTAATGACTTCTTTCAGGTAGGCATATTGATTGGTTGATTGATTGGTTGATTGATTGGTTAATTGACTGATTGATTGATGGATGGATGGATCGATCAATTAATTGATGTTACATTTCGTATTGTAGACTTACCAGCTTAAAATATGGAAAATTAACATGAGTTAGTTGTGGATTATAATTTGTTTATTATTATTATTCATTATTATTTTAGAATATTGTTATTACTGTTATTATTATTTTTAATTTACTATTACTGTTTGTTTATCCTTCAGACTTGGACGGTTTCTTTCCAACGCCAGAATCCATATAAGTCATTCAGCGAAACTCTGCGTCTTGTTCTTGTTCTTTTGCTGCGTGACATCCTGCGCCACCAGAGTCGTAAGTTCACTCTACATTTCTGCCTTTATGTTCACTTTGCCTTTACCTTCTGTAAGTCGTAAGTTGTACCTTTACCTTCAGTTTGCCTTTACCTTTTGCCAGTTGTAAATTGTACCTTTATCTTAAGTTTGCCTTTACCTTTACCTGTAAGTCGTAAGTTCACTCTACATTTATACCTTTATCTGGATTGCGATTTTGACTTGAAGCGTCCATCGATTGATGCCTTGAGCATTATGATAACGACACTGTAGAAGTCATTAGATTAGATTAGATTTGATACAAGAAAATATACACACACTGCACTCAAGCCCTTACCTTTTGCCTGCCTAAATACATCAACGAATGCACTGCGACACATATCCCGTGTCATCCACCACAGCTGAACCATAAAAATTAATGCTGTCACCTTCAGTTTCACACTTACCTTCATTTTTCACCTTTACCATAGCATATTGTTACCTTTACTGTCAGACTTGTCGACAAAGTTTGGCAAAGAGCTGCAGGAGTTTGTCAAAAGCATCTACGACACGGGTCAGGTTCTGCTGCAGAGTCACGACTTGAAGTCGGTCGATCGGTCGGCCATCCTCAGTCCATCAGCCATCCTCATCCAGACGAACATTGCTTGCATTGAACTTCTACTTTGGGCAATCCGCGAGGAATCCGGTGAGCTGTTTGCAGGGTTCTTAAAAGGCTTTTTCATAAATGCTCAGGTAAATGCATGCATACGTACTTACATACTTCCATTAATCGACACAGGTGCATGTATACATACATATGTACATGCAACATTTGGTGTTCTAGCCACACTAGTGTCTGTGTTCTAGCCACACTAGTGTCTGTCTCTAGCAGATATGATTTAGAGGAACAATTTCTGGTTTGCATTAAAGGAAAATCTTTAACCCTTAATTTTGCTTCGTCTTCGGTTCATTGGGTGCAGTTTTAGTCTTCGGTTAAAACGAGTGACTGGCGCCTGCTTCAGTTGCTGCTCATTTTGGGGTAAGGGGTGCGCCATAGTCTAGTGGTAAGGGTGCTGGATTGTCAACCGAGAGGTCGGGGTTGAAATCCCCACCAGAGCAGAAAGCTGGTTCAGATTTATGCTGCACTAACGCCCCCTAGTGAACTCTGCTATAAAATGAGTACACTGACTGTACACTGTGGGTGGGAAGATCAGGCAACAAAGGAGAGGACTGGCCACCCACCTTTATGTGCTGAGGCTAAGAAATTAAGTCGCTTAGGTTAAGGTAATAATCTTCTTGTTCTTGTTCTAGTTCTTCTTGTTCTTCCCTTTTCCCTAGAAATTGTAGCTTGCTTTTGGCAACCTCTCAAATGGAGCTAGCGTACATAAAGTCGTCATCTGAGAGAATCAGAATTTATTGTAGCTGAGCAACCCACGTTTAGCTAATGGAATTAAGTAAGTAAGTAAGTAATGCATTTGTTTACACGCCATATGTCCATCGACTGAGCGAGGATTCGTAGGCGGTGTGAATTGGTGTGAATCTGACTGGTTACAGTTGTGCGACCCGCATTCATTGATGAACTTGATGTACTTCTGTGTAGATGCCGACAGTCTGTGCAGCAAACTGACGGAGAAGATTAACACATCGCACGAACATAGAATCCTAATCGCCCAGAATTCTCTTCTGCTAGCGTCTCTCAAGGTAGGTTTTGTAATTGTAATCATGGATTTATATGGCACCATTGCAAGAGAAAAACTGATCTGAGGCACTTCTGACCTGAAAACACAAAAAATTGATTGAATGGAACGATTCTCGAGTGCTTACGGAAAAGAAGCAAAGAAAAGCCGAGGAGCTGATGTCATAGGTTGCTAGGCAACCTATTTCAGAAAGATGGCTGACTACAGCAAAGCTTCAGTGCTGCGCTGTGGAAGTTATGGCCAGCAGGACAACCAAGTGATCTTGTGATACAGAGCAGACATCTGCCAGGGATGGACGAGACTGAGATGAGAAATACATCCATTTGGTTTTTAAGAATGTTTTTAGGGGTTGTATCAATTGTCTTTGATGCTGATATGTACTGAAGCTCAGTAGCTGTGACAGGATTTCTGGGATGAAGACGGAGACAGTTAAGCAGAGGAGGTTACGATACGAGGAGGACGAGGCAAGGAAAAAGAGGAGTTGGTTAAGGAGGAGGAGGAGTATGAAGAGGAGGAGGAGGTTGATGACAAGTGTCATTGCCTATAATTGCTTTTTTAAATTGGTGTCAGTAGAAAACTTCTGTTATCCTCCTCCCATTCCTCATCCTTCTCTACCTCTTTCTCCTCTTCTCCTCCACCTCCTTCCTTACTCCTCTGTCTTCCAACTTATTCTCTGCCTGCTCATCGCTGTCCTATCTTCTCTTCTTCCTCCTCCTCTTTCTCTTCTCATTTCTATTTATCCTCTTCCAACGTCTTTCCCTTCATCCTTCTTTCCTTGATTCTGCTTATTATCCTCGTATATCTCCTCATTCGTATTCTCTATATCCTCGTATTTTTCTCCTCTTTCTTACCCCACTTCATCCTTTTCTTTTTCTCATATTCTTTCTCCTTCTGCTTCTCATTTTTATCGTCCTCTTCCTTATCCTCCTTATCCTGGAGGAATTTGAAGGGCGACATTTTGAAGCAAACATTTCCCTACACAGTTTCTTTTTCACAGACACTCGGCAGAATGGCTGAAAAGTTTCCAATCCTCGCACAGTCGATCATCCATGCTCTTCGTGATTTTCTTGTCAATCCATCTCCGATTCTCAATAAACTGAATCGCCACGCAAGCAACACAGGTCGAAGTTCAAAGGTCGGCCAGTTCAGCATCACTGTGACCGATGAAAGCCAGCCCTTTGGTCAGATTGGAGGTGGGAAACGTGGGCAGAAAGAAGTTAAAATGGCTGCCATTTTCGAAAATCTTCGAGACGCTGCCATTGAAAATATCTGCAGGTAATGAAATTTTTCTGATTGGAATGCTGTAGAGTTTTATTTGTTTTAAGATTTGAAGGATAGCTGTTATTGCTGTTGATATTATTATTATTATTATTTTATGCCCAAGGTACTTATGATCCCCCAGGACTTATAAAAAATGCTCCAAAGAAAAAATCTGTCTGGGTTGTCGAAAACTTGTCAAGTTTTGGCAGAGAGAAGGTGCTTCGGAAGGGGACAGCATTAAATCAGAGAAACCGACAGGCGTTGAAACAGAAGGCATGTCTTTCTTTTGTCACTAGAAACTAGCGTCTGAGAGCGCCCCCCTGCTCAGTTCTGAAAGTAAGCCCAGCGTTATTAATTGGGCCTAGCACGGGTTATTATTATTATTATTACTGTATTATGTTTATTATTACTGTAGTATGAAAATTTGTTAGAAAGATTGTGTATGAACTGCATTGCCCCTCTGAAACAGGAATTGATTTTACCTGTGTGGTTGCACTTGCATTGGTTGTCTGGTTGTCTAGGGCACTGAAGGCTGGGCTCTCCCTCGACCCAGACTGTGTCCAGGCTTTCCTTGCAAGTCTGTCGAACCGGCTTTACACAGCTAGCGATAGGTAAGAAGATTACGATTACGCCTTTTTTCTCATATTTACAAAGGTGTTATTGTTTACTGTTAAATGATAGGCTAAAGTTTATTGTGCTGAACTGTTAACCCAGAGGTCAGTGGTTGAAGTCTCCCACCAGAAGAGAAAACTTGTAATATTACACATTCACTAGCATCCCTAGGGAACTCGCCTATAAAATGAGTACATTGGCTGTACACTGTGATCAGATAGTGAGAGAGAGGAGTGGCCAGCCGCCCCCACAAGCTGAGGCTAAGAAAGTTAAGTTGCTGACACTTTATACCCGTGTCTGCCTCTTGGAGTATAGGAAAGTACGATCAGTTAAAGTAAAGTAAGGTACGGAGCAGTTCACTCTGTACTTCTGTTAATCTGTTCAGGTTGCTTTTAGTTTTTAAATGGTTTCTGACTTCAGATTGCTTTTAGCTGTGATTTCAGATTTGCTTTGAGCTAAAAATGGCTTTTAGCTTCAGAATGCTTTTAGCTTTAAATGGCTTGTTGCTTTGTTTGCCTTTGTTGGAATAGTGGTCCAAAACAGTTTGGTTCAGAGGTTCAATGGTACGATGCTTTCTTGTTGGAAGCACCTGAGGAGGCTAGGTTTGTGCGGGTGACAAAAACTCCCCCTCCGTGCATGTTTCAGATCCTCCCCCATTAGAATGCATTGTGCTCCTACTTAGATGCCTTTTCCTTCCCACTGGTTCAAACTACCTCCCAGTGAAGGTATATATCCCCTATATTTTGCCACTACCCAGAGGGCTTACCCGGCACTACTTCCTACAATTGCAAATGGAACCCTGATGAACATGTTATCCCTGACAGCTGCATCAGTTGGGCCCGCATTGGACCCATAGCTTTGGACCCATCCAGTTGCCACAACTAGCATGATGTGGGTCAGCTTGGACCCAGTGGGATCATCTTGATTTGACGCTGGATAAGTCATTACGATGACTTCCTTTGACCATAAATTACTGAGGAGTTGTCATAAAATAGCCCTACATAAATGGTGGGTTACGATTACAATGGCTTCCTTCCTCCTACTGAAAATTACTGAATCATCTATTTACATTATCAGTGTACAAATTGTTGACTACGATTACAATTACGATGATGGCTTCATGAAAACACAAATTACAGAGGAGTCATCTTAAAGTAGATTTGTTTATGATTACAGTTACGATTACAATGGCATTTTGTCATATGCACGGTGTTCTTTCAGAGCTGTAGGTTACACGTCGTTTGGCATACTAAACGCTGATAGTCCAGTAGTTGCTGTCGATGAGTATGTATTCGCAGTTCCGTCTGCAGAGAAGGATTATCTGAGTTCCATTTTTGGCCAGATTTTATCACCCAGACTTGTTTAAGCACCTGAATGTGAAGTTCTTAGTGGCTCTATATAGATAGGCAGACATCTTTATTTCATCAAGAAATGAAATTTTGAACCAAGCTAAGCTTTCTTCTCTTATCTGCAAAATTTTAAACCAAACTAGGGTCTTTGTGTATTAAATTTTTTTAAACTGAACTCTGTTTTCTGTTCTTTTAAAGCAAAGTTTCAAGTCAGACTGAAACTCAGAATCAGAAATTTTGAACCAAACTTAATATTCTGTTGTTACCAGAAAATTTTGAACCTAGCTTGATTGTTTGGGGGGGGGGAGATAATTCCATGAAATTGCTTCAAATTTTAGCAGACAGTTTTCATAACTCTTTCTAGCTGTTTGGCTATAAACCTTCAAATTTTAAAATGTGTCAACATTTTATGATGTTCCGACTCCAGTTCTCTGCAGTCTGGAATCTGCAGATTGTTCTTACTAATAGTTTTCAATCTTTAAAAAATGAAGTAACACCTGTTTCTGTGTTTGACTCAAGTGAAGTTTTTGTCATGAATAAATTTTCTACCATTTGTGGGATTACATTTTAAATTTCAGTTGGTTTCAGTCATAAGATTTGCTAGATGTTGATAAATAATAATTCCAAAATAATAAAATAAGACAGATAATAACAGTTAATAATAGATAATAAGACAATATTTGCCAATTTTTTTAATTCTAAGATCATTTTTACTTTGACATCATAATAATAATATTAATTAATAATAATAATTTAATGCTGCTGCCTTCCTTGGCATTTCTGCCCTGCCAGATCTGGACCAGTTCCAGCCTTTCCAGAATTTGATATTCTGTGGAGAATTTTTAATTCCTGAAAGATCATGGTGTGCCTGGTGATGGGGATGATGATGATAATGATGATGGTGATGATGATGATGATGATGATGATGATGATGATGATGATGATGATTGGCAAAGTGGCCATTTTAGAGCAGTGCTCCATTGCTCCCCTGATATTTGTAATTCAGTATGTTTGCATATATATATTGTTTACTAATTAATATATATTATAAATATATATATATATATATATATATATATTAAGGGACACACAATAATAGTGTTATTAATTATTTTTAATGCAGAGCATCGTATTGCAGTTAGATTGAATTATTTTGTTTGTGTAAATATGATTAAATAAACATTGATTATTTTTGCACAATCCATCAGTTGAAATTTCAATTTTTTTGCCGCCAGGGAGTCGACCCTGATTTCGGTCAACACGATCCTGACCCTGGGTCACGTGGCCGTGGCTCTGAAGGATGCTCCAAAGACGGTCGAATCTGTTCTTCAAATCTTCCAACAGCGATTTTGTTCGCCTCCGTCGGCCATCGACGTCCTCATTATCGATCAACTCGGATGCATGATCATTGCTGGCTGTGTAAGTACTCGATCATTGCTGCCTACATAAGTATTTGATCGTAGCTGGCTGTGTAAGTACTCGATCATTGCTGCCTACATAAGTATTTGATCATTGCAGGCTGTGTAACTATTTGATCACTGTTAAGTGATTTGGCCTAATGTAATAAATTCTGTAGTGCCATTATAATAACGCATAGGGCACCAACCTGTGTTTGCCTCAAGTGAAGCCATATTAAAAACTGTGCTGCATTTGAGAAGGCTGGTCTGAATCTGTTAAGTATTTAATCATTGCTGACAGTGGAAGCATTTGATCTTTATAGACTCAATTTTTGATTGCTGCTTTCCGTTTTTAAGCATTTGATTGTTGCTGGACTTCTTAAGGAGGTGTTAAAGAGATCAGCCATCCTGTAGGCCATTTCCGGGTTTTAGGCCAACCACTTTGTTTTTTTTTTCATTTCATCTGCAGCCTTCAATCCACTCCGAAGTGATGAACATGTTCAACATGATCAGCGTCGAAAGCAGCTCAGCCTACAGCAAGACGGGCGAAGAGAAACATGGCTTCCGGTAAAATCCTAGTAACCAACTGTATGCACCTCGTGTGTGCGGGGGCTCGTCAGTGGGGTCTTCTTCTAGTTAGCTTGCTTAATGACGAATGCTTTGTTGTTGTGTGGGGCATGGTAGCTGATTGGATGAAGCGGTCGGTTTGTAACGCAGGGAGTTGGGTTCGAGCCTTCCCTTAGACGGTTTCTGTGTAGGGACCTAGAGCAAGTCTTTCATTCGTAAATTGCTTAGCGCCTTCGATTGGTGCTTAGTCATTGGATAGTGGCGCCAGATAAATGCAGGAATAATAATTAATGACTAAGGTCATTTAGGCTGGTGTAGGTGATGCCTTTGTGAGGTACTTAAAGGTGCTATATCAAGTGTCTGAATAACTCACTAACAGATTTTTATTTTGTTTATTTTAGTTTAATTGGTATATATGTACGTTGGATGTATGTGTGTATGTATGCATGTATGTATGAATGTACGTTGTATGTATGTGTGTATGTACGCTTTTTGTATGTATGTAGGTATGTATATACATTGTATGTATGTATGTATATATGTATGTATGTGTACGCATCAAGGCACTTAATATAGGTTAATTTTAGGTGCCTGACCGAAGTGCTGCACACATGACAGTCTAACTGGTCTAAAGAAGTGCATTTTAAGGCTATTTGACATCGTTCACTGAATGTCATTGTGTTTTTGATGTGTCCAAACTCAATAAATCTCAGTCTCTGGCAGAGGACAAGTGTGTGCACACGTTTTGTCTGGAGTTGTTCGACAAAGTCTGTGCAGAAGTCATGAACCCATGATCATTAAATTAGAGACCCACCATGCTACCAAATACATACTTACATACAAACATACATTAAGGTGCAAGTGTTTGTGGTGCTAATTTATGTTCTTTGTGCATTGTATCGTATTTTATCGTATTAGTATATTTGTACAGTGCCTTGAATGTTGTGAGTGGATATCATAAGGTGGTTCTGCGTAACTAACTCCCATTATTCTGTTATGTTACATGTATGTTGTCGGTGTAAGTGGGAAAATGCCCTATATAAATGAATGTGATTACAGTTATGGTGTCTTTGTCTCGTAGTCATGTGTCAGCTGCAGTCAACAATGCATTTGCAAACATTGCATTGAACATCCAGGGAGAGACAGCGATGAATGATATGCTCATTCGACTGCTAGAGCTCTTCGTTCAGCTTGGACTTGAGGGCAAGAGAGCAAGTGAAAAGACCCCTGGAGCACTAAAGGTACTAAGCTCAGCTAATCTAATCTAATCTATTCAAATCTAAACTCATATAAATTGGTATCTGTAGTACCACTATCGTAGTGCGTGACTTCCTGAAAAGTCTGATCTTCTAACTTCTATGGGGGCATTATCTTAATACACTAAGTTCTCAAGTCTGATCTAATGACTTCTATAGCGCCATTATCGTAATGCGGAAGGTGCCAGTCGATGGTTGCCTTATGAGAAAGCGTAGTCTCAAATTGTGATCATAAACCAGATCTTGTGAATCTGTTCTTCTGTTTTTAGGCATCTAACAGTGCTGGAAATCTCGGTGTGCTGATACCTGTTATTGCTGCGGTAAGAATCAAAATCATTTAGTTTTAGTCTAATCACTTGTTGCGCGATGGTCTGTCGCCAGCACACTGGGCCTGTAATCCAGTGATTGCTCGTTTGAGCCTGCTAAGCGTACTCCATGTATAGACCCTGAACAAGTTGTTCATGAACACGTACCTACCTCTGTCGCCAAGCAGTGTAACTTGGTGCTGGCATCAGCTGCTGGGAAGTAGACAGCAAGTCCTGAGATGCACTGGCCCTGTTTTCCAGGACTTTGGGATTCATCTGCCGGTTAAGAAGGTTGAATGGTGGGAATGAGTGCCTTCTCTACGCGGTCCACTTAGGTCGTGAGAGTTTTACTGTTTACTTTGACTTAAGCTGGAAAGTAAATGACAAGTCCTGCAGTGCACTGGCACCATTTCCAGGACTGGGATTCGTCCACTGCCATCTGACGAGCTAAGGAGCAGGAAATGAATGCATCTCCAACATTACAGGTGTATGGGACATAGGAGCTTTACTTTACTTTATGATGGCTGTCTGAATACGTCTGCCTTTCATTTCAGCCTCCAGGGTGCATCCTCTTGTTGTCAAGCTGCATCAACCCTAAATGCAACCGACTGCGTGGCTGCTGTTAGATTGCTATTGTTGTGTTTGTGCCTCAGCCAAACTATTCTCCAACACCTGGATCACACCTTTGATAGAAGCACTTACCCAATTACCGTACCTTACCTTGTATCTTACCTCATTTTAGCTTACCTTATCTTACCTTATTTATCTTACCTTATCTTCCCTTCCAGTAACTCTCCTTCCCTTCCTTTCCCTTCTCTTCCCTTCCTTTCCCTTCTCTTCCCTTTCCTTTCCTTCATCTTCCCTTCCCTTCATCTTCCTTACCTTCCGTTCCCTTACCTTACATTACTTTATCTTACCTTAATTATCTTACCTCACATTGTTTGTTTCTGAGTATTGTTTGGAGCACAAATGTGCAAGTCTTACTGGGGTTAGTTTCCTGCATTACTTACAATTTGTTAAGGCAAAATTGATGACACTACATAAATAAAACGTTGCGTTACAGTATGTTACACTGTGTTACAGTTGACGCAGCGTCTGCCTCCGATTCGTAATCCGAAGCCGCGACTTCAGAAACTGTTTCGCGACTTCTGGTTGTACTGTGTCGTTATGGGCTTCGCGACTCAGGAGTCGAGTGAGTCTAACTTTGAGTTTATTTGTCCATTTCTGCATTCGGTTGTTCAACCTTTCATGTATTCTTCGATTTTCTGTCAATCTGAAACTTTGGATTGACTGATTGAGTGGTTGATTGACTGAGGGAAAGAGGGAGGAAGCTAATAAGTGAGGGGTGAGTGAGGAGGGAGGGAGCGAGTGAGATGATGAGGTAAGAAAAGTGGCGTCGCTAGTATACTTCATTCCTGTGGCTGCCTCAATGTAGAGTAACTTAATGCTGTTCATTTTATTTCTCTTTTGGCATTTTCTGCCACGTTTCAGTGATGTGGCCAGAGGAATGGTATGATGGGGTCTGTCAGATTGCCACCAAGTCACCGTTGCTGATCCTTAAGGAACATCTTCGATCCGAACTCCAGTATACATCTGTTCTCAACAGTGACAGCATGACTCCGGTAAGCAAGCATACATTGTGTATATTTGATTGGTTGATTGACTCTTTTTTATTCATCCAAAATTTAGCATATCAGGTCACACATAAAACGTACAGTTTTTGCCAAGGTACAAAAGACAAACCCAGAAGAGACCAGTGTCCCGCTTAAATAGGGTCGCCTATTAACATCGATAACGTAAGATGGTAATACTGCTTCGTGCCTTGGGCCTTGTAAACCCTCGGCCACCTACTCCAAGACGGTCAGGCTTTTTGTCAACAGCCTTCAACATCGCCTTGGCCAGATAACTGCAGACAACACCAGGGAAACTTCATTTTTCTGTCCGCGCTTGTCTTCGCTCAAATCTGGTTCCAAGAAAGTGCCGTGCAAAGTAACTGCGTTAAAACGATGGATAGCAACAAAGAGATGTTGGAATAGGATAGAAGTCTCTCTTTTGTCTCCTGACACTTGAATTAAATAGAGACCAAGTTTCTTGGTAAAGTTAAGACCTTCCTGATATAAGGGACCGAGAGTCTTGAAGGCCAGGGGACAAAGCAATGTGTCGATGGGATGATAATAATGTTACTGTAATAATAATAATAATAATAATGATTATAATAATGGTATGCTTTTATTCTATGTGAATTTTAAATTTATGTTTTTAGTTATTTACTTTTTACCCAAGGATTATTATTATTATTATAATGATAACAATAATTATTCTTGAGGAGAAACTTACCCTCAGTTTCTTCGATTGTTTTAGGCAGAACTGACGGAGCTGCGTAACACGGTGCTCGGTTTGCTTGACTATCCCGCTGAGCTTGTTCCAATCATAAACAAACTCAACTTTGCGCAGTGCGCATACCTTTTGTCTGTCTACAAACTGGAAATGCTGAGGTATTTCGTCAGCTTTTGGTGGTATTACCACTCTTACTTGTTGCAGTTCATCTCTGCATGAGGGTAGAAGAGATGAAAGGAATCTGAGGTATGGTATGGTAAGTGTTCCTTATTGATTAAGTTGATTAAGGTTGCAAGGTGAGTTTGGTAGGCCTTAGTGATAAGGAAAGTTCCTGTGACTGATTCTAATAAGATATGTTAATTAAGGTAAGTCTCTGTGAATGACTGTAGCAAAGTATGGTATGGGAAGTCTTGGTAAGTATTTGTGTAAGTAAGACATTTGTTAACACACCATATGTCCATCGGCTGAGCGAGGAATCGTATTTGTGGAGGTGAAGATTGGTAATGTAAGGTATGGTAAGTTTCTGACTGAGGTTAGGTTTATGGTAAGGTATAGT
The DNA here is from genome assembly GCA_964023275.1 of Norana najaformis. Lineage (NCBI taxonomy): Eukaryota > Metazoa > Annelida > Clitellata > Crassiclitellata > Hormogastridae > Norana > Norana najaformis. The sequence goes on along the minus strand of OZ029924.1, from coordinate 3,553,363 downwards.
ATAGCCCATCACTGGTTACATTTTCTAGTTACCTGAGGACTGCTTGTTGACCTTCTGTTCTTTTTGTTGTCTAGCATTCCTAACAATAGTCACAGTTGTAATTGTAAAATTCTAAACTTATATAGCACCGCTTCAAGAAAAACTAATCAGAGTTGCTCTCTACAATTGCCTGAATGATGTTAAATGTCAGTAAGAATAGAAAGTTCTTAAATAAGCAAAACAATGCACAGTTGCATTTAGAATTATGGTTACATTTGCAACTACAATCACAGTTATTGTTACTATGGTTGCATTGATGGTTACTATGGTTACATTGATGGTTACACAGGTTACTATGGTTACATTGATGGTTTGTGCAAATGTTGTCATGCAGAGTGTTGCACAGCAACGAGCCAAATGCATTCCACGGACTCTTCCTCTACCTCGAAGACAAGATCATCATTAAGGACAAAACGGAAATGTGGAAGTGCATTTCGGTCGTCGCAAACAAAGCATTTGACCTCTTCCTCAACATAAAAGCTGAAATGGTCAGCACTTCTTCTCAAACACACTTACTTGAAAATCAACATACAGTTGCTAAGTGCACGAATCTCTCAACGACATTTGTGACGCAAATTATCGAGACAGGCCACTGCTACAAAATCATTTTCATGCTCTCTTTTAAAACATTTTCTACTGCTTTTATAGGCCCTTTCCTGCCAAGTGAGCGGACGCTGCTGATGTCAGGAATTGCACGCAAACGCCGACCAATGAGAAGAACATGTTTTAAATGTGAACAAGCAGCTGCCGATCAGAACTATTTAAATAACCAGCTAAATCAGCAGTGGTACTTCACACAAAGTTCACGCTATGGTCTAGAAAACCAACCAGCCAATCATTTACATCCAAATGAACTAACGATGTGACGTCTTAAAAATCTCCAGTACAAACACATGTTTACTCAGTAGTGGAAAAATTGCGTTCACCATGTTTATTTATATTTATTTCCTTATTTTTTTATATTTTCTTATATATTTTTTTGTTTATTTATTCATTTGAAGCACTTGGTACAGTCAGTAAATGTGCTTCTTTCAAACTTAGTCAGATTCAGTCTAATCTAATCTGGAAACCTCTGTAGGGCCAGAATAATCAGAATAATGTTTCTGTTTTTTTCCAGCCAAAGACAGAAGAGCTTGAGAATGAGCTGGAGGCGGATGCACAATTCCTTCTCGTCAAGTTCAACCACGTTTTCTCGCGAATTCGACGAGTGGCTGACAAGTTCCTGTCGAGCCTCGTGGAAAAGTGCGTCTCGGTTGCTTTCATGGATTGGGAAGAATATGGGTTCCCTGCTTTATCCCTGTGGCCTTAGGTTACTCTGAGGTTAACCTTTCATTTTAGATAGTTATCACAGTGTTACGCTCTGAGTTTTCTGGGTATTGCCCTGTTATGGGTTTGTTTGGGTGCCCTGTCAACTGATGCCTTGTGCGTTAGGCATCAGCCTTATAGCAGTTGCTAATTATTATTTGGTTAACCATAGATTACCCTTGGCATATCCTTTGGCTTTAGGTCATCCTAGGTTTACTCATTGTCCTTAGGTTATCCTGGGTTTACCCTGTGACATTAGGGTATCCTGGGGATATGTCATGGTCTTAGATTATCCTGAGGAACACCCTCAAGACCAAGTTGCAACAACATTTACAAAGTGACATGCTTAGTTTCAGCTCAAGAAAATCAACAAGATGATGGAGTGGATTGAAGACGATGCACCATCCCTGGTGTGTGTGGTGTGTGCTGGAATTTAAGATTCTTTTGTCTGGTTCTTTTTGTTTAGATTTCCAACGTTGCTGTGGAGTGGTCGTGTCCTTAAGACGATGCTTGATATTCTTCAGCTGCTCTCCGTTTCGCTCGACATGGTCTGTTCGTCAGTCTTTTATTATATTTCAATGTACAGAATATCTCATAACAGCAGAAACTAATGTTTTTATTAATATTATTATTAGTTTTAATTATAAATTCTTTTTCATCGCCTATCATATTCAATCCTGTGCTTTAATGCAGTCGCCTTCTGCTGCACTTTCTCACTCAGCCAGAACCTGATGTTGTTTACCAGTCCAGGCATTTTATTTCACCAGAGTCTTTTTAAATCCTATGTACTTTGGGGAACAACAATAATTTTTATATTTATAATATAATTTTTATTAATAATATAAAGAATTTTAAATAATTTATTTAATTGCACATGTTTCATATGCCCATCATTCTGGAACGACTGTCATGTAACTTGCAATAGTGATAATGACATGAATGAATTTCTGGTAACGTCTGCAATAAATTATTAGTTTGCCAAATGATTTCGTTGTATGACTGACTCACAGGACCCCAACGAGCAGGCTCCGGAGTTTGACGTGCCAGGTACCGGCTACAAACTGCAAGTTATGAATACGATGACTGATCGAGAGGTGAGGAAATGTTCTTCCTATCACCTAATTTCATCTTCTTTGCTGCAGTTCAAGTGCAGTCCACTGCAGCCTGTCTTCCTGCAGATCCTTAGCAGCATCTGTGAGAGGTTCTTTAAGAAAAGTTTCCCTCCCCTATAGTGGAATGTTGGGGAGGAGTCCATTTCCTGCTCTTCAGACCTTCAGCCACCAGTGGACGATTCCCAAGGTGCCAGACACGAGGCTAGTGCAAGACTTGCCATTTACTTCCCAGTTTTTGCTGCTACCAGATTCTGCTGCTTAGTGACAGAGACTGATGTTTGTAAACAGCTTGCCCAGGTCGTTAAACAGAGTCTGCTCAGCAGACTTGAACCAGCAATCGTTAGATTACAAGCCAAGCAAACAAATGACAGACCACTTGTTACTATACAACCTCAAAACAGGAGCTTGCTGAATTTGTCACTTTGTGGTGTGTCCGGTTTAAGATCAAGTGTTTCTGTTTATTCGAATGTCCTACAGAACACCGTGAAGGATTTTGCCGCTCGGAGCATCGGCATACTGCAGGAATCAATGCACTGGGCTCCGAATACAACGCGGTCTCACCTCATTGAGTATCTGTTGACGATGGACAACGCGTCACGCGGACTCTACCAGCACAGCGGACTGGCGCTCGCAACAGAGAGTGTGCTTAACTACGCTGGTTACAATCGGGGATCGGGCTCGCTTGGGGTGAGTTGCAAATCGCTCAGAAGATTTCTTGGTTAACGATTTCACTGGTTCTAGGTCGGTTTTTGGCGTTGAAACATAAGTGGCGGTGTTTTAATTTTGTCGTAATTCGTTTCTGTTTGGTAGAGAAATTTTCGCTTCATAGGTTTCTTGGTTGACGAGTTCACTGGTTCTGAGTTGGATGTTGTAGTCGCTGCTGGTTCTTTATTTTTTGGATTCGAAATGTAACTGCCAGTGTGTATGTATCAAGACAGTATAGTGCCTTTTAAGCACCTCATAAGTACCTCATAAGTACCTCATAAGTACCTTGTAAGCACTGAGTGCATGGCTGTCTAACTGATCGAAAGAAGTGCTTTTCAAGGCAGGTTGGAAATTTTACTCAATGTGCAGAGTAAAATGCAGCAGAATGTTTGTGTAGCCAAAGACTGGGGCAAAAGGAAGGTTCAAGACAGAAGAAGGCACGAAAAGCTTGAGTTGACGTTCTACAACGTGGTAACAGAAATATGTTGGCAATTGTTGATTGATGCTATTGCTGATATCCTGGTAATTTAATTTAATTTCATTTAATGATACTTGTTAAGCCCAAGAAACATTTGCAACTCATCTCATCTGAGTTGTGCTGCCTTAATTGTTATATATGTGGTGCATTTAGAGGTTCTTAAAAGGTGCTATATTAATATGCGGATACATATATATGCAAAATTGGGCGGAAAACTGTGGAAGTTGAGGTCCAGATTTTCACTTTATTTCGATGTTAGTCTGTCTTGATTGAAGCGGAATACTTCTCAAAAGATGGTAAATTTGAGTTAGGTTGTTCGCCATAACCTCTTTATAATGATGTTATCTAGGTGTGCAGGGCTGCAGTAAGTAGCAGTTGGTATAATATCTTTTCATGAGACCTTGTTGTAAAGCTGGGTTTAGTTTGTGACCAATTTAAATCAGAATCTGCAGTATAGCAACGTGCATTGTAAGGAGGTTTCGGTGTGTGTTGAGCTCTGCATGAGCTTTAGCTGTTATTGCATGCAATGGAGATTGCTGAGCACAGTTTTGGATTGTTAAAAACAAGTTACTGTTTAAGGCTTTTGCATGTTATGGGATGATTAGGTTCTCATTTTACAATGTTATTAATTCTTAGGTCTTATTTTGTTTGCTGTCTGTAACTTATGGTAACTAAATGGTTCATTAGTTGCATCTAACGAGACGCATGCTAACTGCACGGCTGTGCTTGTCTCTGTTTAGTTGCATAGTGCTAGTAGTTGTGCATACTTTATAGTTCCAAATTTTGTGTAACATTTGTTACATCTTTTTTATTTACATTTGTAACATGTGAAGTCGTTATTTCATGTAATGTGTAGTTTGACAGAATGTGCTCAGAAATTGAGTAACGCTAACTGGGTGACCTAGTTGCAATGTTGGAAATGGGGTTCCTTGATTGGGTTGCCTAATGAATTGCTTTGATTGGTTGACCTGGTAGCTGTGCCATAAATGAGGCGCTTTGATTGGGTGACCTAGTTGCTATGCCATAAATGAAGTGCTTTGATCTTTGATTGGTTGGCATGATTGCTATGCCATAAATGGGGCACTGTGATTGGCCTGGTTGCAATACCATGAATGAGATGCTCTGATTAGTTGCTCTGTTTGCTATGCCACAAATGAGGTGCTTTCATTGGTTGGCCTGCCTTTTGTGCCACATATGAAGCCCTGTGATTGGTTGACTTGACTGCAAGCTGATTGCAGTTTTGAAAATGATGTATCAGCAACATTTTGAGCAAGCACAGTATTCAACCCGCACTTTCAGTAACCATGGTGTAAACGCAAAAGTTTCCACTGATTAACTTGATTTCAGCTGAAACGTTCAAGCTCATCGAAGGATCTGCTATACCGAAATGGCTCAAATAGCGATTTGCCGCGAAAAATTAGCAAATCATCTTCGTACAAAGATTTGATGAACGCCGGGAATAGGGTATGTTGTGTCTGACGTGGTGAGTCCACTGATCAAAGATTATAGAGCCACCGGGGAAGACAGGCAACATCTCAGGTGCAGCGGGGAAACTGGGTCACGGCCAGAAAGCGTTGCTGAGATTGGCTGATAAATTAATTATTTAGATAATTGGTTGATCAGCATTGGCCCAGTTTACAGTTTAGGCTTGGTTATGGTCACCCAACTGCCAAAGTTGCTAAAATTGCAAAGATAAAAGCTAAGTCCCACCTTTTCAAGAAATCTTTTCGTGATCTATATCTGATCTACTGCCTTTCCATTTCTATCAACCTAAACACAACCCACCATAGCAGCTTCTTTGTCCCCCCCCCTTTGGTCTTCTGGCGACCGGATTTTGTTTTTTCCATGCATCTTTGGACAACCCCTCTGACTTGATGCAGCGCTCGTGAATGGTGCTCTGTGCTTAGTTTTTAAATAGCACTCTAGGGATTTTTGGAATTTACATATTGGGATCAGCATGCATCTGGGTATGCCGTGACCCCGTTTCCCGCATTTCGATTGGGTGATCACTTCTGCCTATAATCTTTGGCAGTGTTTGACAAGGCAACTATCTGGGGTAACTGCTTTTTTGGCCAGTTTTTCCCAACGGCCGTGCAGTTTCAGCAAGACTGTGCAGTGGCCAGGAATTCACTCCGGTGCTTTGCTTTCTCTGTCGATTTTGTTTTCTAGAGTCTGTGTTGTTCTTTTGGTTTCCCTTGATGTGTTTTATTGCTTGAGGACTGTTTTTCTGGTTTCTTTTGTTTTCTTTGCATTTTATAGAAAACCAGTGGTGGAAAAAGTAGTTTTTTTAGGTTTTAGGTTTTTTCAAACACTTAAAACCTATGAAAGTTCCAAATGAGGTTTTTAGGTTTTTTAGATATAAGGGGAAAAAGAAAATCTGATTTTTGCTTTTATAGTGTTTGCTAAAAACAATTTGTAATTAATTAACATTAGAGATTGTTATGTTTTGCTGTAACAATTTGCCAAGGTAGTCAGTTCCAGTTAAGTCAGAATAATTAGTTAATTTGGACAAAACTAATTAAATAGTTCATTAAAACGCCTATAGTTAATAACAGTTTGTTATTTTTATGCACTTTCAAAACTCATCGTTATTTATTATTCCATAACACTAACTAAGTTTAAACTCTGATTATGTGACCGGTGTACTTGGGTTACTTAAAAGGAACTATATCACATAATACATATTAACAGATAGTTCTCTTTCTCTTATTTCATTTTGCAAACAACTGAAGATTTATATTTTTCCAGCTGCCCACGCTGTTGAGAAATTAGTGTGATATAAATATCTGATTAATAATAATAATAAATAATAATAATAAAGTCATGTGGTGTGTGTATATTTGCGTATATATGTACTTGTGCTTCATCTAAGTCAAATGTATGTGAAAATATATATATATGTGTGTGCTTCAAATAAGTCATTTGCATGAGTCACATGTAATGATGTGTGGCAAGTGGTCAACCAACTTGTTCCTGTTGAGTGAAGAACGATTAATGTGGGTGTGTGTGTGATAGCAGATTTTACAGTATACTTGTAAATTCCTTTCTTTGAACGCATTCATCTTCCTATTATGATTGGCTGACTGGCTGCTGACTGACTGACTAATGACTGACTGACTTAATTTTAAAGTAGACCCTGAAATTCGTTTCTATATGCAGAATCACTGTTGCTTGTTACCCTTTAGCGAGTTTGCTTTCAACGGCTTTTTCCTGTTCATAAGGCTATATTTGATCTTAGAAGATACATGTTTGTCTTCATTTTACTTAGTCTCTCTCCTACCCAGTCTCGCAAACGCCTGTAGCCAGCTACAGAGGACAAGCAGTCATCTTATGTCAGTTGTGTATTTCCTTCTTAAAAAATCTTTTTCCTATCCTTCTTCTGGTTTTGTTAATGTTTTATAGTTTTTTATTGTACTATTTTAAAATCATTATTTAAAAAAATTGTTTCAGAGAGAAGCCAAATCTCGAATATCTAGTCTTCGTTGATGTTAGGAGGCTGTCTGATGATGGCTGATGAAGCCAGTTGCATTAAAATGCTGAATTGTTAACTTGGGGTTGCTCGTTTTTTATTTTAGACCAGGTAAAAATGATCCTTCAAGATTTAAAAATGTCTGGATGATATAAAATATCATCTTGGGTGGTCAAATCTCATCAGTGTCTGGAATGTTACTATTATTAATGTTATTATTATCATTATCATTATTATTTGTCAAACTTAATCGTAGTGTGTGTTCGAGCTAAAATGTTTTAGAATCTGTTGTACTTAATTGCTGTTGTTGTTGTTGTTGTCCTGTTGCTGGCCTCCTGTAGAGCAGTACTCTTGAGAGGAGACCAAAATGCGTCAAGAATGACTCGTCCAACTTCATGGCCAACCTGAGTATCCGAAGTCGTTACCTCGGAGAGGTAGGGATCTTTTCAGGCGAATCAGGAGATTGCCTGACTAGCTTTGGCTGATTATGAAGGACTTGATCGATCTGGGATCGTGAGATCCGAGACCGATCAAGTCCTTGATTGTTCCTTCAGTCTTGATTGGTGAATGGTTGGTTGAAGGAATTAATTAATTAATTAATTAGTGAATGAGTGAATGATTGATTGATGTGATGTTTGATAGACCAATTTTGGTGGACTGGTTGACGGACTGCCTGACCTACTGACTGTCTGACTGACTGACTGACTGACTGACTAGTTGATGGATTGTGTGATGTTTATTATAGGTTGAAGGCATGAGAATTGCAATGAGTCTGGGAGAATTAGCCGTCCATCTCTGCGGTCAGCTGGAGAGTTTGGGGTCACAACCAGGTAGGCACTGGATAGGTCATAATGTTATCGACATCTACTTCATCTTATCTAGTAGAATCTAATGACTTCACTGGCGCCGTTATCCTAAGCCACAAGGCATCAATCAGTGGTCGCTTCTAAGTGAAACCACATATTCTGAAATCAGAATCCATAGGACGGAAGCAGTCAGGGTCAACAAGGCTCCCTCCAGGCAGCCAGCTACAGAGGACAAGCAGTCATCTTATGTCAGAATTTCAACCATCAGATTTTGACCGAAGTTCTCCATTATATTATGGTTTTTCAAGTGACCCCATAGAGCATTATGATTACAGTGTGTCATTAGATTTGATTATGTGATGTTTCGGTGTGCGTTTTGTTTTCAGCTGACGCTGAGAACTTCAAGCGGTCGATGTTCCGTGTGACTGCTCTTCTCGTTTCGTCGCGCCATTCGGACAGGAAGCTGTTGAACGCCCTGTGCATGGCACCGGTTCATCACTTCACCGAATCCACACTGGAGGCTGCTGTTGCATGCTGGGAGTGGCTGCTTGCCGCTCGACCGGATCTCAGTGCACAGGTCACCATTCTCACTTTCGCTTTTTGTTCACTTTTTCTGTGTGTTTGGTGGTAAGTTTTTGCTGTGTTGTTTGGTTGTTGCTGATGTCGATTTTGGGGAGTCTCTATATCTGGGAATGAGGTTTTCTTAAGGCTTTTGAAAAGTATTTAAATGATACTATATTCATTGTCTTGTTACATACATACTAGCTTATTGGGTACTTATGGTACTGATTAGAGTCTTTTGGTACCAATTTACTTTGTACTTGTTTACTTGGTACTCATTTACTTGGTACTGATTTACTGGGTACTGATCTACTAGCTACTGATATGCCTGTACTGATTTTTTGAGTATTGATTTACTGGGTACTAGTTATAAAATAAATACTGATTTACCGATTACTGTGTTCTGTGGTACTGATTTGCTGGATAATGATTTACTGAGTATTGACTTTGGTGGTACTGATCTGCCAGATAGTGGTTTGCAGGATACTGATTTGCTGAGTACTGACATACTTGGTACTGACTGTAGTTCATGCAGGAGATGTCAGTTGCCTGGCAACGGACGGTTGACACGCAGGTTGGTCTGTTCATGTCGAGTGTGGATGACGGTTCAAGTCCCGAGATACGATTCCGGAAGCCAGCTCAGATCAACATCATGCCCCACAATCTCTGGACTCAGGTACAAAATGCCCAGCAAAAATGTCCTGTGATTTCAGGCTACTGTAAAAAATTGGATACAGATGGTAAAACATTGGAAAAGGAATTGAGTCTTGCATCCATCTCCACAGGGGACTGAAATGCGACGCCCCAACTCTGAGACAAATTCTGCACCCTCAGCATTTATTGGACCAAGGGTCTCACAGGCAGTGGGAACTTACAGGAGGGTTGCAGACAGCAGAGCATTTTTGGCAGATTCATGAACAGCTGCCTGTTCAGCTTTAGATCCTGCTGAAATCGCTGTCTTGCAGCAGGTAGGAAGTGGAATAAGTATGTAGCATCCCAGGTCATTTATTTACCAGCAGTTCAAGGAACAAGTGTAGCACCATCGGGCCGCTTGCCGTCGTTCCGCAGCGGACCCATTGGCTCCTTCGTGCTTGGAACATCTGCAATTTGGAATGCAAATGATAATAATACTCGTCGTCATCATCATCATTATTGTTGCTATTATTATTGTAATCATTATTATATGTTGCAAAATTTACTTCATTAGTGCTGGACAAGATCATCCACATGACATTTAAAAGCAATTATGAAATTTACTGCATCCATTTAAAACTTTTAAAGGTGTCTGAGCATTGACTATTTTGACTTTATATATTGCTGGTTACCTTAATTATTATTATTAGTTCTGTTAATATGTTAACAACATTTTGAAACCTGTCATTGTGCTCGTTGTTAGTTCTTGTCAGAGCGAATCGAGATTGCGAAATATTCAAGCAAAGATCAGGTTGACATCCTGGTGTCACTGCTGCATAAGTGTTTGCCTGTTATGGTCGGCAAGATGCAGAAGTTCATGTCGTGTCATGTCGCTTCGATTGGCTCCCGATTTAGGTCAGGTTATTTTGCAGTTTTCGTTGAGGTCAGTTTGGTGCTTATTTTCTCTGAATTGGGTCATGTTGCTCTGACTGACAACAAATTTAGGTCAGGTTACCTTGAAGTTTCAAGTAAGGTTAACTGGTTGTTTTCTCTGGCTGACTGTTAAATTAATACTGGATGTCTCCAAAGGATTATGATTTTTTATTGCAATGGTTTCACTTGAAGCGACCATCAAATCAACTGATGTCTTATGTGTTATGATAACAGCGTTGTAGAAGTAACGAGCTTTTTTGATTGCTGGACCTAGAGTTTTGGAACTCTGTCCCTGTAAAATCATGTGTCATTTCATTCTCAGCTTAAGACTTACCTTTTTCAAATTGCATGTCCTCTCTGTATTCGTGGGCTGACTTTCTCGATGTTTACTTGATTGCGGGTTGGCTTGGACGCACGATAGGTTGATGCCTTGTGCTTTAGACACCAGCGCAGTAGAAGTTACTAATTACAGTTACATGGCAGTGCTTTTATGAGGGACTTAAAGGTGCTGTAATAAGTGTATTTGATTCATACATACTTTACATCAGATTGGATGAGATCAACTCAGGTCAGATTGAGCATCATTTTGGCTGGCACAGAGATTGTTTCATTTAGGCTGGCAGGGAGAGCCATAGAGAGAGTGTGAAGGTTCTATATAAATGTCGGTCCATCTTTCTGGAATAAGTTGCCTAGCAACCTCGAACATGAGTTCCTTGGTCTTCCTCTGCCTGTTTTCCATAAGCATTTGAAAACTGTTCTATTCGATTGTCGTTTTGTGTTGTCAGATTGAGACACCTTTGAAGAGTTTCTCTTGAAGTTGTGCTACATAAATTTACGAATGCAGTGACTGACTGACTGACTGACTGATCTGCTTCCTTTCTGTTAGGTTGTTGAGCATGGGTCTTTCGTTGCTTCAGGCCGACGTGCTTCCTCAGGGAACAGCAAAGAGCGTCCTACGTGAGCGAATCTACGCCAGTACATTCGACTACTTCAGGTGGGTCTGCTCCTGCACCTGCTGCCATCTAGTTGTGAGAGTTTAAAGCAGTCCGGAGTCTGTGCGCTTCGGAGGAGTTGCACTTAAAGTGGCGCTATATGAATTTGCAGTTGCACCATAACATGTAGAGCTGTTCGGCATTTGGGTTGATGGACTGCACCTGAGCCAAATGTAGACGAGATACTTACCATATCTCTATTGTATTACAGTACCATACCATATCTTACCGTGCTTTATTCCGTTTTACTTTACCATTCCAAACCATACATTACCTTACTTTACATAATCGTTCTATGCCGATATTATTCTTTATGTAGTAAGGTATCATTACCAGGTATTTACATTGCCTTATGTTACCCTTTCTTACAATACATGGCCTTAGCATTCCTTACCATACCTTGTCAGTATTATTACCTTGGGTTTTTCTGTACTGTAGTTTACCTTACTTTACCTTTCCTTTCCATACCTTACCTTTATTTTATCTAAGCCAGCATCAGATTAGTCTGACTGAATGAATCGTGTATGCCAACATGGGAGGTGTTTAGCATAGACATGAAAGTAAGTGATCTGATGCTGGCTTGGGTAAGACTAATTAGAACATAGGTCTTACTTAGCAAAATATGCAAATGTAGACGTTTTTCTATAGCGACTGCTTAGCCTTGACCCTGCTCATTTTCAGTGCATTGATCCTTCACCACCGCTGCCCGTATGAATGGGCGCCGTGTACGGTCCCTGTGTACGGACCGTGCTAACCCGAGATTAAAATCTCTGAAGTAAGTCATGACCGGGACGCAGACCGGTATCCTCACGCACAGGGGCCTTGTCTTTGTGTCTCATTGCTAGATGTGATTGTTGGTGCTGTGTGCACGTTGAATATTTTCATTATAACTGAAAGAGCTCTGTAGTTTTAGGACCGAATACACAGACATTCTAGTTCTGCAGTCAATCCAAAGTATAGTGGTTGAAAAGTCTGAAGGTAGCATAAAACACTGCCAGGCGTCACATGACTTAACCCGACCTAAGTTGTTTCGTTGTTTGGCAGCAATGAACCAATGTATCCGACGCAGAAGGGCAGCCAGCTTCGCGAGGACATCATCGCTCTCGTCAAGTTCTGGCACAGCATGCATTCGGACAAGAAGTACCTCAGGACGACTGACATCGTTGTTGGAGGTATGCCAACATCTCTTTATGTAGCTCCTGCTGGAGAAGTGCGCACTATACATAAATGCCTGATGCATACTTGTATCTCTGAAAGGTAAGGTAAAGCCTTCGGACATCAATGGCCGCTGTAGCCATAAGATGTTAAACTTTTGAAATAAAAAGTAAGGCCTTTGAGTGGAAGGCCCAACTTTAACGCTTTGATTTGTGCATGTGTTGACACATGTACCTGGTGATGTCACTGTGCGTGTTGCTTCTATTGGCTGAAGACAGCAAATGATCCTGATCTAATCTTTTTCTTCTCTGTAGCCTGTTAAATCTAATCTGATCTGGTGACTCCGCTGGTTCCTTTTTCGTAATGGACAAGGCATCAGTTGATGTGAAACCATAATCAGAAATTGTAATCCGTTAGAGAAGGCTGGTCAAAATCCAGTAAGTCAGAGGAACCTTAAGTCAGGCTACAGTGGGTAAGCAAATAAAGGCCTACAAAGCTTGTTCTTTTAGACTTACCTGTGTATGTATGTATGAATGTATTGAGGCACTTGATATAGCGCCTTTAAATTCCTGTGACATCTACAAGGCAGATCCAGAAACAAATACTGGGGCCAGTTGGATAGAGTGCTCGGCCTGTAACATGGGACAGAGTTCAAGCCTCCCCTTAGATGGCTACTGTGTAGGGACCTTGAGCAAGTCCTTCACTCACAATTGCTTCACATCTCAGTTTTACTGACCTTGTGTGCTTAATAAATGCAAAATAATTATAATAACATTATTCCCAAAGAATTGTTTTCAAAATGCAGTTATGTGTTGAACAGACCACTGATTGATGCCTCTTGCATCATGGTGACGGCGCTATAGAAGTTTCCCGAATAGATAATATGAGATTTAGTACAGTCTAATGATATCTAGCAACTGCTCGAGTACTTCTAATCATCACAAACAGGGCATGAATTGATGTTATTTATCACCCAGGCTTCCTTTTTCATGGTTTCATGAGATTCTTATCCATGATCCACCTTTTCTACTGCCATTAATTAGTTATCATTATCATTTATTTATTATCAATGACTGAACAACTGACTGGCTTAGGTACCGCTGTTCTGATTTACTTTAAAGCGCTGTAGTAAGTGTCTAGATAGCTAACAAGTGTTTCCAGATTGACTGGACGTGGAAATCTTTGTTCCACGACCCGAGGTGAAATTGTTGTTCCTTTTGCACGCAATAGAACAACAACGTAGCGTCATGCCTTCTCGGTGGTTGGCCCTCTACATGGAATGGCCTCCCTCTTAATCTACCGAGGGATGCTATATACACTTTTCACCACAGCGCCTCTGTATACAACTTGAAGGGGTGCTATATAAATGTTCTGAATGAATGAATGAATGAACAACTAACTGGATATCCAGTTTGCCCTTCAGTGTTTAAACACCAATCCATATTTTATGTGGTTGGACTAAATCTGTGTTTGTGGTAAGCATCTTGTCTCACTTGCCTTCTTTTCTTGTTCAGTCATGGCTTCCTGTTTTTAGATCAGGACGTCTCAGGAATTTCTGTTAAAGTGGTGCTATATGAATTTGCAACTACGATTACATGCTAATCATTTAGTTAATTATGGCGTTTTAGACTTGTCTTCGGACACACATGCCAACATGCTGACCCTCACCCAGGGACCGGATTTCGGTCGAGGGAGTGATGGTCCTGCCGTGAGCAGTGGCAGCATGCGGTCACAGAGCTGGATCAACACGCTGTCGAATGCCTCCACAATGTCCAAGAGATCATCTGGTGGCGGTGCAGCAAGTGAGTCGATCTGATCGTTTTTCATTTGGGATCGATGGCTGACTGAGTAATGGGAAACGCGATCCTTATGAGAAATGAGATTCTTACAAGAAATGAGATTCTTATGAAAAATTAGATTCTTAGAGAAATGGGATTCTTACAAGAAACGGCAGGATTCCTACAAGAAACAGGATTCTTATGAGAAACGGGGTTGATTGATTAAGTAATTCAGTATTGCTTTTGTTAGCAAGCCACAAGTCCCTCAGCTGAGCAAGGAATCATAGGCATGGACGGATCACAGCGGTCAGACAACAAAAGCAAGATGTTGCATATATTGGTCTTAAACTGCTTTACGAATGTGTCTAGCAAGATATTGTTGTGAGTAATAAGATTCATATGAGAAATGGGATTCTTATGAGAAATGTATTGTATTGTATTGTATTTGGTAACTTATATAGTGCTTCTTATAGAACAAACTACTCAGAGGTGCTTCCAGCATGAGAGCCCTTGGGAAATAAGAACGTCTTTAAACAACCAGCCGACTGAGCTCTATCACCAACAGTGACCCTTGCATGAAACGATAGCAGAAGTTCACTTGTCTATATAATGTAATTTCTATGATGAATGGCGTTCGTACAAGGTATGGCGTTCTTGTCGTATTTTGTTGCGGATAGCCAGCTGGGGATTGAGAAAGCCAGGAAAGTTAGTTCTGTCTGTTTGAACTCTGTGATTTTGTTGTGATTTTGTTGTGATTTTGTTGTGATTTTGTTGTGATTTTGTTGTGATTTTGTTGTGATTTTCAGGTCACAGAAGGGTTGAAAAGAGCACAACGATGTTTGTCAAGGACTACATTAAGAAACGAAATCTGATTCTATCGTTGGTTGTAAGTACCAAAAAGTCATCACGAGAAATGTTACTGGCCTCTCTAGAAGTCAGTAGTCCTGCGAGAAATCTCACAGCCCCAAGAAATGTCACAGGCCTCAGAAAGAATCGCTATTCATATGAGAAACGTTAACTTCACCTGAGATATGTGACTAGTCTCACAAAGAAGTAACTAATCGAATGGGTATAGTTTGGCATCACAGCGCTACTACTGTAGGTCATAATTGTTTATTTCAGTGAGGCAATGGCATAGGTAGTGGCACTGATTCATAAAACTGTGAAATTTTTGCAAGGTGTAATATTGTAATATTACGATAATATAATGTAATAATTATGCCCACAATTCCTCACTCGGCTGATGAACATATGGGATGTTCATGTGGCACTATCACCCCGAAAAATGTCGCTAGCCTCACTAAGTCACTAAAAGAATTGGAAATAAGTAGTGCATTTGTTAAAACACGTACAACATGCCATTTTATCGGTGATATTTTATTCGTGACATTTTGTCATGGAATCCAGTGAACATGTATCTTACCTCATCTCGTCTTACCTTACATTTCAGGCGAATGAGTTGGAGCGACTTGTAACATGGTATAATCCTTTGTCTCTTTCGGAAAGAAGTCTTCCTGGCGAGGACACAATTAGCACGTGGAGAAACAATTCTGTTTCGGAAAAGCAGTTTCGAGAGATGGCACGTCTCGCATGGGAAATATCGCCACAACTGGCTGTTTTTCTTCCATCAAGGTGGTCACTTGTCTTTATAATCTGTTCTAATCTGATCTATCTACTGACTTCTATAAAGCGAGTATCATAAAGAACCAGCTATCAGTCGATGGTTTTCAAGTTAAACTGTAGTAAAACTTCGTAATCTGTTAGATTAGTGAAGCCCGGTTTGAGGTCAGTAGGTCTAGTCTCCTGTCTGTTTTGAAATATAGTTAAATTTAATAATAAAACCTGTAAAAGTCAAATTACTGTTTTTTCCAAATCTATTTTTTTATTGGAAGATTTTGGCTTTAAGAACTGATGTATGGCTTTCTTATTCTTTATTATTGTTTATTGCTCTTTTTTATTTTGTTCTTTTTTATTCTATTCTCATGGAAAATTTGTTTCTGAACAAAATGTTTGTTTATTCTGCTTTACTTAATCTTTTTACCATACTTCAGATTAGCATATACTTTGCGTTACACGCATATTTTATATTATGGGCATACTATACATTACGATGCCTGTGCTGATCTGAAGGTTTAAGAATTCGGAGGCCCTGGTGCGAGAAGTGACTCGTCTTGTTCGATTGAATCCGAGTGCAGTTCAGCACATACCGAATGCCATCAACTTTCTGGTCACGGTCCACAGCATCGAGGCAGATGCTCCCGAGGTAAGTGATGTCACGCTTGGCCGAACAGAGGAGGATTAGCTTACCTTAGAGAGGAAGAGGAGCAGTCCTTTAAGTTAACCCCAAGTGATAAGGGAGGTCACGCTTGGCCGAGTGCTAGAGGATTAACTTACCAAATGAAAGAATACATTAGACTGTATGGCATTGCTGTGTATTGTATTGTACTCGTCAATTTATTTAGCACCTTTTTCAGAACAAACTACCTGGGAATATTGCCAGGAGAGCCCTGAGTGAGAGTTGAGTTTGAGGCAAACGAGTCGCAACAGTCCTGACTCGGACAGCCACTTGAACTCCAATATTAGGTGGAAGACTATTCCAAAGTGATGGACCCAGCAAAAGTCATGTGCTGCAATATGGAAGTTCTGACCAAGGAAGCGTTGTCAGGTGTTGTATCATGTTGTCTTTTAGCGTATTGCTGGCTTATCAACCTTGGGCTGTTTCTCTGTCGTCGACTGTCAGTTGACTGACCTTCTGGCCACTTGGCCTCATGGCCGCTTGGTCTATCATCAGTTGATGCTTTAGACACCAGCGCTGTAGAAGTTGCTAATTAGTGTTGTATAATATGATTTCTTGCTGTTTCTTTCAGCTGACGCACATGTTGACATGGGCTCCGGTCTCTCCAGTCATCGCTCTCTCCTACTTCTCGCGGCAGTATCCTCCGCACCCAATCACGGCGCAGTACGCTGTTCGTGTACTTAAGCTGCAAACGCCGGTCAGTATCAGGGAATCTTTACAGTGTCTTGAATGCAATCTGTTGAGCAAATGTTTTCCAACTGCCTTGAAACGCACTTGTTTAAATCACTTAGATCAGTCCTGTGTGCGGCTTCTATGAGGAACTGAAAGGCCCTGTGTTGGGTCTCTTGATAAATCCCTACCTACACACTTGTGCACATTTAAGGTATTATGTTTTATACGAGCAAACACAAACCAACAAAGTGACAAACCAGTAAACCAACAAAGCAACAAACCGACACTGACACACCAAAACTGACGCCAACAAACCGACATTGACACACCTGCAGTGACATACCGACACCAACAAAGCTACATCAATAACAACAAACTGACACCGGTGCATCGGCAGCGGCGCATTGACAGCAGCACCAACACTGGCGCATAGATGCCAGCTTGGGCGCACACAGCACAGGTACAGACAATGGCAAACCAATGGCAACAGCGACAAACCGAAAATTACACCAACAGCGACAAACAGACACCCAACACACCAGTGCCCACAAACCTTTACTTACTTACTGACCAAGGAGGGATGCACAGCTCGGTCCGTAATCCAGCAGTTCAAGACTGCTGATTGGTTTCTGTGTAAGGACCCTGAGTGGGCTGTTTGTGTGCACGCGCCTCTTATCACCAAACAGTAGAATTTGGTACTGACTTAAGCTAGAAGGTAAATGGCAACAAGTCCTGCGATGCACTGGCCCCCTGTCCAAGAACATGATATTCGTCCATTGCCATCTCAAAGGATGAAGAGCAGAAATGAGCACCTCCCTATATTCCACCTGGAATCTGGAAGCTTTATTTCCTGACCAAGTCGGAATGGATGGTTGAGTGGTTTATTTAGTTCATGTGTTTTACTTAGTTCATTATTTATTTTGTTGGAGGGATGAGTGAACACCAGGTGACGTGGCATCCCATGGACCATAATCGATCCAAGTACATACTGACACAAGAGGGTTGGAAAGCTGAGTGTTTTATTTAGTTATTTGCATATTTGGTTATTTTTAGGAGACGCTGTTGCTCTATGTACCACAGCTGGTTCAAGCCGTGCGTTACGACACGGTAGGTTAAGGACGCTGAATTTAAGTGAGTAGTTGAATTAAACAGCGTAGCTCATTGAAATATGCCTCATTGAAATATGCCTTCACTTCCCAGGCTTATCATTAATCGCATTATTCAGCTGGTTGTCTTTCTCTAGTCATACCTAAGACTACAACTATTCTAGTCTTTGGGCTTTTCTGATCTTATCCATTATTATCTATTTATGATGAGATGATGATTATAGCGATGACTAATTTATGATGAGGTGAAACCATTTAATGACAGCACAGTATTTTGTAACGTGTTCTTTGTTGCGACAGGTTGGCTACGTGACGGAGTTCATTCTGTGGGCCGCGCGTCAGTCGCAGGTCTTGGCCCATCAACTCATCTGGAACATGAAGACGAACATCTTCAAAGACGAAGAGAGCAAAATCTATGACGGTGACTTTATCCAAATTTTTATATATAGAGTATTTTCTGCAAGTTACAGGACTCTTGAATTTAAGAAACTGCCCACAGTTGCATGGAACTGCATAAAAGTTCTGTTGTAATGGGGTTGGATGGTCTTTCGGCTGAGGCATAAACGCAGCAATCCAATTACGGGACCTTTTTAAACAGTGATTTACTTATCTACTTAAATCTAATTTTATATTGCCATTATCATAATGAACAAGGCATCAGTCGATAGTCACTTTGGGGGAAACTATAGTCTAAGAAATCTGATTGAAGCCTGGTTGAAATCCAGTGGGGTATTGATATTTACCGATTCTTAAAACAGTGATTGTTTTATCGTGAATTGCGTTTAGATCAAATCGGAATGCAGCTGGAAAACATAATTGAGCAGATCAAGAAGTCGCTGTCTGGTCCAGCGCTGAGTTTCTACGAAAGGGAGTTTGATTTCTTCCGACAGATCACCGACATCTCTGGTCATATCAAGTAAGCCCTGAGGGCACTATACGTTACAAGTAAGCTCTAGAGGCGCTATATAAATACTATACATGACATTCAGTCCCTTTAGATTTTCTTCTTAGTCAAATTCTCTGGTTGCGTGACAATCCAGTGGTTAGCATGTTTGACTGTCAAATCAAAGATTGGGGTTTCAAATCTCCACCTGAATAGAAAGATATCTCAAGATTTCTGTTTCGCTAGCAACTGATGGTGAACTCGCATATTAAATGAGGCCATGGACTGTATGCTGTCAGTGGGAAGGTCAGGTGGCGAGGGCGGGGCTGGCCACCCTTCATAAGCTAAGGCTGAGAAAGTGAAGTCGCTAATACTTCATGCCCGTAGTGGAGTTCAGCAAAGAGCACTGGTTGCACAGAAATCTCGAAACGTCTTTCTGCTTTTGCGGGGATTTGAACCTTGGACGTTAGAGCTCACTGCCAAACAGAGCAAAGTCTACACTGGTGAACTGCCCAACTGCTAACTACTCGTCTGTCATACATCCCTTAATAATGGTAATAATTCTGCCCTGGTGGGGATTTGAACTCCCAGTCTTTGAGTTGACAGTCCAACGTGCTAACCACTAGACGGTCGAATAGTCACATGATGCCATTTTGTTGTAATTCTGTAGGCAGTTTCCGAAGGGTGATGAGCGCAAGAAGTCATGCTTGGCTGCACTTGCTCAGGTTCCGCTTCAGCCGGGTTGCTACCTTCCGTCGAACCCAGAGGCCGTTGTTTTGCAGATCGACTACAAGTCAGGAACACCGATGCAAAGGTTGTATAACATTAATTGTATTTGTAATCATGAGCTCGAGAATTCCTAAAGTGCTGCTTAAAAGCTAAGCTTCAGGCATCAGCTTATTCATGAGCATTGCATCGAGTCAGATAGTTGTCCAAAAATGCCATGGACAGAATTAAGTCCAGTTGCCAGAAGACCAGAGAGAGATGGGAAGGGAGAAGTTGTTACGGTGGATTGTGTTTCGGTTGAGATAAATGGGAAGGCGGCACATTGGGTGGATCAGGGTAAGATTTCTTGAAAAGGTGGGACTTTAGTTTTGAATGGAAAGGCTGAGGAGCAATAGCTAGAGGAGTTTGAGCCAGTTGGTGGTGAATGTCTGTTGTTATTATTATTATTATTATCATTATTATCGTTATCGTTATTATTTAACCCTAGGTACGTGTATGATCCCTCAGCATTACAGAAATTAGGAAGAGCATATTTTCTGGCATGGCTAGTCTTCACTACTGTTTTGTTTGGTGGCTGAAAGGGATGTGGAAAGTGCTGGATGGCCATAGATAAACACTGATAGATGTGTGTGGCTTCCCTGATATCTCCATTTATTTTTTTCCCAAGATAAATGCTCAGGAACAAGAACTTATGCTAGCAGCTGTTTTGGGAATCTGGAAAATCAGATTTTAGTGCATGTAGTCGTATTGTTGTGTAAATATTGTTTACATTCCTGTGTCTGTGGTTTGAGTGCTTGACGACGTGTTTCTTGTAGTGCTGCCAAGGCGCCGTTTCTTGCTCGTTTCAAAGTCCGACGTTGTGGGGTACAGGAGCTGGAGTCGATCGGAATGTCAGAGAATCCAGAAGAGAGTCTTTGCAAGTCTTCATGTGGGAAAAAGACAACCTCAGAGTCGGAGATCGGTCACGAATACTGGACTGCGTGCATCTTCAAGGTTGGAGACGACGTCCGACAGGTATTTCTTTGTCTTTTTATCAGTTTGTTTATTTGTTCAAGTCATCAACTTTAAGAAGTCGCCAATCGATCAGACTTTGAGTTCAATGTCTGATCGATTGGCAACTTCTTAATGTTGATTTGCCCTATTTGTAGCATAGTGTTGACTCAAGAAAAGACACACAGTCTTTGATTTTCTTCCATGTAACTAATTAAAAGAATAGTTCATTTGACAGCAGTACTTCAGTTATCAGCGTGCAGTTTCTAAACACATGAATCTGTAAAAAACATTTGAAACTCAAACTATCAACTGAGTAACCAACAGCCTTTCACTCTAAGATCATTTTGCACTTTCCTTACAATGTATTTGTGGTCACTTTATATAGGCTATTCCCACCAAGTGTCAAATGGACAAACTGCTGACCAGTCGGCATGTGTGACTGCTGACCAATAAGAACCGTATATTTAAAATGTATGCGGGCATGAGTCAATACTGTCAACAGCTTGGCTCGCTGCTAGCCTATCACAAACAAGTCAACAGCCAGATAAATCATTGACGTTACATGGCGGAAAATCCTGCCTTAGCCTGGCACACCCGCCAGCTAATCTCAGACAAGTCAACAGTCCGATTAATCACTGAAATTTCCAACACGAATACGCATGTAAAACTTGCTAACTCAGCAGTGGAAAGATTATATTCACTGTTTATTATTAGTTTATTTACTTAGCATTTGTGATTAGGTCCTGCTTTTCCGAGGTGGAATCCTTTCTCTCATTTCATCCATGAATGGAGGGAGGCAGAGGGAGAGGTGCAGGGGCAGATGGAGACATTGATTGACTTATTGATTTGGTTGTTTCGTTTATGTATTTTTGTATTTATTTATGCATTTATTTGATTATTTATTTGATGATCTACTGGTTTTCTTGTAGGATATGTTGGCGCTGCAGGTGATCGCTCTTTTCAAGGATGTCGTTCAGGAGGTTGGACTGGAACTCTATCTTTTTCCATACCGCGTTGTTGCCACTGCACCTGGGGTGAGTAGATTGAGGAGCAGAAGAAAATGGGTTGATTTAGAATAGGGTTGAGTAGGATGGGAAGATAGTAAACTGGGAATGATTGAAAAGGTGTGAGTAAAATGGGGTGAATAGAATGGGGTTGAGTGGAGTGCTGAGGGGGAAGTACAGTGAAGGGAGAAGAGCAGATTGGGGGGGAATTGACCAATGAATGAGCAGAGTGGGGTGATTAGAATGTGGTAGAGTAAAATGGGGTAATCAGATTCTGATCATTTCTCTTTCACACTCACCCCATTCTAATTATTAGAATGTTTGAGTAGAATGGGGTGAATAGATTCCCATCACTCCCCATTATGTTTGCCCCATTCTGATCATTAGAATGGTGTCATTTCTTAACAACTTATTGATTATCTTACATTTATCGTCATCATCAGAGGTGTGGCCCTCTTGAGAGCGTCGCTGTTTCCACAACATGTTTCAAGGTTGTTCTATTCTTTCCTTGTCTCCATGCAGGCCCTGTGTAGTTGGAAATTCAGCGGGCACAGACTGGACTCCCACATTTGAACATATTACCTTACATTACACCTTCTGACTGAAACTCTTGTCAATCTAACTGGACGTGTTTGCCTGTGGTCGACAGTGTGGGGTGATCGAGTGCGTTCCAGACAGCAAGTCACGAGACCAGATCGGTCGTCAAACAGACATCGGAATGTACGAGTATTTCATCACGAAATACGGAGACGAATCGTCGCCCTCGTTCCAGGCGGTGAGCATCTCCTGTCTAAGCTAATCTAAGGACTTCCATAGCGCCGTTATCATAATGCAGAAGGCAGTCGATGGTAACATCAAGAGGAACCATGGTCAAGAAGCCTAATCTGTTGGAAAAGCCTGGTAGAAACCTGATAGGTCAGGATAAATGGGCATCTGTTCTACTGGCGCCACCAGAGAACTACGCAGCTCTGAAATGAGTGTATCGACTGTTGGTGGGAAAATTGAACGGTGAGTGAGAGGATTATTTTGCATGTTTATACATGGGTGTGTGTGTGTGTGTGCATGTGTGTTCCAAGTGGTCGGCTTCTGTTGCTCTAGTGCCACCAGGAGAAGTGGTCCGCTCAAAAATGAGTGCTGCAGCGATAGTCTGGTGGTCAGTGTGCTGGACTGTCAACCCCTAAAGGTCGGGGGTTCAAAGCCTGCTTGGAGAGAAAGATGTTTTGAACTTTTGGAATTTGTAGCACATTTGTGATGTTGGTAAAATGCATTGTATAAGTGCTTGGACACATACACAGATTCTGTTCCACTAGAACTCCTTAGAAAAGGAGCTTCTGTTAATGAGGACATTGACTGTGTGATGTTCATGGAATGTATTTATCTGTCTGTCTGTCTAGATAGGCCTGTCTTCATATTTATATAGCATCTTTTGGAGCCTTTCATTGTATTTATCTGTCTGTCTGTCTGTCTGTCTGTCTGTCTAGATAGGCCTGTCTTCATATTTATATAGCATCTTTTGGAGCCTCTCATATTTGAGTCTCTTTGAACTTTGAACCTCTGATTTTCTTCATGACTAGGCACATGTATGCATCTGTTGGGTGTATCTACTTACCTGTCTGTCTGGGTATTTATATAGCGCCTTTAGGGTGTAATTCTTTATATTGTGTTCACTAGGCTCGTCGTAACTTCATCGTGAGCATGGCCGGATACAGCGTCCTTACGTTTCTACTTCAGATTAAGGATAGGCACAATGGAAACATCATGCTCGATAGTCACGGTCACATCATACACATCGGTAGTACCACTTTTGCTTCTCTACCACTTCTGTTCCTCTAGCCCTTCCACTTCTATACCTCTTCTGCTTCTCTATCTCTTCCACTTCTCTTCCACTTCTCTACCACTTCTCTACCACTTCTCTACCACTTCTCTACCACTTCCACTTATCTATCTCTTCAGTTTCTATACTGTTTTGGTTTTTTATAACACTCGTTTTTGTAACATAATTTTTACCACTGCTTTGTTTCGACCGCTTCCGTTTTTCTATTGCTAACGTTTTTCTACAGCTTCTGTTTCTTGTACCACTTCAGCTTTTCTAGCGGGACTACTTTTTATTAGTCTGCTAGCAACGACCTAGTTGTAGTAATATTTGCTAGTTTTAATGTAGTAGTTGGCCTAGTTTTTTGTTAGCCTTCTAGTGAAAGGTCTAGTTCTCAATTAGTTTCCTAGTAACTGAGATGGTTTATGGTAAGAGGCTGTATTGGATATTATTTTGCATTACATAGCGTGACCTTATGTAATTGAGTAAATGATTTGGTTCTGTGTGTTTTAGATTTTGGTTTTATGTTTGAGAGTTCGCCCGGTGGGAACATGGGGTGGGAGCCGGACTTCAAACTGGACGATGAGATGGTGCTGATCATGGGTGGCAGCATGGATGCCGCACCCTACAAGTGGTTCCAAGAACTGTGCGTTCAGGGCTACCTTGCCATCAGGTTCGTTGCAAATATGGGGCAGAGGCGTTTCTGAATGCGTCAAAAGGGAGCAGGGAGAGAGACAGACAGAGAGAGGGAGAAGCAGAGATAGAGAGGGAGAGGGGAGGAAGAGGGAGTGAGTGGGGAACAGGGTGAAAATGGCATATCAGAAGGGACATTTAGCAAAACTAGTGGGCAGATGCTCTGCCGAGAGAGGCTTATGTGTTGCTATATATAATTATCATTTATCTGTTAAACTCTCACTTTATGGGGGTAAGGGATGATATGTATGACATGGGGTCTGTTTGCTTAGCCCACTGGCTCTGTAATTTAAGATTCTGGGTTAGTGCCTGCCGGAGGGATTCCGTGTGACAAACCTGGGCAAAGTGTTTGTGCACACGTGCCTCTTTGACAAAGCAGTAGAATTTGGTGCTGGTGGAAGCTGGGATGTGAACAGCAGGTTCTGTAATGCATTGGCCCCGTGTCCAGGACCTTGGGATTCGTCCATTGCTCGCACAAGGGCCAAAAATCAGGAAATGAGTGCCTCCACTGCATCACACTAGGACATGGGGGCTTAATTTTAAGGGAGGGTAGCTGTATTGCCATGTTTTGTATCGGGGTACCATACCATAACCATTTTGTATTGTGAATAAATTATTAAGTTTAGCAATGGCTTGGCATTCTCATATGATTTTTCATACTACGTGTGGTAGCCAAACGATTAGGCTGCAAGAGAGGGAAGGTGGAAAGAAATTGGTGCCCTCCACTTTCTAGATTAAAAGTATACCCCTGCCAGAATTACAAAAATGTAATTGTTGCAAAAATTTATTAGTTGTTTATTAATGGTTTCAATTGTCTTTTTTTCAATTGTCATTTTTTTTATTTTCTTTTTTGTCTTCTTTCTGTTGTCTTCATTTGGTTGTTGTTTTTTTATTGTCCTTTTTTTCTATTGTCTTTCCCTTATTTACTTTGATGTTTAAAGATAGCGTTGTCTTTAACAGGCAGTACAGAGAGGCGATTGTTTCCCTTGTGTCTCTGATGCTGGACACTGGTCTTCCCTGTTTTCGCGGTCGAACGATCAAACAACTTCGCCAGCGGTTCGTGCCAAACGCAACCGAGAAGGAGGCGGCTCAGTACATGCTGAAGATCATCTACAACTGTTCACAGAGTTTCCGTGGAAAGACATACGACATGATCCAGTATGTCCAAAACCAGATTCCCTACTAAACCAAATGGAATCCCTGCAAAGCCAAACCGGTTTTCTTACCCATCTGAACCGGATTCTAAATTAAGCCAAACCGGTTTTCTTACCCATCTGAACCGGATTCTAAATTAACCCAAACCGGTTTTCTTACCCATCTGAACCGGATTCTAAATTAAGCCAAACCGGTTTTCTTACCCATCTGAACCGGATTCTAAATTAAGCCAAACCGGTTTTCTTACCCATCTGAACCGGATTCTAAATTAAGCCAAACCGGTTTTCATACCCATCTGAACCAGATTCTAAATTAAGCCAAACCGGTTTTCATACCCATCTGAACCGGATTCTAAATTAAGCCAAACCGGTTTTCATACCCATCTGAACCGGATTCTAAATTAAGCCAAACCGGTTTTCATACCCATCTGAACCGGATTCTAAATTAAGCCAAACCGGTTTTCATACCCATCTGAACCGGATTCTAAATTAAGCCAAACCGGTTTTCATACCCATCTGAACCGGATTCTAAATTAAGCCAAACCGGTTTTGATACCCATCTGAACCGGATTCTAAATTAAGCCAAACCGGTTTTCATACCCATCTGAACCGGATTCTAAATTAAGCCAAACCGGTTTTCATACCCATCTGAACCGGATTCTAAATTAAGCCAAACCGGTTTTCATACCCATCTGAACCGGATTCTAAATTAAGCCAAACCGGTTTTCATACCCATCTGAACCAGATTCTAAATTAAGCCAAACCGGTTTTCATACCCATCTGAACCGGATTCTAAATTAAGCCAAACCGGTTTTCATACCCATCTGAACCAGATTCTAAATTAAGCCAAACCGGTTTTCATACCCATCTGAACCGGATTCTAAATTAAGCCGAACTGGATCGTCTATCCGGCCAAACCAGATTCCTTGGTAAACATTCCCTTCTCCATTAAACCAAATTTCCCTACTCGGCCAGGCCAGATTCCCTGCTTGGACTAACCGGATTCCCTACTAGGCCAATTCTTCTCCTGCCCAGTAGATCTTGAACAAACTGACTAAAAGAATGAAGCAAATATTGAGTTGCATTTTAGAAGATATCTGTAAAATTTGCTAAAAATTGTTTTAAATTATGAGCATTGAACAAAACAGCAGTTCATTCTCTAGCGAAAAGCCATGAGCTATTGTAAGTGACCACAAAAGCAGCTACATAAATTTGTGGTAAAGGCTGATATTACAACCCAGGTCTGCAGGTAAAAGAATCGGGTATTTCGAGTGATGGATCGCAATTGCTAGGAGCGGCAGGCCCAACGTCTGTGAAAGAAATAGCCCTCTCTTACAGGGATTACGTTTTAAAGACTTGTTTGAGCAATCCTGCACAAGGGCCCAAAATTTGAAGTTTCATCATGTCGATGTTGATTTTCTATTACTTCCAGCACCTTTGGAGACTTCCTTTTAAAGGTGCTGTATAAATAGTCAGGTACATGAATACGACTTTCAAATTTATTATTTACAGTCTGCAAAATTTTGCTTCAGTATTTTCTAAATTCAGAAGTTTCTGTTTATCAGAATTTATCAGACTTGTGCAATGATAAACTTTCATTAAACGTTTGCAATTTATTGTATATTAAGGAAAGATAGGCTAGTCCATTCCTCTCAAAGAAAATCTTAGTTAGTTTGGCAGATGTAAGTTTTTTGTTGTCTTGTAATATTGTAGCTTTTTAAAGATGCAGCCATAGAATTGTTTTTGCTCTTACTGTGAATTCTTAAAGTAGACAAAGTACGATAGAAAACTATTGTTGACCTGTAGTAGAGGAGTTTCAAGAAATGCTGATAGCTGTGACAACTTTTGATGTGAATTTTGTTGACTTTGTTATATACATTTATTTACAATACATTGAGTAATAGTTAATTAATGTTACATCGCCCTAGTGTGATTAATAATATTTATAAACAGGAGTTGTCTGTTCGAGACTTGACTGTTGCGTACATAGTATTGTAGTTCATGGTTGCAGTATTTATGTAAGTCTTGCAAGCAGGGCCGGTTTAACCACTAGGCGGCCACCTAGGGCGGCACATTTCTGGGGGCGGCAGAAAAGCTACATAAAGAAATATTTTTTAAACATTGCCGCCGTTTTGCCACCATTTATTAATAAATGAATTATACGAAAATTAAAAATTATTAAGTGCCATATTTTTTTATTTAGAAATAATAATGATTCGTAGATGCTTATAATGAACGACGATACTAAATTAAAGATGCAGCATTCGGCTGCATTCCTGTGTGAAGGTTATATTAACTTAGTTAATTTATTATTAATTGGTTATCTACATAAAGAAATATTTTTTAAACATTGCCGCGACAGATTCGCCTAGGCCGCCAAATACTCTGGCGCCGGCCCTGCTTGCAAGAAGATTTATGGGTCAGTTTGAGGTCATCCTTAACTGGGTTGCATCAGGATGAAGCTAGCGGTCCTAGCCTGGCATCCGAGGACGGTTGATTGATTACGACGTGGTTGGATGGGAGAGCTGTTGTAACTCGAACTGGGCGGACCCAACAGAACCAGTTACTGCCAACAGAACCAGTTACTGCCAAATGTGACTGGCCCCTACAGTGGAGCTGACCGTTCTTGTAAGACAGATTAGCATAAGACGATTGCGAGTCGTACGCGGTCAGGAACATGGAATAGTAATTCGTTTGATGACACCGCTGTATAAATGAGACTCCAGTGACCTATGAGGTTAGGTGTATTTTATAGTGATTTCTGCTCCACATGAGAACTCGAATACAAAATGAGCACCGACCGTAAATTCACGATGGGAAGATAAAGCGGCGAGGGAGAGGACTGGCCACCCGCCCTCATAAGCCGAGGCTAAGAAGCATGAAGTCGCTAACACTTCATACCCATTTCTACCTCTCGAGGAGAGCTTAAGGGAGTGTTCTTCTATTGCGGTATATACGTAGCGCAGTAAAAGTCGAAAATTTGTATAGCGCCTCAAGAGGAACTCCTCAAAAGCTCGCCAGACAGGACCACACCAAAGCACAGCCCAAAAAACGACTTCATTTTCTTAGCCTCGGCGTACGAGGACTGGTACCCAAGTCCTTTCTCTCGCGACGTGATCTTACTGCACAATCAGTGCACTCATTTAGAGCCGAGTTCGCTAGAGGGCGCAAAGGGACAAATCTCCCGTAGGCCCATCTTTTGCCCTGGCGGGGATTTGAACAGTCCAGCTATCCATACCACATCTAGTTAAGAGGCCAAATCTCAACAATGATTAATAGTTTCATTAAACGTTTATTTCTTAACATAATTGTTAACACTATCAACGCCAGCTTTAAATAGTTCAGAAATGTTTTTCTGTCGCGAATTCTCTTGGTGCGTTAAAAAAAATTGTTCCCTAGAAACACTACCATCAACACAAAAAGCTAAACGGAAGCAACGAATAAATGACGACAATTACGTAGCACTTTCACACTTGCGCTGGTGGCATTATATTCAGTCAGATCAGTGGTCCATGCACCATCTGTATTATGTGAGCGTGAGCCAAAATGGCCGCCGCGGCCAGTTGAGCAGTGTTCCTGAAACGTCCTTCCATTTGCACAACATAACATTGCGTTGTTGCGATTCAGTAAATAGCATTAAAGCCCGTTTTCTAATGTTATCTATTCTATGGTTTTGGTGAGTGACGTCACCGTTCATGCCATTGTGGAAATATTTTTACTTTGATGGCCAAATTTGTTCATCTTTGATAAAAATCTTAGGTAGTCCGCCATGAGTTTTAGAATCGCTGAGTTGGATATTAATCAGTTAGCTACTCTGCTAAATTTATTTACGTCATCGGGAGGTTAGCTGTTTGTTGCTTCGTGGGTTAGTAGGTCACGAAGTAATTGATGCGTTAAGCGGTCGTAGATTAAGGACGTCCGCGGTGGGGATGTAGAGGTCATCCAAATGCGGACTAGAGGAGGGGTTAAGCCCATAGCGAACGTCCGCATCTAAATTTGGTACACTATTTATTTCAATACACCCTGCTCCTTCAACATCATCTTCAGTCAGATAGGCGATCTTTCCTGCGTTGAATCATTCTGGAACTTCGCTCCGTGGGCGCAACACAAGACCTGGCAGCTGTGGCATGGCTTGTGTATGTGGGAGAATGGAGAGGGTAGTGTAAAATGCGGATAAGGGGAGGGACGGATCCAAAACTAGGTCATTTTTGCGGACGTGCTTTATATATGACCACTAATTGGCTTGTAGTAGGCCTGTAGGTAATAAATGATGTGCTAATTGAGTTGCAAGATAAGGTTACATGTTTCAAGAAATGCTCCACAGTCTACACATTGCGTTTACAAGGCGATCTATCAACCAATAAGCCACTGCGTCTACTAAACAGGCATTTTACGAACGATACACATGTAGTCACATTATGGTCGGCAGATAGCAGACATTAGTTTCAAGCAGGGTGCGATTTTCTTGGGGTAAAACTTTCCTCTGTCTATCTCAGGCCCTTCCTATGCTGGTCTGCACTGCCTCCCCAACTATTTTCAATCCAAAATCGCACTTATTACACGTAAACCCATGCATTACCTGAAACTCCAAATCGCAGGCGTTTCTTTTTTACCCAAATGCCTTAAATCCAATCACACCCTACTTTCAAGAGTCTGCTACTTAAGTTACATAAACACCGACATTCGATCTGGCAGTGTGTTGGCACCCGCTCCGTCTGTTCCGCTCGCGCTCAGAGCAGAATGAAACTGGCGGGGCTGTTGGCGTCACAGCGGCAGTCCTCCTGCCTCGACTGCATGACCCACTTCCCGTGGCAACCCGGACGCAGAACCGCGTTCCAGCGAGTCTCCCGGAGCAGAACTCCCTGACCGAGGCAGCGTCCTCCGAGCTCTCTGTGCATTGCCGGAGTCTGACATTCGACGCACACGGAGGCGCCGCTGGTCAAGGCGCTTGACCATTGGTCAGTCGTCGAGTTGCACGGTGACTGGACTTCGGTCAGTTCGAATTTGATGCAGTAGCTAAAAAACCAACCAATCTTTCATTCGTTCATTCAGTCAGTCACTATATATATATATACACATATATATCTATATATCCATTCATCCATCCACCAGTTCCGCGAGCTAAACCCGAGAGGCAGCCATGAGCATGAAATGTTAGCGACTTCATTTTCATAACCTCGGCACATGACCTCGGTTGGCCAGCCCTCGCTCTCTGCTCTTCCCACCTATATGACCTTCGTTTGATGGCCTTCGTTTTATACCCGAGTGAATATAAAAATACTATAATATGAAAATACAAAATACTATAATATGAAAATACAAAATACTATAATATGAAAATATAAAATACTATAATATGAAAATATAAAATACCGTAAAATAGTGACAACCTATAGTTGTACGGTTTCGCCCATATTCTCAAGCAGCGCCTGCCTTGTTTCAAGAGGCCATTAAGGAGTTCCAAAAGGCGCTAAATACTTGGACACATTTCCGCCAGAACTACGGATAATTTATTAAACAACGTTAATGGGCATAAACATTAGATATATATATATATATATATATATATATATATATATATATATATATATATATATATATATATATATATATATATATATATATATATATATATATATATATATATATATATATATATATATATATATATATATATATACATTTATATTCAAAGTTATGTAGCTATACCCTGTTCTTTGAGAGATGCATAAAGATGCTATAGAAATAATATCAGATACATAGTCATTCAGTTTAATAAGTTACATCTAGTAGTGACGGAATACAGGTTCATATATATATATACACATATATACAAACATGTATGTATATATATATATATAATTCTTTAGGCATATACAAAGGAATGCGTGCATAAGCCATGGATCATGCCATGGGAAGGCCTTTGATCGCGTTGACCATTTATCTTCGTTCAGATCGACTGAATATTATTCCTGAAAACGATCAGAACCGTCGTCTAGTCAGCTAATTGGCCTCCAACGTCTAAACAGACCCAAGAAAATGAACCCAAGTACCTAGCACAGCTGGTTAAGAGCCTTCGGGTCAGACGGTCGGACAAAAGGAAGAAAAGAAGGAGGGACATGGAAATACTGAAAGACGGAAAATCGACAACTGGTCAATTGGACAAACACTTTTAATGTCCGAAACAGCAGATACTGCCGTCATTAGAACGCTCATACGAGCATCCATAACCCTAGCCCATTTGAAGTAATTAGACTAAACTGTCTGGCTGTAAACGTCAGCTAACGTGCCTTGACTACAAACAGTTTAGTCTACGTGCATTCTAGCAATACTAGTATCTGTTGTTAGCAGACATAACTTTTAAAAGTGCGCGGATTAAATGGACGCGGCCAAATGGACATACGGATTGAAACGAATCACAGAGAAAACGGACAGACAGACTGAGAGGCGGACTGATGGGAAAATCTACAAAGGTACAAATGAGAAAACAGACTTATAAACGGACAGAAGGACAGTCAGTGAAGGCGTTTCCTCATCACCTGCTGTTAAGTACGTCGGCCATGTTTCACAGGACGCCTAGATCTTGTTCTGTTTACTTTAGGTAGCTTAATGCAGGGTTGGGCGTAACCCAGGGTTGGGCGGTCGTCTACTACTCGAGTAATCGATTCGTGGTTATTAGTCACTTTTGGCATTGCTAATCAGTTATTCGGAGAAGCGCTTCGCTGTCAACAGTCGTGGAGTTGTAGTCGGGTTAGATGTGACGGTGGGTGAATAAGACGTGTGCTAACCTCACTCGATGTTAATAGCTGTGAGTAAACGATTGGGGAAACAGAGGATTTCCCAGTTCGTGACTAATAACCGTGCTTCAACAGTTGCTTTGTTTGGAGTCAAAAGATGCACAAAGTGACCTTCTGCGGTTGGAGGAGGCCCAAAGAGAAAGACATAGAGGCAGGTAGACAGATAAAGGGATACAGCAGCGGTATTAGATCTTTAAATACACTTTAAATTAAATAATTTATTGATAATTAAAGCTGTCCTGGTTCCTGGTATGTCATCTGTATTCCTTTCTTCTTACCTTATCTTATATATCTTATGTTACATTTATTACCTTGCCTTATCTTGTTTAATCTTAATTTACTTCATCGCATAACGTAAAATTTAATCTAAATCGATCTAATCTAATACAACCAAATCCAAACTGTTCTAATATAATCCAAGCTAAACTAATCCAATCCTATCTAATGCAGTATAACCCAATCTAATCTAATTCAGTCCAGTTTAATCCAATCCAATCTATCTACAACTAATCTAACCCAAACCAACTGTGCTCAACCCGATCTAATCCAATCTAATCCAATCCAACCTAATCGAATCAAAGAGGACTTACGACGGTCTGTTGATGATCTGTTTGGATCGATAATGATCGAAGAGATTACGGCGAATGTCGCTGAATGGATCATAGACTTTGCTCTTCCTCCATGATCCGAAACTCGCCGGTATGATCTTCCCAGTCTCTGCAATCAACCGTCAATCACCAGTCAATCAGGAGGCTATTGTATTGCTACTGCTGTGCCTAGAGGAATGATATTGATAGTGATTGCATCTGGCCTAAATGACCTCACCTGACCTCAGTTTGCCTTATCTTACCACCTAAGTTTACTTACCTTACCATACATCCCTTTACCTAACCTTACCTAAGCCTACCTTACCTTACTTACTTTTATTTACCTGACATAACCTGACCGCATTTGACCCAACGCGACCTGACATAAATTACCGGAATGCCAGTCAGACCTTATTGGCAGTAAGTCATACGTGTGACTCCGCCTGTGAAAAGCCTGAGAAGTTCTCCGCTCGAGGCGCCACATGAATTCCGTCGACTTAATGTGAGTGACTGTGCGTACCTCCGCCTCTGGCTTTCAATTTAAAACAGTGGCGGATACAGCTTAAGGGCAGCCGCCCCTGAACTTGGCGAACTATGCCCGACTACCAGTGACTTGGTTAGGGAGGACATTCTTCAAGTTCTGTGCCCCCGGGCCGGGTTGAACGTCCAACGCCTCAGTTCCTGACGCTGTTGGGCCTCCTCCTTCAGTTTACCATATCCATCCACCATCATCCAGTCTAATAGCATTCATCTCGGTCTTCCTCTTCTTTTCTTCCTTCCGTTCTATGATATTTCTCAGGAGGGAATCACCTCTCAATATGTGTCCAATCCATTTCCTCTGTAATGTCTGCCTGTAAATGGACATAAGCCCCCGTAATTTCGCAAGTGCCCCCAATACTCGACCCACTGTCCCATTTTCATTTTTACTGTGATATTACTTCACCTCCAATTTCAAATCCTAGATCCGCCGCTTGCATTGCATTGCATTGTATATTGTATTGTTGTAATGTATTGCATAGTACAATGTATTATAACACATAGTATAGTACTTCACTGATAATATTGTATTGTATTGTACTGCGAGTGTATTGCATTGCATTAGATTTTTCTAGAGCTGCAGCGACCACCCCACCTTCACCCCCCCCCCCGAACATCAAACCCCGTAGGCGCCGTTTTACCTCCGAGCTGTTCGAGTCCTTCTGGTGCCCTGGCGACCTTGCAATTGCCCCCTTCGCAGGGTATCTTCTCGACGGTCGATTCGCAGGCCTTACCCCCGTTGAGAGGGGCGCGAAGGACTCGCCTCGTGCGCTGCTTCACACCCGGACCACAGCGGGCGTCACAGGCCCCCCATTCACCCCACTTGGGCGCAACGACGCAGTCGACGGCTGGAACAAAGGAGGAACACAGAAACAAAATAAACAGACGACGAGGAGGGTGACGACGACGACAATTATGATGATGACGACGCACGGTGATGATGACGACGCACGATGACGATGATGGCGTTCGTGGTGATGGTGATGGGTGATGGATGATGATGACGATGATGACAATGACGACGACGAAGACGAGGACGACGACGACGATGATGATGATGGAGATGACAGAGGAGGACGGTGGAGGAGCAGGAGGATGGAGGATAAGGATAAGTAAGATGGAGAAAGAATGAGGTGGATGAAGATTATAATGACGAGAATGTGGGTGAGAAAGAGAAGGAAGAGGAAAAAGAGGAGGAAGAAGAAGACGAGAAGAAAGAGGACGAAGAAGAGGAGGAAGAGGAGCAGGAATAGGAGGAAGAGGATTAGGAGGATGACACCCGTGCCCTTTATTTACCTGAATAACTTAGAGTGAGGGAGAGAAAGAGGAGGAGGCTGTCAGAGAGGAAAGGAGGATGACATTTTACGTGAACAGCGTTTTCCCGAACCCACTTATCACTGCGCAAATTTCGTAGATGAAAAATCATTTTTTGCTTTCCATACATCAGAATTTCGTAAATATTAGGGCAGAACTTTAAAAAAATGTTAAGAGAAATTGTCTTCACAGAAGTTCGTATTTCATTCGCTGCGTCTTTCATTCACTAGATCTGTCACTGCCAATTTAGAAAAGCCCTGACTCGGGGTCCGCAGATCAACGAATGGCCCGAAGTAAATAGACATAACAGCGCTAGGTAAATTCCTACCGACATCTAGTGGTGATGGATGGTTGTCTGGCAGAGGGCGTCCACTGGCCGACCCTAAGAGCCCCAGTCACTGGCGGGGGAGAGGCACCTGGGCAGCAGATTCTCAAGACGCCCTCTTAAAAGGCGGACCCACAGTTGAAGGTTATGACCTTTGGGATTCAGAGGAAAAAGAGACGTAGGGATGGCCGGACGAATTTTATGATGGAACGACAGACAGACAGACAGACACACACACAGACAGACAGAGATTAAAAGAAATTTGCAGAGAGATATACGCACAAACATGCAGGCAGAGATTAAAAGAAAAATTGCAGAGATATACGCACACAAACATGCAGGCAGAAAGAAATACAGACACACACACAGATATACAGACACACAGACACACACACACAGACAGACAGACAAAGATTACAGAACATTTGAAGAAAGAAAGATACACACACAAGCATGCAGGCAGGCAGGCAGAAATACAGACAGAATGTAACCGATATAAAGAAATCTTGAAGAAATAGACCAACGGACAGACCTACACCCATATCAATACCCACCTAATAACCACAGCTGCAGCTTCCCGAACCGCCGTATAGCTTCTCTCTACTTGTGCACCTAAACTTGTATACCCTAGCTTACTGTATCCACCCTCAGTACATCTCTCAGCCACGCACTGGCCCTAGGGCTAAATATTCTAACTAAAACCAGCCGAGTGTGAGAAATTCAAGCACTCGAAACTGTTTTGCACTCACTGATTTCCCTATCGCTTCAACGGTTCCTCTGAAGCCGTGAAAGAATAAACGGCTTCATGAAAAAAATGGCTAAGTTTATGAACGCCGTGTTTATGAAACCCTAAATAAAAAGCGTGTGCAACTTCGATGTTCTTTATGGACCAAGTCTTTTACAAGTGGGCCTAAAAACGAGCTTATTTTTTAAATCAGGCTAAAGTTCGGGATGTTATTTTGTCAGTTTGTCAACAGGTAAATCTCTTGTTAGGACTCGTTTGTGCTTGGAATTTGTTCATAATGCACCTCAGTGATCCCGATCTTGACGATGGTGACGACGACGACGACGATGATGATAACGACGACGATAATGAGTGACGATCATTTAATCATCATCAAGAGTGTCACCTTCGAATAAGATCAGAATGAGTCGGACTCTTGAGATGAGCTAAGATGAGTTGAGACGAGTGTTAGATGAGCTGATATGAGTTAGATTAGTCAAACAGAACCGAGATAGGCTCTAGAAAACTGAGATGCATGGAGATGACTTTAGATGAGCTTAAATGATTTCAGATGAGTTTTAGATGAGTACAGATGAGAATAAATGAGTTCAGATGAACCAAGACGACTCGTACGAGCTGAGATGAGTTTAAATGATTCAAGATAAGCTGAAATAAGTTTCAAATGAGTAAAGTTTCATACGAGATCAGGCGAGGTCTAGATGAGCTGAGCTTAGCTAAAATAAGTTTTAAATGAACTGAGATTAGTTTGGATGAGTTAAGATGAGCTTAGAAGAGCTGAGTTTTAGATGAGTAGAGGTGGGCTAAGATGAGCTGAGTTGAGTTTTAGATGAGTAGAGATGAGCCGAGTCGAGTTTTCGATGAGTAAAAATGACCTAAGATGAGCCGAGTTGAGTTTTCGATGAGTAAAAATGACCTAAGATGAGCCGAGTTGAGTTTTCGATGAGTAAAAATGATCTAAGATGAGCTGAGTTGAGTTTTCGATGAGTACAGATGAGCTAAGATGAGCTGAGTTCAGATGAACTAAGTCTTACGTTTGCAGAAGTTCCTGTAATCCTCGCAGCAGTCATTTAGATCCAGACAGGCCGAATCGCAAAAGCACAACTTAGACTTGCCTTTGTCGTTCTCATCGCCTTTGTAGGCGTTCTTATTATCATCGGGCGACAGAGTAACCTCCTTGACCTTCAACTTGGTCTTGCGCACCGGCGCCTTGATGTTGTCCAGCCTAGTAGATCGGCAGGTATTGTTCTTTCCCTGGCAACACAAACCCCGGCTCTTGCACCCAGGACCACCGGACACATACTGACCGCTGACGATGACCACAACGGCGGTCACTACCAGAAAACCCGCCATAAACCGACCCCAACAACTGAACATTTTTCCTCCGAGATGAAACTGAATTCTCGTCGAAAAATCGGTGCAGATCTTCAGGAAAATCGGTCAACAGTTTGAGCCAAGAGGATTATCGGATTAGTCGAAGACAATCAGACTGAAGAATCCGACTCAATCCGCGCCCATTCAAGCCTTCTGGGTCCGGGTAACCTGGACGGCTAGACCTCGAATGAAACGTCTTGCGTCTTACCCTCTTGCAACGGATGGAGATCGCAGAGGATGCGGCTGGGCTCTGAGCGTGTGCAGGGCTTAGCAGCCAGTGGAAGGCTGGGGGTTGGATGGAGGGTGGTGCTGGCCTCAGCTGCAGGCGGTGCCCTCCCCTCATGCCCCCATACTACACCAACCGACAGATTCACGGTAGTCGGGCGAATGGTGCGAGTAGATCCAGCGGTGTAGGGATTAGTTGATGGGAAAGATACAGAGGCATAAAGAGCGAGATGCAGAGAGACTGAGACAGGCAGAGACGTAGAGAGGTAGAGTTAGCGAGAGAGGCAGTGATAGATAGATAGGCGCAATGAACGAGGTATATACTAAACCAGACTGACAGAGACAAAGAGACAGCGCTAAAGAGAGATAGACATACAGAGCGAGAGAGAGGGGGAGAGATAGCGACACAGACTGAACCATGGAGACAGACAGAAGCAGAGATTGAGAGAGACAGAGAGCAATATACACAGAGAGAGAAGAATGCTCGGGGTCATAGCTACAGATGGAGAGTGAGGCAGAAGTAAAGAGACAGATACTGAGACAGACAGACGGACAGACAGACGGACAGACAGACAGACTGAAACAGTAATACCACCATCAGAGTTCTCGACTACTTGATCCGCCAAAGGCATTCGACGCAGCACGTCGCCCAACCACATGGACTTCTTGCAAATAGCTTTGAACTCAAAACTCAGCTTCAGGCTTCTGGCTTCTACTGGGCCAACTGAAAACTCTCACACGGAGAAGTAAAAATGTAAGTGTAATAACAGAAGTCTTTAAAAATGAAAATGAAGATGAATACGCAAAAGAGAAATGAGGAGAAGAGGATGAAGATGAGAAGAAGGAGAACGACTGGAGGAAGAAGAGGAAGATGAGGAGAATAAGGAGCAAGATGGCCTTTGTGTGGCGCTAAGATATTTCCGAGATTTACATTTACATTTACAAGAGCAGAAGAAGGAAGAGAAGAGAAGAAGCAGGAAGAGGAACAGAATGTGAGGGATGAGGAACAGGAGGAGAAACACAAGGAGCAGACACAGCATAAGAAAGATGATAGGAGGAGGAGGAGGAGGAGGAGGAGGAGGAGGAGGAGGAGGAGGAGGAGGAGGAGGAGGAGGAGGAGGAGTTGATAAGACTGGCCAGCCCCCAGCCACTAGAGCGGGAGATGGACCAGGTGTCCAGCGGGCATCTGGAGACCAAGGAAACTGATAAGGGTACTGCCCCATCCCAACCCCAACGCCCATTAGTCCAGTCCAAGAACTCAGCTATATATATATATATATATATATATATATATATATATATATATATATATATATATATATATATATATATATATATATATATATATATATATATATATATATATATACACACACATATACCAAACATACATATATAACACACACGTAGTACATATATATAATACATATACTCGATAATATATCAGGCATAACATATATATATATATATATATAGCTGACATAAATATTAATGTTTATATTAATATTAACGTTAACATTAATGTTAATATTAACATTTATTAAAATAATATTGATATTAATGTTAACATTAATATTAGTATTATCATCATTATTTTCATTACAATAATATTGTTGCTGTTGATGATGATGATGACGACGACGATGATGATGGTGATGATGACGATGATGTCATTATCAATAATAATTTGTGATTTTATATAGGTAAAGTGGGACGCGAGGTGTAGTGGGATGATCGATGCCTAGTAACCGGAGGGTCGCGGTTTCGAATCTGCCTCAAGCCACTGCGTAGCCACCTTGCACAAGTTGCTCACCCACATTTGTCTGTGAGGAAGGCAACGGGAAACCATATCACTCATCTCATCCCCGGGTGGCATAGAAGCCAACGGACCTGCCTTCGGGCAGAGAACTCATCATCATGATTATGTTAAAGTGTCTGCGGCAGATTCATGGAGTACCGTGGACTGCTAAGAAGGTTCTAGAGACTGCAGGAGTAGAGAGGAGTCTGCACGGATTAATCAAAAAAGAGGAAGCTTTATACTTCTGGCATCTGCTACGAAAGAGTGGAGACTGCTTAGAGAACCGGGCTTAGTGGAAGAGATCATCAAAAGCACAGTTTCTGGATCCCGAGCTCGGGGAAGACGCAAGATGACATAGATAATTCGGGGAAGACCCAAGATGACAGGAATAGACAACATCAAGTCGTGGACTGAATTATCATTCGACCAGTTATTATAGGAGACAAGGGACAGAAGCAGATGGCACAAACTTGTCCGTGGTTCAGCCAATCCTCGGCGCGAGGACGACTGAAGGAAAGACAATATTTATATTAATTTTAAGACTTTAAACCAATTGTAAAACGCAGAGTAGTAGCTTCAAAGATTGGGGTTTAAAAGTTGGATTAAAATTTAGACTGACACTGTAACCTTGCCAGATGCTAACTTTGCAGCTAATGAAATCCTATTCTATGCTATTTTCGACTTCAAGCAACTTCGCCGAATAGGAAAATATTCATAAGTTCAGCGTTCGACTAAAACCGTCCTGCGAAAGGTCACTGGTCTCGGTCTACTTCTGCCCTCTGCCCTCCCCCGCCCCTCACCCACACAGCGCACTCACCACTCACCAAGCCCTGGCTCCTGCGGCCTCTTTGCACTGACCCTAAGCGCGATGGGTGGTCTCTGACTGATTAATTAATTCCAAGGTGACCAAACCGATTTGCATACAGAGCGCGCCTGTGACGTCATCTTTTGGAAACGTGCCAAATATTTTTTTGCACAAACGGCGGACGCTTTTCAACTCATTCGTCGTATTATTATTATTATTATTATTATTATTATTATTATTATTATTATTATTATAGGGTGTGAGCGTGTTGGACTGTCAGCCGAGAGAGGTCAAGGGTTCAAATTCTTGCCAGGGCAGAGAGAGATGCTTCGAAAATTCTGCTTCATCTGATCAAACTCAGCTACGAAATTAGGAGACCGATCGAGCACAGTCAATGAGAAGATCAGACGGCGAGAGAGAAGACTGGCCGCCAGCCCTCATATGCCGAGGCTGAGAAAGTGGAGTCGCTAACCGATTGCCATCTCTCTGGGTTGGCTTAAGGATCTTCTTAAGGACTGCATGGTGCTTGTTCCACATATAGGTCTAAAATATTGATTTAGAGCAGAAAAATTCGTAAATACAAAAATTCCTGCATTAAGACATCTGCGTTATGTAGTTTTCCAACTGCCCGTTGAAACACAGAAATATAGACATATAGACAGACACAAACATAGACATTCAGAGACATAGACAGACAGACAGACACACACATACAAGAGTATTATGAAGATGACTTCGTAGTGCCCCGACACCTAGCGAATCGTTTGTCTTCAACTGATTTTTGCTGACTGTCCTAAGGCTATGGTCTGTCTGTCTGTCTGTCTGTCTGTCTGTATGTATGTCTGTCTGTCTGTATGTATGTATGTCTGCCTGTTCCATGCCTCCCCCGTCTCTCTTCGTCCCTCTCCTCCTAAGGTAAGAGGCAAAGCAGTGATCACTTCACACATCCAAAGCAAATAAACTTGGCAGCTGACACAACCAGTTTTTGTAACCAAGGTCCTAATCTGATCAGATGGTAGTGGATCGTATTGGACAGAATCGAATAAAATTAGCCCTCGTTTCTTACAAGAAAACAGCGCCTAATACCATAATCTTAATCTGGTAAGATCCTATTGTATTGTATAGTATTTGTCAATTTATTATTTCTGTATTTATTAGGCGCCACTAACTAATGACTTAACATCAGTCGATGGTGCTGAGCATTTGTGAGTGAAGGACTTGCTCAAGGTCCCTACACAGTAACTGTCTCAGGAAGAAGGCTCGAACTCGTACTCTCCGCGTTACAAGCCGAGCGCTCTATCCAATATACTCAGTTTATATAGCGTCCATTCCAGAAGAACACTACTCAGACACGCTCGAAACTGGATTGGAAATATTGGATTAATTCTGATGGGATCAATTAACATAGCGCCGATATTTCTAAAAACAGCCGGATGTTTCCCAAAATAACGCGTTCTTTCCAAAAATAGCGACTCGTTGTCGTGACGGTGTCGTCGAAAAGAGACCAGGCTCTTCACGGAGACTCCGCCGAATAGCCACTAATTAAATCTGGCCGCAAACAACACGAGGACACGTCCATCCATCGATCGCGTAACGCGTGGCCACCTGGCGGCTGGCGTGTCAGATCTCGAGTCGCATTTCTTCTCGACACGTTGAATCACGAGAACTGGCATATCGCACCTTGTCCGTTAAGATTTGACAACGAAGACCGTGAAGTATGGGTGGTTCGTATTGTGCCGGAAGCAGAGTACGATTGCAGGGGCAACGGGGAACTCCAAACCCCCACTAAACCTCCTACTGGGTCTGATTATTTTCTGCTATCTGTATTTTTGGCAATGAAAGATCATATATGAATCGCCTATGATATTAATAATAATTTTTAAAGAAATAATAATAATGGATCATGTATACCTTGGGTTAAAAATAATATTGTTTTCGACTCGTACTCCGTCTGCCAAATTCAGCCAGTATATCAGATCTGATGAGGCAGCCATTACATTGGATGTCTTTTCCACAAAGAATTGACTGCAAACTAGCTGTGATTGCCTACAAATGCCAGCATGGACTGGCTCCATCCTATTTATCCAAGTTCTGCATTCTGGTTTCCACAGTTCCTGGTCGATCCTGCTTACCTTCTGCGATCAACCGAAATCTCATAGTTCCAAAGATTTACACTACATTTGGCTCTCGTGGATTTTGTTACTCTTGCCCCACAGTTTGGAATACCTTACAGACTACCATCGAAGATAACACTCTTCCAATAGCAAGTTTTAAAAAGAAGCTTAAAACTTACGTGTTTAATAGGTCTACCCAGATTTCTGTGAATTCCTATTGATCTATCAATCATGATATCACTCGATATTACTGGGTAGGACTTTTTAGGGTCGTTGGACGCGCCTTTGAGGCTGTTGTTGATTGCGCGCGTTATAAATGTCTGTTTAATAATAATTATTATTATTAACAATGATAATAATAATTGTGAATGCAATATTGAGCTGCTTAATCAGCAAGTTTCAAGCAATCGTTTGTATAGGATATTTCCTTGTGTCTACGGGTTATTGATTTGTTTGTAGATCACATGCAGACTGGCACGCATCGAACACGTGGTGTAATTGGCTGATGGCGCCCTGCGGGCAGACGGGCTGACGGGCTGACGGGCTGATACAAATTTGATCAAGCGAGCGCTCGCCCTGGAAACGAAGTTCCTACGTTGTGATGAGTCAGCGGGTGTTGGTAAAATTCCACGATGCGCAATATCAGGAGGCCGGACTAAACCAGTCTGTACTGGCGTTCAATCTTGGAAAGAGCTTATATATAAGCTGACGCAAATGTATTGTTAAAAAGGAGAGCGCGAAGATTTGTTGCAATGGTCTGTGTTGTGCTAAATTGAAAGTTTTCGGTTACAAATGTCATTGATAGATTTATGCATTTAGGAAACTTTGACGATTCAAGCACTGTTGTGATTGAACTGTTCTTTTAAATTGTAAATTCAAAAATCAAAGACTGTGTGTTTATTCGATGTAAGGGTCCGCTACGAAACGGGCAAGTTACCGGTTCGAAGCCCAGTCATTTCGAAAAGACGTCGACAATGATGATGATGATGATGATGATGATGATGATGATGATGATGATGATGATGATGATGATTTGACAAGATATCTTAGAGGGCGAATTATTTATAAAACGGAGGCGGTGGATTCGTTTATAACCCAATGTGATTATTGTTTTGCTGGCAAATATAAAAGAAGATTGATGATAATAATAATGATGATGATGATGATGATGATGATGATGAAGATGATGATGAGACGACGACGACGGTAATGATGAAATCGATCTACCGCTTGTCCCCGTCCCCTCTCAAATTCAGCAACGAATCGTGCGTCATTGTACCGGTTTAGGTTCCCAGAATAGGTTCCTGAAGTCGCTCTTATCCAACCCGGTGCGATCGTCCGTTACAAGGCGCTCGTCGCGGCCAGTGACGTCAGCGACGCTATAACTCGCCAGATTAGAAGCCGTATGCAATATTCGAGCGTGATTAGAGAGATCGGACGAATGACAAAGGCCTTGCCGCTTCAACGCTCCACATAATAACGCCTGTCTTATCATCGAGGACTTTGTTTATTAGCTGCCGCAGCCCAATTCATATAATCCTAATGCCTCATGCTAACACTGCGGGATGGTGTAGGCAGTCTGTCTGTGTGTCTGTCTGTCTGTCTGTGTGTCTGTCTGCGTGCCTGTCTGCGTGTCTAGACAGTATGTGGGTGTGTATTCAAAAGACGACAGTCTGTCGGACATAGGACTACATATTATTTCTGCATTTATTAGGCGCCGCTAACTAATGACTAAGCATCAATCGATGGCGCTGTGCAGTTGTGAGTGAAAGAATTTCCTCAAGGTCCTCACACAGTAACCACCTCAGGAGGGGCTCGAATCTTTACTCTGCGTTACAAAGCCGAGCGCTGTATCCAACCCCAGGGTACACATACATAAATACATGCAGACAGACAGGCAGGCATACAGACACAGACTGACACACAGACAGACATACTGTACACACAGACAGATATACGCACAGACATACACAGACACAAAGACAAATTGATTTACTGATTCTGTCTGTCTGGCTAATTGGCTGATAAATCCAGTCTAATCTAATCTAATATAATCTACTCCAATCCAATTTAATCCAATCCAATCTAATATAATCTAATCCAATCTAATCCAATCTAATCCAATCTAATCCAATCTAATCTAATCCAATCTAATCCAGTCTAATCCAATCTAATCCAATCTAATCCAATCTAATCCAATCTAATCCAATCTAATCCAATCTAATCCAATCTAATCCAATCTAATCCAATCTAATCCAATCTAATCCAATCTAATCCAATCTAATCCAATCCAATCTAATCCAATCTAATCCAGTCTAATCCAATCTAATCTAATCCAATCTAATCCAATCTAATCCAATCTAATCCAATCTAATCTAATCCAATCTAATCCAATCTAATCCAATCTAATCCAATCTAATCCAATCTAATCCAATCTAATCCAATCTAATCTAATCTAATCCAATCAAATCTAATCCAATCT
The DNA here is from genome assembly GCA_964023275.1 of Norana najaformis. Classification (NCBI taxonomy): domain Eukaryota; kingdom Metazoa; phylum Annelida; class Clitellata; order Crassiclitellata; family Hormogastridae; genus Norana; species Norana najaformis. Next base: position 3,508,957 of record OZ029924.1, on the reverse strand, counting down.
AATCCAATCTATCACTTCCAAAAACTCAACGAGTGTTAACGAACCAGTGATTCTATACGAGTGTGGGTGCATTTCCGTCTGAAAAAATTCTCTGCAAAATGATTAGAAAGATTTCGAACGACACCAATTTGTCGATTAAATTTGCTTGAAGTAGCAGATGCAGAGTTTAACGACATCTTGTGGCTGCCAAGACCCTTCCTACACGGATCTCCCTGTAATTATTTTGCAGGGAGTTAGTAATTCCTCAACTTATCTGCCATTAAAATGTAAGTATAAATGTACATGTTTTTCTATAGCAACCATATGGCCTCGACCCTGTTCATTTTTCAGTGAATTAATCGGGTGAGATCCTTCACCACCGCTGCCCGTTTGATTGGGCGCCATGCTATTTAAGGTCCCCGTGCACGGGCCATGATATTAAAATCTATAGCCAAAGTTGATGAGCAGTCGCTTAGGCTAGCTCTCAGAGGCAGCCATGAGTATGAAGTCTTAGCGACTTCATTTTGCTTAGTCTCGGTATATGCGGGCAGGTAGCCAGCCCTCTCCCTCGCCGCTTGATCATCCCACTGACAATGTACGGCAATTTTGTTTTGACTGAGCGCCTGTGAATAAGCTGGTTCCCACGACTTGGCTTTCGTTGGGCGCTATAGAAATCTCGAGATTACCATTGTTGTACTCATTATGGCTCAACTGGCTAGGGGGCGCAGATGAGGCCGAAATCTCGAAATTAATTTTTGGCCCTTGCGGAGTTTACAACCCCAGACCTTACGATTGACAGATTAGCACGCTAACTGTTAGACTACGATTACACCCCCTAATACTCTAATACAAAGAATAAGTTGTTCAGTACTTGCTGACGCGACTGGAGCCATTTCATGGAGCGGCTGCAGGTCGCGAAACTGGAACACGCGTTTCCGACCAGGAAACTATTTTTCATTTATTTCACAGTAGAGAATTATTTGGATAAAATTAGAATTATAAAAGCACAGAAATAGAACTGCAAGCGTCCAGTGTAAATGCGCAATTATCAGTGAATCACCTGGTATTTTTACGCAGCTATTTCAGGCACCCACCATGACAACACGACGTCCTCTGTTCTAAAGTTACGCGGCTTGAATTATAAGACTTCGATTTTTAATTACCGTTTCAGTTAGGTTTATGACTGTGTTCCTGTTGGACTTTGATGACGCATGTCACGACAGCAGGAGGCTGCCATTTTGATGGCGTCTGTCAAAGACGTCACGGCGAGAGAGAACTAGGTTAGGAAATCGATGCCGGGCGTCATGACGCCAAGTGGGAGGTCAAAGTACATTTCTTGTACTTCACGGCAGACTATATGCTGCTGATATCATCATCATCATCATCGTCATTATCATCATCATCATCGTCATCGTCGTCATCATCATCATCGTCATCATCATCATCAGTCATCGTCGTCATCATCATCATCATCGTCGTCATCGTCATCATCATCATCATCTTCATCATTATCACCATCAACACCACCACCACCACCATCATCATCATCATCATCATCATCATCATCACAGTTCTGATTGTCGTGTTTATTCTTTCGTATCATCATCGTCGTCGTGTCGTCGTCGTCATAATCGTTATTATTTGGATCTGATGAGAACAGAAACTTCTATTTCCGATAGAAAACTTGATGCCTTCGGATGTGAAAGTATCGCTCGTCAGCACAAAAACATCCTTTTACTTTCAGGCTGTCTGTCGCTATCTGTCTGTGTCTGTCTGTCTGTCTATCCGTGTCTCTGCCTGCCTGCCTGCCTGCCTGCCTGTCTGTCTGTCTGTCTGTCTGTCTGTCTGTCTGTCTGTCTGTCTGTCTGTCTGTTTGTCTCTTGAAGACATTGACGTCGCATTTGTAAAAAACGCCATGACGGTTGACGACAGAAAAGGGACCGACAAACACACACAGACGGACTAACGGACAGACAGACAGAGGCAAACAGATAGAGAAAGCGACAGAGAGCGAAAGACGTAGGCGGGGATGGAGAGGGAAAGAGGGAATCAGAAAAGAGACAAAGAGATAAAGACAGGGACACAGACTGATTGAGAGTACCACGGAGACACACAGAGAGAAAGCGAGAGAGGCACACACACACACTCACAAATACAGTCAAAGACAAAGATACTTCTAAAGCCGGAGTCACCATACACTAGAAACATGATGATCATGATGATGATGATGATGGTGATGGTGGTGGTGGCGGTGGCGGTGGCGGCGGCGGTGGTGGTGGTGGTGGTGGTGGTAGTGGTGGCGACGACGACGACGATGACGACGAGGACGATGACGACGACAATTTAATATGGAACTCCGGCTTCCTTTCTCCACCAAGTGCGATTTATCCTGCGTGTGGAACAGGTGCGCTCCACGCGCAGGTATTCCACTCCACGTGACGTTCGCGCTCTCTCCGATAAAAGCCGAGCGACTCCGATTTTCCGTGTCATTCGATGTCGACTCCGGCAAATCAGGAGGAGCGAGGAAGAGGAAGGGGGGTCTCAGGCGACATTGTCGGTTATTTATGATAATGGACAGAATCGACTTCTGGTTCACGGTTATCGATCAGTTCGCAAAAATCGATCAGTTTCTATCGGAAGCGAAAATCGATTTAGTTTATTGGATGAAAAGTTCAGTGGTGCCAGACCGAGTTCGTTGTTGGAGCTGTTCATCGCGTTGCTAGCTGTTCCTTGCTAGCTGTTCATTGCGTTGCTAAAGGCCTGTTCTTTATATCGCTCTAGTTACAGCTGTTCGTTGCTAGCTCTTCTGTACATCGCTAGCTGTTCGTCGCAAACTGTTCGTGACTTGCTACCTGTTCGTTGATAGCTATTTATTGCTGGCTGCTGATGACGCTACTAGCTGTTGCCTGCTAGCTCTTCATAACGTTGCCAGCTGTTCTTCACATCGATAGCTGTTCTATGCTCGCTGTTAACTGCATTGCTAGCTGATTGAAAGTTGCTATAGGCGTTATTTACATCGAAGGCTGTGCGTTGTTCACTAACTATATCGCGTGACGCGTGACATCGGTTCATGGTGTTGCTAGCTGTTCGTTGCTTGCTATTGGCGATGTTTATAGCGACGATCAGCGCCTTTGTTCCAAGTGGCTGCTGAGGCTGCGTCATTTTGCTCTGTTTGACATCTCCGTACAAAGGAAATATCCGCAATTTACACAAGCTTATCGATTCATCAACGCCCTCAGTCTGACTCAAGCAATTATGCGCACGGGTTCATCGAGAGCCTTTTTCTAACGCAGCACAGGTAAGGCATATCGTTCTGATTATGCAGGTAAATTTAGTGAGTTTTTCATCTACTATGATTACTTCTATAGCGCCGTTATCGTACTGCCCAAGACATCAGTCGATTCTCGCTTCGCATCAAGTGATCAAAGATGAGATTTCTTTGGGGAAGACATGTCGAATTCCAGTGGGTAAGAGAAACAAGAAGCCAGGTACAGTGGCCAAGCGAGTTGAAACAGATGAGTCTAGAAGCTTTGCCTGTGTTGGAACTAATAGCTGGAATCGCCTTTCCCGAGAGCTGTGGCTTGAGTTCCTCAGTTTGTCTCTTCCGCAGTTTCGCAAGCGCCTGAAGTCTGTATTATTTGCCAGTGGTCTCACTGGTTCGGGTCGGGAGCGCCTCTGATGAGTATGTTCTTGAAGTGGCGCTTTATAAATATCAGATTACAATTACAATTAAGTTTAGATCTAAATGACATCATAGAACGTGAATATGATGATCTGGTAATGCGTTGCTACGGCAGCGAGAAGCACGCTTCGTGTAGCCAAGGCGCGTACTTCTAAAGTGGACTGCGCAATGGATGACGACGACGAATACAATGATGATGACGATGATGATGACAACGACGACGATATCAACGAGAATGACGATGGTGATATTGATTTTGATCATTACAATGATGCTGATTTTTTCGTAAATTATAATAAATGAAAATTAAATGGCATTCTCGGGATATCTGGTTTGTGAGTCATCCTCATCCTCATCCTCATCAGCAGCAGAATGATTGTCATCGTCATAATCGTCTTCGCCATTATGACCATATCATAATTTTGATGTCGTCAGCGCTTATGTTATCTGCGCTTTTGACAGGTTCCTAAAATACGCTCAATGAATGTTCGGATAACACATGCACATCTTCTTGTTCTTCTTTTTCCTTCTTCAGCTCCTCCTCCTCATCATCATCATAGTCGTTGTCGTCCACCACCACCTCCTCCTCCTCCTCCTCCTCCTCCTCATCATCATCATCATCATCATCAATCTTGTCGTTCAATCAATTCCTTCTCCTCATCATCTTTATCGTTCCACAACCACAACCACTATCATCCCTTCCACCACCTCCTCCTCCTCCTCCTCCTCCTCATCATCATCATCATCATCATCAATCTTGTCGTTCAATCAATTCCTTCTCCTCATCATCTTTATCGTTCCACAACCACAACCACTATCATCCCTTCCACCACCTCCTCCTCCTCCTCCTCCTCCTCCTCCTCATCATCATCATCATCATCAATCTTGTCGTTCAATCAATTCCTTCTCCTCATCATCTTTATCGTTCCACAACCACAACCACTATCATCCCTTCCACTACCTCCTCCTCCTTCTTCTTCTTCTCCTCGTTATCGTCATCTTCGCCATCATCATAAAAACACAAATTACAACAACTTAAGTCGGTGTCGATGTATTTTGAAGACAAAGAAAAATGGAGAAAGGAAAGAAGCCGATGTCGTCGTCATCATCGCCCCAACCGGAAGCGACGAAGAAGCACCCTCGTCAGTCCGTTCCAAAGGTTCTGTCGACCGGTCGATCGAAACCGGACTTCCGGTGTCGCCAGGGCGCCGCGCATGTGGACTTGGTCTCGCGAGAACTCGAGGAACTACGCCATCTGTCGATCGGGTCACCGGTTCCGACCCCAAGGGCGGAGGACGATATTCTGGGGTTGGATGGGATGTCGAGTCGCCCAGGGCCCTTCCCTCTGATCAAGGTGGACAGCTGCGAGGGTGCGGTGCTTGTTCCTGGGCCGTCGGGGGCTGGGGCGGATGACGGCGGGGTCCCCAGTGACGGGGCAAGGAGAGGAAAAGGCACAAGAAGGAATTCGGATACGCTGACGACACCCTGTCACGTGCCGAGGTCGACTGGGTCAAAGGTCGTGAGGTACACGTTCAGAGGGCCAGAGGATGCAGTGAGCGACTGAGAGGAAGATGGTGAGGGGAGAGAGTGAGGGACTGAGGGAATGAGTGAGGGCGAGTGATAGAGGGTTAGAGAGTGAACCTAAAAGACTGAGTGTGTGTGAGAGAGTTAGCGTGAGAGTGAGATAAAGAGTGGAATAATTTTGATGAAGCTAGAGGGAGAATCAGAGAGAGGGCGAGAATGAGAGAGTGAGAGAATGAATGAGAGAGAGAGAAAATGAGTGAGAGAGAATGACAGAGTGAGAAAGAGAACGAGAGAGTGAGAGAGTGAATGAGAGAGTGAGAGAAAGAATGAGAGAGTGAGAGAGAGAATGGGAGAGTGGAACAGTTATCGAGTGCAAGACAGAATGTGTGAGAGAGAGCACGAAATGGGAGAAAGTAAGAGTGTGAAAGTGAGTGAGAAAGAGTGAGTGTGAGAGTGAGTGAAAGAGAGTGAGAGATGAGTGAGAGAGTTGTAACTTTCAGAATGAGTGTTCCTGAGGGGGGATGCGATACTGAAACACGGTGCGTAACAGAAGTTTAGAGGAAAGTGCGAAAGTGAGGGAGAGAGTGGAAAGGTTAAACTGCTGCCGAGATGAAAAAGAAAAAGAGAGAGACTACAGAAAGCAACAGAATAGACTTAATTTGGTTTACAAACCAACAATTTTCTTTCTAATCAAAGACAACTATTTATTTATTTATTTACTAACTTATTCACTGCTACTTTCAGAAAACATTGCATTATATCAGACTGAAAAAGATTTTAAATTGAGTCCGAAGCTACCATCGATTTGTTAATTAAACAGCTGAGAAGCATTCACGTTGCATCAGATTAGAACTCTCTGTCTCTCTCTGTCTCTCTCTGTCTCTCTCTGTCTCTCTCTCTGTCTCACTCTCTCTCTCTCTCTCTGTCTCTCTCTCTCTCTCTCTCTCTCTCTCTCATTATCTGAAGCTGAAAAAGACCCAAAAAATAAAAAAATATACGTAAATGTAACACAACCGTGGCGGATTTAGCCATAGGCTTGGGGCGATCCGCCCCTCCCACGCCTCTCTTGGTTAGAGCATATACAGAGGGGCGTCACATTCTGGCAGTCCACCATGCACGGATCTGGTGTGAAGGGGCCGGCAAATAACCAAGAGGGGCGCGGGAGGGGCGAACCACCCCCAAGCCTATAGCCTAGCCATTGTAATACCTATTTACGCGTTTCCATAGATATTCCCCAGACATGTCAAAGGTATAAGTATCATAGGCTGAGACTTAATTGCACGCAGAGGTTTAAAGATCATTCGGCTGAGGCACAAACACGACACCCCAACGATATGACACACTTATAACCTCCCATCTTACAAGGCTACTCATTTACAGACATCAAATGATGCAGGGCTGAGTTGGCGCATGTGGATGTTCGGTGGACGGTCATCCAATAATAACCAAATGACTAACCAAGCTCGGCATTTCTTAACTTCAATCTGCTTTTAAGAGGCTTGTTTTTGTAGCGCCAGCAGTTTATCACCCGAAAGTGTGAGACGTAAATAAAATTGTGTAAGAGACGCATTAATTGTCGCATTTTCAAGCACATAAGAAGTATCTCTCCAATGTCGATGGCTGTTTAGCGGTTTCTTTGCCCAGGCTCAATTTCGTAGACGCCAGTGGTTGTGGTATGGTGGTGATGTGGTGGTGGTGTGGTGGTGGTGTGGTAGTAGTTTGGTGGTGGTGTGGTGGTAGTTTGGTGGTGGTGGTGGTGGTGGTGGTGGTGTGGTGGTAGTTTGGTGGTGGTGGTGGTATGGTGGTGATGTGGTGGTGGTGGGGTGGTGGTGTGGTGGTGGTGTGGTGGTGGTGGGGTGGTGGTGTGGTGGTGGTGTGGTAGTAGTTTGGTGGTGGTGTGGTGGTAGTTTGGTGGTGGTGGTGTGGTGGTGGTGGTGTGGTGGTAGTTTGGTGGTGGTGGTGGTATGGTGGTGATGTGGTGGTGGTGGGGTGGTAGTTTGGTGGTGGTATGGTGGTAGTTTGGTGGTGGTGTGGCGGTAGTTTGGTGGTGGTGATGTGGTGGTAGTTTGGTGGTGGTGTGGTGGTGGTGAGGTGGTGGTATTGGTGGTGGTAGTGGTAAAGGTGGTGGTGGTGTGGTTGTGGCGGGGTGATGGTTGTTGTAGTAGTCGTGGTGAGTGGTATTATTGGAGGAGGGTCTTAGTGAAGTCGGCGTTGGTCATGGTTGTGATGATGGTTGACGCGGATTTGGTTGATAGCAACAATCGGTTTCCTTTTTCACAGGTTCTATTTTCAGTGTAAAATAAATGTGAATGCATAGGGTTTATACAGCGACCGTATGACCTCGACCCTGCTCATTTTTCAATGAATTGATCGGGTGAGATCCTTCACCACCGCTGCCCGTTTGAATGGTCGCCACACCATTTAAGGTCCCCGTGTACGGACCGTGTTTAGCCCGAGATTTAAATCTCCTGAAATAAGCCAAGACCGGGACGCGAACCTGGGATCCTCAGGCACAGAGCCTTGACTTACGCGTCAACGGATCTGTTTACTGAATGACATTTACAAAGACCCCTGCATGAGTCTTTGCGTAATCAGTGATATTTACAAAGACCCTTCTAATTAAAAACAATTGTCGTACAGACACACGCACAAGAAATTCACCAAAACAAACTCTCACAAACATAATAATAATAATTAGTAACTTCTAATGCGCCGATGTCTAATGCACAGGGCATCAACAAGCAGACAGCACATCATTCGGACGCAGCTGACTCGAGCATCCGACGTCGTCTCAGCTCCATTCGTCTCCTCCACCGGCGCAATAATCCACTCCAAAGGACTTGAATGGATCTGGATTTGTCTCTGTTGTCGCCACAGATCCACCAGTTCCACCTGTCTGCAAGTCTAAGACTCTGCCTCCTCTCCACTAAATGCGGTTCACCTCCCATCCACCGGGCTAAATTTACATAATACAAAAGCCTCAACGTTAATATATATATATATATATATATGGGCCGAGTTTCGATTGAGAATATATATTATAACAATTATATTCAGAATATATATATGTATATATATTCTCAATCAAAATTTGACACAAATTGCCTGTTAAACGAATGATGTAGAACTATCTCAATAATTTACAAAAGTAACCTTCAAATTAATTATCGACCCCGAGCTTAGCAAAGGTGAACCTTCTGCCAACCTGCATAAACAATCGAAGCCGTGTATACCACTAAAACATGGAGTGAGTGAGTGAGTGAGTGAGTGAGAGTGAGTGAGTGAGTGAGTGAGTGAGTGAGTGGAGTGAGTGAGTGAGTGAGTGAGTGAGTGATTGAGTGAGTGAGTGAGTGAGTGAGTCATATGTCCATCGACTGAGCGAGGAATCGTAGGCGTGGGTGGGTCACAGCGGTCAGACAACAAAAGCGAGACGGCACACAGATATTTAGCCGCTATACGAATATGCCTAGCAAGCCAGCGCATGTGTCGACATTTAGGGAGACGAGAACAAAGGGAAGTTAAGAGTTTCCCCGCTTCTCCTGCTTCCTGCACTTCAGCCACAGCTTCGCGTCTCAATTTCGCCCAACCGAAAACATCCTTCGAATTCCCCGAATTCTTCTTCCGTTGAATCTGTCACCCAGCGACTGACTTCAGATGGCCATCGCTCCCTACCTACCGTCGCCCTGTTTCTTGTTCGCCGCGCCAACCCCCCCCTCCTTCCTTCCGCTCAGGTATGGTAAGGTATACAGCACACCAGGGAATGTTCTTCGAATGTAGGACATTTTGTGATTGTGGTGGAGGGTATTAGTGACTGAGGAGGGGGTGAAGCCCTCCCTCTGCCTGCGTCTAACGATTGATAATTGCCTGTCGCATCTTCAGAGGAAAAATCCCGAAGGAGGGTCGAGGGGAGGGTGGAGAACGACCCTTGGCGCTTCTGCCCACCCACATCAAACCAACGTCAGTACCTGGACTTATTCGGGAGAAGCCACAGGAGGGGTCTCTGCTCAGGAAGATCAGAGGAAGAGATGAAAGAGGAGGAGGAGGCAGAAGAGGATTCTTTTAGGAGGATGGGAAGGCAAGGAGGAGGAGAAGAGGAGGACGTTAAAGTGGAGAAGGAAGAAGAGGAGGAAGACAAAGTAGATGGAAGGCAAGAGGATAGGCATGAGAGAAACAGGATGAAGGTAAGACAGAGGAGAATGAGGATGAAGATTAGGAGGTGGAAGAGAAAGAGGATGGCAGGAGGAGGAAAAGGAGGAAAAGGAGTAGGAAAAGGGAAGAGACGGAAAAGGTGTAATGGAAAAGAGGAAAGAAGGAAGAAGAGGAAGACATAATTACATATGTACGTACATATTTATATATAATTTTTTGCAAATGTAATTAACATACAGATTAAGTAAATTCCACTGTTTAATGAAAGCTTTTGGCTTCCAGAGCCGTTGACGTCAACCCTATCTTAAGTTACCTGAGGATTGAAACCCTTTAAGAGGTAAATGCCTCGTCATCAATTATTTAAATCGTTGGTCGAACATATTTTAAAGGTGTCTAAGGAGATCGTTGCATTTACCAGTGCTTAAGCGACGTGTATTGGCTTACCTTACTTTACCTTACAGCAGTGGTTTCCCAAATTAATGGACGACATGTATGGTGATAAGTGCATAAAAAGTTATGTGGAAACCGTAGAAAACGGTAGCCAAAGCACAGCGTCATTGTTCGTGATTGACAGACGTCGCTACTCGCATACTTCGTTTCAATGCATTGCCGACATTGCCGCACGCCAGCGACAGACAGACACACAGACAGACAGACAGACAGACAGACAGACAGACAGACAGACAGACTGACTGACTGACAGACTGACAGACTGACAGACTGACAGACAGACAGACAGACAGACTGTCCAGGCGCGTACAACGGCGCATGCGTACACGTTACGATAAGAATGACGCAATCATTGTTCTGTCCATTTACTCGACGGCGAACTGATATTCGCTGGCAGACCAGGGTATTCGGCGGTTAACCGCGGAAGAATTTGCTCGTCCGCAGTTCCCGTTTCTCACCAGATTCCTACCTCTTCCAAACGATTCCTGACGTCAGCGCGTTCCTCGCTCCGAGAAAAAGGTAAGTACCTAAAGTTTATGATTTTCTTGCTTATTACCTCACGTTTATACCTATCAGGATTCGATCTGTTTTCAACAAGGGATTGTGGTTTTCGATTTCACTTGAAGAGACCATTTGATTGGTGCATTGGACATTATGATAATGGCGCTGTAGAAGTTATTAGATTAGATCTATATGAGATTTAGATGAGATTTAGATTAGATTTAGATGAGATTATATTTAGATTAGATTAGATTAGAGTATACTCCAATGAGGCAACAGGAAGCTAGAGCAGAAACAGTATTCCTGATTTCTGCTCGTTTTTTGCTCCTCCTGGCGAACTCAGCTTCATAATGAGTACATTGGCCGTACAGTATCGGTGGGAAGAACAGGCGGCGATGGAGAGGACAGGCCACTCGTCCTCATATGCCGAGGCTAAGAAAATGAAGTCGTCAACACTTCACATATCAATGTCTGCCTCCTGGGGTTGGTTCAAGGTGCATCTCTTCTTCTTGTTCTTCATCCTTGTCCTCCTCTGCGATTTCTAACACGGCTGATGCCCCTGGCTTACTCAGATCTACAACAGATGAAGTGATCCGCAATGATCTTCCACGTGAAATAATTGTCCAACAAACATACGTGTTTAAACTGAAAAACTGTAAAATATTGACCTTACGAATGGGGCAATCCAGTATTCAGTGAGGCTTTTGTCTTAAACAGACCATTAAGGCTAACTTTGGTTTAGGCGAGATTCTATTTGATGGAAATTGTTTTCGAATCGATAAATGGTTTTAAACTCAAACAAAATGACATCACGTTTATACTTCGTTTCAACCTTGTCCTTTCCTTACATCAGATCGTTCACTCAGACCTAAGAAGTAAGTAATTCGTGTTTTTACCTCATTTCCAACTTCGATGGGACTCGGTTCTTGGTTTCCATATGTGTGTGCGAGTGCACGTCAGTGGTGAATTTTCTCCAGTCACTCGAGATCACACTTGCAGGACAAGATTGAAAATAGTTTGAAATTAAAAACGTGAATTAATCATATTCTCAAGCCTTCTGCAGACCAAATGCAATTTTCGAAGGCTGATGTGTTGACATTTTCTTATGTTCTTATTGTTTTCCATTTCGTGCTAAATTTAAAATAAGCCATACTGCCTTGCATACATATACTGGCTTGCATCCTTTCATATCTATATATACATACATAGGCCTATATATATATACATATGAGCATATATACTCAAGCCTATTTTGTGTATGTTTATATTTAGAAAGGCTAGAGGCCTATGCATATATATATATATACTGCTTGTAGACATACGTGTATCAAGAGCAGGCAAATAGACTACTAGATAGACACAGACACAGACAGACAGACAGATAGACGGACTGATGGACGGATATACAACCCGCTTATGGAACTCATTTATATAGCCCTAACACAGAATTTTATCTGCAAAGCGAATTACAGGGAACCTATATACATATATATATATATATTTATACATACATGTAGCTATATGTATTATATAGTATTTGTGGTATATATGTATCTTCTGTGCTAATATATGGCTATTTATCTCCAATGTGTCCACAGGGACTCATTTCGACCTTAGGGGTTTTGTAACATATATTTAGTAGTTGTATATCTATATATATATATATATGTATATACATATATACTGGTATAAATATATATATATATGTAAATGTATGTATATATGTATGTATATCACATGGTATAATATGCGTATATTGAGCTTTCGTGTCCAATTACGTAGCCGTAGATCGGAAATGTCTCGGTGTAAGTGCGTCAGAGGATGCAATTTGCCTCCATCTGTCTCCAATTCCAGTCCAGCTGCGGCTGCAGCAGCTGCACTCCGGCCAATACGTATACCTATCCAGGCAGATCAAGGACTCGTGTACATCGGTGTGTATGGCTTGGTTTTGCAGCGCCATCGGTTGATGCCTTGTGCATTAGACACCGGCGCTATAGAAGTTGCTAATTAAGATATGAATACGTTACATGAAACAGTCTGCCGTTGCACTGGCGTACTGTTGCATCTGTTGCATCAAACTTAGACAACTATGTGTCCTGTGCCTGTCTAAGGTACTTAAAATTTTATTGTATTTGATGAGTTATATAGCACTTCTTACAGAACAAACTACTCAGAGGTGCTTCCAGCATGAGAACCCATGGGAAATAAGAACATCTTTAAACAACGAGCTGACTGAGCTCTGTCACCAACAGTGACCCTTGCACGAAACGATAGCGGAAGTTCATTCCAGAGAGATGGGCCAACAACAGCAAAAGCCCTCTGCTGAGCAAGCGAGGACTTAACACGAGGAACAATTAGATTCAGACGATCTAGAGAACATAGAGGACGGGATGAGGTACTAGAGTGTGGACGCCGAATAAGATCACAAAGATTTTGGAGCCTGATCCCTCTAAGCACCAGAGAAAATAGCTTAAACTGAATACGAGATAGGATAGGGAGCCAATGAAGCTGCTGAATCATGTAGTCGGAGAGAAACGGAGAAGACGTGATATCAACCTGGCAGCAGAATTTAGTGCTGATTGAAGGGAGGACTGCAGATACTTAAGTAGACCTTAAAAGGTGCTATATTAATTGTCTTGATGCATACATACATGTATGCATATATACGTACAAAATACACAGATACATACATGCACACATGCATGCATACATACATACATAATGAACACACTCATGCATATATACATGCATATACCTACGTACATAGATGCAAACATAAATACATACATACATACATGTCTTATGATAAAGGCGCTATAGAAGTCATTAGATAAGATTAGAATAGATTAGATTAGATATTCGTTGTAGCCTGAGATAGAGATAAAGTGAGAGGAAAAGACAGATACAGAGACAGAGACAGAGAGACAGAAACAGAGAGAGAGAGACAGATAGAGAGACATATACACAGACATCTAAAGGACTTCGTCTAATACATGTTTACATAAACACAAAAGCTCTAAGTTTCGTGTACAGTGTTTGCCTTCTACATCTCGCACTCTTCAAAAATAATGTTTGCCAATATTAGACACTAAAATGGCTAGAACAGACACAGACTGTATGGTATAAATGCACATTCATTGTCGCCTATGCTGCCAGACAGTTTTGTCTAATTATTCCAAAGGCCACAATAGTGTCTGGCCACAGTGACTTTACTTACTACCAGACAATTATGTCAAAGCACTTCGAAAATGACTACTTCATAGCCACATAATTTATAAGGTCTGGCTATATTCACATCAGCTGTTTCCAAACATATTTAAAACGCAAATTACTTTCAAATGCAACAGTAATGTCTGACCGTAGGCCACACTAACTCTGCTTTATTGAAGTCTGTAAGCGTCCAGGTGGCCACATTAGCGTGAATGCTACTAGAGCTGAATTTGAAGAGTGGTCTTGTGGTTGTTGACCTGCTAGATGAAGTGTTTGTCTGACGGATCATCTGAGTTTGACTGAAGCTCAGAAGTCTATGGCTGAAGTCAAGTCCGAACTTGCAAAAGCCGCTCAAGGTCCACATGCCGATAATATTTACATCCATCAGCATATCCACACCCACCCACCCACTCCCGATAAACTGATAAGCTGATCTATATTAATAAAATGTAGATAAATATTAACATGACTATGTATATATACACATCATGATAGGCCGATATATATATATACACACACATATATATATATATAAACGTAAGTATTATACATATATACATAATGCATGACTTGTATATACACACGTACTTGTAATAAGCCGCTATATTTAAGGAATATAAGTATACATAATCATATGTATATATATATTAATGTAAATATATATATATATATATACATACTGCTGATGAGCAGATATATATGTATTCAGTAACTTGAACACAAAGGGACGTGGTGGTGTAATGGTATGTTCGATGCCTCGTAACCGGAGGGTCGCGGGTTCGAATCTACCTCACGCCACTGCGTAGCGACCTTGGACAAGTTGCTCACCCATAGTTGTCTGTGAGGAAGGCAACGGGAAACCACCTCACTCATCTCATCCCCGGGTGGCATAAAGCCAATGGACCTGCCTTCGGGCAGAAAACTCATCATCATCAACTTGAACACATATGAACGTCTATAGGTCTGCAAAGCCGATCTGCTCAGATGAATATATATATATAGTGTTGTGTGCATAATATTGTGTATGTGTGTGTGTGTGCGTGCGAAGTGTTCGATTAGACAAACAAACACTGGTCTACGAGACATAGGAATTGGTTTTGGAAGACAGGAGGCCAGTTATTTTATCCTATGCAGTGGAAGTGCGTCATCATGCTTGTCCACGTCTGTCTGTCTGTCTGTCTGTCGTGTTTGTCTGTCTGTCTGTCTGTCTGTCTGATTTCATTCAGTAGTAGGGAAGAGCTTGACGAAACAGTCAGTAGGCGCCTAGGGATACGCAGACGTAGAGAGAGACAAACAGAGAGACAGACAGACAAACAAACAGACAGAGACAGTAAGGCAGAGACAATGATATTCATTGAGAAATTAGCATGAGACCGACAGAGAGAGAGAGACAGACAGAAACAGACTAATAGAGAGACAGAGAAAGGTATAGGCAGAGAGATATTCATATTTAGAGATATCCGGAGAGAGAGAGACACACACACACACACACAGAGAGAGAGAGAGAGAGAGAGAAAGACGGACAGAAAGAGCTACTCCATAATATAGGCATACAAAAATAGAAAAGCAGAAACATACAGGCAGAGACATCTAAAAAGATAGAGACGCCCAGAGAGACACGCAGATATAATCAAGAAGACAGACAGACAGAGACAGACGCAGAGAGACAGACAGACAGAGAAATACAAAGAGATACAGACGCACAGAGACATGCGGGGAACGGAAGCCGACTGGTTAGAATGCTTGGCTTATAACGCAGAGAGTACGGGTTCGAGCCTGAAACGATTACTGTGTAGGGACCTTGAGCAAGTCCTTCACTCACTCGCAATTGCTCAGCGCCATCGGTTGATGCTTAGTCATTAGATAGTGGCGCTTAATAAATGCAGAAATAATAATAAAATAATAAGAGAGACACAGAGGCAGAGACAGAGAGCGAGAGAAACAGCAGGATAGAGACAGAGCGAGACAGACATAGAAAGAGATAGATAGATAGATAGATAGATAGATAGATAGATAGATAGATAGATAGATAGATAGATAGATAGATAGATAGATAGATAGATAGATAGATAGACAGATAGATAGATAGATAGATAGATACAGAAAGAGAGAGTGTGTGTGTGAGAGAGAGAAAGACAAAGACAGACAGACAAAGAGAGACAGAGTGATTATAGAGACAGAGTGATTATATATATATATATATATATATATATATATATATATATATATATATATATATATATATATATAACAATGTCCTCTGTAGTGCCTTGACTTTGAAAGCTGTCGGCGTCTTGTCGAAGTGTGACTTCGGCCATTCAAAGAAAGAGACCCATCTGGCTTTGCATTCAGCAACGCATTTCGCTCACTTGACGTCGTCTGAATCATGTCCATTCATTTGAACAGTTCAACCGTAGGCCTCCTAGGAGCGTCGTAGGCCTAGAAGCCCGTAGGCCTGTGACCTTGTAGGCCTAGGCAGTTGGGGTCTCGGGCACATGACTGTTTTGAGAAGGTCTCCTGCACATCTCGATAGAATTCTTAACAACAACAAAGCCTCTATCATTGCAGCTCTCTTTCCGCCGAAGCGAACATCTCCGCTGCCAGCGAAACTGAAGGGCCGTGCAGTCTAAATTGCTGGAGCGCTGGCTATACCTACACACGCTCTACTAATCGCAGGAGGCCTGAGCCGTGGAATTCCAGTTAATAGTAAATGGACGCAAACCAAACTACGCACGCAATAGGTGATACAATCGTATCAGAGCTCAAAAACCTTTTTGAAAAGAAAACCTTAGGCATTTAGGGTTTAGAATTTTCCAAACTCTAAGGTCATTGTGGCGATAAACGTTGGTGATACATAATCTTCTTGAACAGCGCAATCATTGCGATGTCAATTGTTAATGATTAACAATTAGTTTTTTCAAAAATTGAATAAACAAATATCCGACTTTCTTTTCGCATTTCCCCAAACAACCCTAATTGCATGTACGATAGGCATGCCGTACGGTGGGCGTCGCGAATTTTGTTCGATTACTACTGAATTCAGGAGTCCGTGTAAACGTGTACACGTTCTTTCGTACACTCGCCTCAGGCGAATTTCATGTGCCGTTTGTATTCGAGTTGTCGAGCAACTGATGCATAGAGAGTCGAGGTGGAAACAGACAACGCAGTGGTAGACGCAGTAACTGAAACAGGTATGTCTGAATTGGTGTTTCAGCTGCTGTTCATGTTGAAGAATCAGCTGCTGTTCTTGCTAGCATTACCACTGTTTCAGTTGGGTGTTTATGCAGACGTTTCAGCTGCTGTTTCAGCTTGCATTGCATTGTTTCAGCTGCTGTTTCAGCTGGCGTTGAACTGTTTCAGCTGATGTTTCAGCTGGCGTTTAACTGTTTCAGCAGATGTTTCAGCTGCTAATTTAGCTGGCGTCTTACTCTTTCAGCTGGCGTTTCAGCTGCCTTTTCAGTCGGCGTTTCACTGCTTTCGCTGGCCGTTGTTGTCGGTTGTGACATGCCTTTCGTCCTGTGATAAGAGAGAGTAGGTTGAGACTGAATGAGGGCTTTATCTTAACGTTAACAATACCTCGAGGTGCGTCGGACATGAGGCAGATCGTGTTAAGTGGACTACGCCCTCTGTCTCTCTCTCTGTCTCTCTGTCTCTCTGTCTCTCTGTCTCTCTCTCTCTGTCTCTCTTTCTGTATCTGTGTCTGTCTCTCTCTGTGTGCGTCAAGCAGTCAGTGCGAGGTGCCATGCGAACGTCAGCGCACCTGTTGATCGGCGGGCACTGCCGCCCAGGTGTGAGTGGCAGGCGTGAATGGAGCCCTGCTGTCAGCAACGGACGATTGGTGGATACTTGTGTCATGGTGTAAGGAGTGCAGCGCTGAGAAGAGGAGGAATAACAGAGGAAGAGTGGATAGGAATAGGAGGAAGAATGACAGGAGGAGGAGGAAGATGAAGAGAATGGAAGAAAGGAGGAGGAAAGGGTGGAAAATAAGAAGAGGGGAGAAAGTGGAGGAGGAGGAAGATGACGAAGTGAAATTGGAGGAGGAGAGGAAGATCTAGAGGAAGATGAAGAGGAGGAGATAATGGATAGTGATTATGAGGGAAGAGGAAGAGGATAATGCCGTGAAGATGAGAGATGGAAGATGGTAAGAGGATAGTAGGAGGAGAAAGAGAAAGAGGTGAATGATGACGAGGAGGAAAAATAATGGGAAGAAATAGAGGATGAGGAAGAAGATAGTTGGGTTAAGGAAACTGAGGAGGAGGAAGAGCCGATACAAGAGGACATGAAGAGGATTGAGGAGGATTAGTTCAAGGAAATACGTATACAATACCTGTGTGCCAACCGACGTGATATCTTTCTCTAACCGCTGTGTGAATGGGGCAGAGGAATGTGCACAAACTGACCCTAATACCACTTGCACACAAAGTGGTCTCGTTGCAAGGTATTTAAAACTAATACCTGTTGATCTAGGGATCGGATTTGCAGACTATAAGTCACTGCAGGTAGATCAGTGGAAGAAAATGAGTTGCCGCAGAACGAACTAACTGACCATATGCTGCCCATATTGGCATCAGTCTCGCATCAGTCGAGATCACGGCATCTTCAACACAAGATTTTTATAGCGCATCTAGTGAGTCTTTCTTGAAAGGCGCTGTATAAATTTTTAATTCCAATTACGCCAAGACAAGTCAACAACTCTATGGTGGGCATTGAATTGAGGAAAGTAGCGAAGGTAGATGTGCTGGGAAAGCATGTGTTTACACATATGTGTGGAAACACCTCAGAGGTGTTGTCCTGAGGTCCAAAGATCATTCAGCTGAGGCGCAGACATGATCACAGCAATGCAGTGACAAGACACATTGTTAAGGCTATGTGTATACATGCATGTATGTATGCATGTCTGTCCGTCTGTCTGTCAGTCAGTCTGCTTACCTGTTTGTCTGTCGACCTATCTGCTTGTCAGTCAGTCAGTCAGTCAGTCAGTCTGTCTGTCTGTCTGTCTGTCAGTGAGACAGTCAGTCATGTATGTCTGTCTGTCTGCCTGCCTAACTGCTTGTCAGTCAGTCAGTCAGTCAGTCAGTCTGTCTGTCTCCCTGTCTTTCTGTCTGTCAGCAGTGAGACAGTCAGTCATGTATGTCTGCCTGTCTGCATGCTCGTCTGTAAATGACAGCTTCATTATGAAACGCATATCCGTCCGACATTTATTGATGTCGTTTAAAAATTTATTTACATTTAATTACCTCGCATTGGGCGATGTACAAGTCTATAACATATATTTATACATGAAAGCAATGTCTGTTACGTAGTTGCATATTTGTCTGGATAATAAAGTAACTTAATGGAGCTTTGCGGGGTATCCTCTAAGATCTATGCATGTGGCGTTGAGCAACTATAGAGACATTCAAGATTGCTTTTCTGTAAACAGTCGAGCTTCAGTAAACATGCGAACTTCTGTTATGCATGTGGTTTATAGAAGCAACGTTTCAATGTTTTGGTCAGCTTGTTTGCAATGTTTCGAGTGGTTCGAACTTCAGTGCGCACCGTAAGAAAATTTACGTGAGAAGTTTTAAATTCTAAGCAGGAAATTATGCCAGTTTATTTACGGAAAATGTACGAATTTATCTGCGGAAATTATGCGAATTTATCTGTAGAAATTATGTCAATTTATTTGCGGAAATTTTATGAATTAATCTGCGGAAATTGTGCAGAATTGTCTGCGGAAATTATACGAATTTGTGTGTAGAAATTATGTAAATTTATTTGTAGAAATAGTACGGATGGGAATTGTACGAATTTATGTCCGAAAATTATACGAATTTATCTGTCGAAATTAGGTAAATTTATCTGCGAAAATTGTATTGATTTATCTGCGGAAATTGCACGAATAAACTGAGAAACTTATGGAAGTTATGCAGATGTATCAGTAGGAATTCTGTGTATTTATGATTATATTTACGCATTCGAAGTTGTTTATGTGTATTAAGACGAATGCATCTGTGGTATGTGACTGTTTATAACTTACACATATATACATACGTACACATACACATAATGTTACACACACATACAGTATATCTGGGTGTGTTTTGCATTAAGTGTGGGTTTGTGTCTCGATGTTGGCAGGTATTTCGCCAAACATGTTTTGCCCATGAGGTGTAATTGATCCTTCTGTTTTTCTTCCCGGAGCCGTGCTCTCTTGCCCAGTTCTTTCTTGTTCCTTCCGCGTCACGGATTCCTTCCTTCTCTCCTTCGTTCACTCATTCCTCTTGTTGCTTTCGTTCTGCACTGCGTTCACTCTGTATGTCTGTTTGTCTGTGTGTCTGCTTCCTGCTGTCTGCCTGCCTGCCTCCGTATCCTCTCCCTCTCTTCTATGAACGGTCGGCCTTGATCGCATCGAGTTGAGTAAGAACGGGGCCTCGGATGAAGATAAACAACAGCATCTCAAAGCATAGCATAACACAGCATAGCATAACAGCATGTTTAATGTATATATCTGAACATTTATTCAACGCATTTGGTTAATCTCTCAAGGACACTGAAATATGGTCGTCGAATGGTTCCAAATGATGCAACTTTAGAAAAGCTGAGAATGCTTGCATAACAGTAGGGATCTTGGAGGGACCTTTTAAAATGCTTTCAATGAGTGAGTGGGTGAGTGAGTGAATGAATGAATGAATGGATAGAATAACATGACTCCATCCAATGCGATTTTCCCGAAGTCCGCCAGCAGCAGCACGAGATTCTATTGACGCAATTGATGTTTTCGGGCAGATCCAATTCTCCTCGTCGTCGCAAAGCCAGAGGTCGCCAGTGTCTCTCGGGATCCGACTAACAACCACGTGATGCCATCGACACCGGAAACAGCCTCGCGTGACGTCAGCGCCGCGTCGGACGAATGCCGACAGAACGCGATGAAGAACCGGAAGGAGAACGACTGGTTCGGACACGATGCCGGAAGTCGACCGGCCACTTCCGGTGGAGGACACGACAACAGACCGCGTTCGGCCGCGCCAAGAACTCCGAACAAGACCGCGTGCGAGTCGGAAGACTGGTTCCGCTACGACGCCAACGGATCGGCGACCACTTCCGGTACGAGACAGGAAGTGACGTCGACGAAAGCGCGCGTCTTACACGGCAACCAGCAGGACTGGTATAAACACGGGGACGACGTCCCGGATCCCCCTTCGCTCGAGAAACGCTCCAAGGTCCGGTCGAGACGGGGCGCATGCGCGGAGGTCCGCCAGAAAACGACTGATCCGAATGAGTGGTTCCGACATGACCACAAAGAAGGAAGTGGTACGAATCGCGAAGGGTCGGCCAGACCCGCGAAGAGACCAGCCAACGTCGCCTCTCCCACGTCCCTCTGGGTCGTCTACCCAGAGGGAAGCGGTTCCACGAGTCCCGCTGAGCTGGCTTCCACGCCGCGACCACGTTCGCGCCTGACGGCCCCTGAAGCCGACGATTACTACCGGCGCGACAAGATCGGCTCGAGCGCCGAGTGGTTCTCCCATGAACACGCGCGCGACGAGGCAACTTCCCCTTCTGGTCACGCGACGCGCATGCGCGGAACACCGGAAGGCGGCGAGATCGCGAACCGACTCAAGGGCGAATCGGAGGACTGGTTCAGCCACGACGGGAACCGGAACTATGTGAGTCCCCTTCCGGCGGGCAAGGGCCACTCCCCGCAGGTCAGAGAACTCATGGAACGAGCCCAGGGGAATGAAATAAAGCAGATCTTTCGGATGGAGGAGAACCTTAGGGCGACCTGGAACGCCCCACTGCCACTCCTTGGACCGGATGTGGTCGTCCAGGCGCCCATCGCTTCCGCCGATCCAGTTCGAAGCGATGAAGTCGAGAAGGTTCGAGAAACGATGGACACCTTGATGAGCAACGGACAGAACAACGGAGCAACGGAGCATTAAACAGCAACAGAAGGCGCTACATAATTTGACGGAAATAGAAAATGCTTTCATAGACGACATCTGGCTGAGTATGCGACAGACAGACAGACAGACACGCAGACAGACAGACAGACAGACAGACAGACAGACAGACAGACAGGATAAATAACCGATGTACAGATGCATAGGGGATGTATACACAACCAGTCATTCCAGTTAGGCAAACGTATATACACAGACAAAAGAAGAAGGTGCAGACAGACAGACAGACAGACAGACAGACAGACAGACATACATACAGACACAGCCAGACAGACAGACACAGACAGACACGTAGACAGACAGACACAGACAAAGATAAGCCTAAAAAATAGACTGACAGAAATAGATAAGCAGACAGACAGACACAGACAGACACCCACACACACACACAGACAGATAGACACACACAGGACCACAGAATTAATCAGGAAAGATGAAAGACGATGTACAACGATGGAAGTATTCTTCATAGGTTTTTCGTTCGCTTTCCTGGACATGTAATTGCTTTCATCGGAAGCAGAAAAATTCAGTTTTTCGAGCGAATCTAAGAAAGCATAAACCTAATTAACAAACTTTAATAAAGCAATTTTTATTATAAGTTTTAATATAAAGAAATTCATTAAACTGTTACATGTACAGCAGTTACGAGAGGCTAATCCAAAAGCATCGATGTAAGCAATTCCAGCAATCCATTTCAACAGCTAATCTAATCTAATCTCACCCGATTTTCGTTGCAAAATGAGCAGAGTCGAGGCCACACGGGCGCTAAATAAAGCCGTGTACATTTACATTTAATCTAGTATGGTCATATAGCGCCTAATTTTATATAGCGCCTAAGTAGGTGTTCCGATATATTTATTAAGCAGCTCCTATATCCCGGTGCTGGCGGGAAACTCATCTCGGTGCATCCGGTGGTTTAATTTAGGCGGGAAGTCGCGGCAAGAGCGCGAAGAGACAGGTGCGTCCGCACTCGAAGTGGGCCGCACTCCCTACGCACGGCCTGATTGACAGCGGCGTGTTTACGCGGGGTCGGTTTATCTCGGTCATGTCTATGTGGCTTCGGAAAATGAGTGTGGCCGAGTGATGAGCTTGAAACTCCTGAGCAATATTCGCTTTTGTAAGATCTCTTAAACTCTGTGAAGTTCTTGGTTACTGTGAAATGCGATGCAATGTAGGCCTAATGAATTCTGGTTTGATCCAATCTATTCTAATTCCCTTCTAATCCTAATGCAATCCAATCTATTAATTGATCCATGTCAAATCTAAACCTGACCTGATTTAGGCCTCAAGGCCAAATATGGCTTCCTCAGACTCACTGGTCTGACTGATGATACTGATTGATTCAATCACACCATCTAAAACCTTTTCCTCTACGATCGTTTTCTACACATGGCAGTTGCTGTTGTTACCAGACACGAACATGGAATGTTAATTAAGACGAGTTTGTTTATCCGCGCAGGGGACAGAAGCGCAGGTAGAATCCACGGAAAATTAATATTTTCTTCATGTAAAAATAATCATAAGTAAAAATGTAACAGTTCTTTTATTTTGAGTTTAAACTAAAAATACCGGCTACAATTTACCCGGAGAGAACAGTAAAGGTTTAAGGAAAGGCAGATTCGGCGAGAATAAAAATTTGGCGTTCCATCCCTTCCATGGTACTTTTGCTCTGCAAGGATCTTGACGATTTCTAGACGTCTCAGAATTGATTTATTCGCCAGAAAATTTTTAAATTCCTGATGGAACATATATCTCTGGTAAATAAGCATAACAATAAAATATAAAATAAATGTTACAAACATAATGCGGGAGAAATATAGTAACAATAATAATCTTATAAAAATATTCAGCCAATGCAGTGACCTAACTACATATGAAATAGTTTATGCGCCACCTGGCGAACATAAACGAACTATCTGCAACGGAAACGATTTTGGCGCCACCTGGCGAATATAAGCAAACAACTCGAGATGAAACTCCACTGACACCTGACCCCGGCGGCTCCTTCCTAGTATTTCGTCTGAGGCGCAAATACGAGAAGGCAAACCAACAACCGAGCAACCTGTTGCATTTTGACTCGACTTCTCCAACAAATAAGACCACGATTTCTCTTGAAGTGAAACTTGTCCACACACAACGCCTTGCGCATTATAATAACTGGGACCAAAGAAGTCATTAAAGAAGTCACAGGGCATGCTGTGGACAGTAATATATAATAATGTTAATTACAACAACAACGACAACGACAACAACAATTTCCAAACCCTGAGGGAAACATTTTACTTGTCTACGTCCCTACCTTGCCTTTCCCTTTACGGTCGCTCAACCAGCTCTGCACAGAAACACTAGCGCTAGAAAATGCAGAAAGAACAACGCAACACCATTTTCTTTGGTTGAAAGAATATCAGTTGCTATACAGCATCATCATATGAATTAAAAGCTACTCAGTAAAGTAAGTCAAACCACAGTTTCTCTCTACAGAACATCCACCCAACTTTACACTACAAGCCAGCAAGGACCATCGTAACCCAATCATTTCCAACTTATTTACAATGATTACAATTTTGTAGAGTAAGCATATGTGTAAATGAGGACATTTAATGCAGCTGCTTCCATTAGGTCTACCCATCAAAAGCGTCACAAGAAAAGTTCCCATGTGGAACGTAGCAGAGGCGCTCATTTTCCACTCTGGCCCTTGAGCCAGTAATGAACACATCCCAAACTCCTGGACATGGGGCCGTTTACTTCCCAGCTTATGCCGGTACCAAATTCTAATGCTTGGTGACAGACACAAGCATGCGTGAACAACCTGTCTGGGGTTGTCAAGTGGAGTCTGCTCAGCAGGCTCAAACCCACAATCACTGGATTACAGACAAGTGCACCATCGTACAGACCACAGTGTTGCAAGTAACAAGGAAGGGTAGCATAATTTTTCATTTCTTACTCTGCCTAGATGCAGCAGTGTTTCCAGGCGAGGGCCTACGTTTGAAGAAACCTTCGGTTAATGCACAAAACAAGATTTCACCAAATCCAAACACAGAAAATGTTTGTGCCCTTAGAATTGACCCCAAAACATGCAGGCAACAGTTCAATACTTTACTGTTCAGCCAAGGAGTCAGTAAGCAACACGATGGAAAAACTGCATAAGAAGCCACCAGCTCTGCACAATACAACTGAATTCTGAAAATGCCCCAATAAAATTCAGAAGCATCCACTGAAGCCCACCAACAGGAAACATTAAGAACCATAAATAGACTGGAAGAGGTCAGTTTTCTGATTAGACAGAAATATGGTCTCGGTAAGAGGTTAACGAACAAGAGGAGGTAGAGCGTCCTCCCAGCGACTGTGAATTAATGCCAGCCAGACAAGATCTCACCGAAGATTTTCACCCCACCATCATACTTTTTAAATATCTTAAAATACAAAACTATGTCAAAATTTATCTAGCGCCGTTTCTAAAAACGACTCAAACGTCACCAGGTCATGTAGCAGTTCAACACGTCCCATAATAACTATTAATGAAAACGCTTTTTCAAACAACACTTGTCTTTTTGGCTAACTAACAATTACAATACTCTAAATAAAATGAGTCACCAAAGCAGTCCTCTTTAAGAGTCAAAGTAACAACCTACTAATCCTCACAAGATGTACATTTGGGTCAGTTTCTGCAGCTCCACAGAGGCAGTCCTTGAAATTCAAACTGCAAAATCATGATACACACCTACGAGTCTTTTAAAATCTAATATGCATGAGGAGTTACAGTTTCTCACGAATAATGCCATTATTTCTGACTGCCAACGTTTCAAGCAGTCACCAAATGTAGCCAGACCGACCTAAATTTGAATTCAAATGCGTAGAACCACTGCAAAACATACCTATGACACTTATAGTCCTAGTGTTTTTCCCGTCTTTTTTACAATTTAAGCCGTTTTATCTGCCTGCCAACATTTCACAAAAGTCACCAACCGTAACAGACGAACATAAATCCTAAACTCACTTAACCAAAGCGCAATGCAAAACTCGAATTCTAAGATTTGAGTCCAGCGAATTAGGTAGACTAGCAGTTTCTGAAGCCAAAACCCAGGAGCAGTAGAAGTGATAGCGATGTCATTTTCTTGGCCTCAGCATACAAGGGCATGAGAGGGCTAGTCCTCCTTGTCCATCAGATCCTCAGCAGTCATTTTAAGCTGAGATGGCTACAGCTAGAGAAAAGAAATCTTGACAGATCTTTCTGTTCTTGTGGGGCTTTGAACTCTGAACCCTAGGCTGACAGTTCAGCAGGCTCACCACTATTAGACTGTCGCATCGCTTGAAGTAGGTAAGGTGAGGATATCCCCAATTTACCATGGGCTTAGCCAGTTTTGGCTTTCAAGGCCATCCTCAAACAGTCAGATATTTTTACTGAAGGTTTAAACACTCGGTTAATGATCTAGACGACTTTTGCAACATCCTGACAGAAACCAAAATCCCTTAAACAACGATGCGACACTGCAAAGTTCAAATTTTGAAAAGAGAGTGAGATCTGGATTTGTTTCTAAGCTGTGTCATAAATAAGTTCGGTTTACGACGGGAATTTCCTGTAGCGCATCCTGTCCGACGTCGGAAATTAAAAAATCTGCTGCAACTGATCAGAAATGTTTGTGAACTTCTCCACAACCGGTCGCGCCTTCTACAATCCGACAACAAACCGGAAAATTGTACAAGACCAC
Organism: Norana najaformis; assembly: GCA_964023275.1. Taxonomy (NCBI): domain Eukaryota; kingdom Metazoa; phylum Annelida; class Clitellata; order Crassiclitellata; family Hormogastridae; genus Norana; species Norana najaformis. The sequence continues at coordinate 3,482,813 of OZ029924.1, read as the reverse complement.
TTCCTGCGAACAGCACGACTGAGTCAACGGCCGTGCAGATGACGACAACGACCAATTTCATCACAGTTCGCTGAAAAGAAGCGTGTCACAAAAACCGACAAAGGCGCCAAGTCGAGCGCGATGGTTACATCTGCATATAGCTGTTCGGATTGTTTGGCTGCTTTTGCTGCTGCTGCTGCTGTTGCTGCTGCTGCTGGGGTGGCTGCGGATGGTGAAGGTGATGCTGCACGATCGGCAGGCGGCATTTCCTTGTCGCCTTGCGTGTTTGTTTGATGCCTTTGACTCGGCGACGAGCGTAGTTGACCTGATGTGAGAAGGTCTGGTTGATAGCGCGCTCTGACGGCTCCACGTTGCCACTCTCAAGGCAAAACTTCCTCATATATGCTGGCAAAACCAATCAACCACACAATCAATCAATCATCAGTTTAATAATTAAAATAATTAAAAGCACCTTTAAACAATTAATCCGTTTTCTTGTTTATTGTTCCTTTGGGATCAATCCTAAATTGGGCTAAAAAGTTAATAAAATCATTAATGCTATCACTAACATGCAATCAATCAAAAAATTATCTAATTAATTAAAACGCATTTATTACATGCACAGTAATTTACAATAAAACAAATCAACAATCGACCCAAGTAGATATGTGAAGCCACCTATGAAAAGAGATCACATGGCAGGAATGGAGTTATTTCTACCACTATGATCAGCAAAGAATCTGAAAATAACGATGAATAATGTTGTATACTGGGAGTATTATGGATTTTTATGTGGAATTTAGAAGATGTTGTACCTGAAAGATGTGACTTTCAGCAAAACTCATTTAGAGTTAAGAAAGCCCTTATGAAATCCATTTGTAGTAATTTATACAGCTTGCAATGTTCCATTTTCATGAAAATCTGTGCTAGATTGATAGATGGAGGCGTCCTCCTGCGACTGCCAGTGAAAACCCATTATCCATCATACTGTGATGGGTGACCACGTTCAGAGGCTTGAATCTCTGTAATAAATCCCACATTCTGGTCCCTTTTCATAGACTACATCACAAATATAATCGGAATTGTAAATTTGGGTAGGCACAGTAGAAATCATTAGAAAATAATAGATCAGATCAGACTGACTGATTTCTGAACGAATGTACCTTTACAGGCTAGCACGCGCATTGGATCCAGAGGAAACTTGTTGATGATGTCATCCGTCGATTTGCAGTTAAGACCCTGTCCACGCGAGCATGCCAGTTCATTCCACGTAAAGACGAGAGGAATGAGGCGCCTCAGGACGTAGAGCGCAGCACCTTCCTTGTGCGAAAGTGCTTCATTAACGATGATCTGAAGATTCAGTTTGTTCACGTAGACATCATAGTTTGGCAACAGCTGGACCTGCTTCCCGTCGGCACTCGTTGACTCCGTCTGAAAAGAAAGTCCACATCAATTCATGCATTTACTCCGAGCACTTACAAAAGCCCCCCTTGAAGACACGTTGCACAGCAATTATAACAGCATCCCTCGAAGACAGTCTGCAGTTCTATTGACTCTGTCTGAAATGCAAGTCGATGATAAGTTAGGTTGGTTTTGGTATCCCTTGTGCATTACATAATGGTGCTACAGAAGTTACTAATTATTAATAACAGTAATCTACAGCTTCCATGCCACGAGATACATTTTGCCCCACCCACTAGTTTAGACTTTCTCATGCTGAGGGTAAATTTTGCCCACACATTTTGCTTCTGCCCACAGGCAGACACCTCCATCCCCTACCACAAACTACACTCTGCAAACTACACTCTGCAAACTACACTCTGCCTACAAGAGGTTCAAAAAGGTGCTATATTAATGATGAGAGAAACACACACTGCATCTCCAGAGTCAATTTTGTTAACCTACTGAATGTAGCAAAAGTACACAGCAATCATCATAAGCACCATCATCAAATAAGTCTATCATGTTTGTCCTCATTGTTAAGAATTACAAATAGTATTATTATTCATAATCTTCGTCATCATCTTCATCACCTTCATTATCACCACCAACAGCATCATTTATGGAAGCACATGAACACGTTTTATAGTACATTTCAGGAAGTTCTCACCACCACCACCACCACCACCACCACCACCACCACCACCACCACCACCACCACCACCACCACCACCACCACCACCACCACCACCACCACCACCACCACCACCACCACCACCACCACCACCACCACCACCATCTCCACCAGTACCATGACCTAGCCACCTACACCACCACCACATCATGACAACCTCCACCACAACACCAGTTAATGTTCACCGAACGGGAACTGATACTAACGCCGCTGCAAAGCAAAGAATTGCATATTGGCAACATTCCAGGAATACCAACACTTCCTGGCGACATCATGTTGGGCAAACTGTCGCTGATGGTGGTCCGGCCTCTGTCCGGCGACGACGCAGATGGACTGCAGATGCTGGCTGCATCCCCAAGGGATGCCACGCTCGAATATGGTCTCACCTCCCAACCTAAATCACACACCAGCAGAGTGTTTTTTCTAAATTTAAAAGTTGGAGACAACAAGTAAAAGGGACAAACCTGAATTAAGTCGGTCTAAGGACTACTACCGGCTGTAAAACACAAAAACCAATTGCATGACGTCAGAGAAGCAAAGGAAAAGATACCAGCTTGGATGTTGCCTGGATAAACAAGGTCCTCGTCCCCAGCTGGGAAACCGGGACTTGGTCGAAACACCAACATGCATACGAAACTCAAGGCTGCCACCCAGATGTTTAAAATAGGCATGTGGAATGTACAAACACTTCAAAGCATTGGGAAAGTTTAGCTTTTGAGAGAGGAAACTGGAAGATAAAACTGTTACATATTGGGAATAGCAGAGATGCCATGGATAGGATCCAGCGAAATGAATGGTTGAGAGATTATTTGGTATGGAGGATAAGAATACTCAAAGGGTGTAGGTTTCTTACTACGCAGAAGAGCCAGAAAGGCCCTAATTGGCTACAACCCAGTAAAGGTTAGGATTATTGCGACAAGATTTTAAGGAAATCCACTAAACATCGTAGTGATTCAGGTCTATGCACCTAGAGCGGACAGTACAGAAGAAAGCACAGAGAAATTCTATGAAACTCTGGAAAAAGTATTGGAAGAGTTACCGAAAAATGATATAAAGATCATCATAGGTGACTGGAATGCGAAGGTGGGCAGTGACAACAGAGAATTGGAACTGGCAATTGGTAGATATGATTATGGAGATAGGAATGAGAAAGGTGAGCAACTTTTTCAATTCACGACAAAGCACAAGATGTTCATTTGAAATACAAGATTTCAGCAAAAAGATGGCAGAAACTGGACCTGGTCAGCACCAGATGGGAAGCATACAAACATGACTGACCTGAAGCTGGTGGAAAAGAGATGAAAATCAGCAAATTGCAATTGCAGAACATACCAGGGAGCCAACATCTCTTCTGACCATAGCCTGGTCATGGCTAGATTTGTAGTGCGGCTGAAGCGAACACAGGAACAGAAGCCGTTTGAGCTGAAACTGGATATTGAGGCACTGGGGAGAACGGGGGTGGGAAAGGCATGTACAAAAGAGTTAGAAAGAGGATTGCGGCACAATGTATGACAGGAGAAACAGACTACAAACAGATAAAGCAGCAAAGTCACCAAGCTCATTGCAGCAGAACAGGGAGCAATTAAGGCAGCCATACCAGTGAGAAGAAAGCGGAACAAACCACAGATCAGAGGCCACAATGAATATGGTGAAGCAAAAGCGGGAAATGAAGCAGACGCAGGAATCAGATGAAAGGGCTTTGGAATACAGACGGCAGTGTAACTAGGTCAGAAAAGCAGTCAGTTGAGACAAGGAGGCCTGGTTGAAGGAACAGTTGAAATCTGCTGAGCAGTATGCTGGAAAGAACAAATGCAGAGAATCATATAAAGACTCGTCAAACAGATCAACCAGGAATGGAAACCAAGACAATCTGCAATTAAAGACAAGATGAGCAACACTAAGCAGCGCAAGGAAGAAATAAGAAACTGATGGACAGAATATCACAGGGAATTATACCATGATGAAGATGTATAGAAGCTGGAAGATATACATATCACCACCAACACAAGAGGATGAACAGACCGACGTTCTTCTGGATGAAGTTGAAGTGGCTATAAAAAACTTGCAATGGCAAAAGAACATCTCAAGGAGCAGGGATATTAGAGTGCACACCAAAGTGAAAATTATCAAAACATGTATATTCACTGAGTTGCACAAGAAACATTGTGCAGCAAGTAATGGAAAGGAAACTAAATCTCTTTGGCCAAATCTCCAGAATGGGTTCATCACAGGATGGTCAAACAAGTGGTTTTTGGAATGATGGATGGCGGAGGGATCAGAGGGAGACCGAACAGAGAATGGTTGGAAGACGTCTGAGACTTGTGTGCAATAGACATGCACAAGCTGAGTTTTTTGGCACAGGACAGAGAACAGTGAATATCTACAGTGAAGCATCCGATCAACACCAATGACCAATGAACCCATGGACTCAAAGAAGAAGAAGAAGGACCCCTGAGGTCTGTCCTTTTGACAACTCATCAGCAGCAGATTATGGTAAGCTTCATTTGTAAAAATTCAAAGGTCTGTAATTTACTGTAGTTGGGGAATAAATAAATGGTTTAATCAAGTAAAGAAAAACCAGAAACAACATTTTTGCAATGCCTTTCTGCTTGCCTGAAAATTTCTTTGCAAAGGAAATATTTCAGTGGAAAGTGATCTAATTTTTTTCAGTTATTTATATCCACAAACTTAAATAGGTTTAACATATAAGTTATTTTGATTCAAATTTCTGATTATTAATACTAATAACATCAATAACAACAGTAATATTCAAGATATTAAAAATTAGATCATACCACTCCTCTTCCATATTACGGTACACTGAAGCATCTTAGTAATTACATGTTTCAGCGCACAATCAAATTAAATTTTGGCACCCTGCGTATGGCTGTGTTATGTTGGATTTCATGCTCTTTAAGAATGTGATGCTAGTAAAAGGATTCAGTGTGTTAAGGAAAGTGCTCATTAAACTGCTTTCATTCACCTTGGTATTTTTTTATGGATTTTTTGATCTACATGTATTACACAAAGTGCTAATTCAAAAGACTTTTTCACCTGAATATTTAAAAATGGATTTCAAACTATGAAGGACTGAAATTTTTAAAAATCTAATGGCGTCAACTGCAAACTTATTTTAAAATGGATCTTGGTCTATAAGTTTTGAAAAGATCTGAACTCTCATTGCCATCTTCTGGCTTGAAGGAGGAGATAGACGACTCCTCTCTGTTTGTTTGGATCAGACAGATCTTCTGAGATGGACTCGTTTCTTCGAAAAACAGAAAATTATCATACTTTACTGCTATTGAATGGTCATGAATGTTTTAATTTTGTTTAGGAAAAATCTCTTGTAAAAAATGGAAACTATTTTCATTTCTTTTCTCTCTCACAAAGACCGCGATTTCTATCTTCGAAAGACAGAAAATTCACAAATCTCACTGCTATCGTTTGGCCATGAGGAAGAGGACTGCTTCTTGCTAGCGACACTGCCCCTACGTTCACACGTACACTTCTCTAGCTGAACTTTGAGACTGCTGCTCTCCTGCTTCAGCTGCTGGATCTCGAAATTGACAGCGCTCTGAAAGTCTGCCAACGACTGCTTCATCCCAGAAATCTCCTGGCGCAGCTGGTTGTACTCGGCACGTGGCAAAACAACGAACGGGGTTGGACCGTCAGACTCGTGCGATGACAGAAGGTGCAGCATCGAGCCGTCATATGACTTGGCATGTCCGTCGTTCGTTTCCATCATTCGCTGAACGGCTGTCTGGACGCTGTCAAGATTTCGTGACAGCTCCATTGCCGACTCGGCCATTCGATCGATGCGGATCAGGTGGTGGGCTGTGGCTCCGTCAACGGATGGCTGCTGGAACATTTTTGGAGCGATGGTCAAGTTTCTGAGTAACGAAAGAAAATCAGACTTAATTTTGGCGATGAGTTTGATTTATGCAGCTTGCAAATGTGTTATTCAGTTGTATGAAAATTTACACAGCATGTCTTAAGAACCTATCAAAGGCATTCAAAAGGTTCTAATAAACTGCTGCTGGTAACATTTTACCAGGAAATAAATATTTCTGTGAGTCTGTTACAGTTTTCATTTAAACTGAATGCATTCCAGTTTTTCCAGTGCACATCTAACTCGTGCCTCAATTAACCTGAAGCATTTTCTTTACAGGCTGTATGGCACACCAATGAAACTCCAATTTCAATTGGAAACGCTAGGATCCAAACTCTAGCCAAAGCAGTAAACAACCGGCACGATCCTGAATCTATATCAGTACGCCAAGTTCCATGCCATCAAGTGGATCTTTGTGTTCAAACGTGTGCATGGATTTAATACGACGCTCGTATCTATGCCGATGGTCACCGACGCACTGCAGAATGCGATAACTCCATCACTCTGCGTACCCGAGATTCGAACCCAGGGTGATGCGGCGAAAACCCGACGCCTTTAGCCGCTCGATCACCCTTTTCAAGAAATAGATAACGCAGCAAGATGCATACTGGCGCATCGCTGTATCCAACCACCCCGCCTCGCAAGCTCTCTCCAATCTTACTTCTGATGCAGACAGACAGTAAAATATACGTTGATTTCATTACTAACGCGCGATGTTTTGAAGGTTTGTATCTTGCAAGTCGAAACTATTTATCGACGAACGGCTCCAAATAAATAACAGATTATTGCGGTTAAGAAAACGGAAATTTTTTAATATTATTCACAACGATCAGCCATTCGCCATCTTGTGCCTCGCAGCATAATATTTGCAGGCTGAGAACAGCCTTTTATAGCGCTATAATTTTGATTTTTCTATGGTTCAGTTGCCTTAAAGACAGCTCTTCCTATCTGTTAAGATTTCAATATGAAAAAAATTCGGAAATTGCAAATTTTGCAATTATGCAATAGTAATTATAATCGTGCTCTGAATTTCGGATTTTGGATCTTGCCTATCAATTTTGTTTTGACTGAGCGCCTGTGAATAAGCTGGTTCCTGCGACTTAGATTTCTTTGGGCGCTGTAGAAATCTCGAGAATACGATTACGACTGGGCGAGAAAGGCAAGCATAGAACACGGTCAGGGACTCAGAGAAAGAATAGCCTAATTGAGATGTGGTCTTTGCCGATCATTTCCTTGAAGGCCACATAAGTTGGGCCAACACTGGACCGAAGAACTTAAATGCGGGCCAGCTTAGGCCCAGCGATCGTGGCCGTCTAGGTTTCAAGTGAAGTGCAACAGAAAAGGCTAAAATAAGGCTTAAGTGGGAAGAACAGTGTCCTGGTAAAACGGTTAAAATATTTGCAGGGTAGTCATCAAAAATGTAAATCGTAGGCCTAACTGTAATCTTGGGATTTCGTCAGCGCACATAAGCCAAGTCGTGCGAACCAGCTTATAGAGTATTCTCTGCCAGGCGATTATTCAAAACAGGTGTGGACCAAGGAAAAAGGCTCGTTTAGCCTATCGCGATATAAACGATATAAAGAGTGAAATGTGCAAAGTTTATCAATACGATTATACGACCCATCTCTTCAAGCAATCTACCCCTGCAGGATCAATGTCCCATCCGCCGCCTTTCCATTTCTCTCAGCTTAAACACAACCCACCCTAGCCTTCTCTCCCTTCCTCTCTCTGATCTCATGGCAGCCAGACTTGCTTCTTGACACGGCATCTTTGGACAATCCCACGGACTTGACGCAGCGCTCATGAATAAGCTGATTTCCTGCGCTTAGGTTTTTAGTAGCGTTTTTAGTAATATTTGAGTTATATTTGCAATGGCGTCTTTCCTTCGTTATTAAGAACAGAAACAGTCACCCCGCTTATCAAGAAACCTGGTCTTGACCCAGAATCTCTTTTCAACTATCGCCCAAAATCCAAACATTTCAAAAATCCTTGAACGGTTAATCCTTGCTAGACATCAATCACACATCATTGGCTCACCAAATTTCAATATCCCTCAATCTGCCTACCGACCGCAAAACCTTCAACGCAAACTGCCTTGCTTTACAGCTTAAATAACATTTACTGTGCTGAGGACCTTGGCCAACCCAAATTTCTGGTTTCAATTGATCTTAGTGCCGCGTTTGACACTATTGATCATAGGATGCTCCTTTCCAGGCTTAGCACCAGTTTCAGCATTTCTGGACCTGCCATCAGCTGGCTCACGTCCTATTTGTCAGATCGCTCTCAAACCATTCGAATCGGCCAGTCAATGTCTACTCCTTCTCCTCTCGATACTGGTGTTCCTCAGGGTTCTGTGCATGGCCCAATACTTTCTTCTGCTTTCATTTCTCCTGTTGGTTATCTTATATTTTATTTTGGCTTTTCTCATAAGCAGTATGCTGAGGACACTCAGTTATATATCGCCATATCATCTGACAGCCTTGATACTGGTATTGGCATGCTTGAACAGTGCATGTATTCACTGCATTCCTGGTTCTGTCAAAATGGTCTTTTTCTAAATCCCAACAAGTCAGATGCAATTCTCCTTGGCACCCATCAATGTTTACGTCACTTTCCTCCTGTTCACCAAATCAATTTAGCCGGTACAAACTTCAACCTTTCAGAAAAAATTACAACCCCTGGAGTCATTCTTGATGCCACCCTTACTTTTAGGCAACATGTTTCTGCTGTCTGCAGAACCGCATGTCTCCATCTTAGAGCCTCAAGACACGTTCGTTGGTTCTCAGTCATGACATGGCTGCTGCGATTGCCATTTTGCTATTGCCATCCTAGATTTTACTATGCCAATTCTATCCTTTTCCGTATCCCCTCTGATAACATCAGAAAATTACAGCGGGTGCAGAACTTAGCAGCACACATTGTCCGTCCTAATTGTAGCCTTTCATCTGCTGGCATTCTCTCACAACTTCATTGGCTCCTGGTTTCAAAATGCATTGATTTTAAAACAGCAACAATCACCTACCAACTTCTCCACACCCAGCAACCTGCCAATCTTCATCAATAATCGCATATCATGTTCCCATTCGCAATACACGATTTTGTGACCCCCTGAAGCTGCAACCTTTCAGGGCAAAGTCATTGGGGGAAATGCTTTTAGTTCAGTCTCGCTCATGATTTGCAACAACATTCATTAATCAATCAAGTCTGCTCCATCAATCTCATCCTTCAAGCGGCAACTCAAAACTTTATTTTCTTAACTCACCTATCACCTAGTTTTCCTCCTTTGCTACTGGCTGCCTCCCTCTGAGCGACTGACCGTGTCTCTAATGCAATTTTTTATGCATGGCACGTTAATTTATTAATATTCATTCATTCATACGAGCTACGCTTGTACGTTTTATGCCTGTGAAAGCGAAATAACTACAGCCTATTTTAGAAGATTGTATAAGCTTAAATAAACCTTCTAAAATACGAATTTATCACAGTTGCATTGCATGGTGTTTACATAATTTACTTATTATTTGGACATCATTTTATGCAAAGGCCTAGAATTTTAGATCAGAGAATCAAAATACAGCGCCCTTTTCTTCGGCCTCGGCCGTGTTACGGCGCTATATAAATTGTCTTATTATTATTATTATTATTATTATTATTATTATTATTATTATTATTATTATTATTATTAATTCTTAGGATTATAATTATTTGGTCTTGACCCCCATGGTAGGGTAAGTTTGAAGTCTACGGCCCTGCGCAAGATGTTTGTATGTGTGTTTGAATGTTTGTATGCAAGTTTGTATGCATATTTGTATGTATCTGTTTGTATGTGTGTTTGTATGTGTGCATGTATGTGTATCTATTTGCTGCTAACTGAATCGTATGCATAATATTTTCAGTTTTTTGAGGTTCTCTATCTGTGAAACCCGATATGTTATATTTTGGATCAATAAAGATAGTCGATTGATTAATTAATTAATTAATTAATTAATTGATTTATGTTTTTGCATGTATGTTTGTATGTGTCTTATATGCGTCTTTTTATATGCTAGTACGGTCCGTGCGCGGAGGCCTTAAATGGCGTGGCGCCCATTCAAACGGGCAGCGCTGGTGAAGGATCTCACCTGATAAATTCATTGCAAACTGAGCAGAGTCGAGGCCATACAGTCGCTATATAAAACCTATACATTTACATCTAATGTGACTAAATACATCGTAAATCGGTAAATCGGTAAAGTTGGAAGGACAGCTTAGAGAAATGTGAAATTAAACATTAATCAGATTCATCTGTTAGAATTAAATGATTCACAGCCGAACGTAATTCACTTGTAAATTCAGATTTAATTTAATTTAATACAGTAAATACAACACTGACCAGAGTTTTATTTTGATCATTACTACGTTATTAACGTATTATCAATTCGCTTAATTATACAAATACTATTCATGGACATAATCAATTATGATCTTAGGCCTATTAATTATGATCTTATGATTATCAGTTATGATCTAACGTTATTCATTTAAATTGTAATGTAATATGGTATTTATATAGCGCCGATAATAGGATACTGTTCGGTAGGTAGCGCCTAAACTGCGTTTTTTCCTGCAGACAACAAAGTCATATAATTAAACAGACTCTACCTAAGTTCACTAAGTTATTGTTAACCGATTTATTTGCAATTTTACTACCATTAACTATAGTTCAGTTTCTACGCTGCGATCGAAAGTTGAAAAAGGAAATGGCGAAATGTTGTGAAACATCCATGCGATAAATCTTAGTCCTCTTAATTTCACAACCCGTGAGTTTTCATCACAAAACGACGCAAGGGCTGGAGATAATTCTTCACGAAAAAGCGCATAATTGCGGCTCTGCTTTGTGGCAGACACCGCAAGTTTGACGAGCGTCGTCGTCATCATTGCTCTACATAGATCGATGGCGTACAAGATGGCCGACAAGACCACCTTTCCTGCAATGATGGCCGCGCTTACAAAGTAGGGAATATTAAGCGTTGTGGCAGCCGCGTTTGAAGTGGCGAATCTATATTCGAAGTGATCGGTTGCCCTTATTTTTCCTCCGTCTCTGCGGACATCTTGGCGATGGCGTAGTTCTAGAATTTTCAACGGTTCAGTTGGAATAAATTCTGAAACCAGATGTGAAATATTTTGTAGCTTAATATTATCAAACGTAGTTAGCTTTGGGCAAAACAGAAACTGTGTCGTTAACTGTCTGATATGGTGTAATAATGTGAGAATTATAAATTTTTGTAGGGAGAACGAAAGCACAGTGAACGCCAATTACTTGCAGGCATATAATCAGTTAAGCGGTTACAATTGATATCGTTACGAAGCAAAGATGGGCCAAGTTAAAGTTCAGGTCACGGTAGATAGTGAGCCCATAACACTGCAATACCTCTTCGTCCCAGATCTCAATTTTTTTATTTAGATACCGGACCTCGTGGTTAAAAAAAGTCGCGAACGCTTCTGCTTACGATTGTGCACACAAGTTCTCTAATCGAATTTTGACTGGGCATATTTCAACTGGATTACAATTGTGGACTGCAGCTCCACTTCGAAGCGACCACCCAATGACGCTTTCTGCAATACGATAACGGCGCTATAGAAGTCATTAGATTAGAACAGACAGACCAATTAGAAAGACATTTGGACTTGCTTTGTGTGAGTTCCAACTGCGTGATGGTTCTACCGACTGCATTTTCAGCAATTAGAGTGTAGTTTCTGAAGCTGAGTTGCATAACTCGGTGGAGAAGGAATTTCGTCTCGATAACTTCATCGTTTCGCATCTGTGCATCAAAGAAGTTACAGTAATTAAAGGAGGAACTAGCTTCTGCCGTTCGGATCATCTGCATGCTAGTTATGGCAAATTGTCTTCTGAGGAAAATTCTTTGTTGCTCCCTATTAGCTGTGAGCCATGAAAGCAATTGCCAAAAACGTCCAATTCAAGAATTGTATCTTAGCATACCGCCTTTTCTAAAAAGCTTGTTTGTTCTTATATTATTAGTCGTAGGGCCTGTGGTGTCAGCGTTCAATGTTGCACAGCCAGACCACGCACGAACGCACGTGTCTAGGCTATAGGTATGCTGGTTATGTAACAAAGTCAAACATGCAGAATCTCCAGAGTTCAGAATTCCTTGGCTAGAGTCACAGCAAATACCTCAAACTATGAGCATATAAACCCTGCGCTTAAATCTTTACACTGGCTTCCTATTCAGCAAAGGATTTGTTTCAAATTGGGACTCACAGTTTATAAAAACATTGAATTTTGGCCAACCACGATACTTAAAATCAGTCCTTATGCCCAAGACTTATCATTATTCTGCAAGGTCATCTGATCGTCTTTCTCAGGTCATACCTTGGACTAAAACTGTTCTGGGTAAACTGGCTTGTTCAGTTGCTGGACCTGAGTTTTTGGAATTCCCTCCCTGTGTCTGTTCGTTCTGTTCAATCGCTTCTGGATGTTGACCTGATTGCGGCCTGGCTTTGGTGCGCCATCGGTTGATGCCTTGTGCATTAGACACCAGCGCATTAGAAGTTTTCTAATTATTATTATTAACAGTAATGTAGGTTTGTGCTGTGAAGTGATGTAGGCATATGCGTGTTACATGCCTACGGAGGCCTACATACGCACTTACACAAACATAGGCCTACATACTGTGACTAGCATCGAGTAGTCTTGGATTGGACGGCTGGCTGCTGCCCCTGGGGAAGCTGTGTCGTTGTCGGATGAGGAAAGAGATGAGGAGCCTTCGTCCCAGTAGAGGGACAGAAGACCCGGCCGGGATCGAACCTCACACGTCAGGTAAACGTTTCTCTCGTTGATCTCAGCTGACGAAGGCAAGCAGTAGACGACAGGTCGGTCTAAAATTGAGCAGAACAGAACCAAGCGGTCACAAGTTAGTCAATTGTCACCTGCTGGGACTAGGCGTTCATTTTGGCAATATGTCACGTAATATTTCAAAGTTTAAACCACGTTTACTTAATTTTTACTTGTTTCGTTTAGTTTTGATTATATTTACCTAATTTCGATTACAATGACATGGTTTTAAATAATAATAATAATAATAATAAGACGATTTATATAGCGACGTAGTTGACCTAATTATTGATTATTTTAACCTCATTTTGACCTCAGTTGACAATTTTTTATAATTTTGATTATTTTAACTTCACTTGCTTGTTTTTTTTTATTAATTTTAACCTGGTTTTGAATATATTGAATACGCTGATTATTTACGGTAATATGAGAATTCTTAGGAAAATTTCTAACCCGAGATTTTACTGCGAATATATGAGATAGCTATATATTGATAAACTGTTTATTTATATCTTTTTAAAGTGACCATTCATTTTCATGATTAAGTTGAAAATATTATGAAAATTGCCCTACCTGACGGTTGAAAGTTTACTGGTAATACGACGGCTACTTAGTGTTAAACCGATCATTCATTTACATTGCTAGTTGGAAATTCACACTGCTAATTGGAAAGTTTTATGGAAATTCGTGAAGCTTACGGTTCACGACAATTCGAACGGCTGTTTCGAGTACTCGAGTAGAATCCGAAACGACAGCCCTGCACCGGAAGACGGTTCCATCGTCATCCCTAGTCAGACTCAGTCCATCGGTCCACCATTCCGTCCGGTACTCAATCCTCCGAAGCCCCAGTTCCTCTCCGGCACCTAAGATTGCCGCCGCGTGGGAGCCAGTCAACCCGAGCGTCACGAGGACTTCGTCCCGGTAGACGTGGAGCTCCGGTGGCGGATTTCCACCCAGACAAACGCAGCGGAGGCTGCCCGGAACACCCTCCACGAAGGTCAGCTCGTCGTAGGCAGTCACTGACGGCGTTATGGCCCCGGAAGTGGATATCGAAATGGGGCTGAGGGGGACAGTCCCGTTGCCCGTCGTGAAGTAGATCAGTTGTAGCGGCGCTAGAAAAATTAAAACTTGGATTACAATCTTACTGCCGCAACATGACGACAGAACAATTAGTAGGTTTACACGCGTATAGTGTACTTCAAGGAATCACACATTTGGTTGACTGACTGACTCACTTTCTGACTCGATGAATCACTGGCTTACTGACTCACTGACTGAGGCCGTGGAAATGGGACCGATTCGTTGACCGACCGACCGACCGACCGACTGAAAACCACGCTTTACACATTTAAAGAATAAACTCATACCGTAAACCTAAATCCACGGAATTTCATGCACATCATTGAGCGTGGCTAAGTCCTAACAAGGCTGCTATGCCTCACCAGGGGCGCCACGTACACACAAGCTCCAATTACGTAAATAACCTCCACAAAGACATGTATGTAATCCTTTCGGAAGATTATATATATATATATATATATATATATATATATATATATATATATATATATATATATATATATATATATATATATATATATATATATATATATATATATATATATATATATATATATATATATATACACACATACGTATATGAAAACAAATATACTAAACAAAAAATCAATTGTTGTTACCGACGTCAACGGCCTTTGATGCCATAAGCTGTTTTTTTACGCGAGAACCTCATTAAACTAATTGCGGCGTAGCTTTCGTAAAAGCGGCAAAGCTCGATTGGATAACGTAATTGTTTATGGAGTGTATAGTCTTATGTCTAAATACATAATTGCTCGCATTTGTAAGCATGAAATCGTTGGCGAAGATCGTTAATATCTGAAACCTTGAGCTACTAGACGAGGTGAGATCTTTAGCCTACATTACAAATGCACACATTTTATATTTATTATTCATTAAAGTTAATATCTAAATATTCGGATGAAGTTTTACTTAGGTCTGTTTTGGAATATATTTATTTCGAATTCGTATCGTTCTATACATTTAAAGCGCGCGTCCAAGCAAAATAGGTCACGGTAATAAAATGATTCAATATGCTTTTGCCGTTGGCGCGTGCGCGATAATAAGGAATATTTACAGGTTTTGTGCTAAGAAAAGGAGGAGGAAGAAGAGGAGGAGGAGAAGGAAAGAAAAAAGGAGGAAAAGGTTAGCATTCTGCAGACGGAAAAACAGCGGAACACGAACAGGTGAACGAACAGTGAAACGTTGGATCTGAAAATGTATTGCAATTCACTGAACCTGAATCGCGTTTCAATATTCTGTCGGAAACAAAGGATACGTGGAGATTTCGTGGAATCAGATCACAATGGGAAAGGCAGTCGTTGGCTGTTCACGCCGCCGGCTTTTCAAAGGCAAAGGCAAGAAGCTTGTTTTGTTTACACGCCTCAACGGTCGCTATAGAAAACGTGTACGTACACGCGCAGTCCAACCACACTACTCCCTGTAATAGTTTTACTCAACTATATAGCCTCTCCCGCGCAGCACATATGCGCTCTAGATTGGCAAAATGTCAAATCTAGAGAAAATCCTCTGTTGCTTCCCGTTAGCTAAGGGCCATGAAAACAGCAGTCGAACGCTCCCGAAGTAAAATTTTTATCCTATAGTACAGGTGTTTGCTGCCTTTTCTAAGCAGCTTTATTGTTCTTATAATATTCGCCAGATAGCGCCAGAGTTCCCCATCACATAAGCTCAGCCGACCACGCCCTCATGCGACTAGGGCTGTTATTATGTAGATGTTAGGATAACATGAAAATGTAAATCTTACCTCTTACGATTAAAGAATGTGTTACCGAACCAAGAATATTCCCTCGTGTTCCTCGGACGTCACATGTGTAGTTACCACTGTCCTCAAGCGAAAGATCTGCACAAGGTGAGATAAGATTAGGTAAAAGAATTGTGTAGGACCATCTCTTTCTAACCAAGGCTTTCGAGTTTCATTCACTGATGTATTTTAGTTTAATTTCTTTGCAATTTAATTAATTTGGTTTAAAATGACCCGTCACATTAAAGTACATAACATTACGCATTCTGGGTATTTTTAAACCGTAAAGGCGCCATATGATTGTATGTTCAAATTACATTACATGCATTGTACGTCGCATTAAGCTTATATTACATTACGTCACCTTACACTACATCAACCCCATCGCATCGCTTGGCATCACATCTCATTGTATTACATTACAATTCAGTCGAGCATTCTGCCGTCGGAACAAAAGATTCGAGCGTGCATCGGAGTTTTCCTAATTGCTTCTGCCGTGCACAACTCAATCTCCATATGAATGCGGAATTGATCAAGAGGCGCCGCTACAGCCGTCTCTCTCCAGTCACCTTCTCTTCTGTTCGCACCGCTCGATATTTTGGACGACGTCTGATACAAAGTCTCCTCCTAGGAACAGAGTCTCCACCGAACTGGAATAATGTCTTCCTGGAGGCTCTGTTTCGGAAAAATCTCCCCTATTGAAATGGAATATCCCCTGTCTGCGATACAAAGTCCTTCCACTTAAAATCACCCCATAATGTATATCTAATCGAATGTAGAAATCTTATTGAAATAAATGACTAATAATACATTTGTTCGTTGATTTGGACAGAATATAAAGCTTTATAACATTACATAAACGTCATCTAATTACACCATTGAGACTTTGTGCGTACGCCACTAAAACCCGGCCGAGAGGTATTTAGTATGGTGTTGTATAAAGAAGAAAATGGCTTTGACTAAACTATGTATGCACTAGATATTATATGTTCCACGTCCTGGAAAACGAATTTCATGCCAGTAAATAACCTTTTATTCAGAGCCAAGGTGATGCCAGATAGTATTGACTTCTAAACGATTCTTTATTATTAGTATTATTAATTAGAAATAAGGAACTACACTGGAAGAAACTTCTGTAGCGCCGGTGTCTAATGCACAAGGCATCAACCGATGGCGCACCAGATTCAAGCCGCAATCAGGCCAATATCCAGAAGATCCGTCCGCTGAAACAGAGAGACAGCCTACGGCGAATAAGCCAACTGAAAAAGGTAAGTCTTAAGTTGAGAACGAAATGACACAAGAGACTGATCATAGCGCACGGATGCAGGAAGAGGATTCAAAGAAGTTAGGTCCAGCAACCGAAAAAGCACGTTCGAAAGAACAGTTCTGGTTTATGGCAGAACCAGAGAGACATTCAGATGATCTGGTTGAAAGACGATAAGTTTGAGAAATGAGGACTGATTTAAAGTATGGTGGACTGATTCTTTGATAAATAATCAATTTTCTTTATTCATTGGCATTGGCTTACTGGTACCAACTAGCACTGGTGTGATTCTGTGATGCGGATTGGGCCTATCCACCAAAGAATCTATGATGATCCCCATAACAGAATCAAAGAAATACAATTGCTAGCTGGTATCTAGAAGCCAGTACCAATCAATGAAAATTAGGAACTACATTGGAAGAAACTCCGCCTCAGACTACCTTCACAGAAAGTCTGAAACTGTTCCAAGCCAGAATAAAGGAGGCGGGTTCTGTGGTAGACTTGCAACTCATCCAGGGAAAACAACTTTAGCAACAGAAACAACGCAAAGGATTCATTTGACAAAATTAGCAGAGATGAATGGAGAAACTGCATTGACAAATGTGCAGACCTGCACAGGAAGGACTAAGTCTAACATTAGTAGAAGCCAGTGCTGCCGTCAACGAAGATAGGGAGTGTGATGAAGATTTTCCAAACCAAGGATTTATATGGATTAAAATGGGCTGTGCCCAAGAATGTAACAACGCCAGAAGAACTGCCATAACGTGCAAAGACCACCGTAAAATATTCCTAGCAAAAGCCCAATCCCTGAAGAAGATCAAGTGATATCTGCGAAACGTTGCTATTAGTTAATATACATTGGCTGCGAGAAATATATTGAGTTGCATAAGGCACGAGATTTTGTGAAACAGTTGAAACTTGTTGTCGCGGATAAGGCTGAATACGACGCGTTATTTATATACACCACAAATAAAGGAGATCGTGTAGAATATTCTTAAGATGAGAAACGTCGTCTATGAGAAAAATCTGCTTCAGTCTGTATTGAACATCTAAGAAAGCTGCAAGCAGTTACTTGATCATGATGGCTTTTGATTTTCTGTGTCATATTTCTTTACATTTCCCCCCAAACTGTGTGCCTTTATTGTCACATGATACTAGCTAAACAATGAAGTTATAAAATCGAGCTGCTTAAAATAACCATTAACTTCAACAGAAGTGTGACTTCGCATCTATCAAAGGAATTAATTCTCCCCGGAGGAGAGTATATTTCAATGCAAGATGAAATAATTTCTTCCCGGATACTTTATTTCAGAATAAAGTCTCTCGGCTGGGTGAATTTAATCTAAAACAGAATCGCGGGGAGAATCTGTTCAGAAATAATTCCGCCGGGTGGAGACTTTCATGGGAGAGACTTTGTTGCGGCACCCCGAGCTTCGTGAGGAGAACGAGATGTTATCGACGTATACTAAGCGATACGCGTCGTATATATATACATATATATATATATATATGTCACGATAGTTATGTAAGTCTAACTGTCCCGTTATTTGCTTGCTGCGCCTTTCAACGTTTCTCATGAAGAAGATGATGATGACTGACGATAGTGGTGATGATAATAATGATGATGAATATAACAACGTTTATGGATGATGATGATGATGATGATGACGACGATCAGAATGATGAGAGTGGTTGTGATGTTAAGGATGATGAATTGTTGATGTTCGTGCCAATGATGACAGTGATGTTGAATCTGCTGCTGCTGCTGACGGAGTGTGCCTATACCTGTGATGGTGAGCCTCAGGCGGAAGCGCTGGTGATGAGGGCTGGAGAAGGTGACGAGGAACCTTCCGGTTGCGAGGAACGGCGTAAGTATGTTACCCATGATGTTCATATCCGTTCGCTGTTGTTCCTGCGTCTTGCGCCAGACGACCGGATTGTTAAACATGTTGTACGATTCCGAGTAGAACTCGCAGTCAAGGTCAAGCGACCTTCCAGGGTCAAGGACGAACACCTGCGACTGCGTCAGCATCGATAGGAATGAACCGACGACACCTGTTACGTAACGAAATGACGTCATTTATGTTTATTTAACTTTATTCTAATTTTTATTTTAATTTATTTACTAATGGTTATATCTTTGTTCATGAAAGGAGCTATATAAATGATTTGATACATATATACACTGTAAGTATATACATACATATATATCTATAAATACGTACAAAAATACATGAAAACATGCTGACATGCATGCATACAGCGCTTGTCATCATTCCATATTCTCAATGCAACGCAGTCAGCAACTCAGTCAACTGACCATGCTGTGACCTTTCAACCCTCAATGAGAATAAGTGGATTGGGCGCTACGTGTTTGTGGGTGCCCGTCACTGGTGACTTTTCTAGTTATCTGAGCATAATTTGGCTCAACAATGAACTTTTGTTTCCAGTAAATTTTGACATCGTTTAGGCTAGCTGGGAGAGCCTTCTGAATTAGTGTCTCCGTAAGCGGCGCTATATAAATTTCTAATTAAGGTCACTATACATAATAAACACAAAATCAGTTAACCGGGGAATCAGTGAATTATTGCGTCGTGACTGAGCATGTCTGAGCAAATGAGGGAGCAAGTGAGCGGGGAAGACGAGCAAGCGAGCACCGAGAGAATTAAACTTGGTTTCGCTTTCCATGCACGGCTGGCAACTCGTTAAAATCGTCGCGAAGGGTTTCTCGTTCCCTGACCCGGAAGCCAGAACGTGCTTCGTTGAAATGGGTCGAGCTGATTGGTAGGTTAAAAAGCCAGGCTGCCGCCACCTAGGGGCGACTCTGATAGTCGCTCGGAGGAACATTCCAGATGAGGAGAAGACGTGATGGGCTTCCCGACTGCTGTTTCGTGTAGCAACTGAGCGCAAAACTCGGTGACATCTCGCAATTGTTATTGTAATCGCGAATTTATGTAGCGCTAAGAAAGAGAAACTCATGCGTCCGACCTGACAACGCAGACCCACGATCGAATGTAATGGTTTTCATACGCTAGCGGATTATTATTATTATTTCTGCATTTGCTAAGCGTCACTATCTAATGACTAAGCATCAATCGATGGCGCTGAGAAATTTATGAGTGAAGGACTTGCTCTAGGTCCCTACACAGTAACCGTCTCAGGGGCGGAGGCTCGAACGCGTACTCTTCGAGTTACAAGCCGAGCGCTCTAACCAATCGGCTACAGTGTCCCACAACAGAGGCAAAGAAAAGCGAAGAAGTTCATGTCGCAGGCTGCTACATACGCAGCTCATTCCCGAAGGAATTGTTACTCGTGTCCCAAATGCAGTTTGATTTTGTAATTTGGAGACTGCAAATAGCGAGACCAGTTCGGATCCCTTTGAGTTTTCACACTGAACCCAAACGTTGGGCTTAGGCCTATCTCAAGCTAAATGGGGATCTTGGCGTGGTGCCAACCTTTACACTTGTGGAGCTTCTACAGAGGCGTGAAAACAGGTGTGTTACTTTTACCTTTTTCTGTGCAAACTGGGTTGCAAATCACGTACAGCGTTACGTCCATAAACTTACATCGGAAGTCCTGGTGTTTCTGTGGACCTTCAAATGATGTATTCTGCTCATGTATGCATATATACATATACATATACATATACGTATGAGGCTGGCGGGAGATCTGGCTAACGAAGACGAAGACAGATGGCGATGGACTGAACGAAGGAGGAGGAGTGGCATCGTTAGTTGATTAGACGTCTCTGGCTTTCTACATCGATGATAGGCGTGTCGCAATAGAAGCGATAACTAACGATATCTCGGTATCTCTCTTGGTTTGTCTGTGGGCTTCTGTGTATGTTTGCGTATGCGTGTGTGTTGTTTATCTCTCGTTTCTGTCAGTCAGTCTGTCAATCGAGCAAGCTCCACAATAAGTGTTACTATCTGTCTGTCCATCTGTAGGTCTGTTTGTCCGTCTGTCAGCATGCTTGTCTGCTCCTCTATCTCTGTCTTTCTATCTATCTATCACTCTGTCTATCTGTATCTCTGTTAATCCGTTTGTCTGTGTGTGTCTATCTGTGTCTGTCTGTGTGTGTCTGTCTGTGTCTGTGTGTGTGTCTGTATGTGTCTTTCTGTTTGCCTGTCACTGGTGTAGATTCCAGTGGTCAATGAAATCGTTAATCGTGCGAGTGGCGACATCTGTTGGACACAACTTGAAAAACGCGGTCGATCATTAGACGCTTCTTCGTAGAACTACTTAAATACGCGTAGGAATACGGACTAAAATACCGCGCACTAAGCTGTCAATGGACTGAAAACTAGGCCTCTCGTGTAGGAAAAATAGGCCATAACGCGCGCAAATCCTTACGCATAATATACTCTCGACTTCTTTTAAAATCTCGGACCCTGCGCGTATTTGAATGATATACTCTCGACTCTTGCTTCTTAGCTTCAAAATCTTCGATTAATATACTCTCAATTCTTGGTTGCTAATCTCAAACCCTGCGAGTCTATACATACTCTCGTCCCCGGATTCTAATCTAAAACACTTCGCATCTAAGAATAAATATACAATAAATATACTCGTTGACTTCTGGTTTTTACTCTCAAAACCCTCCTCGTCTCCGCATGATATCCTGACGATCTTTTTGTCTTAATCTCTAACCCCACGAGTCTGTGCATAATATACTCTCGACTCCTGGTTCGTTAATCTGCGCCAAAGTCCCTAATCTCGACTGTACGTTCTTGAGAGACAGATTGGGCATTTATGAGGCGCCAGGAGAGGAAACGTCCTAAGCTGAAGTTGATTAATTTTATGCATCTGAACGCAGGGGGACTTAGAGGGCTTTTACGACTTAACGTATAGAAAATACCCTATCGCCATTTGGACCCATTTTATTTCGATTTATATAAGTGTACGGGAGCCAACCTACTTACCTACCTGCATTCATGAATAATTACTTGCGTATCACATGCACTAGATAAGATAAGATAAGATTAGATTAGATGCGATCAGATCTTACAACAATTGATTAGATTAGATTAGATGCGATCAGATCTTGCAACAATTGATTAGATTAGAAATAGATGGGATATAACTGGACTGGATAAGATGAGATAAAATTGGATCAGATTACGTGTTGAACTAGATTAGGCTAGATTAGATTAGTATCGCGCATGGACACACATTTTAAGCCTGTCGGCGGATTGATACATGGTTCATTTTTCGCGACGGTGACTATTGACGTTCGCGTATGCGGTTCATCATAGTCGTTGGCAACTAGCTGCTGCTGCTGCTGCTGCTGCTGTTGCTGCCATATTCTCGGAAATCAATAGAACGCAATGACTATTGGCAAAATGAGATTGCGCACCCTACCCCTCATCTTCCTCCGCCTCCTTCTATTCCTCCTTCTCTTTACCCTTACCCTCTTTTTCTTTCTCCTCCTCGTATTTCTCTGCTGCTCCAATTTTCTTCTTCATCTTCGTCTTCTTCATCTTCGTCTTCTTCCTCCTCGGCTCTTCTTCCTCTTCCTTCTATTCTTTCTCTTCTTTTCTTCTTCCTACTGCGCGTCTTCCTTCGCTTTCTTCTCCTCTTTTTCTTCCTCTCTTCCTCTTCCTCCTCCCCATCCCATCTTCCTCTGTTCCTCATCCTCTTCCTTCTCCTCTTCCTCCTCTTCTTCCTCATCTCTTTCTTTTTCCTTATCTTTTTCCTCCCCCGCTTCCTTCCACTCCTCTGTTTTTCTTCCTCCTCTTCTGTTTTTCTTCCTCCTCTTCTGTTTTTCTTCCTCCTCTTCTGTTTTTCTTCCTCCTCCTCTTTTTTTCTTCCTCCTCCTCTGTTTGTTTTCCTCCTCCTCTGTTTTTCTTCCTCCTCTTCTGTTTTTCTTCCTCCTCCTCTGTTTTTCTTCCTCCTCCTCTGTTTTTCTTCCTCCTCTTCTGTTTTTCTTCCTCCTCTTCTGTTTTCTTCCTTCACTTCTCTTTTTCATTCTCGTCTTCTTTTTTCTTCCCTTTCCTCCTCCTCTTCCTTTTATTTCTCATCCTCTTCCTTTTCCTCTTCCTCTTCTTCCTTTTCTTCTTCCTCCTCCGCTTCGTGCTTCTCTCTTTCTCTTCTCTTTCTCTTCATTCTTCCTCTTCATTCTCCTCTTCCTTCTCCTCCTCTTCCTCATCCTGAGGATCAATATATAATATGCATAAATTATCCCGACGTATCTCTTCATGTAGCGCTCCATCTGGCAACAAAGCATCAATCGATGGCGCTCAGCAACTGCGACTAAAGAACTTGTGGCTCAGTATTCTTACACAGTACCGGTCTCAAGAACAACTCGAATCCGCATTTTCCAGGTTACTGCGCAGCTGCTAAACCAGTGAGCAACCTGATTGTCTCTACGGTGAAGCATAGAGGCTTCGCTGTGGTCGGTACATCCTTCTGGAATCAGTTGCCTAGCAACCTGCGACCTCAACTTCTTGACCTTCCTCTGCCTCTTCTACGTAAGGGCTTGATCGTTCGATCACGGTTTTGAGTTGTTATGTCGGAGGCGCCTCTGAAGAGTCTTTCCTGAAAAGGCGCTATACAAATTTGCGATGACAATTACAACCGACAAGGGCGGATCTAGGTTGGGGCCACTTTATCCATGCCTCATATCACCTGAGTTCAGGAGGCCAGTGCACAGAACGAAGACCACAGCCTGATGCACGAGATCTTGCCCTTAAAATCAGAGGGGTTAGGCATGAGAGGAATTGCTTGCCCTGGATCAACCCCTGGAAACCGAGTGCAATTTATATAGCGGCACACGACGTTTGTCTGATTAGATTTGGCGATGTGAGAAGTGGGAAAGGAGAATTCCTTCTGGAATGCTGGAATTGTTTTCGGCGCCTGCTTTGGCGCCCGAAAAGCTGTCAAGTAATTTGAAAATGAAATTCTCGTTTCGCCTAATTCAGTGAACAGAAGGAGGGGGTTCGAAGGTGCGGCCTGAAGGTCTCCAGCTTCTGGTTTCTCTGGTCAGCGTGCTGAACTGTCAAACCTGGGGTTGGCGATTCAAATCCTGGATAGATCATGATTTCTATTCCATGGGCGATCGCTAGCGAACTGAGCTGCAGAATGAGCACATCGACTGTACGCAGTCGGTGTGAAGATCACCCGCCATGGTAAGCCGAGGCTAAGAAAATGAAGTCGCTAAGACTACCAATCGGTGTTAGCCTAAAGGACTGATCTAGTTCTTATTCTAATTTAATCTAGATCCAATCGAATCTAATTTAATCTGAGAGCTTCTAGAGCGACACTGTTTTGCTTCCATGCATGTTCTTCTGCGTCTCAGTTTATCTTGCTACCGGATGTATTTTCATTGCTCTCTTTCAGCGAGATCCATGCTTCGATCGTTGGCCGTTGCCGTGATTTCTGCCTCACCAGCAGCAGCAGCCGAGGAGTCGGAAGGAGAAACTGGAATGAGAGTGAGGAGTGACGGATGGAGCTGTCGACAAACGACAGGCACCATGAATCAAACAACACCCAGTCCATGTTCCAGCGACTACACGACGCAGTCGAACACTTTGCGCCTCGTTCCCTCCCACAAATACATACAATACTTTTCCAGACAAAAATTTATGGACGCTAACACATGCATAAGAAACTCACATATACATACTTACTACTTATGAACATATGGAGGATTATATATTTAATTATAAAAACTTTATGTATTTAATTATATATTCAACTTTCTCGTATATTCACACACACATATATATGCACGTGTATGTATATAACTTAATACGGAAAATATATACAGAGGCTTGAATACATTTATATAAGTGTGTGTGAATAAATAAATATATATAGGCATATATGTATAAATAAGTGTAAAATAAACATGAGAAGAAACAATCCCAAACATCACCCACCGTAGATGCCACGCTATCTCTCTGCCTGACTTTTGGATCTTGATCTGTAACCGAACATCTGCCTATCGATTTTGTTTTGACTGAGCGCCTGTGAATAAGCTGGTTCCCGTTACGTGGCTTTCGTTGGGCGCTGTAGAAATCTCGGGATTATGATTACTATACACTGTCTCCTCATATTTGCTATATGAACATATGTGAATATATATTTTCCTATAGACCTAAATATATAATCTCGCACATATATACATATATATGAAATCATACATGGATATATTATATATATCACATTTCTCTTATACATATGCTATTTAGTTTTCCATATTATGTAGAAAATGGAGTTATTGACGAATATTCGTATGCCATAATTAATGGCTGTCGAATTTTTCGCCCCAGAGAACATCAAAGCTTTGGATGTATATAGGGTATGTATTGCTTTTGCGCCACCCAGACTCTTACAATTCCCTCCCTGCTCCTGCTTTCTCCTCATATTTAATACGTGCATAAGAAAGAAAGTCCTGTTGGTTCCAGGCTCTTATAATTCCCTCCCTGCGGTTGCTTTCTCCTCATATCTGATATGTGCAAAAGAATTGTTGTATAATGTAAGATATTGCATTTATGTGCATTGTAAAGGTAAAAAATAAAGTAAAGGTAAAGGTATGTTACAATCGTTGTTTACAGCCTCTATACATAGAAACTCCTATAAAAGTCTGAGTTTGAACTTTTAGGAATGTGTTCTACAAAAAGAACGAACCTTTCGCAAAATAAACAAGACCGATATGTAAATTTAATTTCTGAGAATTTTAGTAGTAGTTCCTCAGTTTAACGACATCTTATAGCATCAAAGGCCGTTGACGTCGCCCTCCTCCTTTATCCAGGCTTGAGACTGGCACTACTCCCAAACAAGGCAGTGGCGGAGATTTCGGGAATTTTATTTACTAAATCTATTTATATAGCAATCTTTCAGTGCGGAATTAGCGTGCTTCGAAGGAAGCTGCTTCATCATTGGCGTAGACGATGCAATATGTGTATAGTTTATGATGGAGAAAATAGTCCATTAGTTCTGTGGCTGCGGAATGATTTCAGTGATGATCGTCGACGCCAGAGGTCCTGAGGGTGTCAGGCATTCTGAATATATGCGACATATTCAGCTAATTTGATTACTTCCTTACGTGCCTTCATCATAAATATATCCATATGTTTGTATTTATGTATGTATATATATGTGTGTATTACGACACAAATACATACATATGACACTTTATATATATGGTAGGATATGCATGCATACATACATACATATATCCGATGTGTCATTATATACATAATATGTAATTCTGAGCATATAAATATATACATTTCTATACGTCGTGTATATGTATATGTGTGTCTATATATGTATATATGTATATATTTATATATAAGATCATGTGCTTTCAGCTGCTATGTTCATCATAATGTTTGGAATTGTCTACCACCTAAGGCCTGACTTGCTGACTCGCTTTCATCTTTTAAATCATTTGTCAAGACTCACTATTTTACTCTGGCTTTTGAATGACTCCATCTTGGCCCATAGCGAACGTGCATCCGCGCCTCAGATTCAGATTTACTGATCTTGTGCGCGTTATAACTGTTTTAAATAAATAAATAAACAATATATATATATATTATATATATGGGCGATAATATAGATGATGACGGGCGGACCCCTTAAGAATTTGTTTGACGCCAGAAGCGATGAAGGTGTTTGTTTATTTAAAGTACTTATTC
The DNA here is from genome assembly GCA_964023275.1 of Norana najaformis. Taxonomy (NCBI): domain Eukaryota; kingdom Metazoa; phylum Annelida; class Clitellata; order Crassiclitellata; family Hormogastridae; genus Norana; species Norana najaformis. The sequence continues at coordinate 3,456,229 of OZ029924.1, read as the reverse complement.
CGCGCGCAGTCAGTAAATCTGATCTGAAGCGCTGAAGTTATGAAGTTATGGTCCGTTAGGGGCCAAGACAGAGTCAAGCAAAAGCCAGAGTTAATAGTGAGTCTTAACTTATGATTTAAACGATGGTAGGGAGTTGGCATACCGATCCTCTTGTGGTAAACGATTCCAAATATATACGAGGAGCAGATGAAGGCACGTTATACTGCAGTAGTCCGGAACCTAGGCTCTAGGTTCTTGCAACAAACCAGTATCAGAAGAACGCAAGAATCTAGGAGGGCGATATGGAGTTAGCAATGTGTTAAGATATGCTGGAAGGCTGGTGCTCTGCAGGGTCCTAAAGGTCAAGCATGCAATCTTAAAATTAATACGCCATTCAGCAGGAAGCCAGTGAAGTTCACGAAGGTGAGTTCATGCATTCGATGAAGAAGAACATGTAACAATCCTAGAAAGAGAGTTTTGAACACTCTGGAACCTTTTAGTTTAATCATGATATATCATATAACGACGCATTTGCATAGTCTAATCGAGAACCAACAAATGCTCAAGCAACTGGTTTATCCATGTCATCATTCAGAGAATGGTTTATCCATGTCATCATTCAGAGAATGGCTTATCCATGTCATCATTCAGAGAATGGTTTATCCATGTCATCATTCAGAGAATGGTTTATCCATGCCATCATTCAGAGAATACCTTATGTGACGAAATGCAATGATTTGGTAGAAAGGAAATCTGCAAATAGAAGGTACACGTGAAGTCATGGTGAGCAAGTCATCAATGGTAACACCAAGAATTTTAATTTTGTCAGATAATGGGGGATTTTGACTCCTGCAACGTCAACAGATGTATGTGAAAAATGCATACACTGTTGGTTGTAAACAGAATTGCCTCTGACTTACCTGGGTTGATTGCAAGGTCATTAAAACAGAACCAGGCGGGAAGATAGCAGTTTTCGAGTTCAGTTTTAGCTGAGGATCTTTCGCAGATATAGGTACGTAGAGTTGAGTATCATCAACATATTGCTGGATCATTGTCTTATGCATGCGTGCAGTTCGACAAATAGGCAAAATAAAGTTTGAAAACAGAAAATGCCCGAGAAGGACAGAAACCTGAACGACAGACAAACATGTTCAGAGCGACTCGAATTCTTTCCAACCTGTTGAGAACGATCATTAAGATGAGAAGATAACAGAGCAGAGCAGGACCTGAAACTCCAACTGATGTATAGAGGCGACACAACAAAATACCATGATCTAGAGTGTCGAATGCAGCACTCGGTTCAAGAGATAGGAGAAGAGATGCTTTATCAGAATCCACTGAATGAAATATATTGTCAATTGTGCAGTGAGAGAAGTCTTGGTTGAATAATGTTTACGACAATCAGACTGAAAAGTTCGAAAATTCAGATAAGATGTTACATGTCCCTGAAGACGTATTAGCAATAGGCGTTCAGATTAAATAAGCAGTTTATAAATATTATTCAGATGGAAATATTATTCAGATGGAAAATTGGTCTATAATTATTCAGACAGTCCTTTCTCGATCAGGCTTTTTAAATAAAGGCATTACAAATGCTTTTAGGGGCAAAGATGCTTTGGCAAAAGGAGAGATTGGCCAGATGAGCAATACGGACGGAAAGCACATTAGAACAGGATTTAATAAGGAAGTTCCAACTTCCTGTTCCGTAAATGAAGGTATGGAACAGAATTCGTCTCCAACGTGTCGATCATCAGGGAATAATTTTGTCCTATATAGCTAGGTCAGATCCGCTCTGATATTGCGATTTTTAGATTAGAAATTAAGGGATGTGCGATTTTTAAATTAGAAATTAAGGGATACAGGTGTTAGCCACAGATCCCAGGGTCAGACTGAGTCGAATGCATGCACGAACTGCAAGCTTGCTACTCAGAATGATGGTAGACGGACGGACGGATGCACAGAAGGACTGATGAAAGCACAGAAGAGGATGAAGTAACAGAGGAATAGGAGGATGGAGAAAAGAATGAGGAGGATGGACACAAGACAAAGAGGATCTTCTTCCTCTGTTTGTGAAGTACTTAATCTGAGTTATATGAAATGTCTTGATACATACATACATGCATACATACATACATACATACATACATACATACATACATACATACATAAACACGTACATACATACATACATACATACGCACATACACATACAAATATGCATACATAAGTACATACATGCATACATACACACATGCATTCATGCATACATACATACATACATACATACATACATACATACATACATACATGACGGAGGTGAGGAGGATGGTGAAAAGGAGGAGGAGGAGGAGGAAGCACAGGAGGACGAGCAGAAGGATGCTGGCGTTGATATAGCGTGATCTTTATCTCATTCGCCACCTCTGGCGGCTGCTGCTGCTGCTGCAAAGAAAGAGGATGAATCGATGCATGTCGATCGCGTATCAGCATCAAGCCTTAAGCGGTTTCGAATCCCTAGGGCTGCTACGCGAAACCAAGCACTTGCCTCAACCGGCGCCAATGAGAATTCATTATCTACGTCACACAACACTCGTATATACATACATACTTACCTACACATGCATAATATATATATATGAATAAATGGCTGTCTAATTTTAGATGTATGTATATAATATACATACGACATCGTATATTCATGATCTTCATAGATACATATCATGCATAGTAATTTTGATGTTTTTCTTGACTGATTTTTGATAATTGGTTTAATATTTGCTGGGGAATTTGGCGATGGATTTTTATAAACGAATATGTACGATTACCTTCGCTTACCTTTGCTTACCTTCGCTCACCTTAAGTACCTTAGCTTACCTCACCTTACCTGACATGACCTTACCTTCCATGACCTGACCTATCTTTAGATACCCTGGCCTTCCCTGACCTCTGACCCCTTACCTTACCTTACCTGAGCTCAACACATCTTAACTTATCTTACCTTATCTCATTTGACTTTACCTTATCTTCCCTAATCTTACCTTACCTCACCTCAGCTTACCTCATCTGATCTCATCTTACTGCCTTCGTCTCAGCCGTTCAACGCAATTGTCTGCGTGTAAAAATCGTTCTATTTAGACGCAGATCCAAACGTGTTGATTCTCACACGTACAAAGCGACCGTACAAATATTTACCGTGTGCGACAAATTTGTTAATTTTCCGCTCATGACGATGTAGGAATAGATGTGGGCTCTGCTTGTTTAGACAGCGAAAACGACAGGCGGCGCTTTTCCGTTCTCTGTCATCGTTTGCCAGGGTTGAATGTTTACTGCAATCGCCTCGACATAAGGCAAAGATTTATCGCTGCGCTAATATGGTTTTGTCATCGCTTGAGTTTTCACTGTCACGATTAGCAATGAACGCCGGCAAAATAATTATCTCGCTAATAACGGCAAAGCGTAAAAGCGATGATAAAGTGTGCCGCGATCAAAGCCGCCCTTTAAAAAGTTTGCCAAGGAATTGAGCGAAGACGGACAGAGATGCTTGCGCGACGGAGTTTGATTTGCAAAATTGATTTGCTGTCGTCTTAGTGATAGAAAATACTCGTATACGAGTAGCAGAGTATTTGGATGTTTGCCTAATGCTTGTACTAAACGCTCGAAGGCGCTGGAACGCTCCTATTTAAGAGATACCCGGATCGTTGTTTGCACTTGTCAAGCAATCATGTTGAGCGGTAAAGTAGGAGAAAGTAACTGTTCATTAATGTGGCGTCTGTATCAGCATTTGTCATCGGCATTGGTGGATTTTTGGCTGAGGCACACACGCGATAATATCTGATCTAGTCTGTTCTAGTGTAGTCTAGACTAGACGAGTCTAGTCTACTCTAGGCTCGTTTATTCTAGTCCAGTCTATTCGTGTCTAGCCTTTTCGAGTAAAATCTAGTCTAGTCTAGACGCGTCTAATCTACTCTAGACTCGTTTATTCTATTTTAGTCTATTCGAGTATAGTCTAGTCTATGCTAGTCTAGTCTATTTAGTTCAGCCTAATCTAGTCTAGTCAAATTCATCTAGTTCCGTGTAATATAAATGTAGTTGCATCTACTCATTCTAATCTTACAACTTCTATGGCGCTGCTGTAATAACGCACAGGCATCAATGGCGCGCCTATCCACAAATCAGGTTAATTCTTTCGTTTGTTACAAAGCACAGCTACTGTGGTGGATCGTTAGACACTTATGTCTCGTGATGACCGAAAATTCCATGCAGCCTGGCTGGCAGAATCTTCAGCTTATTCTGTTGCCGGCCGAAGATTGTGTTTATCGATGGAAGTCACGTCCGCTGCTAACGACGTTTTGAAGCAATTTCAAGTTACTTGAAAGAGAACCGTTCGTGGAAGCAGGCTTAACCAAAGCAGGCTAGCATGATCTAGCATAGACTAGACCAAATTAGACTACACGAGATAAGAGTGGACTAGACTGTATTATAATGGACTAGAACAGCTAGACTAGACAAGAAAAGACAAGACTGGACTAGATTAGAATATACCAGACCAGAACACAGCAGACTAGACAAGACTAGAGAAAAGTGGACTAAAAAAGTTAAACTCCCATGTCCCGCAGTGGAACTCAAGGAAGGCGGTCATTTCTCGCTCTTCGGCCAGGTGTCCCGCAACAGCGTCTGCCCTAAAAGTCTCACCAGCGGATCTGTTTCGGAACAGATTTCCCCGGCGAATCTTTTTAGAACAAATTCGCCCTTAGGAGACTATATTCTGAAGTAAAGTATCCGAGGGATTATATCATTCTATGTGAAATATACTGTCCTCCGGGGAGACTTAATTCCTTTGATAGATGCAAAGTCACACTTCTCTTGAAGTTAATGATTATGTTAAGCAGCTCGATTTTATAACTTCATTGTTTAGCTAGTATCATGTGACAATAATGGGACACATTGGGGGGGGGAGATGTAAATAAATGTGACACAGAAAATCAAAATCCGACATGATCAAGTAATTGCTGGCAGCTTTCTTAGATGTTCAATACAGACTGAAGCAGATTTTTCTCATAGACGACGTTTTTGATCTTGAGAATATTCTACTGGATATTCTTTATTTGCGTCGTATTCAGCCATAACCACGACACTAAGTTTGAACTGTTGCACAAAATCTCGTGCCTTATGCAACTCAATGTATTTTTCGCAGCCAATGTATATTAACTAATAGTAACGTTTCGCAGATATCACTTAAGCTTCTTCAGGGATTGGGCTTTTGCTAGGAATATTCTTCTGTGGTCTCTGCGCGTGATACACAACCAATTATCGTTGCTCTGGCTTCTCTTACCTCCTTGAGCAAAACCCAGTCATATCCGAATAATTCTTTGGTTCAGCAAATACTTCAGACGTCTTTGTCTTCTTTGAGGGCAACACTGGCTTCTGATGAGTTCCTTATTTCCACTCATTACGACCGGGTTCCTGAGTACCAGATACTAGACCGCTCTGGATTCTTTGATGGAGGTTGCCATGATTCTTTTAATGGGAGTTCTAATTCACATCAGAGAATCACAGATACGCCAGTGCCAGCTCGTGTCAGCCTGTGCTTAATTTCCCTTCATTGGTTCTGGCTTCTTGATACCAACTAATAATCTAACGTGTTACAAGTTGAAGCTATGATGCCTTGTATAGCTAGTATCATGTGAAATAATGGCACGCATTTTGGGGGAAAATGTAAAGAAATATAACACAGAAAATCACAGTCCCTTGGACTGGTGGGAAGTGATTGGCTTTGGACGCCACTGTGATCCATACCTGTGCCACCCACCTTTTACCTGTCACAAGCAGCAGATGCAGCAGGAGCTGCAGCTGAGCAGGTTGCGACACATGAATCATAAAAATATGCCGGGTTGCCTACAACACACATATTTCTTCATGTTGCTATGGTAACTCTTTGCACTATTAATACCGAAGGAGCAGAATATGTTTCAGAGATTAGTCGCCGGCGGTCAGCTGCCGTCTCAGGTGATCGACGTGAAACACATAACCTTTTCCAACGACTTTCCATCTGTTTCTAGCGCCTCAACACCATTATCTTCAGAAGCACTTCACCGGTTGGACTTGAGGCCTGATTTCCGCTAAATATCTCTTTACTCCTTTTTTCTTTATGGGTCATTCTTACCTCAGGTAAAATAACAGCAACAACGACAACAACAACAACGACAACAACAACCACAACAAACAACAATAAGCTTAACCAGCCTGTATTTTAGCCTAATACGGGCGGAATAGTAGGCCTAATCCGCAGCAAAGAATCACAGACAATAGCTCGTTTCAGAAAGAAAGTATTTTATTTCCATTAATGTTTTTTTAATTATACAACAACGTGTTCAACCGCTCTACAGCACTTAATTGGTGTAAGCGCGCTCAACATCCTAGTGGTAAACAATGTTAAGCAATGTTATGTTAAGCAATGCTATAAAGCATTTATTTCATACCCAGCTGAACGATAAGTCAGTTTTTTACCTTTCAGCTGTTCCACCATATTTTCCTAAATAAAAATATCTGTGAAAATACCTTTCCAACACTACCTACGAATTTTATGGTATATTTTCTAGTTCTTCTAAAGTAAAGACTGAGCTGAAATATCTATTGCTGAAATCAGCAGCTTCTACATAATCCGCAATGACTCCTCCATGACTTTTCTTTCTTACTTTCCCAATAGGCCTAACCTTTCTTCTATTTCTGTCTGCTTCTAACATAGTTGTCAAAACCTTTGCTGTCCTCTTTTACATTCCTTGTTGACTTCTGCTCGGAACTTTCTGTTGCTTCTTTGTTTGCTTTATCGCAGATATTCTTTTTATTCAAATACTTAATTTTTAATTTCTTAAATTTTACAGTATTCTCATCGTCCAGTCCAGTTTTTGATTCCTTCATTGACTCCTGAAATTCTTCCATGCTTTGTTCTTTGCCCACTTTTGAACCTTTTGTGTTACACAAGGTTATCTTTTGCTTGGGTATGTTTTTTCAGTAGCCTCTCTTGTGACTTCTGTAAACCTTTTCCCCAAACCTCATTCACTCCTTTAATTCTACCAACCAAATCCATTTTCTTCAAAATTGTCCTTACAATTTCATAGTCTTCTTTGAAGCAGTTGGGTCTTTTCTTGTAAGCTTTGACTTCCTGGATCAGCTTCTTAACTAATTAATCTGACTATCTGATGATCACTATTATTAAAATGTTCCCCCATGCTCGCATTCTCTCCCATATTTTCATCAAGTGCAATCACTAAATCCAAAAACGTTGTCCCTCTAGTGGCTTCCATGATGTGTTGCTGCATAAAGTTGGCAGCAATAAAATCTAAGAAAATCCTATCTTTCTCTCTCTTTCCATCTCATTGTTTCCTATCAACATAGTAGTTGAAGTCTCCCACAATCTGTTTCCCTTTTAGCCATTTATAGTAGTTTACATAACCTCTTACCAGCTTCTTCGGTGGCATTTGCCAGTCTGCAGCAAACTCCTACCAGCACTTTGGACTTGATTAATTAAATTTCACACCAGCTACTTTCTTTGAAGGCCTCATTCGTAATATCACATATCTCTATTTATGTGCTGCTTCCCGCTAAGTCAACGGTCACCGCGGACATAAGACAATGAGCGCGAACACCAACTTATCAGAAGTGTATAATTATTTAAAATGAGCGCAAAAGCCGACCAATCGCAAACAAATAAACAACCAGATAACTCATCAACGTTACGTCACAGAAAATTCGCCTCTTAACGCTGGAAGTTTGCATAACCTCTGAACAGCTTCATCGGTGCACAGAATCACATATAAATCAACAACCCGATGACTCATCGATGCGACGCCATAGAAATTTCCAATACAAACGCGCGCTTATCCAACAGTGGGGAAATTACGTTTCGTGTTGTTAGGTCAGGAGCTCCTCTAGGGATTTTCTCTTGAAGAGGCGCTCCACTTATTCGCGATGGCAACTGCACTCGTATGGTTCTCAAAATTTCTCGGATCATTTGAAGTTAGATTACAATCCGACCTGCCTAACAACAGGTTGTGTCTCGCACATCCTCGTAAAACCAGCACTCGCGTGTTCATCCACTTGGTAAGACGTAAGCTCTTCTTCATTATTAAACAATGATCTCATCAGCTCGTTCCCGGTATCCCCCAGTGCCTTGCGTTTCAGCATTGCAATCTTGCCAAACAAGTTCCGGGTTATTGCATATTAATTTGCGAATCCAGTCGCTCGTTATCGTTGTACTGGTTCCCCACTGAAGTTCGTCGTCTTTGCTGCAGTTGAACCAGCGTAGCAGAGCACCGGATGAACCTCAGCAATTATGCATGTACGCCGATCGATCTTAACTGACCGGTATTGCAGATTAGGAGAGAAATAAGAGTTTTGGGCGGTTCCTAGTCGGGGAATCGTTGTTTGTCGAGCGTGTGGAAGGTACATGGTCTGGGATTATAATGCGTACGATTAAGAAAATTTGTATAGCGCCGTTCGGGGACCGATCGGAGACGCTTTGCTCAAGAAGAGCGTGGCATGTGGAATGGATTCTTGAAACGGAGATGTTATCGAGTTGGCTTTTGCGTTTGATAAGAGGATTGGGGTTGCGAGATTGAAGGATTTGAAAAGATAGGATTTACCATGACCTGCTTTAGGTAAGCAAAAGAGCGAGTAACTGTATCCTGTTTTAGGTAACCAACTGGGCGTAACTGTGACCTTCTTAAGGTAGCCAAATACCAATAACAGTGACTTGCTTTAGGTAGCCAAATGTGAGTAACTGTGACCTTCTTAAGGTAGCCAAATAGCATTAACTGTGACTTGCTTTAGGTAACCAACAGGGAGTAACTGTGACCTTCTTAAGGTAGCCAAATAGCAATAACTGTGACCTGTTTAAAGTGGCCAAATGGTAATAACGAAGACTTATCTAAGACTGCATTTGAATGCACACGTTCATACCTATGTGTATCTGTTATTTGTGACACGAGAGCCAAGTGATTTGAGCGCACCTTGTAATGCAGAGTGTACGGGTTCGAGCCTTCTTCCCTGAAACGGTTACTGTGTAGGAACTTTGAGCAAATCCTTCACGCACTATTGCACAGCGCCATCGACTGATGCTCTGTCATAAGATAGCGGTCCTTAATAAAGAATAATAATAATGTTGGTAGTGGTGGTGGTGGTAGTAGTAGTAGTAGTAGTAGTAGTTGTTGTTGTTGTTGTTGTTGTTGTTCAGACTTCATCGTCGGCACACGCCTGACGGAAGAGAGAAGAAGAAGAAGAAGAAGAAGAAGAATAGTAGTAGTAGTAGTAGTAGTAGTAGTAGTAGTAATAGCAGTAGTAGTGGTGGTGGTTGCGGTGGTGGTGGTGGTGGTGGTAGCAATGTATTATTATACGTATTATACAGGTGTGATATTGTGCGGCGAACTATAAAGAAGACGACGATGATGATGGGGCGCTATAATAATTGACTAAACGACTCTTGGATGCTATTCGTTTCCATGACAACCACGATTCCCAATGAGTTCCTAGTTCGTTGCTCTCAGACGCGCACTCTGACCTCCGACCTTTGCCCTTCGTTCATTCCCGGGCAAACATAAAATGGCGCGAAGCAGCAGACGACAGAGACTTGAAGAAGAGAATGAAAAACGATCGGATGTACTCAGTATATATATATAAGGTAATATGATGTGTATACTGAGTACATATATATCATATATTTATATATGAATAACGTATATATAAATTATATATATATATAATTGAACGGATTTCTGGGCATAGGGGATGTTAGGATAGGCAAGTTAAGATAACTTGAGATAAGATATAGAAAGGAAAGGTAATTAAAGATAAGGTAAGGTGAGGTATGGAAAGGTAAGGTAAACTAACGAAAAAAGGTAAGGTAAGGAAGACCGATAGAAAAGTAAGGTAAGAAAAAGAAAGCAAAGGTTAGTTAAGGAAAGTTAAAGTAAGGCATAAAAGAGTAAGGAAAGAAAAGGAAAGTTAAGGTAAGGTAAGGTATAGAAAGGTAAGGTAAAGTACGGTAAAAAGGTACGGTAAAATAAGATAGGGTAAAATGAGGTAACGTAAGGTAATTTAAGGTAAAGTAAGGTAAGATAAAGTAAGATTAGCCAAGGTCAGATAAATTGTAGACATCGTTAACTTAAAGTATGGTATGGTTAAGAAAGATAAGGAAAGATAAGATAAGATAAGGTAAATTAAGGCAAAGTAAGGTAAGACACGGTAAGGTTAGATTTCGTAAGGAGAGGTAAGGTTAGGCAAATGCAACCAAAGTGAGATTTTAATGTTTTTACGCTTCTATCTACATCGCTTTTGTTTCCTATGTAGATAATTTGGATATTGATAAACTTCTTTCTTCTCCTCCTCCTCCTTTTCCTCCTCCTCCTCCTCCTCTTCCATTTCCTGCTTCTTGTTCTTTTTTCTTTCCTCCTCCTCCTCAACCTCTTCTTTCTCTTCTTCTTCCTCCTACTCGTTCTCATTCTTTTCGTCTTCCTCTCCAGCCTCTTCTTCCTCTTCCGCCCAATGCTTCCCTTTCTTTTCCTCCTTCTTCCCAGCCTCTTCTCTCGAGCCAAAGATGCCATGCTGCCAATGGAACCCATATCATACGTTTCCATATATACACGTATACAAAGACATCTACCCAGAAATATATACAAATACATATGAGATTTAATGTCATATATAAATATATAAATATATATATCCTAGCACGATCGCTGATTCACTTTGCACTGGTTAATTCGGTCGTACTGTTGCCAAGACTGTTGCATAATGAACGAGCAATACAACAATATACAATATATATATATATGCATGCAGTTACATACATATATATGCACACACAAATATTAAACGAAGGAGTATGTATATTATATATATATATATATATATATATATATATATATATATATATATATATATATATATATATATGCAAGGTAAGGTGTTGCATACATGCGTGAATGTTTATATGAATGTGTATATGAGTGTGGGTGGGTGTATTGGCAGGCGTTGAGGAGGGAGGGAAGGAGGGAGGGAGGGAGGGAGGGAGGGAGGGAGGGAGGGAGGGAGGGAGGGAGGGGGAGGGAGGGAGGGAGGGAGGGAGGGAGGGAGGGAGGGAGGGAGGGAGGGAGGGAGGGAGGGAGGGAGGGAGGGAGGGAGGGAGGGAGGGAGGGAGGGAGGGAGGGAGGGAGGGAGGGAGGGAGGGAGGGAGGGAGGGAGGGAGGGAGGGAGGGAGGGAGGGAGGGAGGGAGGGAGGGAGGGAGGGAGGGAGGGAGGGAGGGAGGGAAAGAGGAAGGAAGGGAAGGGTGGCTAGATTTCATGTTTAATTTCAATTTATTGACATCGTCATGATCCGAGCCTCTGGGGAAATTCAGAGGGCTAATTGGAAACGGGGAGAGAGGAATAGAAGGAGGATCGGAAAGAAGAGGATTGGGAAGAGGAGGAAGAACAGAAGAAGGAAGAGGTGGAGGATTGGGAAGAAGAGGATTGGGAAGAAGAGGAAGACAGAAGAAGGAAGAGGTGGAGGATTGGGAAGAAGAGGATTAAGAAGAGGAGGAAGACAGAAGAAGGAAGAGGTGGAGGATTGGGAAGAAGAGAATTGGGAAGAAGAGGAAGACAGAAGAAGGAAGAGGTGGAGGATTGGGAAGAAGAGAATTGGGAAGAAGAGGAAGACAGAAGAAGGAAGAGGTGGAGGATTGGGAAGAAGAGGATTGGGAAGAGGAGGAAGACAGAAGAAGGAAGAGGTGGAGGATTGGGAAGAAGAGAATTGGGAAGAAGAGGAAGAACAGAAGAAGGAAGAGGTGGAGGATTGGGAAGAAGAGGATTGGGAAGAAGAGGAAGACAGAAGAAGGAAGAGGTGGAGGATTGGGAAGAAGAGGATTGGGAAGAAGAGGAAGACAGAAGAAGGAAGAGGTGGAGGATTGGGAAGAAGAGGATTGGGAAGAAGAGGAAGACAGAAGAAGGAAGAGGTGGAGGATTGGGAAGAAGAGAATTGGGAAGAGGAGGAAGAACAGAAGAAGGAAGAGGTGGAGGATTGGGAAGAAGAGAATTGGGAAGAAGAGGAAGACAGAAGAAGGAAGAGGTGGAGGATTGGGAAGAAGAGGATTGGGAAGAGGAGGAAGACAGAAGAAGGAAGAGGTGGAGGATTGGGAAGAAGAGGATTGGGAAGAAGAGGAAGACAGAAGAAGGAAGAGGTGGAGGATTGGGAAGAAGAGGATTGGGAAGAAGAGGAAGACAGAAGAAGGAAGAGGTGGAGGATTGGGAAGAAGAGGATTGGGAAGAGGAGGAAGACAGAAGAAGGAAGAGGTGGAGGATTGGGAAGAAGAGAATTGGGAAGAGGAGGAAGACAGAAGAAGGAAGAGGTGGAGGATTGGGAAGAAGAGAATTGGGAAGAAGAGGAAGACAGAAGAAGGAAGAGGTGGAGGATTGGGAAGAAGAGGATTGGGAAGAAGAGGAAGACAGAAGAAGGAAGAGGTGGAGGATTGGGAAGAAGAGGATTGGGAAGAAGAGGAAGACAGAAGAAGGAAGAGGTGGAGGATTGGGAAGAAGAGGATTGGGAAGAAGAGGAAGACAGAAGAAGGAAGAGGTGGAGGATTGGGAAGAAGAGAATTGGGAAGAGGAGGAAGAACAGAAGAAGGAAGAGGTGGAGGATTGGGAAGAAGAGAATTGGGAAGAAGAGGAAGACAGAAGAAGGAAGAGGTGGAGGATTGGGAAGAAGAGGATTGGGAAGAGGAGGAAGACAGAAGAAGGAAGAGGTGGAGGATTGGGAAGAAGAGGATTGGGAAGAAGAGGAAGACAGAAGAAGGAAGAGGTGGAGGATTGGGAAGAAGAGGATTGGGAAGAAGAGGAAGACAGAAGAAGGAAGAGGTGGAGGATTGGGAAGAAGAGGATTGGGAAGAGGAGGAAGACAGAAGAAGGAAGAGGTGGAGGATTGGGAAGAAGAGAATTGGGAAGAGGAGGAAGACAGAAGAAGGAAGAGGTGGAGGATTGGGAAGAAGAGAATTGGGAAGAAGAGGAAGACAGAAGAAGGAAGAGGTGGAGGATTGGGAAGAAGAGGATTGGGAAGAGGAGGAAGACAGAAGAAGGAAGAGGTGGAGGATTGGGAAGAAGAGGATTGGGAAGAGGAGGAAGACAGAAGAAGGAAGAGGTGGAGGATTGGGAAGAAGAGGATTGGGAAGAGGAGGAAGAACAGAAGAAGGAAGAGGTGGAGGATTGGGAAGAAGAGGATTGGGAAGAGGAGGAAGAACAGAAGAAGGAAGAGGTGGAGGATTGGGAAGAAGAGGATTGGGAAGAGGAGGAAGAACAGAAGAAGGAAGAGGTGGAGGATTGGGAAGAAGAGGATTGAGAAGAGGAGGAAGAACAGAAGAAGGAAGAGGTGGAGGATTGGGAAGAAGAGGATTGGGAAGAGGAGGAAGAACAGAAGAAGGAAGAGGTGGAGGATTGGGAAGAAGAGGATTGGGAAGAGGAGGAAGAACAGAAGAAGGAAGAGGTGGAGGATTGGGAAGAAGAGAATTGGGAAGAAGAGGAAGACAGAAGAAGGAAGAGGTGGAGGATTGGGAAGAAGAGGATTGGGAAGAGGAGGAAGACAGAAGAAGGAAGAGGTGGAGGATTGGGAAGAAGAAGATTAGGAAAAGGAGGAAGAAAAAAAGAAGGAAGAGTTGGAATATTAGGAGGAAGATGATTGGGAAAAGGAGGAAGAATTGGTGAAGAAAGGCGAGGAGAAGATAGAAAAGGATATATGAGGGGTACTGGGAAGAGAAGGAACAAGTGGGAAAGGAAGTGGGAGAGAAAGAAAGGGTAAAGGAGGACAGAGAGGATGAGGAGATGAGTAGGAAGAGGATGAAGAGGAGAGAGAATTGGGAAGGAGGAGGAATATAAGAGGAGGAAGATTTGAGGAGCGATCAGAAGAGGCGTGTCCGACACGAATGGGTCGACATGCTGTTTATGTATTGCTATGTACACACACAAATACACAAACAAATACACAAACACATACACAAACAAATACACAAACAAATACACACAAGTACACATAAAAATACACATACAAATACACATACAAATAAACACACAAATACACATAAAATACACATACAAAAACACACACAAACACATACACAAACACACAAATACACACGAACATACACACATCCACAAACACATGTTTTTCGTGTATCATTAGCGTAATGTAATTTGATTAGCGTAATGTAAACTGATTTCAATACACATGCTCTAGCGCCGTCATATAAAAGCCATTACGCGCGTGTAAAGTACTTTAGACTTAACCGGATTTGATGAGGACTCAGCTGAATAGTTCCGGCTAGAAGAAACCACACTAGACTAGACTAGATTAAACTAGAACAGACTAATATAATTGACAGGGTAGCCGATTGGTTAGAGCGCTCTGCTTTTCACGCGGAGAGTACGGGTTCGAGCCTCCTCCCCTGAGACGGTTACTGTGTAGGGACTTTGAACAAGTCCGTCACTCACAATTGCTCAGCGCCATCGATTGATGCTTAATGATTAGATCAGTGCTTTTTTACTAGAAAAAAAGGTTCCGGAACTGAACAATAATGGAATTTTGTGCTAACATTTTATTATTTTTATCAATCAATAAACACTGAAAACAGTGTAAAGTTGTTAACACTGAAATTGAATTAAAACAACTTACATTATGTTATTATATTACTTAATTACAATAACTTAGTAACACAATTCTTTTATTAAAAACTAAATTATTTTTTATTAGCCGGAAAAAGGTGCCGGAACGCCGTTCCGGAGCGTTCCGTCCGAAAAAGCACCGCATTAGATTAATAACACAGAAATAATAAGAATAGAATAAAACGGATTAGACGAGATTAGATCAGAGATTATATCAGAGATTAGATCAGAGATTAGGTCAGAGATTAGATCAGAGATTAGGTTAGATTTTATTTACATCAGATCGGATGAGATTAGGTTCAACTGATTGAGTTGACCTGTGACTCACCTGCGATCTCTTTTAAGACAATAACAAAACAACAGATTCGCAGAATGCCAGCGCTATCCATCCTGCCTCCTCTATTTCCTTTGTCGCTCACGAAATCCTTTATATAGCGCCCGGCGGTCGATCACGTCGTGAGATTAGGAATGCGCTATCTGGCATGCAGCGGACGTCGCCAGCTGTCGCAGCAGCCAGCGTCAGAGCATCGTCTGCGATGCGGGTGTCGACCAGGTGTGAAATTGGTCTTCACCTGTTCTCGGCTGCTGAGGATGAAGATGGTGCCTCGCAGTCGGATGGAGCAACAAACAGTTGTAGCAGCAGCAGCAGCGACGGAAAGGCTAAGCAGACATTCAGTCGACTTATTTCGATTTATGTGACTGCTTGTGGCTCTGTCTGTATGTCTCTGTGTCTGTCTATCTCTGTGTTTATGCCTCTGACTTCTTGTTTGTCTTTGTGTGTCCTTTTCCTTTTTTCTTGGGCCTTCAAAATGTCTGCCTCTGTCTATCTGTCTGTCTGTATCTGTGTTTATGCCTCTGTCGATCTCTGTGTATATGCCACAGAGAGATAAACAGTCTGTCTGTCTGTCTGTCTTCCTGTCTCTGTCTCTTTTTCTCTTGAATATTCGTCGCTGCCTGTTGCCTTCCACTAACTCCAATCTCTGTATCTCTGGGATTCTGTCTCTACCTGTGTATCTCTGTTTTGGACACTATCTGTCTGTTTGTCTGTCTGTCTGTTTGTCTGTCTGTTTGTCAGTCTGTCTGTCTGTGCCTGTCTCTTTCTCTTTTCGCTGCCTGGTGCCTTTCACCGGATCCGATCTCTCTATCTCTCTGTCTCTCTGTGTCTTTGTCTCTCTGTCTATCTCTCTG
Source organism: Norana najaformis (assembly GCA_964023275.1). Classification (NCBI taxonomy): domain Eukaryota; kingdom Metazoa; phylum Annelida; class Clitellata; order Crassiclitellata; family Hormogastridae; genus Norana; species Norana najaformis. The sequence goes on along the minus strand of OZ029924.1, from coordinate 3,440,386 downwards.
TCTCTCTGTCTCGCTGTCTCTCTGTGTCTCTGTGTCTTTGTCTCTGTCTGTCTTTGTTTTGTCTTTTTCTTTTAGTGTATTAGTCGAACTCTGTAGAAATCTTTCCGTCTTTCAAGGTTCTTTTGACTACCTGTGTGTCTGTATCTACCTATCTATCGCATTCCGTCTATTTGATTATGCTCTATATCTATTCTGTCGTCCTGTGTATGTCTTGCTCTCCGTCAATCAATCAGCCAATCAAACAGTCAAGCAAACAATCAAGCAAGCAAACAAGCAAGCAAGCAATCAGTCAGTGAGTCAATGAATCAGTCAATCAAATAAACTGTCCCAATTCCATGGCCTCACACTCGCGCAGCTCTGTCTCCACTTCTTGTGTTTCTTGCAGCAGCAGCAGCATCATCATCATCACCACCACCACCACCACCACCACCAGCACCACAAGCAGCAGCACCACCACCACCAGCAGCACCACCACCACAAGCAGCAGCAGCAGCACCACCACCACCACCACAAGCAGCAGCACCACCACCAGCACCACCACCAGCACCAGCAGCCGCGAAGGCATCGACTTTCTCGGTCCTTTTTTCTACACGTCAACTGGGCGCCAATTGCTCTCCGCCGCCTCTTGCCGACCACCGACAGACTGACGGCAACAGGCTGCCTTTGTTTGCCACCAACACCCTCCTCCTCTGTCTTCTCTTCCTCCCCTTCTCCTCCAATTCCTTCTCCTCCTTCTCCTCATCCTCCTTCTCCTTCTCCTCATCCTCCTTTTCTTCTCTCTGTCCTCCTCCTTCTCCTCCTCTTTCTCCTCTTCCTCCTTCTCCTCCTTCTCCGTCTCCTCCTCCTCCTCATTTTCTCCTCCCAATCCTCCTCCTCTTCATCTTCCTCCTTCTCTTCTTCCTCCTTCTCCTCCTCTTCCTTTCCTTCCTCCTCTGCATTCTTCTCCCCAACTCTTGCCAAGGCCTCGGTTAGCGCGTGATGCAGGTCAAAGTGATAACAGACGATCACGCTCTGGCCACGGCGCACGCTCTGTTGGTTCCTGCGGCCGGACGGACGGCGGACGGACGGACGGACGGACGGACGGACGGACGGACGGACGGACGGACGGACGGGCACCTGTCCATCATGGAGGAGTGGCTGCGCTCGTCAGAGATCATCAGGCGCATCAACAGTCACGCACGTCAACAATCGACGCCAACGAACGATCGAAGCCAACAAATATCAATTGACTGAAACGATCAACTGCAGGATTCAGCAGCCAATACGACGAGATTGAACGCATGTATAAGATACATACGTGCATAGATACATCATACATATATACATACATACATGCATACGTATACACATACATACAAACATGCATACGTATACACATACATACAAACATGCATACGTATACACATACATACAAACATGCATACGTATACACATACATACAAACATGCATACGTATACACATACATACAAATATGCATGCATACGTACATACATACATATATACATAAATACATACATACATACGTATACACTTACATACATGCGTACATACATGCATATATACATACATACATATATACATACATACATGCATACATACATATATACATACATACATATATACATACATACATGCATACATACATACATATATACATACATACATACTTACATACATACATACATACGTACATACGTAGGTATACACTTACATACATACATATATACATACATATGTACATACATACATACATAATATATACATATATACATACGTACATACATACAAACATACATAAATACATACATACGTACATGCATCCATAATTACCAACAGTCATGCAGATAGACATGCAGACAGACAGAAAGGCAGACAGACAGACAGACAGAGACAGACAGACAGATAGACAGACAGACAGACGTCTTATGCACTGGCTTCCTTTTCCAGTTGCAGATGGACACAGGTGAAAGGTCAGGTGGTCAACTGCTTGACCCGTGCGACGAACGATGCAGTTCGAATCTGGAAAACGGCAGTGGATGGGGGCACTCTAACTGTGCGTGATTGACGGGGTCAAACGAAGGTCAAGCGACCCTTGTCAGGGTCAGGCAATTATTCCGGAAGCGGACTTTTGCGGTGTTAGCGCAACAATGAGCAACACTTCGGAAAATATGACAACAAGATGCAACTTAGAGCAACGTAGAGCAACGTAGAGCAACGTAGAGCAATGTAGAGCAACGCAGAGCAACGTAGAGCAACGTAGAGCAACGTAGAGCAACGTAGAGCAACGTAGAGCAACGTAGAGCAACGTAGAGCAACGTAGAGCAACTGAACCCGCGAGTTGCCTGCACCGCAGAATTGCCTAATCACACTTCGTCACTGCTGCATAGGAGACGAAAAAGCCAATCTCTAACATCGCCCGCTGTCTTACTAAAACCTTTTCTGCCCAGGGTCCCTCTCTCTTTCCCTTTATCCCCTCTGCCTGCCTCCCTCTGACCATGTATCCTTCCCTCCTTCCTTTCTGTCTTCTTTCTTTCCTTTCTTCCTTTCTTTTCTCTCCTTCCTCCCCTACTTCCTTCCTTTCTCTCCTTATTCCCTCGCTCTGTCCTTCTTTCCTTCCTTCATTTTCTTCTTCCTTTCTTCTTTTCATCGGCCCGTCTCCTTTCTTTCGATCCTCCTCCTTTCCCTTGTTCCTTCCACCATTCTACCCTTATCGTTATTTTTACTGCTTTTTTCCCAACCTCCTCTGCTCCTTCCTATCTTCCTTCCTCCTCCCCTCCTTCCGTCTTTGTGCGAATGCCCCTCCCCTGAGGGCTGACGACAGGGCCAAGGGCTGACCGCATTTTGCAGCACGCGCCGCCCCCTCCTCAGGTACCGCAGTTACAGACAATCACTGGAAAAGCCGCTCGTAATTACTTTGAACTAGCCGCCTCCAGCGAACGGCCTTTCGCGGATCAAACGCCGACGCTAGGGAGAAACAAAGTCATTAGGAAAATGAATTTCAGGCCGCGTGTCTACCGGTAAATTAAACGAAGTACGAACATTGCCGGGTCCGGCTGAAGCGAGCACACACGTACACAATTGTCTCGTAATAAATGGCCTCAATCTTAGTTTAGTAATGATTATTGTTTCTGCATTTATTAAGCGCCACTACATAATGACTAAGCATCAATCGATGGCGTTGAGTAATTGTGAGTAAAGAACTTGCTCAAGATCCCTATACAGTAACCGTCTCAGATAAGGTTCGAACCTGTACTCTCCGCGTTACAAGCCGACCGCTCTATCCACTCGGCTACCGTGCCCCACAATTATGTTCTTATAATAAAGGGTGGAAACAGCAGAACTTTATGTAGCCAAAGCGTTCATTGACATGAGTGTCTGGTATTATAGCACAGTCAAAGTGGCCTAAATTCTTGAAAGTAATGTCTGGAAACAGTAGACACTAACATAGTCCGAACTCGCAGAGATATAAGCTAGACAGCAATATAACAGTCACTGTGGCCTCAAATTTGAATTTAGTGAAGTCTGTTAACAGCAGACAATAACTTAGCCAAAACATTATAAATTGTGTGGTTATAAAGCACAGTTGAAGCCACTGTAATCTTTTTGAAGTACTTAGACTGCAATATCCAGCTGCAGGCGACAATGAATAGGCCTATGCTTCGATGCCAGACAGGTTCTGTCTGCCAGCGTTCTAGCGACACTAGTCTCTGCCCATAGCAGACACGATGCTTTGTATAGCAGTGGGGGTTAGTCCCTTAGTGGAGAAAATGCTTGAGACATCGGAGCTGCTTGGTGCCTGGATGTCGTCCAATGCCTCCGGCTGAACCTCGGGTGAAACCGGTTCTCTTGGCTTGGCAGACGTAAGGCAGATTTGAATACAATCGACTACCATTGTTCGCAACAATGCTTTCATGGTATGCATGTATGTATGTATGGATGTATGTATGTATGTATGTATGCATGTATGTATGTATGTATGCATGTATGTATGTATGAATGCGTGTATGTATTCTGGTAATTTATAAAGCGCCTTTTAGGAACCTCACAAATGCGCTATTTCTTTCAATAATGGGCGAGATCTGGGTGTGACCCTCGACGAGGTATTGACCTTGTCAAAGCACGTGACGAATGCATATCGAATGTGCTTCTACCATTAGAGTCAGATTCGCGCAGTACGCCGCTCGTTTTAAACTCAAGCCGCCACGACCCTGATATATACGCATTCGAATGCACCAAGGTTGACTATGGCAACACCATTTGTGCAAACCTCTTTTCAGCACCAATCAGCTGTATTCTGTTCTAAATCCTGTCTCGGCTGATCAACGATAAATCTAATTTTGTGCACAAATTCAGTTTCTTAAGGGAGCAGATAAATGCACTGGATGCATAGGCAAAACTGCATTAAGTTTAGGACCTTAACGCGAAAGCCAAATTGCCTTGGAGGCTGTGTATGTACTTTTCTCTCAAGTATCTATGCGCCTCGGTCTCGTCCATCCTGGCCGCAGATCCCATCGCTCTGCTGCCAGCATAGAAGCTTCGCTGTAGTTGGTCCAACTTTTTGGAAAAGGTTGCCTGGCAACCTACGACATGAGCTCATTTGTCTTCCTTTGCTTTTTCCGTAAGCACTTGAAAGCCATTTGATTTTATATGGGGCTTAGCGTTGTCAGGTTAGGAGCGCCTCTGAAGAGTTTCTGTTGAAGAAGCGCTATGCAGATTCATGATTACAATTACAATTTAACTAAATTAGTAAGGTAAAGTAAAGGAAGGCTAAGTAAGATAAAGCAGGGTAACTTTAGATGAGGTAAGGCAACATTCATTTACGCCTACGATTCCTCGCTCAGCCGATGGACACATGGCGTGTTAACAAATGTCTTACTTACTTATTCTTTTACTCCATAACACTAAACTTTATTCGAGTCGACTTCTTTTGATTACATAATAGATTACAGTCCACAGAACGGTTTATGAACAACTATACTAAACACTACAATAGATTAGTTGGCGTATTAATTTTGTTCGCTTTGCTATTCACCCAAAGCTCCCATAAATAGACATCATTGTGTTTGAGATGGATGGATGGATGGATGGATGGATGGAGAGAGAGAGAGAGAGAGAGAGAGAGAGAGAGAGAGAGAGAGAGAGAGAGAAATAGTTAAAGACATAGACTTAGACAGAGAGAGACAGCAAAGTCATAACGAGGTACACAGAGACAGACAGAAAAAGTAGTGTCTTTAATAAAACATCATATATACACATGCGTACATAATCCTACTACGACTACTACTACTACTACCATCACTACTACTACTACTACCACTACCACTACCACTACCACTACTACTACTACCACTACTACTACTACTACTACTACTAGTACTAGTACTACTAATCGTAATCGTAATCCCGAGATTTCTACAGCGCCCAACGAAAGCTGCGCTGCGAGGACCAGCTTATTCACAGGCGCTCAGTCAAAACAAAATCGATAGGCAAAATGGTTCGGTTCCAGGTCAAGATCCACAAGTCAGACGGAGAGACAAGCAGAGGACACGTATGTAGGCAGGATATGTAGTATGTATGCTGGTGCAAGACAAGTATATGTAATGTGATCGGTCCGGGCTTGTAATTTCTTAAAATTTCTATTCAGTATCTGACATATAATGAGCAATTTGCGTATATCCCCCTTATGACTGCCTTGGTTGCCACAGGTAAAACTGACACTATAGGCATGTAGTCTGTGCCTCGTAACTGGAGGGTCGCAGGTTCGAATCTGCCTCAAGCCACTGCGTAACGACCTTGGACAAGATGCTCACCCACAATTGTCTGTGAGGAAGGCAGCGGAAAACTACTTCACTCGTACCATCCCCGGGTGGCGTAAAAGCCAATGGACCTGCCTTCGGGCAGAAAACTCAACATCACCATATAGCGCATAATGTTTTTGAACAAGACTATATCAAAAGTTTTACCAGCCCAGTCATGTTCAAAACGTTCATGCCGTGGGTGTCCGTTTTAACCCCAGTAACCTCCAGTTGTTTAAGCGCAAATTACAATCTTTATTGTAATTGTAATTGTAATCTGACATTTATAAAGCGCCACTTCAAGAATAGACTCATCAGAAGCGCTCCCGACCCGAACCAGTGAGACCACTGTCAAATATTCAACAGAAATCTCTAAAAGAAATGATCTAAATCGAACCTACGGCATTACGATACCCGAATATAGAACCCTTCAACTTAATTCGATTTCGCATCTTTTTTCAAATTTCGACAACAGTTAGCCAATTTCGCAAAGCAGCATTCTCGTATTATTATCGCTGCAAATGTATGACGTCATTTACGTCTATGGATATTTAAAACTATTGTCTAAAAATGGCTAATTGACAATATACTTTACATCATTTGTTGCTAACGTAGTCCTGCAGGTAAGCTCTAGAACAACGGACATTAATGTTTCTACATATTTCTGCTCTTTCACAAAGCCCACATTCTTGCCAACGTGTTCTTAATATTGGCCACAACACATTGACTACTGCATCAGTGTAGGCCATAACTGCTTATTTGCGCCAATCACAAACAGGAACCGGTTACAAGTTGCTAATGTAATTGATTAATACAAGTATTACAAGTAATACATATAATTGACCAAAATTCTTCACTTGTAAGATTTCAACTCTTTGCCGAGTGGGATAAGATCTCCCACTCGGCAAAGAGTTGAAATCTGACAAGTGAAGAATAAACATAATTCTGTTAATAGGCCATATTATTATATGCTTACCACTTTACATCCTCTTTACGCCTACGATTTCTCATTCAGTTGATGAACATATGGCGTGTTAACAAAAGCATTATTTACTACTTACTAAAAGGTCCAATAGTCAGGTGAGAGAGCGTACTGGATGAGTCTCGTTGGACGCAATTAGTTGCGTCTGCTTTGGGTCTTCTTTTAAGTTGCATATGTATGGGAAATGATAATTATTTTGAGTTTCCCAATATACGGACGCAACTCCCAGGGATGCCGTCGCAATGACATAGAAGCACCTATGTTGGACTGTGTTGACACAATAACACATCAGCAATACAATTCAATATTTTTCTGCTTACTTATAAATACAACTTTCCCCTTCCTTTCTCTGATTCCTGTCCACTGCAAAAACACACAGAAACATTTTATGGGAACAATGTACAGTGTAATACAGATGCATAGCCAATTTCAATTGAATTTTAAAGGCTTTCTTTAAACAGGCAGACAGACTCTTTCATAATCTAGCAAAGCATAACATAATACAACCAGCATAAAATGATTTTAAGTGGTTCAAAAGCATGTAATCTGTTTCAGAAACACGGCAAATTCAACAGCCATTCATTAATAGCTACCGTTTAAGAAGGTAAAAGAATTTTTTGAAAGAACGATACATATGTGAGTTGGACTTGGAATTGGACGCCGTCTGGACCCAGCAGCATCTCCGATACAGTGCTTACGATGAGTTCCAACGCTGCTTTTGTCTCTTCCACTCCAGCCTGGTTCGGAACCACCCAAGTAAAAGCCTCGTTGGTTGCTAGGTTGCTTAGCGTTGTCTGCAACGACAGACAATCTAATCTAATGACTTCTATAGCACCGTTATTATAATGCCCAAGTGAAATCGTTATCAAAATCAAGTACCACTGGAGAAACTCGCTGGAATTCCTACAGGTCAGAAAACCAGAAATTAGGCTTCGGTGGGTTAATCTTCAGTTTTGACCAGATAGACATCAAGAATTGACGCAAAGAACAGAACTGGGAAGCGAATTCCAAAGCCGAATTCCAAATAGCGGGAACGCTCGAGAACCTAACTGTTCTGGGTATGAGGCACAACGAGAATCCACTGTGTCCATTGATCGTGTGCAACAATTGTTGGTAAAAAGGGTGACTATGGAGCAGAATTAGGTTGGCTGATTTAAATGTATTAAAGTACTAGACAACGAAAATCAATCTAGACAATCAACTAACAACCCCGTTGATTGTTAGGTTGCTTACTGATGTCTACAACGATGAAAAACTTAGAGAACAGCCTAGATAATGGAAACAACCTACATAACAGAAACAACCTAAACAAAAGTAGACAACCTAGACAACAGTAACTGACTGACTGACTGACTGACCGATTGACTGACTGATCGATTGATTGCATTACCGTCAATTATTGGTCGAAGAGTGGTAGTCGGTGTCGGAGTTGGAGCTGGAGTAGGTATTTCTGAAAAATTCTAAGAAAATTAAATTAATTTAATCAATAATCAAAATCGTAATTATGCTTTACTACGAATTCAGGTACATCATTTTCACGTAAAATGTTAATTTTAAAAAGTTAATGCAAAGAAACCGAGCAAATAAAATGTGTTAGTGCACTTTGCCTACTTTTAGCCTTTTCTATATTCAGAGGAGAAGAGAGAGGAGCAGTTCGTTAAGCTAACCCGAGAGGCAGCCGTGATTACGAAGTGTTAGCGACTTCGTTTTCTTAATCTCGGCATATGAAGGCGAGTGGCCATATTCAATATGCCTGTAACGATGCTTAATTTACTCTTTGTATTAAGATTCTAGTGTGTGTTAACTCAGAACTTAGCCGAAAGCATTTCTCAACTTATTCTATGAGCTTTTAAAACGGCTTATAGTTAGTGAGGTAAAAAGTAAAGCTTCCATGTCCTCAGTGAACGTAGCAGAGGCGCTCATTTCCGCTTTTCGGCCTCTGACCCGACAATTGGTGAATCCCGAGGTCCGTCGGCCAGCGTGTCCCAGACCTTGCCGTTAGCTACCCAGATAATGAAGGCCTCTACCAAATTCTACTGTTTGGAGACAGGGACATATCTTTTAGACGAAGTCCACCGTGGAGACCCAGCGCACTATCCGAACAGACCCCCGTCTAACACGATTATAATCAATTCCCCGTAAAAAAGTATTCGATTACTTCTTAAAGGAACAGCAGTGACGATTCTGCATCCGCCTACGGCACGCTTTCGTCCTGACTGCTTCTCGGATGGTGTTCAACGCGAAGTAATCGCTAACCGTGAAGACTCGATCGTCGGATCCGGCAACTACCAGCAGCTCCTTGTTAGCAACTTCGTGCCCAACCCCAATGGCAATGACCGGCACCCCCTCCGGGCTCACGACGCCCGCCTGAAGCCGGGTCGACTGACGGTCCGTTATGACGACCCCACTCGCCTGGGGGCCCCTGGTCAAGGTGTTCTTGTGCAGCTGATAGGTGTCGCCACCTGCCTTTTGGATTGCTTAACAAGAGAACAGAATCAAATATAAAGGGCTATTTGTGAGAATAAAATTATCGCTTGAGAAATTCACCATCATCACTATTGTTATCGTTGTCGTCGTCATCATCATCGTCGTCATAACCACAATACATGCATGCATGCATATATACATACACATACACCCACATAAATACCTGCATACATACATACATACACATACATGCATAACTTACATATTTACATTCATGAATTCATACATACATACATGCACAAATACATACACATACATACCTACATTTATACATACATGCATGCACACATATAAATACACCTACATACATATGTGTGTATACATAAAAAACATGCATACATACACACATGCATACACACATGCATACACACATACATACATATATACATGCATACATGCACACACACACACACACATATATATCCTACATTCCCTGTTCTATACCCTGCCCTATTGCATGAAAATATATGATCTTATAGAATGTAATTGTACGAAGATGGCGGATAATACATATATCACTATGTATTAACACGGTGTAATAAAACGGTGTAATTTTCCTGATAATTTATTTACCTCCTCAACGTAGAGATCGTGATGGGGAGACGGGACCGAGTCCCCAAGTATCCTTTCAACACATTAGTATTCATAGCAGTCGATTATCAAATCTCTCGGTTCTCCTGCTAGGTTCCACATATTATCGCCTTCCCAGCGGAACCATTAATATTTATTTCCTTCCACTGAATTTCGTTTACTTACAGCAGAAGACGCGCTAACACGAGGCGACGAAACTGCTGTCCGTGTTCGGAATGTAAATCTCCCATTTTGCATCTTTCCTCGATATACAGAGTCGTCGTTCTGAATGTAAAACGGCCATTTAGGGTCTCATCTGAAGTTAAGAGTCGCCATTTTGTGTCCGTTCTGAATCGTAATCGTAAAAGTTAAGTCCCGGGAACCAGCTTATTCACAGGCGCTCAGTCAAAACAAAATCGATAGGCAGAATATGTTCGGTTCCAGGTCAAGATCCAGAAGTCAGGCAGGCAGTTGGACGGCTACGGTGGATGGTATGACACTGGGGCGGGAAGAGAAATAGGGGAAGAGGAAGAATCAGGATGGGATTTGTCGAAGAGGAATGTTTTCAGTTTTGAGTGAAATTGCTAGGGGTGAAGTGTTGGTGAGTTCGCATGATGGGTCAGATAATCGTCTGGCGGGAGTTTATTCCAGAAAGATGGAGCAGATATGGGTAAGGAGCAATTTCCAAATTTTAAGGAAGAGGTTACGGAAGGGCACAGATGTGTTGCAGCAGAAGAGGAGCGGGTTAAACGGACTAACTGGATCGTAAGTGACTGACGAAGATAGGATTGTTGGGAGGATTGAATTGTGCTGTAGGTAAGTGATAGAACTTCGTACTCTATTCGTTCAGGTATTAAAGCCAGCGAAGTGATTTGAGAACAGGAGTTATGCGAGGGTTTGAATGTAAAGCCACCATTTTTGGTCTCTTATAAATTCAAAGAGTCGCCAATGAGGATTGGCTCTGAATGTAAGGATGCCATTCTGTGTCTCTTCCGACTTGTCGCCATTTTGGATCAGCTCTGAATGTAAAGCCGCCATTTTTGGTCTCTTATAAATTCAAAGAGTCGCCAATGAGGATTGGCTCTGAATGTAAGGATGCCATTCTGTGTCTCTTCCGACTTGTCGCCATTTTGGATAAGCTCTGAATGTAAAGCCGCCATTTTTGGTCAATGAAAAAAAAACAAGAAATAAGTTGACATATCTTTGTCGTCTTTACAATTCGAACTCGTGACATTCGACTGTAGACAGCGCCTTGACAACTATACCTGGTCCTATCTATCAATTGTAATCCAATGTAGTGAAGTGGAATAGTGCGATGCAATGCAATGTGTTGTATTGTGTTGTATTATTTTGTTTTGTATTGTATTATATTGTCTCTATTCGTATAATGCAGGCCAAATGTAATGGAATGCGGCGCATAATTTATAGAGAATCCTTTAAGTGAGAGACTATGACAGAGAAGCATAATAATGAGAACATCCATCGAAACTCAATCGCCGATAGTTCTCAGTATCTGTTTTTGAGTATGTATCATCGATGGCGCTCCAGTCGGCTTCACTGCATGTAAACGGGCACGAAGACCATCATGAGAAACGTAGAAATGGCCGTCACGAATAGAAAAACACGAAAGAGGCATCTATCGACAACACTTGCAACATTCCTCCACTCGTTTGTAATTTCGCTCTGCCGGTCATCCGCCGCAGACTTAGCAACGAGAAACTTGAGATAGCCCAATGTCTCCTCCATGATTAAAAGGCGTTTAATCGTCAGTTCGAACATACTCAGTGATCCCTCGTCCTCTACCGAACCGACGCCATTGTCGAGTCGACGCAGAGCAGCCATCGCGATATTTGCTCCTTGGTATGGCGTCGTCGTCTTCGTCTTCCTGTTGTTCTTCTCGTTGTTTCTCGTCGATGTCTGTGATTTTTCAACGGCTTCGGTGATCGTTTCGTTCTCGGCGGAAATCTCTCGAACGAGGTCTAAAAATCTGTCCACGTTTTCCGTCTTTCCGGCCGTGTTTTCCACCTTTCTCCGCCTGTTCTTCCGTCCACATCGATCCAAGCGAGATTTCATCTCACGGTTTCGACCCCCGGACGGTTTGAACCCGACGATTCGGGCGAGAAAGCCGAGTACGTAACGACGAGTCCACTTGGGTACGGCCGCCTGGTGTGGTCCGCAGTGATGTAGCGCCAGTACCCAGACGGTTAAGATGATGGAGATGCTGGTGATTGCCATGGAGACTGTGAGATAGATACCTGTGAACAGAGAAAAAGTAAGAGGTAACGATACGTGAGGTAGTTGGCAATCGCACTTATGCTGCTTTCCTCTGGAAACGGTAGTCGATCGTTGGAGGCAAAATGATAACGCAATCAGAGAATCCAGGCTAAAAAAAGGCGTTCTAGAGCCATTCTAAGAGCAATCGTAAAAGCATCCTATAAAAGGAATCCGAAAATCATTCTTAAAGCAAAGCTCCCATGTCCCATGAGGAGCGTAGGGCAGGCGCTCATTTTCTTTTCTCTAGGCCCTTGACCCTACAGTGAACGAATCCCAAGGTCCTGGACAGGGGGCCAGTGCATTGCAGGACTTGTCGTTTTCTTCCCAGCTTGCACCGGTACCAAATTCTACTGCTTGGTGACAGAGGCACGGTGCGTGCAAACAACTTGCCCAGGGTCGTTACACGGAATCGAACCCGCAACCGCATGATCACTGACCAAACGCATTAGGAAACCATTAAAAGTTAAAACCATTCTTGGGCAATCGAAAACCAGCCCCAGCTTCAACCCTTGGTCCCGCCCCGACACTTGCCTTTCATTTATTTCTTATATGTGCATTTATTAAGCGCCATGATCTAATGAGTAAGCATCAATCAAAGACGCTGAACAATGGTGGGTGGAGGGCTTGCTCAAAGTCCCTACTCAGTAACCGTCTCAGGAGAGGCTCGAACCCGTACTCTCCACGTTGAAAGTCGAGCGTTCTAGCCAATGGGCTACCGTACTCCTTTAATCCGATGCTAACTGAATCTAAAAACATCGTTTACCTATGAGTGGCACAAACTCGGAAGTGGCTGGCATATTTTCGGCGACGAGCAGCATGAAGACGGAGTAGGAAAGGAGAACGGTGATGCCAAGCGTCACTTTCTCTCCTGCATCCGGGGGCAGGCAGAAGGCGAGGAGGCTGAGCAGATTGAGCGAAACGCACGGGAGGATGATGTTGAGAACGTAGTAGAGAATTCGGCGACGTATGATGACGTAGACAGTGACGTCAGGGTAGACTTCCGGGCCGATCGGATACTGGACTTCGTTGCGGACAATTCGGTTTCCCACGTAAGACCACTCGCCGTTCGTTATGTAGTTGGACATGTCGACGAAGGCCCTGCCCCTGATTATGTCGACCTGTTGACAGGTAGAACCAATCACATTACAGGTAAAGACGTCAGTTAGTTAGTTAGTCATCGAGAAATTTACATAGCGCTCTACGGTCAGCTAAAAATGAGGTATGGATGTTCTCATCATTTGTGCGACGCATTAGAAGCTTTGAGAAGATGATAGATGAGAGTAAGGTATATATTGTCTTCCAGGCTTGAATATAATCTAAGCTAATGAAAAACTTGAGAGATCGATCGAAATAGAGAGATTGAGAGAAAGAGAACAAGAGAACAAGAGAGAGAGAGAGAGAGAGAGAGAGAGAGAGAGAGAGAGAGAGAGAGAGAGAGAGAGAGAGAGAGAGAGAGAGCTTACTACTGATGAGACTAGACGAGACTGTCTGACTAGATTAGATTGGGTTAGGTTAGAAAGATTAGGTTAAGTTAGGTTAGATTGGATTAGATTATATTAGATTGGGTTAGGTTAGAAAGATTAGGTTAAGTTAGTTTAGATTGGGTTAGATTATATTAGATTGGGTTAGGTTAGAAAGATTAGGTTAAGTTAGTTTAGATTGGGTTAGATTATATTAGATTGGGTTAGGTTAGAAAGATTAGGTTAAGTTAGTTTAGATTGGGTTAGATTATATTAGATTGGGTTAGGTTAGAAAGATTAGGTTAAGTTAGTTTAGATTGGGTTAGATTATATTAGATTGGGTTAGGTTAGAAAGATTAGGTTAAGTTAGTTTAGATTGGGTTAGATTATATTAGATTGGGTTAGGTTAGAAAGATTAGGTTAAGTTAGTTTAGATTGGGTTAGATTATATTAGATTGGGTTAGGTTAGATTGGGATAAGTTATATTAGATTGGGTTAGATTAGATTGGGTTAGATTAGATTTGGTTAGATTAGATAACATGGGTTGGGTTAGATTGTGTTACGTTAGATTGGGTTAGGTTGGATTGGATTAGGTTAGGTTAAACTGAATTTGCTTAGACCATATTAGATTTTATCAGATATCAGATAAGATTTGACGGAAGGTTAGATTATCATGATTGCATTAGATTAGAATAGATTAAGAGGGAGATAAGATGAGATGAGATAAGTCGGTACCTGTGCTTGGTCGTACGTCCAAGATCCGAACTTGAGAAGACAGGTCTGTTGGTCGAAGGGAAAGTAGGTGACGTCTACCTTGCAGGAGCTGCGCAGTCTGGCAGGAGGCGCCCAGAAGATCAGTCCGTTGCTATGGACCATCGCGTTCGTCGACATGTAGCCGGCGGTAAAGTCATCGGCACTGCAACCACAACGTTACGGATTCGACTCTACCTTCCTAATCTAGTCTAAATAACAATACACAGCCTGAAAATATGCATCGTGGGGCAGGAATTCATCATCACTTCACCCCTTGCAAGCTTTGCGCAGTTCATCCACTCAAAACTGAAAACACTCCTCTTCCACTGATCTTAACCTGATTCCTCTTCCACTGATCTTATCCTGATTCCTCTTCCACTGATCTTATCCTGATTCCTCTTCCACTGATCTTATCCTGATTTCTCTTCCAATGATCTTATCCTGATTCCTCTTCCACTGATCTTATCCTGATTCCTCTTCCGCTTAGCTATCTTACAGATCCAATTCCAAACACCACCCACCCTATCCGTCTAACTGCTTCCTTGTCTGACTCCTGGATCTTGACCCGGAACCTCGCCCTTCTTGCCTGTCAAATTTGTTTTGACAGCGCCTGTGAATAAGCTGGCTTCCTGCGACGTAGTTTTCAATTGTGCTGTAAATATGTCGAGATTACGATTATGATAGCCGATTGGTCAAAGCGCTCGGCTTGTAACGAGGAATGTTTGGGTTCGAGCCTCCCCAGAATCGATTACGGTGTAGGGACCTTCAGGAAGTCCTTCACTAACAGTTGCTCAGCGCCATCGATGCTGTGTCGTAGTATGATCGTGTGTGGCTTCGAAGCGTTGGAAGAAAGACAATTTCTGTATTTTGTAAGTGAAATTACTGCATTCGCTCAGCTGGCATTCTTTCCACATGACGTATTATTGCCTATCCCCACACAGCATCTGCGCGCTTTTTCGGCAAAATGTCCCTTCTGGGGAAATTGCCTTGTTGCTCTCTGTTAGCTACAGCCTTGCCCGCTCCCGTTCCCGTTCTCACCCTTCCCCTCTTTCTCCATCACCCTCTCCTTCCTTTCCTCCTTGGTCAAGTGCATAGAAATTACTTTGCTCTCGTATTATTCGCGAGATGGCGCCGATGTTACATGTCGCCTGTTCCAAATGTACTAAATGGACCACAGATCACGTACGTATCTAAACCTTTTATTATCTGCAATATAATTAAGTATTCCGTTTGAAAATGACTACCTGTTGTAGAGAACAATGTCTGGCAGCCAGAGTTTGTTAGCTGGAATTCTCATGATGGACAGATCGTTGTATTCTCTCGGATCCCAGTTGATCCTCTGGTCGATCCAAGACTACAACGCACATAGCATCGCATCGTTGAAAGGATATCGGTATCGGTTACGCTTGAATGCAAATTTAGTCACGGTTGAATGAGGGTTACTCACGTTGGACTGAAAACCCAGTCACGGTTGAGTGGATGCCAGTCACGAATTACTGAATCTCGGTGGAGCAAAGTGAGCCATATTTAATTAAAATCGGTCACGGTTGAATGACTGACGGTCATGATTGAGTGAGTAATAGTCACGGTTAAGTGATATTTAAGTCATGGTTGAATTCAATATTCAGGATATGTCAACTAAATAAATGACAACAGAAAGTCAGTCAGCACGAGGTATAATTCATAGTGCCGACGGTGAGTGAAATTCTGTCACGGTTGAGTGCATAAAACTTCTTTAGAATCTTACGTGTTCCAACCAGACTTTGGAGACCAACACCTGATTCTTCTCGTCCTGTAGTTAAGATAAAAAGTTCTGTCAAATAACTAATTTAAAATATTGCAATTGTTCATGACCTTTTGAACCGCCGCCTCCTCTTCGTTGTCGTCGTCGTCCTCCGCCCCTCCTCCTCCTCCTCTCCTCCTCCTCCTCCTCCTTCTCCTCCTTCTCCTCCTTACTTTTGACGGGTCAAGTTTCATGACGTCATTTTACAAACTAAGTTTGAGAGGCTTATGTGGTGTAGTATGGGGATGAAGGGTTCGAACCCGCCTTAATTCCATGGCTTATTTAAAAAGCATCAGACTGAACTGGCGAATAAGCCAGTTTAATGCTATTTTTGTGAAACAGGCGTAAAAGTGATGAAGGTCCATGTAAAAAAGAATGATAGTGACGATAATGATGATGATGATGATAAAAATGATAATAATAATGAATTTTATTATGTTAAAAATATAATAATGAATACGATGATGATGATAAGTATATGATAATGATTATGGTGATGATGATAACTAATATGATGATGATAACTAATATGATGATGATAATGAATATGATGATGCTGAGGCATATGTTGATGACAATCATTATGATGATGGTGAGGAATATGATGATAATGTATATGATGATGATGAAAACCTAACCTACTGGACTTATAAAGGAGATTTTCGACTACGATTTCTCTCGAAGCGACCACAGATACCCTAGGCACTATAAAGGGTGAGAACAGGGACGGGAGCGGCCAAGGTTGTAGCTAATGGAGAGCAACAGGGCAATTTCCCCAGAAGGGACACTTTGCCGAACAAGCGCGCAGATGCTGCAATTATCATGTGGAATTGTAATTGTAATTGTAATTGTAATTTGAGATTTATAAAGCGCCTCTTAGAGGATAAACTCAACAGAAGTGCTTCCGACCCGAAAAAGTAAAATCACTGTTGAACAGTACAGTCTTCAGGCACCTGCGGAACACTGAGAGGGGGAGAGGAAGGAGCTCAAGTCGCAATTCTCGAGGGAGACGATTCCAGCAAGTGGGACCAACGTAGGGAGGAAGGAATGCCAGCTGAGCGAATACACATTGTCCGCCCTCCAACGCTCCGAAGTTAATATATCAGTTCAGATTAGATTAGATATTATAAGATAATGATAATGTCGTACTCGTCGTTGTCATCATCATCATTAGTAACAGCACACTACATCACCTTACCGTTTGTTACATGGTATTACACAATTTTACATCGTGTTACATCGTAACAGCCGTGGAAGAAGCATCAGCAGCAGTGGCACTGACCATATCCATGATTTGAACGAGGGTGAGGCTGAAGTTAACGATGACTGTTTGGTTTGTTTCAAAGACGGGACGGACGCTGTTGTCATAGTGACGGAGAATTCTCCTCAGCAGCCGCTGTTCGTCGGGTATCCGGACAACGTGAGGATGAGGAGCAGCAGCATCCTCCTTCGACGGCGGAGACATGCAGAGGATGAAGCGCAGGATCGGCGTCAATAGGATCGAGCAGAGAATGAATAACGCATAAGAGAACGGCATCACTCTTGCGAGAGGAGGATGGGAAGAGGGAGGATGGAGGGAGCGGAGGAAAGGAGAATGAAGGAGGATGAAATATGGAGGAAGAGGAGGATGGATAATGAGCAGGATGGACAGGAGGAGGAGGAGAAAAAGGAGGAAGAGACAAGGAGGAGAAACATAAAGGAGATGGAGGAGGAGGAGGAGGAAGAAGAGGATGAGAAAGATGAAGATGAGGAGAGGCGGAGAATAGAGGAATGTGTAAACGGACAAAAAGCAAGAAACAAGATGGAAAAAGCGTAGTTGAAAGAGGATGAAGATAAGGAGGACGAAGAGGAAGAAGAAGACAGAGGATCAAGAGGAAAAACAGGATCAAGAGGATGAAAATGAGGATCAAAGGCAGGACGGAGAGGATCGAAACGAGGAATAGAACATCTGAAACGGAGAACTCATAATCATCAAAACTCTCTTACTGTTCATTCTCGTTCGCTGTTTCTTCCTCTGCGACGTCTCCTAGCATCTCTGGCGCTTGTTGTTGCTGATGCTGTTTTGGCTGTTGGGGTTGGACGGATGCGGCTGCAACAACGAGAGACAGAGAGACAGAGAGAGATGGAGAGAGATGGAGTGAGGCTGGACGCATCGACGCGTAAGCCTTGCCATAAACGTTGGACTTGGCCATTCATTTTCGCTCGTACATCTGCGAATATGGGTCCATGCGACAGCTAGATGGCGCTGAGGGTAGGAAGGAGGATAGGAAGAAAGGATGGATGGAAGGAAGGAAGGAAGGAAGGAAGGAAGGAAGGAAGGAAGGGAGGGAGGGAGGGAGGGAGGGAGGGAGGGAGAGAGGGAGGGAGGGAGGGAGGGAGGGAGGGAGGGAGGGAGGGAGGGAGGGAGGGAGGGAGGGAGGGAGGGAGGGAGGGAGGGAGGGAGGGAGGGAGGGAGGGAGGGAGGGAGGGAGGGAGGGAGGGAGGGAGGGAGGGAGGGAGGGAGGGAGGGAGGGAGGGAGGGAGGGAGGGAGGGAGGGAGGGAGGGAGGGAGGGAGGGAAGGAAGGAAGGAAGGAAGGAAGGAAGGAAGGAAGGAAGGAAGGAAGGAAGGAAGGAAGGAAGGAAGGAAGGAAGGAAGGAAGGAAGGAAGGAAGGAAGGAAGGAAGGAAGGAAGAAAGTAAGGAAGGAAGGAAGGAAGGAAGGAAGGAAGGAAGGAAGGAAGGAAGGAAGGAAGGAAGGAGGGAAACAGTGCAGGAAGGAGGAAAAAAGGAGGAAGGGAAAAAGTACAGAAAAGAAGGAAGGTGTGTAGGAAGGAAGGAAGGAGTGCAAGAAGGAAGAAAGGAGGGAAGGAAGGAAGCAGTGAGGGAAGGAGTGCAGGAAGGAAGGATAGATGAAGGGAGTTCGGAGGTAGGAGAGAGGGAGAGAGGGAGGATTGAAGTCGAGAGGAATGAAATGATGAAGAGAGAGGGGGGAACAAATAAGTTAGGAAAGAAGGCAGGGAATAATGAAACGAAGAAGGAAGGAAAGAAGATAGATTAAAAGAAAGAAGGAAGGAAGGAATTTAAAGGAAAGGAAGGGAAATAGGCCTTCAAGTAGTTCTTGGCGCCATATAAACGAAAAACAACTCTTTCTTTGGGAACATCCAATTTCGAGTTTGGCAATTGGGGGGGGGGGGGTAGAGTGAATGGGAGAGAGTGGATATGGAAAGCAGTTTGGGAAGAACTGAGTGTTGGCAGTTTGGGAAGAGTGGAGTGCTGTCAATGGGGAGAGTGGAGTGCTGCCAATGGGGAGAGTGGAGTGCTGCCAACGGGGACAGTGGAGTGCTGTCAATTGGGAGAGTGGAGTGCTGCCAACGGGGAGAGTGGAGTGCTGTCAATGGGAGAGTGGAGTGCTGCCAATGGGGAGAGTGGAGTGCTGTCAATGGGGAGAGTGGAGTGCTGGGAATGAGGAGAGTGGAGTGCTGCCAATGGGGAGAGTGGAGTGCTGCAAATGGGGAGAGTGGAGTGCTGCCAACGGGGAGAGTGGAGTGCTGTCAATGGGAGAGTGGAGTGCTGGGAATGAGGAGAGTGGAGTGCTGGCAATGGGGCAGAGTGGAGTGCTGCCAATGGGGAGAGTGGAGTGCTGGGAATGAGGAGAGTGGAGTGTTGCCAATGGGGAGAGTGGAGTGCTGCCAATGAGGAGAGTGGAGTGCTGGGAATGAGGAGAGTGGAGTGCTGCCAATGGGGAGAGTGGAGTGCTGCCAATGGGGAGAGTGGAGTGCTGCCAATGGGGAGAGTGGAGTGCTGCCAACGGGGAGAGTGGAGTACTGGCAATGGGGAGAGTGGAGTGCTGGGAATGAGGAGAGTGGAGTGCTGCCAACGGGGAGAGTGGAGTGCTGTCAATGGGGAGAGTGGAGTGCTGCCAATGGGGAGAGTGGAGTGCTGCCAATGGGGAGAGTGGAGTGCTGGCAATGGGAGAGTGGAGTACTGGCAATGGGGAGAGTGGAGTGCTGGGAATGAGGAGAGTGGAGTGCTGCCAATGGGGAGAGTGGAGTGCTGCAAATGGGGAGAGTGGAGTGCTGCCAACGGGGAGAGTGGAGTGCTGTCAATGGGAGAGTGGAGTGCTGGGAATGAGGAGAGTGGAGTGCTGGCAATGGGGCAGAGTGGAGTGCTGCCAATGGGGAGAGTGGAGTGCTGGGAATGAGGAGAGTGGAGTGTTGCCAATGGGGAGAGTGGAGTGCTGCCAATGAGGAGAGTGGAGTGCTGGGAATGAGGAGAGTGGAGTGCTGCCAATGGGGAGAGTGGAGTGCTGCCAATGGGGAGAGTGGAGTGCTGCCAATGGGGAGAGTGGAGTGCTGGCAATGGGAGAGTGGAGTACTGGCAATGGGGAGAGTGGAGTGCTGGGAATGAGGAGAGTGGAGTGCTGCCAACGGGGAGAGTGGAGTTCTGTCAATGGGGAGAGTGGAGTGCTGCCAATGGGGAGAGTGGAGTGCTGCCAATGGGGAGAGTGGAGTGCTGGCAATGGGAGAGTGGAGTACTGGCAATGGGGAGAGTGGAGTGCTGGGAATGAGGAGAGTGGAGTGCTGCCAACGGGAAGAGTGGAGTGCTGTCAATGGGGAGAGTGGAGTGCTGCCAATGGGGAGAGTGGAGTGCTGCCAATGGGGAGAGTGGAGTGCTGCCAATGGGGAGAGTGGAGTGCTGCCAACGGGGAGAGTGGAGTGCTGTCAATGGGAGAGTGGAGTGCTGGGAATGAGGAGAGTGGAGTGCTGGCAATGGGGCAGAGTGGAGTGCTGGCAATGGGGAGAGTGGAGTGCTGGGAATGAGGAGAGTGGAGTGCTGCCAATGGGGAGAGTGGAGTGCTGTCAATGGGGAGAGTGGAGTGCTGTCAATGGGGAGAGTGGAGTGCTGTCAATGGGGAGAGTGGAGTGCTGTCAATGGGGAGAGTGGAGTGCTGTCAATGGGGAGAGTGGAGTGCTGCCAATGGGGAGAGTGGAGTGCTGTCAATGGGGAGAGTGGAGTGCTGTCAATGGGGAGAGTGGAGTGCTGGGAATGAGGAGAGTGGAGTGCTGCCAATGGGGAGAGTGGAGTGCTGCCAATGGGGAGAGTGGAGTACTGCCAATGGGGAGAGTGGAGTGCTGTCAATGGGAGAGTGGAGTGCTGGGAATGGGGCAGAGTGGAGTGCTGGCAATGGGGAGAGTGGGGTGTTGGCAATGGGGAGAGTGGAGTGCTGGCATTGGGGGAGAGTGGAGTGCTAGCAATGGGGTCAGTGGAGTATTGGCATTTGGCAATTGAGTGAGAATAGGGAGTGTTGTCGATTTTTGCAAGTCGGGGTTGGGTGGGGCTTTGGCTGTGCGGAGCAGGGAATAAGGAAGGGCATTAGCACGATTGAGGTTTCTTTATTGATGTTCACTTCGTTCCGCTGTATTCGCTTTGACAGACAGACAGACAGACAGACAGACAGACAGACAGACAGACAGACAGACAGACAGACAGACAGACAGACAGACAGACAGACAGACGGAGAAACTGAGAGAGACAGAGACATACAAGCATACCTACATAATGAGAGAAAGACAGTGACAGACTGACATATATAAAAAATGAGAGAGGCAGAGACAGCGTGAGCTACAGAGAGACATATAACAAGAGAGAGGCAGAGAGAAGAGACAGAAAGACAGAGACAGAGAGAGAGACAGATAGAGAGACAGAGATAGAAGATTTAGTTTCGTTTTTTCAATTGGTCCCAAATAAATTCGTGATCGACTTCGTCGATGATGTGATTACGTGACTACGAGCCACTTGCAATCAGACGTCGATTCATCGCCTCCTCCGTTCTTATCCTCTTTCTCCTCCTCCAGCTCTGCCTGTCTCTGTCTATCAGTCTGTCTGTATATATGTATGTATGTATTTTTCTGTTCATCTCTCTCCCTGCCTCTGTCAATCTACCTGTAGTTCTCTCTCTATTTCTTTTTCTCTTAGTCTGGCTCTTTCTTTCTCTCTTTCTCTTTCTTGCTGTACTCACTCAATTTGTCTGTCTGGCTGTCTGTCTGTCTGTATCCACAGACAGAGGGAGATAGAGACAAACAGAGAGCTAGAGAAAGATAGAGACAGATATATAGAGATAGAGACAGAAGCAGAGAGATAAATATAGATAAACAGGGAGATCGATATAGAGATAGTGATAGAGAAATCGGGATATAGAAATAGAGAGAGATATATAGGGATACATATACAGAGACAGATGTACTGTAGATACAGAGAGACATGGTATCAGATTGTCACTGTGTACAGGTGAATCGATCTGTTTATGAAATGGTCAATGACAACTAACGGCCGACTTCGCAAGACAAACGCAGAGGAATAAATCAATGACCACAACATAGAGGGAAGAAGGAAGTAGGACGGAAGAAAGGAAGGAAATAAGGAAAGGAGGAAGATCGGTCACCGTTGGAATCGAGGTCAGATGGCGGAAGGACGAGGGACAGCAGGCTCAGGAACCGGAAGGAAGCCCTGGGAAGAGAAATGGAAAACAAAATCTCAGAGGTTTTATTGGTGATCAAATGGAAGAGACGGATCAATGAATGGATAGAGGTTCAGATAGATAGATAGATAGATAGACACACAGACAGACAGACAGACAGACAGACAGACAGACAGACAGATAGATAGATAGATAGACAGATAGGTAGATAGATAGACAGAAAGATAGATAGATAGATCGATAGATAGGTAGATACATACATACATACATACATGCATACATATATATATAGATAGACAGACACATAGACAAATACAGACAGATAGATAGACAGATAGACTGACACATAGACAGATAGACAGACATATAGATAGACAGACAGACACATAGACAGATAGACAGACAGATAGATAGACAGATAGACAGACACATAAACAGATAGACAGATAGATAGACAGACAGATAGACAGATAGATAGACAGACAGACAGATGAGATATCATGGGACCCATTGATAGATATACTTCAGCGACATAGAAATATATCTTTCCACCAATCGAGGACCAACGTTGCGTTACAGACCAATTCCCCTCTCACTACAAAACATGGACAGCCTTCCAGTAACAACTGGACGCGCAGCACTCGGCCACTTGCAGTGGACCGCTCTATCGAACAGAGATAGGGACTTAGCAGCAGAACGAAACGACAGCAGACAGAAAATTTCCTGAGCTACGCAGAGTCAAGAGAAAAACTGACTGAGGTAAAATAAAAATAGAAAAGAATGACAGATCGAGAGAGAGAAAGAAAGAAGGAAGGAAGGAGAGAAGGAAGGAGTGAAGGGCGGAAGATAGGAAGGAAAGACGAACACAAAAATAGAAAGAGACGGACAAAGAAAATATGAAACAAGTAGAAAAGGCAGAAATATATATATATATACATATATAACAAGGAAAGCACGTCAACTACTTCCGGTCGTAGCAGAGACATATAAGCATAAAGAAAGGTGGAGACAGAGCGACTTGAGAGAGAGACAGAGACAGAGGCACAGGTAGAAACAGATAAAGGCAAACAGATAGAGACAGAGACACACAGAGACAGACATAGAGAGACAGAGAAAGGGCGACAGACAGACGCACCGTTGCAAAATTGCACGGTTGAATGGATCACGTGCGTCAATGTCACAGAGTCCACGCTTCAAAAGAGCTGTTGGTCAGTGACATGGCTGCTACTGCAGAAGCTGGCAGGGAGGCAGGGCTTGTGCATCGGGCATCCCCTCGCGGACCATCAACCACATCACTTTTATGGATTCGATTCGGTACTTATCCAAGTCTACGCACTCACAACACACGCTGACAGCAAATCCCACAACGACCATACACGGACCATTCAAACACAACACGAACCGTTGGTAATCAAAATTGTGTATGCGTTACAGAAAAATACTCAAACATACATGCATTACATAGACAATAAAATGCAATACAACACAATACGTTACAATGCAATACAATTCAATGTGTTACAATACAATGTAATACAATACAATGTAATACAATTCAATGTAATAAAATACAATGCAATAAAATACAATGTAATATAATACATGTAATACAATAGAACGCAATACAATTCAATGTGTTACAATACAATGTAATACAATGCAACATAATACAATACAACGTAATACGAAACAACGTAATACAATACAACGTAATACGATACAATGTAATACAATACAATGTAATATAATACATGTAATACAATACAACACAATACAATTCAATGTAATACAATTCAATGTAATACAATACAACGTAATACAATACAACGTAATACAATACAATGTAATACAATTCAATATAATACATTACAATGTAATATAATACATGTAATACAACACAATGCAATACAATACAATGTAATACAATATAATGCAACACAATACAGTACAATGTAATACAATACAATGTAATACAATACAATGTAATAAATACGCATAGTATTGAATTGAACTGCTTTGTTCTGTATTTAAGTACGATACAATTATCAAACCATTCGAACATATCATAGGACAGAAATGTAGTTTTATTTAATCAGTATGAAGCACTGCTGTTATATATGCATACACACTTCATTGGCTGTCGATGTTCATTTTCATGTAAAACTATCTACAATGTTTGTTTGGCATCTGGCAAGACTGCAACCACGAAGGATAATACGCAATCATTGTCCATCATTTCAATTGGCGTTATCGAGACAGTGGAGTGACATATTCGGTTGTGTTAACTTTATTTTATGCTTCTAAGGAGTTGTGTTAACTTTATTTTATGCTTCTAAGGAGTTGTTATGCTAACTTTATTTTTATGCTTCTAAAGAGTTGTTGTGTTAACTTTATTTTTATGCTTCGAAAGAGGTGTTGTTTTAACTTTATTTTTATGCTTCTAAGGAGTTGTGTTAACTTTATATTATGCTTCTAAGGAGTTGTTGTGTTAATTTTATTTTATGCTTCTAAGGAGTTGTTGTGTTAACTTTATTTTTGTGCTTCAAAAGAGTTGTTGTGTTAACTTTATTTTATGCTTCTAAGGAGTTGTTGTGCTAACTTTATTTTCATGCTTCTAAGGAGTTGTTGTGTTAACTTTATTTTATGCTTCTAAAGATTTTGCTCATTTTGATCGGATATCTGTCT
This sequence comes from Norana najaformis, assembly GCA_964023275.1. Taxonomy (NCBI): domain Eukaryota; kingdom Metazoa; phylum Annelida; class Clitellata; order Crassiclitellata; family Hormogastridae; genus Norana; species Norana najaformis. Next base: position 3,415,139 of record OZ029924.1, on the reverse strand, counting down.
CATAGTGCTTCTGCTTTTCTCCGATTGCTTTTTTTGAAAACAATCTTCTGAGATTGATGGCAATATCGCCCAGAGGCTCCTGGCAATAAACCGAATGTCTGAAGTCAACGGGTTCTGTGTTAAATTTATTTTTATGCTTCCAAGGAGTTGTCGTGTTAACTTTATTTTTATGCTTCTAAGGAGTTGTTGTGCTAACTTTATTTTTATGCTTCTGAGTTGTTGCTGAAGGCAAGTAAACAACTGGGTTACCCTTACTATAAAATTGATGCCGTTTACTGAATTGTAAACCATATTATACTTCGGCTCTTTTGAACTAACTGTCCATTAATCATCATCTACTGTATATTCGGGTTCATTGAAATACTGGAGGTACATGTATACGTAGCATGGACGAGACTGCGTTGGTGATGCGTGTGCTTGAAGATCGGTCAATGACTGCGCAATCTCCGCCCAGAGGAAGCGAGATGCGGAAATATATCAAGTTTCAATTATATTTGTTTGCAGACGCCATTGCATCAGTAAAATGGTGTTTCTATACATTTTATGGGGCTCGTGCGATCTCAGAGACAGCCGCGCGCAGACAGACAGACACACTGGCAGACAGACATAGACAGACACACACACTGACAGACAGACAGGCAGAGAGAAAGGCAGACTACAGAAGGCAGATAGACAGAGACAAAGCAGTTGATAGACAGAGACAACCAGACAAACAGACAGACAATACAAAGTAGACTAGATTAGATAAAACTCTCTTAAAGTTACAGCTGAAACGCTTGATTATCGTGACGTGACCTCAAAGGCCTATACTTGACCTTTACTCATCTGAAGGTCACGCCAGACTTTGACCATAAAAGTCAATGTAACACTTGAACATGTTTTTGGTTCTTAATGTCTCTTGTTGTCCAGCTTCAATGTGCACTTATGAACTTTGCAAGGGGGGCATTACCAAATTACGTATTGCACTGTATTGTATTAACTTATGAATAAAGGTCACATGACCTTAACCTACATATAGGTCAAAATCAAATAAGCAGATTGAGACTATATAGCTCAATGTCATATACATGTAGGTCAAGGTAATATATTTTAGGTAACGGTCGATTTTGCTCATTTTGATCGGATATCTGTCTCATATTGCTTCTGCTTTTCTCCGATTGCTTTTTTTTGAAAACAATCTTCTGAGATTGATGGCAATATCGCCCAGAGGCTCTTGGCAATAAGCCGAATGTCAGAAGTCAACGGGTTTATGAAACGCCTTTATATCGGTTCGTAGTGTTGTCGTCATCGTTAAACCGGTGATGATTAATTCGACAACGACGTCTGATGATGCGACGGAAACTAATCAACCGTTTCAACGTTTTAGACACTTTAGGACACTATAGAAGCCAACATTGTGACTGTGGCCGTCTGTGGAAAACTATGGGAGTAGGCCTATCTGTGACCTGCTTTATGTAACCAATGAGTAACTGTGACCGGCTTTATGTAGCCAATGAGTAACTGTGACCTGCTTTATGCAGCCAATTGAAGGTAACCGTTAATTTGTTTTTTGGAAACGGTGGGAAGTAACCGTGTCCTGCTTTGGATAACCAAAAGAATAACTCATCCGCTTTGGGTAACTATGAGGAATAACTGACCTCCTTTGTATAACATTTGGCAGTAACTGTGATGTGCTGTGGGTAGCCAAAGTGTGACCAACATTAGACAGCCATGACAGTTGCATGCTGCATATTATTAAGTGTGGAAGAAAACAGTATGAATGCCCTAATGGATCTGTTTTGTGTCTTTCTGCTATTACCGTTAAAACAAGTTACTGCATTTGATTTTTTCGACTTTGGAAACGCGTCCTTTTTCTATATCCGTCTGAGAAGACGCTTGCCTGTCTCTCTTCGCACCTCGCACGCTACACGCTTGATCTTCGATCCAACCCCGACCACGTGTGTATCGATCACTTCCAATTGGTTGTCCAGCTTAATCGACCGTCGGTCAGTTCGAATTACCGAACTTGGAAATCATTTCTGATTGCATCGTTCTTTGAAGTCGCCATTTTGTGTGTACGTCTAAATGTAGACTAGCGGAGTAAGTTTGCTGACATAGAGCTGCTCGTCATTGTCGAGTCCAGCGAACGCCAGAGGGCCAACGGGGCTCGTTACATATGGTAATCACTCACCTTGGCTGTAATTTGCAATTTATTATTGTGGTTTTCCGTCGGTGGACCGATGAAGGGTAGGTGAAAATCGCACTACGGGAAACGGTATGCATTGCAGCTGTACAATGTAAAGTACAGGGGCAGTTTTCGAGGAATATGGGGTACCCGCACCCCACTTTTGGACTGGAATATCATACCCCACTTTTCTGATATTGAGAATAAACAATGCCTATTAAATTTAGCATCAGCTTGGCTTTTTACAATGGCTTTTCGTAAATGTAAAAGTACACGGTTTTCTATAGCAACCGTTTTGCCTCGATTCTGCTGATTTTTCATAAAATTTATCGGCTAAACTCCATCACCACCGCTGCTCGTTTGAATGGGCGTCACGCTATTTAAGGTCCCGTGTGCGGACCGTGCTAGCCCGAGATTAATAGGCCTATCTCTGAAATATAGCTACTATCGGTATGCGAACCGGCATCCTCACGCACATAGGCGTACGCTTAAATTAATGTAGCTAACGAGACTAACGCTATCAGTCAAGCAATACTCACTACACGAAAGGGGAAAGGGGGAAAGAAAAATTGTAACACCCCATTTTTTAGAACAAAGTGAAGCCCCTGGACGAGACTCGAGAATCTGTAGAGTGTTAGGGTGCGGTTATTTTAATATAAGATCGTTGCTGGAAGTGTTACTGACTTCAATTTCTTAGTCTCGGCATACGATTCCTCGTCGTCTAATCGCCCCCCCCCCAACAGTGTACGGACAGTGTACGCATTTCATAGCCGAGTTCGCCATGGGACGTAACTGTTGCTAACGAGACTAACGCTATTGTATTAGGCACTGAAAATTCTGTACATTCATACACACACATACATACACACATACATACATACACACATCCATACATACATACACATATATATATACATATATACATACACACATGAATACAGACACACATGCATACATACATACATGCATGCATACATACACACATACATACATAAATACATTCATACACACATACATACATATATACATACACACATGAATACAGACACACATGCATACATACATACATGCATGCATACATACATACATACATACACACATACATACACACATACATACATACACATATACATACATACAAACTTAGAATATCTATTTTGCCTAGTCGAGTATTTGAACCGGAGGTGTAACTCCTTTGGTCTAGAAAATGATGGCTTCCAATCCTTCTCCTCATTTTCCCTTTCGCACGGGAATTATTCTTTGACTAATAGTAAGTACAAGAAGTCATCGGAGAAAGCCAAGTTCGTACTGAACTTAATGGCATTGTTATTCAGGATGTGAAAATACATAGAAGGTACCAGTGGCGACTCCAGGATTGCTTGCGCGGGGGGCAAGAGCATTTCCAGAGGGTCGCCACATTCTGGCAGTCCATCATGCACGGGTCTGGTCTAAGAGGCGCCGGCATATAACCAAGAGGGGGGCGAGGGGCGAACCGCCCCCACGTCTATACAGGTAAATCCGAGGCGCGGAATTACTATTACGATTACGATCGGAGGAGGTTAACGGTAGTGTAACATAAGGTAAGATCTTCGCTCAGCTTTACAGTATAGCCACACTCCTCAAAGGTGTTGTGGTCCTATACACGTAGGTTGAAGAGTTTTCGGCTGAAGTGCGAACATGACATTAGTAGTCTTACAATGGAACAAAACTACACGGTTCAGCAACTTAGAACTTCCCAACGAATTTGAATTTACTTAAACTTCCATCATTTTCAGTGTATTAAACCTGTATGCTCGGAAAAGTTGTGGGAGAATCTTACGCCTCCCGATGTGATTTATACATTTCCTGCAGCCGGGTGCGTAAATGCAAAAAAACTAATATAAATTCCGTCCAACAACGAATGGAATATGGAAGATGAAAAATGGAAAGCGAGGAAGAAAGGATGGAAATGGACAAGGAGGAGGAATGAAAGAAGAGAAAGAATGGTAATATGTTCATGTATTAAGAGTAAGGCAGAAACGTCAACTGAGAGACAGATACAGAGACAGAGACAGAGATAGAGACAGAGGTAGAGACAGACAGACAGACAGACAGACAGACAGACATATATACCAAGATAGAGACGTATTACGCTAGTCTGTTACATAAAAAGGTACAGGTTACAGCGAGACAGAGAGAATAAGACAGAGACCGACAGACTGGCAAAGGTAGGGAAAGAGCCAAAGACAGAGACACAGAGACATAATTATGGAGACAGGGCCAGAGCAAAAGACGAAGACAGACAAACAGAGAGACAGAGACAGATACAGAGATAGGCAGAAATACACAGAGAAGCACAGACAGAGACAGATAAACATAGAGCTACAAAAGGAGAAAGCAGGATATGCGCAGACAGATACAGAAGCCGTCAGAAAGAGGGACAGACAGACAAAGACAGACAGACAGACGGACGGACACAGAAGGCGATTAATCCAACGACTCATCCATCAAAATTCCCAGACAACCATCCATTCTCCTTTCGTCTTGTCCATACCACTCCCTCCAATCATCCTTCCCTCGGAGTCAAGGGTCAAGGGTCAACTGATGGGACTTTGGCGGTTTGGTGATTGACCTTCTGACCTCTTCTCGTTCCCCATTTGCTCATCATTTTAGTCTCAGATATTTATTTATTCATTTATTAATGCGGAGAACGTCATATCCACTGCAAAAAAATAAAATGGTGCTATATAAATGTTACTGTCCGTTACGTTATAGTCTAGCGGTTAGCATGGCCGATTTTCAAACGAGAGGCCGGGGGTTCTAATCGGCGCAAGATTGATATTCCGAAATTTATGTTCTACTTGCGCTCCCTAGCCATCAGATGAGTACATTGAGCGTACACCGTCAGTGAGAAGGTCCTCTGTTCTTTCTTCTCCTCTTCGTTCTCCTCTTCATACCCTCCTCTTTCTTTTCCTATTTCTCCTCGTGCTCTACTCTTCTTTCTCCGTTTCTTACTCTTTCTTCTCCTCCTCTTCCTCTTCATCTTTGATCTCTTCCTCTTCTTCCTCTTCTTTCTCCTCCCCTTCCTCTTCATCTTCGATCTTCTTTTCTTCCTCTTCTTTCTCCTCCTCTTCCTCTTCATCTTTGATCTCCTCCTCTTCTTCCTCTTCTTTCTCCTCCTCTTCCTCTTCATCTTTGATCTCCTCGTCTTCTTCCACTTCTTTCTCCTGCTCTCTTCTTTCACATCCTCCGCTTCCTCTTTAATCTCCTCCTCCTCTTTTTTCTCCTCCTATTTTTCATCTCCTTTCTCCACCTCCTTCTCTTCCTCTTTAATCTCCTCCTCTTCCTCTGTAATCTCCTCCTCCTCTTCCTCGTCTTTCTCTTCATCTTTTTCCTCCTTCTCCTCCTCTTCTTCTTCAGTCTCGTACCCTTCCTCCTCCTTCTTACCTGCGACTCCTTGCTTCTTGAGTTTCACCGACCTTCAGGTATGTTAATCGAACAGACCTCCCTCCCTCCTTCCGTCCGTCTCTTAATGGACCGAGGCCCTGAGGCGCCCGTTACGACCTCCGCCTTTTAGCTCACCTGCCGCTCGTTTCGCGGTTCTTCAATTCATCGAGTTATCAGACGTTGCGACGCCTTCTTTTGCTCGAGACCGGTAAGCACGACTGACCGTTTGGACTTTTAAAATGCTAACTTTTCTCGGTACATTCATTCATACATACACACATTTATGTATACATACATACACACACATACATACATACATACCTACATCGATACACAAATACATGCATACATACAAATCTACCTACCTACTTACCTACCTACCTACCTACATACATACATACATACATATGCATACATACATGCATACATACATACCTACATACATATACATACATGCATACCTACCTATATACATACATACAGTATATGGCTGACTAGAGATAATAGCCATGGAAATTGAAGAACCGCAAAAATGTTGGGTGATTCAAAACTTTTGCACACCACTGTATATATATATGTATGTATTTGTGTTCGCATGAACGTAAGTATATATGTATGACATGTACTTACGTACGTCTATACACCTGTATGTATGCATGTATTTAGTTACATGTGTGTAGGTATGTACGTAAGTACGTATGTATGTATCTGCGATTGAACGCAAGTATATATTATGGTATGTAGATTTGCATGTACTTATGTGCATATGTAATTATTTGCATCTGTATGTATGTATGTAAGTACGCATGTATGCAAGTATTGATATGTATATATGTATGTATGAATGTATGTATGTACGTGTATGTATGCATTTGTGTATATGTGTGTATGTATGAATGTATGTATGCATGTATATGTGTGTATGTATGTGTGTATATGTGTGTATGTATGCATGTATATGTGTGTATGTATGAATGTATGTGTGTACGTATCTGAGCATTTGTTTAGCGCCTTTTGTTATGCTGTCTAACAGGTCTGAATAGGTGTGACTTAATTAAGAAAGGTAGAAAATGTTTGCTGAACAGGTGTTTGAATTGTCTCCAGGGAGTCCTTGGAAGAGATTCAAGATGGCGAACAACACGATGGATGCCATCAAGAAGAAGATGCAGGCGATGAAAGTGGAAAAGGAAAACGCTTTTGACAAAGCCGACCAACTGGAACAAAAGCTGGGAGAACAGAAAACGGTCTACGAGAAGGTAGGAAGCGATGCCTCTAGGCCTGTATTACAATTCTCTTCTTCGGTGCTCCACCGTTAGGCAGATCGAAGAGTCCAGTGACGTCACTCTTCTCTGTTCTCTGCCCTTTCTTTAACTTCTGTGTAGCCCCATCTTCTACCTTTATCCATCACCCAGTCCAACAGCATATTTCTTGGTCTTCCTGGAACTGTCTTTCCTTCAATTCTTCCTTCAATCACTGTCCTCAGGAGAGAATTTCCACACAGTATGTGACCAGTCCAGTTCATTTGTCTCCTCCTTATTGTATTGACCAGCATCCTTTCTTCTTGCACCAAGTGCAACACCTCTTCATTGGTTTTATAATCCTTCCAACTATTACAATTACAATTACGATTACAATTACAAGTACAAGTAGAGTCGTTATTCAATCTAATATAATATAAGGTAATCTAATCTAAACCATTCTATTCTGTCTGATTCTAGATTATTCTAACGATTTCTATAGCGCCATCATCGTGATGCACAAGGCAACAAAGTTGTTCGTTTCATTTGAACCTTAGTTTAAATAGTGCTGCGTTGGAGAAGTTCAGACAAAACCCATTACACAGACAGAGACAACGAGAGAGAGATAAAGAGACTGACCGACAAAAAGACAGACAGAAAGATAAACGGACAGAGGGACATTCATAGACAGGGACATTGATAGAGAGATACGGAGGGGCAGACAGACAGACAGACAGACAGACCGACAGACAGACAGACGTGCACCTGTGAATAAGCTGGTTCCCGCTACTTAGCTTTCGTTGGGCGCTGTAGAAATCTCGAGATTACGATTAGAGATAGGCAAAAACTGAAAGGCAAAGCGAGAAATAAACGCATACAAGTACACATACAAATACACATATAAATACACATACAAATACATAAACAAATACTTGTGCGTGTGCATGCTTGTGTTTGTTGGTGGGTGCGTAGAATGGAGAGGAAATTCAGGCGCTACAGAAGCGGATCAGTCACCTGGAAACGGAGCTCGTTCAAGCCAAGGAACAACTTCAGGAGGCGACGCAGAAACTCGAAAACGTCAACAAGAACCTATCGAACGCAAGTATCAATCAATCAACTGATCGATCAGTCGATCGATCAGTCAGTCAATTGTATTCGTAGTCATTATGGTCGCAACTTTTTGGGATCTTCTAGATAACGATGCTGTTGTTCTTAGATGCATCCATACACAATTGCGCATTTATATAGCGCCTCCTCAAGAAAACTCATCAGTGGTGGTCCCGACCTAGACCACGATCCAGTGGATTGTCTTCATCCACTGGCGCATAGAAGCAGGTGAAGGACGATAAGTCAATGTCACACGTTGTATACAGCTGATTTTAGAATGGAGGGGGGGGGGGGGGAAGGCGGCAATGGCAAAGCAACCATATTCATTGTGGACGAGGGGATAGGGAAACGACCAGATGACCCTGTGTTGCAGAGCGAAGGGACCTGTGTCTAGGGACAGACGACACTGAAGTAAGTAAGATAGGCTGGCGCATAACAGTGCAGGCAGTTAAGTGTCAGATTGTCTCATGTTGAAGATAAGGAGGGGAGAAGAAGGAAGAGGAGGTAAAGGAACTGGAAGGAGGAGAAGGATGAGGAAGGGGAGGAAGAGGAAAATGAAATGGAGGAGGAGAAGGAGGAAGAGGAGGAGGAGGAAGAGAAAGGGGAGGAGGAGGAAAAGGAAGGGGAGGAGGAGGGGAGGAGAAATGAGAAGAGGAGGAGGAGCAAAAGGAAGGGGAGGAGGAGGAAGAAGAGGAGGAAGAAGAAGAGAAAGGGGAGGAGGAGGAAAGAAAGGGGAGAAGGGGAGGAGAAAGGGGAGGAGGAGGAGGAAAAGGAAGGGGAGGAGGAGGAAGAAGAGGAGGAGGAGGCGGAGGCGAAGGAGAAAAACCGGAAGAAAGAAGAGGGAATTGGAAGACGATGACGACCGTAGGAGTTGTGCAAACAAGGTAGAGCTATGCTGTTAATCTCTTGGTAGTCCCTCGCGTCCGCACTACGACTGCTCAGTCCAGGAGCTTTGCCTTTGTTGGCCCTTCCAGCTGGAACTGCCTTCCTCTTGACCTGCGGCTTCAGTTACTTAGTCTCTCTCCTACCCAGTCTCGCAAACGCCTGAAATCCTTTTTTTTGGTTCAAGTCTGGAGCGCCACTGTTTCCTAAGTGGCGCTTTATAAATGTTCGTTTACAATTACAATCGGGTGCGATGGGCGAATGTTTGTAGAGCGAACGAAGAGTCGAGTGCATCGAATTCTATCTTCTCTCGTCTTATCCTTGGCAGCTAATGGTGCAAATAGCCCGCTTTAGGGCGCCTGTTACGCTGCATGAGGATGGAGAGAACCAGTGGTTACTCGAGGGGTAGGGAGTGCTGGGGGTTGTGTTTTAAGCAGAAGCAGCTGGATACTGAGACAGAGATGCTCAGCCTTGGAACTGGGTTGCCAGCTGACTGGTGAAGAAGAAGTAGTAACAACGTGATGATGTTGATGATGACGATGATGAAGATGAGGAGGAGGAGAGGCTTGGAGGCGATAAAGATTGAGCTGATGAGGATGGAGATGATGAGGGTTATGATAGTGTTACGTCGGGTGGTGTAGTAGCAGAGATGGCGGCGTTGTACTGATGACGACGACGACGATGTAATCTAATATTATCTGATGACTTTTGTAGCGCCGTTATCATAATGCATAAAGCATCAATCGATGGATGATGATGATGACGGACGCGGTAATGATGATGATGTTGAAGATGAGAATGATGATAATACTAATAATGCTTACGAATGATGGTGATGGTGATTGTGAGAGATGGTGATAGTTGGGGTGGTGGTGTAAATGAAGAAGACAAACTTGATGATGAAAATGACGATGACGATGCTAATGATGATGACGTTGGTGATGATAATCATTTGGATCCGAAGCCAGCGTTGCCTTAGCAACAGCACCACCAGCATCAGCAACTACTTGTGTGTCATATCTGTATGCGATAAGGCGTCTGCTTCGAACAGATAACAGATGCTTCCTCTGCCTATCTCCCACTCCGATCCCCTCCCCACCGGAACCTCAGTGACGTCAGCTCGTAATCTAATACGGTGCTGTCTGAAAGATCACTCGGTGCACTGGCCAGAGGAAACTTTTGCCACACTCACAGCTCGTCAAGTCGACGATAGGTGGCCTAAGTCTCTTCGCCTCGATGTTTGCTCTGTCTATGTGCTTCGAGTACTGTGTGTGTGTGTGTGTGTGTGTGTGTGCTCTCTGTGTGTTTTGGAGTGTGCGTGTGCGTCTCTCTCTGTCTGTGTGTCTGTCTGTCTCCGTGTCTGTCTCTGTGTTTTTATTTTTGTTTCGGTCTCTGCATGTTTGTGCATGTCTGTCTATGTCTGTTTGTGTGTCGCTATGGTTCTGTCTGCGTTTTTGTAGCAGCTGTTTGCTTTAAGGAGCCGCGAAAGCTCTTTGTAAGTTTTGTCTGACTTCGTTGTCTTCTGCTTTTGGCACGAACAGAGCATCTCCATTTTCAGCCTCTGTCTGTATGTCTCTGTCCGTTTCCATCTGTCTCTCTCCTCTTTCTGTCTACGTCTCTTTATGTCTCACTGTGCATGTTTCTGTCTGTGACTACGTCTCTGCCTCTCCATCTCTCTCTTTCTTTCTCTGTATGTGCTTCTGATAGAGCTATCTCTCTGTGTCCCTATCATTTTCTCTTTCTACCTCTCTATGTATATCTCTCGGTCTCCGCCTCTATCTCAATTTCTACCTCTGTAATCCTCATTCGACTGACTGAGGTAGGAGCTTCTTCGAAACAGACGGACTGGATTTGATATAGCGCCTCAAAAAAATACGTTGAACTGTCTTTGAACTGTGCTACTCCCTATGGCAGGCGGAAGGTGAGGTTCAGTCGCTGACGAAGAGAGTTCGACAGCTGGAGGAGGACTTCGAACAAACGGAGAGCAGACTCCAGGCAGCCTCCGAAAAACTCGAAGAAGCCACGAAGGCAGCCGATGAAAGCGAAAGGTATTATACCATACCACAGCATACCATACCACGCCTTACCATGCCATACCATACCACATCATACCATACCATGCCATACCACACCATACCCTACCCTACCCTACCATACCATACCATACCATGCCATACCATGCCATACCATACTACACCATACCATACCATACCATACCACACCATACCGTACCACACCATACCATACCACACCATACCATACCATACCAATCACCACAGTTACTACCACTATACCAGTAATACCACCACTACATCATCAATACCATTACGATGATGACGCCAGTAATAATGATGAGGACGAGGACGATGATAATGACGATAAGTATCTGGGTATTCATGTAGCGCCTTTGAAGAACCTATCAAAACTTCTGAAAGGGCGTGGAGCGTCTTAGGTTGAGCAAAAAATGATGATGGCGACAACTACGGTGACTATGGTGACGATGACGACGATGATGGTAATGTAATGCTGGCAATGATTATGAAATCGATAATGATGATGATGAAGATGATGATGATGATGGTGGTGGTTGTGGTGGCTGTGGTTGTGGTAATGATGATGATGGTGGTGGTGGTGGTGGTGGTGATGATGATGATGACGACGACGATGTAATCGTTGATGTTTTAAGAGGCAGGAAGGTCTTGGAGAACCGAAATGCCAACGACGTGGAGAGAATCGACCAACTGGAAAAGGAATTGGAAGAGACGATCCTGCTCGGGGAAGAAGCCGACCGAAAATTCGAAGAGGTGTCGTCAATCTATTTTAATCTACCTCAATGGCAATTGTGTAAATGATTAAATGATTACATCAGTAAAACCGAATAAAGTAAAATAATATAATAAGCAAACTATACAAGTCAATATAGAAATAGTTAGACACTTGATATTGCGCCATTTGTGTAGCACAGCATAGCATAGTATAGTACAATGCCATACAATACATTGTAACGTAATACAATACAATACAACAGATTGCAATGTAATGCAATGCAAAAGAGCCTGAAATAATATATGTTTACAATGGGTGTTGATTTTCTCGACTAGGCTTCGCGGAAGTTAGCGATGACGGAAGTCGATCTGTCTCGAGCCGAGGCCGGTCTCGAAGCAGCAGAAGCGTTAGTCACCCTTTCTTCTCATCACCCTCTAACCCCTCTCTCCTCTTCCTCTTCCTCCCCTTCCTCCATTTCCTCTTCTTCCTCCTCCTCGGCCTCTTCCTTTAATGTCTCCTCTTCCTCTATGCCTCCGCTTCTTCCTATTCCTCCTCCTCTTCTTCATCTTCCTCCTCCTCTTCTTCATATTCCTCCTCCGCCGCTTCCTCTTCAGTTTCCTCTTCCTTCTTTTCCTGTTCTTTTCCTCCTCTTCCTCTTCTTCCTTTCCTCTTCTTCTTCCTCCTCCTCCTCCTCGCCTCTTCCTCTTCTGTTTCCTCTTCCTCTTCTTTTCCTCCTCTTCCTCTTCTTCCTTTCCTGTTCTTCTTCCTCTTCCTCCTCCTCGCCTCTTCCTCTTCTGTTTCCTCTTCCTCTTCTTCCTCCTCGGCCTCTTCTTTTTCTGCCCTTCCTCTTCTTCCCTTCCTCTTCTTCATCTTCCTCATCCGCCACTCCTTCTTCTGTTTCCTCTTCTTCCCTTTCTCTTCCTCCTCTTCCTCTTCCTCCTCTTCCTCTTCTTTTTCTCTTCCTCCGTCTATGCTTCCTTTCCTTTTTTCTCCTCCTTCTCCTCCTCTTCTTTCTCCAATCTCCGTACTTCCGTTGGTTTCACCTCTTGTCTGTTTCTGTATGTTTTTCAAAAATAAATTCGTAGTTGCAATAAAGAAGAGAACGGATGATCGATTACCAAAGAGCAGCGCAGGTGATGACGTAGCATCAGCGTGGACTGTCGCTGACTCCAAACAGCGCCATCTATCCTCCGGACGCTGCTCTAAATTAATAATGCCCAACTGTGGGAGTCTTTTTCCAGTGGCAAAGCAGTATGTAATCAAGCGGAAGGACCAGGGATCGAGATTTTGCTTGGCAACAGTGGACGTGGGGAGAGAAAGAAAGATGATGATGATGATGGTGATGATGATGATGGTGATGATGATGATGTTGATGATCAGAGGTATAAAAACCGGGGTACCAATTTCTTCCCCTCCTTTTCCCTTTCGCGTAATAAATATTGCTTCATTAGCGCTGTGAAGTTCGTGCGTGTTTGACAAGAAGTATGAAAAGTCATTAGAGAATGCCTTGCACGTAAATAAGCTTAATTGGGGTTGTTTATCCACGCTGTGAAAAAGAATGAGGTACGGTCCCCAGTCTAGAAGTGGGGATACAAGTATTCCCAACTCAGGAAAATTACGCCTGTAATGTGCATAATGATAATGTGATTATGTTGGTGGCAGTGGTGATGGTGATTGGTATGGCGGTGGTGGTAATGATAGTGGTGGTGATGGTGGTGGTGGTGGTGGTGGTAGTAGTAGTAGTAGTAGTAGTAGTAGTAGTAGTAGTAGTAGTGATAGTAGCAGCAGCAGTACTGTAGTAGCAATAGCGGTAGCGGTAGAGATGGCTTTGGCGGTGGTGATGATGGTTTCCAGTGTTTAGTGACATCTTGTGGCTACTTAGGTGTTCACGTCGACCTTACATTGTGTGCAGTTGGAGAAAAATATGCAACTAATCTGTAGGGACGGGTGTGTATTTTCTGTTTAACTACGCTGTGTCATAACGAAGGTAGTTAGCATCACCCTCCTGCTTTATCCAGGCTTCCGGCTGGCACCTCCCGCCCGAGTGATTGAACTCAGTTGAAGAACATATAGCTTAGAATGGAAAAGCTTTGTAGGCATCTCACTGTAGATTTCTAGCGCTCGTTGTAGCAGTAGTATCCAGTGCTTAGCGACATCTTGTGTCTGCCACAGCCGTTGACGTCGACCTTATACTAAACCTTTTCCTTAACATTGTAAATACTCTGGGCTGGTTGTAATGCTGGCCGTGGTGGCGATGATGATGATGACGACGACGATGATGATGATGTTAGAAAAATGATTGTTGTTGAAGTAAAATTCTCGAACTCGAAGAGGAATTGAAGGTCGTCGGAAATAACATGAAATCTCTAGAGATATCTGAACAAGAGGTAATGATGATGATGATGATGATGATGATGATGATGATGATGATGATGATGATGATGATGACGATGATGATGCAATCTGACATTTATAATTGTAATTGTAATCTGACATTCATAAAGCGCCACTTCACGAATAGACTTAGATGATAATGATGATGATGATGATGATGACGATGATGATGCAATCTGACATTTATAATTGTAATTGTAATCTGACATTCATAAAGCGCCACTTCACGAATAGACTTAGATGATAATGATGATGATGATGATGATGACGATGATGATGCAATCTGACATTTATAATTGTAATTGTAATCTGACATTCATAAAGCGCCACTTCAAGAATAGACTTAGATGATGATGATGATGATGATGATGATGATGATGATGATGATGATGATGATAATAATAATAATAATAATAATAATAATAATAATAATAAAAGTCCATCTCGCTAAGAGCTCCTCTTCGCTTCTTATTCCCATTCTCCTCCCCTCTCCTGTTTGTCTGTTCTTCCGTCGACACTTCTTTCTTTCTATCTCTCTGTCTGCCTGACTGCCTGTCTGTCTGTCTGCCTGACTATGTCTGTCTGCTTGACTCTCTGTGTCTCTCTGTCTGTCTGTCTGTCTGCCAGACTGCCTGTCTGTCTGTCTGTTTGTCTGTCTGTCTGTCTGTCTGTCTGTCACTTTAGCCTCACTGTGCCTTATAGTCATAATCGTGTTTCTGCTTTTGAACGGAAGGCGGCGCAGAAAGAAGAAACCTACGAAGAAACGATTAAAGATTTGACCGATCGACTGAAGGACGTCAGTAATTTTACATTAGTTAAACTAAATTTAATGGAGCTTTAGAAAACAAATCGTGGCGCACTCTTAAAAGTGGTGTCGGGATTGTCTGGTAGGAGCAGACACTCGTGTGGACAGAACTTTCAGCCACACTACACAATGTCCCGGACAATGGGGAAACCTTAAGCAATTCGAATAAGGATGAGTAAATTTACGAGTTTGAACTACTGCAAATGTTTCTTTCCTTACTAATATTAATATCCCTTCGAGAGCAGAAATATGTTTCGAAATTTCTGTTCCACTTGCGCCCCGTAGGCACTGTGGCTATAATGAGTACGCTGACCGTACACTGTCTTTGACATAAAGATGATCAGGTGGTGAGGGAAAGGACTGGTCACCCGCACTCATGTGCCAAGACTAAGAAAACGATGTCGCTAACATTTTATACCCAACACTGCCTCTCAATGTTAGCTTAAGAGACTGCTCTTCTGTTTATTATAAATAATTTTTATAGATAATGAACGGTCCCTTCAAACTGGCGTCATATGACGTAATCATTTGCGCTAACTCTAACAGTCAATGGTTTTAGCGACATGGGTGGTCTCTGTTTAACGACGCTGTGCCATAACGAAGATGATTGGCGTCGCCTCCCTCCGTTATCCAGGCTTGGGACTGGCACCACCTGAAAACGACAGTGGCGGATATGGTTTTCAGCGACGCGTACTCGCCTTTGAGAGTGTCTGGGCCAAAGGGAGACATTTCGTTCTAAACTTAAAACTTATAATTGCTTTTCCATTGTAGGCTGCCTCTCTGTCTTGTAGACTGACCTTCTGGATATTGACGGCTGATTGCGACTAGGCTTTGGTGCGCCATCAGTTGATGCTTTGCGCATTAGACACCGGCGCATTAGAAGTTTTACTATTATTATTATTATTATTATTATTATTATTATTATTATTATTATTATTATTATTATTATTATTATTATTATTATTATTATTATTATTATTATCTCAAAGATGAACTATGAATGAATTGAATACTCTATGTACCTCTGCTCTAGGTGTTTCAATGTAGTAACAAATTTAACCTATGCTTCCGTCGTTGTAATTTCACTTGGCGTTACTTCTTCGTGTAGATAGGTTGTCGGGCGTCAACACACACTGACTGTAGCCAGCTGCCAAGAGGAGGTGTTGACAGGTATTTTTCAGTCTGTTCAGAGTCTTTTACGGAACGAACTACTCAGGTATGATATGAATGAATGATTGCCTGCTATATCGGTTCCTTTATTATTGAAAATGGCAGGTGTTGATGTGGAATTATGTTCCAGGCGGAGACGCGCGTTTCCGAGGCGGAAAAGCACGTGACCATGCTCCAGAAGGAGGTCGACAAACTGGAAGGTAATCTAATCAAATCAACGGACTTCTATGGCGCCCAGCAGGTTCAGACTTTTCTTAAAGAAAAGCGCTGAATTAATAGCTCGGTAAATGCAAGTGGTAATGCCATAGTCTCGGGCACAGTGGCGACTCTTAGGGGCCAGAACCCCACCGACTGAGTGCCTGCCACCCCCGGGGTGGCCTACCAACTAAAATCCTAGTTACATTGGCAGATATGGCTAGGGAACAGATTATAGAAGAGGTGAAGAAATTTGTTTATTTTTCTATTCTCATCAATGAAACAAAAGATATTAGCGACGTGGAACAATTATCTTTTGTTTTATGATTTTTCCAACAAGAAAGTTAAAGAGTGCTTTCTAGATTTCAAACCTGCAAATGAATTAGATGCGCAGTCATTGTCGGGGCTTATTATAGATGTATGGGACGTGATGGTGTAGTGGTATGGTCAGTGCCTCGTACCCGGGGGTCGCGGGTTCGAATCTGCCTCAAGCCACTGCGTAGCGACCTTAGACAAGTTGGACACCCTCATTTGTCTGTGCAGAAGGCAACGGGAAACCATCTCACTCACCTCATCCCCGGGAGGCATAAAGCCAATGGACCTGCCTTTGGGCAGAGAACTCATCATCGTCATCATTGTGGGGATTATTATAGCTACTTTGCAGTGATATAGGTTCGACATGAGTTCATATTTAGTAGGTCAAGGCCGTAATAGTGTGAGTGCAACGCCAGGCATCCAGTTGCTCCCTTCTGTCCACCTGGCCCCAGTGCCTTCTCCCCCGGTTAGGAAGTCCTCGAGCCGCCTCTGCTTAGCCATGCACTCTTTGTGAACTTAAGATGTAAATTTATAACAATTATCACTCGTAACGTATTATTGTTAAATTAGTATTTGTAAATTATTATTCATATTATTCTTAACCTTGTCATAATCCTATAACCCATCATTATTAACTTACCATTCGTTACTCATACAGTGAACATTCAACCGCGTCTCCGAATCAGCATAACTACTTTAAATAAATAAATAAATAAATAAATAAATAAATAAATAAATAAATAAATAAATGCTTTGATGAATGCATAGTCACATATTACTGTTGTTTTTACATACTTTAGACGAACTGTTGGGCGAAAGAGACAAATACAAGACCATCAACAACGAACTGGATGTCACTTTTGCCGAACTCACTGGATTCTAGACTTCGCCGCTGCTTCTACATTCATCCCTTCTATATTTAGCACGTCTGCATTTATATTTAGCACGTTTATATTTAGGACGTCTACATTCATCCCTTCTAAATTTAGCACGTCTATATTTAGCATGTCTATATTTAGCATGTCTATATTTAGCTCTTCCAGAGCCGGATTAACTAGTGCGCGAAACATGCAACTGCATAAGGCCCCCGTTGACAAGAGGGCCTCTCGAGTGGAATCAGAATTCTTCCGCGGTGACCAAACCTGACTGAGATTCGTTATTCCATCTATTTGTTCGTAGCAACGAGTCATTAGTTTTCATTTTAATTAGAATTTGCTTTGAAATTAAACCTGTTGAGAACTTGTGAACGATTTCAATCTAATCCAATCTAATCCCAATTACTCTAATTTAATCTAATCTTCGAACTTAGTTTACCAGTTCTCTTAACGAGACCTTTCTGAATTTTTACCCGACTTTGAAACTGACTCAGTTGCATCCTGACTCTTGCAGACGATGCAGCTAAGCTGGTCTCTTTGATGCAGCTTTTGTGCGACGACACGGTGAGTTTTTCAGTTGGCTGGGTCGCTGACCTAACGGTTGCGGGTTCGAGTCTACTGAGGGGACAATTTTCTGGAACTCAACTGTCTGTAGATTTGTGGTTAATGCAAGCACGTGTTTCTGTCTATATTATAAAAATTTTCCTTGTGTTTTCCAGGACGGTGTACGATGTGTTCGTATAAACACTGCTTACGATAATGCATATTGTGGACTGCTTTTAATAAACGTCACCGTTTTTCTATGTGTTAATGTATAAGCGCTACCGCGATGTTTATCAGAAGCAATCCAGAACGTGCGATGGCGTGCGCAGCGTTTATGCATATATTCAACCAATCCTGTTGCAATTACAGTACCAATCCGCGTTAGTCCGTTTGTTAGGCTGTCTTGAGGGTGGGCCTTTCTCCCTCTGTCACCCTACTCTGATATTTGTTCACTTGCCTTGACGTATTTGAAAGCCACGCCATTAAACTATCGTATAACTTCTCGCAATTCTGTTCTTTCTTTTAGTCTTTGTCGTCTTCGACAAATAGCTGCATTGTATGCGAGCCCCCTGCTCATCGAGACCGCCATGACAACTGCGCGATGATGAATGCGCATGCGTGGTGACACCTGCATGGCACCTGGTGACATCTGCATGATGCTGAATGCGCTTTCGTCAGGACACGTGATCCCTTTTAATGATCGAAAGCATGACGGTCATGACACCTGTAAGATGCTAAATAGGTTTGCGTGACACTGGGGCGTTCGAGGGTCGGATTACTTTGGATCTTGGTTGGAAGGACAATTATTCACTACTGCGAACAGCCAAGTTAAGCTTCGTTATGAGCAAGTGCTGGGAAACTACCGAAGGCCTAGGTGGGCCTATGGACACGATTGTAAATACTTTTCACTCTCGTTGCTACAAATCGTTTCTCTTGCTGATGATATATATGTACTTTCGTAGTAAGTAAGTACATCTGCCACATGACCATTTTCGTCTCCCGCCACATACGTTGGTATCTGAAATGCACATCCGTCAGATGTTGATACAATTCTTTGTTTGAACTGATACACACAAGTCACTTCGTAGATATTCAGTATCCGAAGCGTAGGCTATATCCAAAATACGTGCAAAGATATTTTCTGGATATCCAATTACATATATCATGGATATCCTCAGCGTGCATATCCTCAATACATTCGTGGATATTATTCGCAGGATATCCAGATACGTATGTCACGGATACCCAAAGTATACAGTAACGACCAGCACAAGTCCAGGCAGCAACTCCTATAGCACCCGATGCAAATGGTCTTCAGCTTTCGTCTTCGTCTTCTTCTTATCTTTGCATCGTTTGTTCTGAAACCAAACCCTGATCACTTTGGTCGACAGCCCAGTCATCGCGGCTAGTCTGTCTTTGGTGGCCGAATCGGGGCGCGAGTTGCGCCCATAGAACGCCCTCAGGACGCCCAACTGGGCCTCGTTCATTACCGTCCGAACCCGGGCGGCCTTTCGGGCCTGCTCGCCTCCCTCGGTCGGGGCTGCGAGGTTTGCAGGCGGTGTGGAGCTTCTGCGAGGTGCGACGCCTTGATGGGGTGCGATGTGTATATGGGGTGCGACGTATCTATGGGATGCGACGTATACGCGACCGGTTTCAGGGTTTGACTCGCTGGGTTGTTTATCGCTAAGTTCGGTCAGCGATTTGCATTCATCGCTGCCACACAGGTCATCGCTGAGTTCATCGCTGGTCGGGGTGTTGTAACGGGGTCGAGCTAAAAACAAAAAATAGAACCTTGTTTAGGGAAACTTCTGGGTATAACATAGGGCGATTTACTAATGACTGAATGTCAACTGACTACTGATTGACTTTCGACTGAATGTTAACTTACTAATGATTGTTGACTACTAATTGACTAGTAATTAACGAATAGCAGTTTATCTGTCCGTCCGTCCGTCTGTAAGTCTGTGTGTCTGTCTGTGTGTGTCTGTCTGTGTGTCTGTGTGTGTCTGTGTGTGTGTCTGTCTGTGTGTCTGTGTGTCTGTCTGTCTCTCTGTTCCACTTACTGTTGCTCTGGAGAAACTGACTTTCGACGTGTTTCCTCTGCTCTCTCCCGCTAGGTGGCTGCTCGGCAGGGTGTGACCTCGTCAAGTGACTCTCAAAGGCTGCCAGGAAGTCATATCTGCAGAGAGGGCCTTCGGGCACAAGGGCAAAGTCAGTCAGAGGGGAGGGACGGAGGGGGTGACGGTGGGAGGACAGAGGGCGGAGGCAGCGGATGCAGCGGAAGCAGGAAGAGTGGTAGATGGTACGAGGACGGACTTGGACGACGAGATCGCTGACATCGAAGGACAACGAACATCCGGGGCATCTGAAGCATACGACAACAATCTCAATTATCCTTTATTTTTTTAACCTTAGGTAAGTGTAATTTCTCAGGAGATTAAAAAATGTCCGGAGACTGTTAATGACGTTTGGAACTGCTACGTCTCATCCGGTTCTGGTCGGGAGAAGAAACTGCGAAGCCACAAGCTGTCATTGGCAAAACATACATGTATAACCAGTCGCCAACATGTGCCCTGGAACCAACTTGAAAAGTGTTTGATTGTAGGCATAACTGATTGAACAGCTGAGATATGCAGCAACCCTTTCGAGAAGGGGTTTGTCCCTAAATGATTGTCTATGTACAGGGAACAGTCAGGATGTGAAATCTTGGATTTCTGCCCGTCATTGATTTAACAT
Organism: Norana najaformis; assembly: GCA_964023275.1. Classification (NCBI taxonomy): domain Eukaryota; kingdom Metazoa; phylum Annelida; class Clitellata; order Crassiclitellata; family Hormogastridae; genus Norana; species Norana najaformis. Next base: position 3,394,523 of record OZ029924.1, on the reverse strand, counting down.
TTCATCGTAGTGTGCATATGAGGAAGGAACCAAACACTGAATTATTAGTGAGAGGCGTTGAAACAAACAGCCAGCGTCTCTCGCGTTCCCTGCTATCCGAATAAGGCTGCGTCTCAAATCCGTGATAAGCACTAGACCAATATTGTTAATAGGACCGAGTGTTTCAAAGGAAAGAGGAACAAAAACATGTGTTGCAATGATTGGGCTGTAATTTCCTTCCCAGTAGCTGCCAGCTCCTCAGTGGCGCCAGCTGTGACTGAAGTTGATGGCAGGAAGAAGCAGCCAAGGTGTCTATCACTGTGGCATTCCACATCAAACTAACCTCTGGGCGCCATGGAATCAAAGTGAGTCCTCTGGTGTTTTGCCACCGGTTCGGGAGCAGGAGAACCTGCACGACTGAAACAGCGATAAATCAAGTCGTTTAAATGCCGTGTCGGGCGGTTCGACCCGGGTTAAGGGTACAAGAAAGCCGATGCGAGCAATCAGCGGCATCCAGGGCGCCACATGTACTGGTATATCACCACATCTTGCGATTCCAAGGCGGAGGCCAACAACTGTTCTAATGGCCTAATAGTCGAGTCTCAAGCCGCAAGCTGTCATTGGCGAAGCATACTTGTATAACCAGTCGCCAACATGTGCCCTGGAACCACCTTGAAAAGTGTTTGATTGTAGGCGTAACTGATTGAACAGCTGAGATATGCAGCAACCCTTTCGAGAAGGGGTTTGTCCCTAAATGATTGTCTATGTACAAGGGAACAGTCAGGATGTGAAATCGTGGATCTCTGCCCGTCATTGGTTTAACATTTCATCATAGTGTGCATATGTGAAAGGATGCAAACGCATAAGCTTGAAGAACTGGACAGATAGGGTGCCAGTAGCTTAAGCCAAAAAGGTGAAAAGTGTAAGCGATAACACCCGATGGATACCCAGGCCACCCATTTTCATGGGAAGGGAAGTCTGTAGCCACTGACCGTCGGAGAGACACATTAAGCATGGAGCCTAGGTCTTTGCGTGAGAGAAAGAGTCACATGCCTCTGGGCAGGGATGACCGAAACAAGAAAAGCAGCTCATTGTGTGCAAACGTTTTTGGTGAGTTTAGAGTACTTCTGAAAAGGACAAGGACATCATATCTAGCGACCACCATCAGTCTGTCAAGAGCCAACGAAAGCTCGGCAATTTCGCGATTCAAGTGTTGTCGGAAGGGCTTCAAAAGCAGATGAAAGGGCACGCAGCAGTATTGCTGGGCGCCATTTTGTCTGCTTTCAATAATAACAGTAATACAGTAACATGTCAAGATAAAGCCGTTCCAATGATTTGTCATTTTATCCGGACATTTTTTTTAATCCTGAGAGATTATCTCTGCCTTCGGAAAGATATTAATCATTATTATTATATTGTTGTTATTGTTTTAACAAAAAAACTTCAAGACAGGTCGAATTCTGATAGGTCAGAGACATGCAACCTTTAACATAGAGCATAAGATCAAAGAAGACCAGCCATTCCAGAACAAAAATGTTTCCCCTAATTTTTGTAATTCTGAGAGATATGTACAGTACCTCTATTAGAAAGGTAAAAACAAAATAATAACAACATAGCCCTTGGGTTCATGACATCTTAGGCCTTAGGGTAAATAATAATAACACTGTCGACACGACAGTATTGTTATCATCATCAGCATCAGCATCAATTATAGTATCTTACTAGTTAAGATCGTGGATTGGAAAATATACTAATAATAATTATTATTGTAATTATTATTATCATTAATAATATAAGGCCATTGTCATTACTGTTATCATCAATGCTATAATTGCAGCAACAACTATTATTTAATATTAATATTAAATAATGTTATTCATAAGAAAGAGCAAACGCGAGAGTGAGATACTTAGAAACAGCCAGACAGACAGACAGACAGACAGACAGACAGACAGACAGACAGACAGACAGACAGACAGACAGACAGACAGACAGACAGACAGACAACCTACCTGACGTAGTCGTGTCGACAGTAGAGACTATTGTCTTGGAGGAAGCAGGTCCTCTCCTCCTCCAGGTTCTTCCCACACTCCTTGCATCGGAGGCACTGGGAGTGCCAGTGCCAGTCGGCCACACGCAGCGAATACTCGTCTCTGATTGGACGGGAGCAGCCGAAACACGTCGAGAGAGGTCGCCTGTCTTAAATGTAAACGAGACAAAAACAGAATAAATTTATATAAGTTTATTCCGAGAATAGCATAAAAATATCCTTGTAAGGTTCCGTACCTCCCTCTTCTTGTTCCGGTACTGAAGGACCACTAAGCACGGAGATTATACAATTAATTTATATTGCGGTAGCCTTGACTCAGTTTCCTGCATCATTTGTGCTTGCGTGCTCGCTGTCATAAAAATATAGATTCCGTGACGTCATAGCAACAATGACGTCATAATAGGACTCTCTTGCGGTATTGTATTCTCCAACGACGTCGCGTGTTGTAACAAAGTCTTGCACGAACACCAAAACAACTTTTTGCTTGGTTTTTACTACATGCGCTACATAAGAGCAAACTACGTAACGCTACGCGACTACACCAAGTTCGGGAAGTCGACTGTCTACGGAAGTCGACTATCTACGTCGAAAAAACGGCTATCGTATAGAGACCGAACATGCGCAGTCGCCTAAACAGGGCAACTAAGATCGTTTAGTAAATAGGGCAGGATAGGTTAAAAAAATTTCGGATCCAGAAAATACTCGGCGCTATATAAATATCGATCGATTGAGCAGCAGGGCAACCGTTTTCTGCCAAAGGAAGAGCTAGCGGATGAACTTCGCTACGACATAGTTGGCTGAAAGGTAGGCTGTGTGTCTTTATCGGACATTTCATATTTGTGAACAAAAAGTAATGCTTGATTTTTACTCCATAGCCACAATAATATTAAATTCTAATTCTATGACCACAATATTAAGTCGTTTTACTTTTGTGACGAATATACTGCCCAAGTTTAACATCTACATCCAAAATAGTGTCTGAAGTTAACAGATTTGTAACGACATGAATTTCTAGGTGTTTTTTTTATTTCAGTGGCCTTTGGTCTAGGGAAAACAAGGCGCTATAGAAGTCGCTGGATAGAAGAAGATGATACGAGCTGCGGCCGCTAGGAATGTCGTCCGCAGAACCGCGAGATCTCGAAGCGACTCCTGCCTGAACCAACGAAGACGATCGCGAAAGGACCTCGGTCATTTCGCTGGGGTGATCAGCCCACGCACGAGCAAACACCCAGCAGCGGCGGCGGCGGCGTCCAAGTACCACCCCGGCCACACCTTAGAACCTCACCTGGACAGTCCGTCGATCGACGAGGACAGCCTAGTTACCGTCACCTACAAGGACCTGACGACATCTGATCTGTTCTTCCTCTGCTGCTGCGGACTGTGCTGTCTGCGACGGGCTGCCAGGACCCTCGCATTCTGGCCACCCTTCCCTCCAACGTACTCCTTCGAGTACGGACAAGCGGGCAAGGTGAAGCTAAGTCTGCGATCGACGTCCTTCTGTCCGTGCTCCGTCAGCGAGCTCGAGAACCGCTATGAACTTGACATTTTCAAGGTCGAGCAACGTCATGGCAATTCGCTGGCGTGTGTCCACTTCACCTTCAACGAAGACGCGAGGTATACGATCATCAAGAGTCACATGAACGGCGTCGACGTCGGGCAGGAGATCCGCTTTGCCTTAGAGCTCGGGGTACGCTGTGGATGCAACGTACTTCTGTACGACTACTCGGGGTACGGCGAGAGTACGGGAACGGCGTCCGAAGAGAATATGTGTGCGGATCTGAGCGACGTCTTCAATGAACTTCTCAAGAGGTACGCCCTGAGGGTAGACTGGTCACTGAGTACGTCTTACTAGTAGAAGTATGTTCTTCAAAGAAGTACGGTCTCTGTGACATCCAGACCGATACTTGTGTCTTGCACTTTGAACTTTGAACTTCTTTGACTTTAGCCTACCATAGGTCGCACCTTTTTTGATCGGTCAGATAGCCATGTTCCACCGCATTTGCAATGTTCGTAAAATGCGTTGTACAATAGGCAGATAATCTAATCTAATCTAATGACTTCTATACATTCGTTATCACAATCTATCAAGCATCAAGCGAGGTCTAGTCAAGAATCATAATACGTTGGAGAATCCCACTCGAAATCCGATAGGTCAGGAAAAAATTCGATAGGTCAGGAAAAAATCCGTTAGGTCAGGAAAAAATCCGTTAGGTCAGGAAAAAATCCGATAAGTCAGGAAAAAATCCGTTAGGTCAGGAAAAAATCCGTTAGGTCCGGAAAAAATCCTTTAGGTTAGGAAAAATCTGATGTCAGCAAAAATCCGATAGGTCAGGGAAATATTGTTGCTTGCATATATACTTTTATAGTTAACATGTGGCATGTTAAACTTGAGCTCTGGCTACACTGAGTACTTGAGTACTTTGCATTCAGAGTAACCTGCTCTTCATTTAGTCATGACATTGTACTGCGTTACTTTACATAAGGTACGGACTGGACCCGTGTGATGTCGTCCTGTACGGCCAGAGCCTTGGATCGGTGCCAACGGTCGACTTGGCTTCGAGGGTATTTGTGGCGGGGGTCATCCTCTGCTCACCCCTCTTTTCCGCCCTTAAGATCGTCTGCTCTTGTGCCAGCGGAACTTCATCGGTCGACTCGTTCGCCAAGTCAGTGCTAAGGACGCCGATACGGCAGCTGTTGCCAAGGCAACGAAAGATGCTCATGGTGGTGGTGATGATGACGATGATGACGATATCTTTATGTGTGTATGTACAGTATGTATGTATGCATCTATGTGAGTTTGTATGTATGTGTGTATGTATGTATGCATGCATGTATGCATGTGTGTATATATATTTGTGTATGTATGTATGTATGTATGTATTATCTATAAGTTCTGGGTCATCGGGCCGGAAGCGCCTGTGATGAGTCTGTCTCTAAGAGGCGCCATATAAATTCTAAATTATTATTATAATTATTATTATAAGAAGATTTATAAAGCGCTAGTTAATGAAACTTAATGCACCGCAAAAGCTACAACTACAGTTACAATAATGTATGTATGTATGCATTAATGTATTTATGTTAAGTATGCATGCATGCATGTATGTATCAAGGCACTTTTGAGTATGATAATGATGATTGATTGATTAATTGACTGATTGATTGATTGAGTCAGTCAGCCAGCCAGCCAGCCAGTCAGTCAGTCAGTCATGCTGCTGATGATATTACGATGATTATAACAATAGTGACTAAGACGATGATGATGATGATGATGGTGATGATGGTGATGGTGATGATGATGACGATGACGATGATGATGTTGTTGTCTCTTCTTCAGCGTCCAGAAGATGCTGCTCATCTCCTGCCCCGTTCTCATCATCCACGGGACATCGGATCGTTTGATCAGGATCGAAGATGTTGTCGCCCTCTACCGACGATGCCCGACAGGGGTCGCACCGCTCTGGCTCGTCGGCGCTGGACACGGAAACCTCGAGTTATTCGAGGTCTTTTACCAGAGGATCTACCGGTTCTTGGAGGTGGACCTTGCATTACGAGGGCTCGGAGTGCCTCGACGCAGTGGAAGGAGGCGCCTGCCTCAGTCGCAAGTCACGCTAGAGATCTGACTTCGCAATGCACGAGATTTCGGACGAGATCTTGCACGAAAATTTGGACGAGCTCTCGCACCAGATCTCGGATGCAGCGAGAAGGACTGAGATTAAATCGAAGCACTTTTAATCGCCTCGGCATATATGGTACATAGTAATATTCAGTAGGCTCCATCATGAAGGCGCTAAATAAGTATTAAAATACAATTACAACTACAGTTGCACTGCTGCTGACCCTGACCATCACTAATTAGTAATTACTAGATCTATTTATAAATAATAATTAATCTAAAATAATCTAATGAATTCGACAGGGCCTTTATCATAAGGGACAAAGCATCTATCAATGGTTGGTTTAAGTGAAACCGCAGTCAAAAGATTACATTCCTTTGAAGAAACCCCATCAAGATCCCATACGATTAGTCAGCTTATTTGATAATACATGGTCATTATTAAGACCTAATTACAATAATACTAATTGGTTGTTATTAGGATCTAATTAGGATGATAAATGGTAGCTATTAAGATCTGATTACGATACTATTAATTGTGATTTGTTAATTGAGTTATGTGCTCTTTTACGGGGCATTCTCGGAATATCTCATTCTTGAACTTATGACTTACTGATTATTATTCTGATTATTATTGTTATTATTATTATTATTGTTGTTGTTGTTGTTATTATTATTATTATTATTATTATTATTATTATTATTATTATTATTATTATTATTATTATTATTATTAATAATAAGTAACTTCTATTGCGTCGGTATCTAATGCACAAGGCATCAACCGATGGCGCACCAAACCCAAGTCAAGCCGCACTCTGATCAAAATTCAGAAAGTCAGTCCACGAAGACAGAGAGGCCGCCTATAGCGGATACGCACTTTAAAAGGTAAGTCTTAGGTTGAGAATGAAATCAGAAACGATTGAGCTGAACGAACAGATATAGGGAGGGAGTTCCTTAAAATTTATGTCCACCAACCGAAAAACCCCGTTTACCCAGAACAGTTCTAGTCCAGGGTATGACCAGAGAAAGACAACCAGATGACTTTTCAGAATAATGGTAAGTCTGGGGAATTAGGGCTGATTTTATGCAATGTGGTTGGCCAGAGTTTAACGTTTTATAAACTATAAGCCCTAGTTTGAAGTAAACCCTTTGCTGAACAGGAAGCCAGTGTAAAGATTAAAGTAAAGGGTTCATACGCACATATTGTAACGTATTAGTTATGGTTCTTGTAGCGATTCTGTCTGTATTCGCAGTTTATCTACATTAGATGTGTTAGCTGAATTATGCATGCAAATTAAATGAGGCCAGGTTATGTGTAATTAAATATGTGTACTTATATAATGGTCTGCATCAGTATGTACATCTGTCTGTGTGTATAAATGTGTACAAGTATCATTGGGCATAAAATAATTAATATTGGGTATTGAGGAGGCTGTTCACTGTGCCTCGGAAACTATATGGAAAGCAGGGAGTCAGATGAAGCAATTGGAAAATTTCGGTTGATTCCGAATTTGATCAGATGCAGACGATTTTAATGATACCAGCACCAGATTAAATGTAGATACGAATGCATGCGATGCGCATGCGCTTTCTTCAAATGTACGGAATTCGTAGAGGTCGTTGGACGTCGGTCGAAAAATCATCCGGGATCTCCGGATCGATTGAGAACTGTGGGATCGACTGCTGTTCAATCGATAGAAAGACGGTCTGTGAAGATATCGGACGATTGATCACCTCGTCTGTGTCGTGGTGTCGAATGATATTTATTTTAATTATGTGGAAGTTTGCGTATTTTCGGAGGAAAACAGTGAAATGTTGTGATTAAAGAAACAACCATTGTTCTGAATTGAAACTGACTGGCCATGATGGGTCTTGTCTCAAGGCGCTGACATATAACCAAGAGGGGCACGGTGGGGCGAATCCTAGCTCATTTCGCCACTGTCCGTCAAGCTTTGACTTCGAGAGGGAAGAAGTTCTGGTGAGACGAAGAAGGGAAGGAGCCGATCGTTCGTCGGATCCTGTTAAACAACCTGAGATCCTACCGATGACAAGCAAAATAGAATCCCATTTTTTTCGAAGAGTCTACAGCTAAAGACTATTCAAGGCAAGAACAAAGTTGAATTCAGCATCCCAACGGTAGATGTTCTTTAGATTGTAATTATGCATAAAAATAACATATCTACATTTAATCTGGTACTGGCGTAGGCCTACGCAAATGTATAAGTACACATCTTTCTATAGCCACCGTATGGCCTCGACCCTGCTCATTTTTCAGTGAATTAATCGGGTGAGATCCTTCACCACCGCTGCCCGTTTGAATGGGAGCCATGACATTTAAGGTCCCCGTGTATGGACCGTAGGGCTAGTCAAGAAGAGGCCTGCAATTTGGTGTATAGATTAACTTGTGTTTTCAATAATTGTTGAAAGTGATTTGATTGTGGTGTGGACATTAGATATTGCAGTAAACTGAAAGAATTCACTGCAAATCCAGTTACTGGAATACATTTTCAAATTATTCATAATACAAAGTGTTCAGATGGTACAAAAAGCTGTCAGACGTCACCATGATCAGGTTATTACGTGTTTACTTATTAGGATTGAATTAGCATAATAATTAGTAAATACTTAATAGGATGTAATTAGCATAGCAATTAGTAATTATCAGGGTCTAATTGGATCATAATCAGACTCACTCTGAGTGTTTTGATAATCCGTCTCCGATCCAATCATGACCTTCGACGAACTGAATCGATCATCTACAGTCACTGCCAATCAATCAATCAATCAGTCAATAGATACTTTCAATAATAACCGATCGGTGAACTCGCACCTGCGGCTCTACGATTAGAGACTTTCGAAATGAGAAATTAGTCAGTCTGTCCGAGTAGGTGCTTAAGTCGAATTCTTCACTTACAAACACTCCTACTCGACAGCTGCTTCGCATGCACAACAGCCAATCAGAATGGCGAAGTGGGAAGGAGAGAGGCGCATAAAATTCACACCGACAATTTGTGGCCCTCCCCTTCTAACCCCCTCCCTCACCCCCTCACTCCCTTTGGTAAGCCACCCATCCTACTAAACTTCCTTTATCTGCACCCTCTAAAGCGATGTCTAGAAACAGAAGACACTAATTTAACATTTATACATAAATTGTCTTGTAATGTGATCCGCATCAAGAATTGCTTAGCGATAGCGCTGAATCAAAAGAAATTCCTCAAAGGCGCTCCATAAATAAAGCACAGTCACTGTGGCCTATAACAAGACATTAATGTGGCCTATAACAAGGCATTAGCGTAGCCTTCCGAAGTCATTGGACAAAACTGTCTGCATGTAGTAAGCGATAGTGAATGTCCGTTCGTTCGCACCGTAGCCTGGCTTCTGGTTTCTCTGGTCTATCGGAATTCTACCCGGCTTCTCCAACAGTCTTTTATTCTTAACTGCGATTTTGACTTGATGCAACCATTGACTGATGTCTTGGGCATTATGACAACGGCGCTATATAAATCTTTAGATTAGATTAAACACTAGACAGTTTATGCCTGCGAGTGTTCCAGCCACACTTAACAGATATTACTATTACTAGTGTATTTCCCAAAGGTAGACCGAACTACCTGAAGCAGTGACCTAACCCTGCGATTGTAACGGTTAGAGTCTGTGGGAGAGAGAGAAAGCGAGCCACCGGCTTTTGTCAACGCCGCCGCTACATACCAATAAACAACGGAGAACAAGATACCTGTGCAGTGTGCGCAGGTCGCAGGTAAGTGCCAATAGCCCCTTAAAGGTATACATCAAAGGCGCCCGCCCCTTTAATAAAATATATACGTATTCATTATATATATACATTTATTCGTGTTCGTATCTATATATTATATTTACGAAATTACATACCTGTATCTATAGATATATGTATATGGGTATATACATGTATAAAATTTTAATGGTTAAATTTTCCGATTCAGTGGATGTAGCCAATGACAGCTCATGGTGTCAAATATATAAATATGCAATATATATATATACCCAATACGTGTATATGTATTATCTATGCATATACGATACACATGCAATACGCGTACAAATAAAGGCGCTATACAAACTGCCGGATACTTACTGTAGATACTTACCTTCTGTGCATATGAAGTACCTTACCTATGCTATGCTATGCAATCTGTGCATAACACACTCAGTGCTTGTGAGTTAACATTTCTCTCTCTCTGTATAAAACTGTTTCGAGATTTCTGCTTGACTTGCGCTCCCTAGCGAAGTCAGCTATAAAATGAGTACACTGACCGCGCCCTCTCAGTGGAAAGTTCATGCGGCGAGGGAGAGGGCTGGCAACCCGCCCCCATATGCAGAGACTAAGAAAATAAAGTCGCTAACACTTTATGCCCATGACTGCCTCTCTGACCTATCGGAATTCTACCCGGCTTCTCCAACAGTCTTTTATTCTTGACTGCGATTTTGACTTCTAAGGGACTCCTTTTCTATGGTACTATGATCTGATGCATCATGTCATCAACATTAAATTTCTATAGCGCCACGTTTCCCACTGTGGTCCGTCTTCCGGTCTCTGGGGCGTCGCTGATCTGGACTGACTCAGTCCAAACGATTGCGATATCGGAAAACTATTTTGCTTAGAAACTAATATTCACTGATGTGTTGTACAACGCGGTCTTCGCTCTACTATGGCTTTCTGTAAATCGTCTAATTATTATCATTATAATTAACACGATAAAGGCGCTATAGAAATCGCCAGATTAGATTGCGACCTATTGGGACTCTAGATTAATCTTATCTTGAAACAATTATAGCGCCGTTATCCCTGGCCCAGTTAGCTACATCGGTTAAAGCATACGTCAGTCAAGGCGCCTCTGAGCGTGATGATGCCGGTTCGCAACCCGATCGTGGCTTATTCAGAGATTTAAATCTTGGGCTATCATGGTCCGTACACGGGGACCTTAAATGGCGTGGCGCCCATTCAAACGGGCAGTGGTGGTGAAGGATCTCACCCTATTCATTCATTGCAAAACTGATCAGGGTCGAGGCCGTACGGTCGCTTTAGAAAAACGTGTTCATTTACAGAATATATATTGCACCGTCAATTGATTGTAGCTCTAACCGAGTCTGCATTCCAAAAAATTAATCCAGTGGACAGAACCAGTTAAGATCCGCGTTCCCAAGAGTTTTTCAAGCTAAGTATTTAATTGCTAAATTAAACGAATTAATTCTAATAACAAATTACCAACTTAATTGTTCAACTTCCTCCTAAAGGTCGACTACCTCCGTTTTGTCGAATTTTTATGCAGAACGATACAATTGAAATTTTACAATACCCGCACAAAGTTTAGAGGTGCACAATTCGCCATAGACCCTTTTAGCTCTTCGCTTCGCCCTCTAGTTATCCCAGGTACAATCCAGAAGAGAACGACGACACTGTTTTAAACTTGAAAACTTTTTTTTGTTATTTCTAAGCAGAATTGCAGAACAACAAAGTTGCCAACAAACGGAAACAGAAACAAACTCCCAAACATTGAACGACAACTTTCAGCAACTCAAAACAACGAGAAACCTTGCGGATTTAAACTCCCACAATTTGTTCACCAAAAATCGAAAGATATCAAATCAGTTAAACCATTAACAAATATTGGAACGGAGTCTAAACTGTAAGCCCGATGTCTATCGGAAAATGCACTATGTCGGAAATCTCTCTTTCTCGTTTATATTGTTAGGCTAACGGTTTTCCTCTTTTCCCTTTTCCCTACATTTGGGTACACTTGCTCCTGGTACTTTGCGACCTTGGGAGACAGTGGCCCGCCATGGGAGGGTTATCTTCAGAGGCATCCGCAACTACCAGACGTTCAGAGTCGGGGTAACTTTCCTTCACTAGATGTTCCAGCTCATTGGTAAGTGATGTTGGCTCCTTTGAACCTTCTTTATTTGGAGTCGTCTCTGCTGAACCATCTTCAGTTGGAGTTATTTCTTTTGAGCCATGTTTTGTTGGAGTTGACTCCTTTGAACCTTCTTCTTTTGGAGTCGTCTCCGTTGAACCATCTTCAGTTGGAGTTGTTTCTTTTGAGCCATGTTTTGTTGGAGTTGACTCCTTTGAACCTTCTTCATTTGGAGTCGTCTCCGTTGAACCATCTTCAGTTGGAGTTGTTTCTTTTGAGCTATGTTTTGTTGGAGTTGACTCCTTTGAACCTTCTTTATTTTGAGTCTTCTCCGTTGAACCATCTTCAGTTTGAGTTGTTTCTTTTGAGCCATGTTTTGTTGGAGTTGGCTTCTTTGAACCTTCTTTATTTTGAGTCTTCTCCGTTAAACCATCTTCAGTTGGAGTTGTTTCTTTTGAGCCATGTTTTGTTGGAGTTGGTTCCTTTGAACCTTCTTCATTTGGAGTCGTCTCCGTTGAACCATATTCAGTTGGAGTTGTTTCTTTTGAGCCATGTTTTGTTGGAGTTGGTTCCTTTGAACCTTCTTCATTTGGAGTCGTCTCCGTTGAACCATCTTCAGTTGGAGTTGTTTCTTTTGAGCTATGTTTTGTTGGAGTTGACTCCTTTGAACCTTCTTTATCGGGACCCTGTTTCGGTTCATTATCTAAGACCTCTTCAAGGTCTGTCGTATCACGAATAGTCTTCGGACCTTTAGAAGCATCTGTCGCCTCTATTCTTTCATCAAGGTCCTTCTTCAGCCCCACGGAGACGCTTACCCCCGCTTCAAGTATATCAATCTCTTCGCCGAGCTGCTTTGCATCTGCACCCTGTTCTTCCAGTTTCAGTTCCAAGTCTTTTGATTCTTCTACGGCTTTAGATCTCATGGTTTTCACTTCATCCACAAACTGTGTACCGGTACCTGGTTTTTCTATGTACTTCACTGCGTCAGTACTTCTTCCAGTAACATCTATTCCCCCATCTGCACTGCGTGGCCGAGGTTCATAGCGTCCTACCAGATTCTCCAGCTCTTCCAGTCCTGTCGTGTTGATCATCGGATGTGAAGCGGATCGCCCTGGAGTCAGAGTTGTTGGAATCCTATCTCTTCCCTTGGCTCCTGAAAACGAGACCTCCCTGCAATCCTCTGAGTCCATCCTCTGGAATATGACGTCTTCCGACAGAGAAGGATCGATGTCTTCCAATGGATAAAGATCACTGAACATCGCTTTTCCGGATCTTATATCCGTGTGGGAACATCCGTCTGCTGTCTTTCCCTCACTTGCTTCTGGTCCAGGCTCTTCAGGCGTTTGAGAGAAGCTGTCATACGTAGCCCCATCTCTTGCTCTTCTTTCCTTTGTCCTTTGTCCAAGTTCCACCGTTTCTCTCAACCAAGGGGGACTCGTGTTAGAAGACACATCGTGTGATTCATAACGTCTGATTTCAGGATTCCTCTGGTAAGATCTGTCCATCATTATACCACCCGTTTCGTCGATTCTACCACCAGTTTGAGAAGACCTTCCGTTCTTTTGTTCTACCATTCTGGCCAAGTCAGCCTTTCCTCTGGATTCTTCTTGGGCTCTACTCCCCAAGATTCTCTCATCGTTCGATCCCTCGGTCGTCTGGGTCATGGCTCTACTTAGACTCTGTACCGTTTGCGTGGATCTCGCCTTAGAAACCATTGGACCCCCATCTTCTAAGAATCTCACTTCCGCTTTGGAATTCGTCTTCGCTTCAGCTTCCGGTGGTTGACTATCACGTCCACTTTGTGAGTCTTTATCACTCTGAATCACCGTAGTTTCGACACAACCAGACGGAGCAGACGTAGTTGAGACTGATCCAAGTAGTGGAACAGATCGGTCAGTTGTGGTAGAGACTTTATCAGATGGTAGAACAGATGGATCAGCGGTGGTAGAGACTGGACCAGGTGGTAGAACAGATGGATCATCGGTGGTAGAGACTGGATCAGGTGGTAGAACAGATGGATCAGCGGTGGTAGAGACTGGATCAGGTGGTAGAACAGATGGATCAGCGGTGGTAGAGACTGGACCAGGTGGTAGAACAGATGGATCAGCGGTGGTAGAGACTGGACCAGGTGGTAGAACAGATGGATCATCGGTGGTAGAGACTGGACCAGGTGGTAGAACAGATGGATCAGCGGTGGTAGAGACTGGACCAGGTGGTAGAACAGATGGATCATCGGTGGTAGAGACTGGATCAGGTGGTAGAACAGATGGATCAGCGGTGGTAGAGACTGGACCAGGTGGTAGAACAGATGGATCAGCGGTGGTAGAGACTGGATCAGGTGGTGATACAGTCGGAAGCTGTCGTCTGTTCAGTTTGGGAGTGGGAATCCGAATATTAACCGTAGAAACCTGAACTTGTCGAAGGATTGGCACATCTGGTGAAAGTGGATCAATTGGGGTCCCGCAACCTGGAACCACGCATTCCAGCACTTCTCCCGTACCTGGAACCACGCATTCCAGCACTTCTCCCGTACCTGGAACCACGCATTCCAGCACTTCTCCCGTACCTGGAACCGCTTTCCCATCAGCAGATTTGACTTGAACGCCTTGATTTACGGGTTCCTCGTAGGATTCTTCGGAACCGACTGATTCGTTGGCTGAATCGTTGCTCGATTCGTCAGACTGACGGAGATGCGAGGGAGCGACCGGAGAAGAGAAACACGGGTTCATCGCGATGCTGTAGCTACAAAACGGCACTAACAACCTTATTACAATGATAACGATATTCATCATCATCATCATCATCATCATCATCATCATCATCATCACCACCACCACCACCACCATCACCACCACCACCAACATCATCATCATCAGCATCAGCATCATATTCATCATGATCATCATCGTCGTCGCCGCCGCCGTCGTCATGAGTAATAATAGTAGTAGTTTAACAGTAGTAGTATCATCATCATCATCATCATCATCATCATCATCGTTATTATTTATCAGGATTTAAAAATTTACCGGAGCTAAAAGAAAATTATATGGAACGGCTAATTTTTTCCCGTTATTGTTATTATTAGTACATTGTTATTTATGCATTTATTAAGCGCCACTATCTAATAATAAGACATAAATCGATGGCACTGAGCAGTAGTTGTGTGTGAAGGATATGTCAGGGTTCGTGCCCAGTAACCGTCTCAGAGGAGGAGATTCGAACCCGCGCGCACCGCGTTACGAGACGAGCGCTCTATATGTCACGCACAGATGATGCAAAGATTCATTTAGCGCCGAGTGATCCTAACGTTGAAGAATCTTCCGGCTGAGGCGCAAATACAACAGTAATCGGACAACTAGATCGTTGGTTTCAGACGACGAACCAGGACTCGAACCCTGTCGCTCTACTTACTTTCCAAAGGTCAACACTAGGGCCTTAGGGTCATGACCTCGTCTTGGAACCTGACCTTATCTGGCAAAAATAACCAACTACATTGACCCCAAGGTTATCATCTGCGGTTGGAAACTTTTGGAAAGAACTACTCTGGACAGGAGCTTAGCGGTATGAGAAAAAGAATGGCTTCACCCCTCCCCCCCCAATAGGGGAAGGTCGTTACCAGTCGGGGGGTGGTTCCCCATTTTCTCATGAGAATCACACCCTACATACTCGTAATGACAGCGCTCTATAATGTAAAGAATGGAAGCAACGGTAAGGTTAATGTGGCGAAGGGTCTAGTAAAACGCGTTACCGTTGTGGTCATCCAGACAAGACGGTGTCTCTCAACTGCTGGACGTGTTTTTAAATGTCATTTCTTAAGTTCATGTAGGGCCAAAATCTAATGTTATATATATATATATATATGTGTGTGTGTGTGTGTGTGTATATATACCTATGCTTGCATGTGTGCATTATCTGCCTTTGACTATTTATATAGCGCCTTTAAAAGCCTCACAAGCATCATTCGATGGCGCTGGGACTAGCTCAGAACCCCCAAACAATTATCTCTTCGAGGTGAGGCTCTAACTGACACACTCCGGGTAACAAGGCGCTCGCTCAACCATTCGGCCACTGGATCGTCGAGGAGGGGCTTCATTTGGCGCCGTGGGTTCTACCACAGCGAGGGCACCCATTATATGAGGCCACAGTTCAGTTGGAAAAGGGTTAATGATAGGACTTAATCGAGTTTAACATAGTACTCGTATTAGTTAAACTCATGTGGTTAAATCATACGAGTTAAACTCACGGGGTTAGCCTAATTCGTATTAATTAAAACTCAAGGTTATTTTGCATAAGGTTATTGACAAGGTCATGACCCATTGAACCTCACGTTGAAATTTGGAAAAAAGTAGAGCGACAGGGTTAAACTAACGAGGTTAATCCGTGCGAGCTAACTCGTGAGGTTAACCCGTATAACTGGTAGTTAAAATTCATAAGGTTACTTCGTACGCGTGAAACTTACCGCGCATGGGTTAGATTCATTTACCGCGCGTTAAATTCATATTAAGGGAAATCCTACAAGAGTTCAAACTTAGGGCCTACGAGGTTAAATTTCGGGTATTAAACTTATGAGGTTAATTCGAACTAGTTTAACTCGTTCAGTTTGCTCGTTAAACTCGCAACATTAATTTGCAAGAGTAAAACTTATAGCATTAAACTTGTACGCGTTTAATACTCAAACTACTTCTATAGAAACCAGATACAAGACTACCTGAGTTCCTGACGAACTTTCAACAAATTCCTTTCGACATCAGCGTACGCAGCTAATCGGCATCAAACTAGCACAAACATTCCCTCTTCAACACCATCTGTTTATTGATTCGTCATGCTCCGATGACCAAATTCACTGGAATGGAACGCATCTAACGTTACCATCCCTTCGAAAAACCGAGAACCTCCAACGTCAAATTTCAACTAAAACCTTGTACGCAGCGGAACCAGCGACATCTAGCGAATGCAGTTTGGCCAAGTGCATAGCTAGCGACACCTGGCGAATGACATGAAAACAACGTGGCCGACTAGCGAGTGATGACGGAGTTATTCTTTCAGTAAAGCGATGAGATAAAATACACGACGTTGAATCGTAAGGCGTAACTGAACTCGTAAACTCGAGATTTCTACAGCGTCCAACGAAAGCTAAGTCGCGGGAACCAGGTTACTCAGTCAAAACAAAATCGATAGGCAGGAAGGGTTCCAAGAGACAGTCAGGCAGACAGTCGGACGTCTGTGGTGGGTGGTGTTTAGAATTGAACCGAAGAGTAAGATAAGGGAACAGGAAGAACCAGAATAGGATTTGTGGAAGAGGAGTGATTTCAGTTTTGAGTGAAAGACCTGCGGAGAAATTGCAGAAGTTGAAGTGATGATGAATTCGTATGATTCGCTCAATTCTCCAGACTGTCTGGATCGGATAATTGTCCTAATTCTGGCGGGAGTTTATTCCAGAGGGGTGGGGCAGCTATGGCTATGGAGCGATTTCCAAATTTATAATATATATATATATATATAATAAATTCAAATATACACATGTAAAATTCATACATCTATGTGTGAAAAGTTTATAATTATAGACAAACTCTTTCTATTCTCTGTCTGTCTGCCTCTGGGCTTGTCACTGTCTGTCTGTCCATCTGTCCCTCTGTCTGCCTGTCCCTCTGTCTGCCTGTCCCTTTGTCTGCCTGTCTGCCTGCCTGCCTGACTGTCTGTATGTCTGCCTGCCTGTCTGTCGGTCTGTCTGTCTGTCTATCTGTCTGTCTGTCTGTCTCAGTCTCCCTCTCAATCCCTCTCTCAGTCTCTGGCTGTGATACGGTTCAAGAGACTTGGTTTGGTCGAAAGAGAGTCAAAGTCTCTTCTCAGACTCCTAATGAAAATGGTCTGATTGGTCCACATCCTAATGTATAAAAACCGCGAAGGGTTTTAACCCCAATCGGTTAGGGTTCACTGCAGCCGACTGGGGGAATGGGTGTAATCGAGCCCCCACTTCACCCAGGGTTGGGTTGGGTTGATGGGTGACCGAATTCCATGGGTCACATGAAGCGACACCTGTCGACGAAGAATCGAGGCTCTAGCAAGAAAAAACTCTTAATCATCATCATCACCAGCTGCATTAGTCACTCTTTAAAGTCACTTCTGATAATATGAGACACTAGCGTAGCTAGTAGACCACTATTTTCCCAACGATTGAAGACTTAGATCTGGACCTAGAACCGAACCATTTTGTCTATCGATTTTGTTTTGATTGAGCGCCTGTGTTTCCGATGGGCGCTGCAGAAATCTCGAGTTTACGATTAATATTACGATTAATCTATTTGATCGGTATCTTGTTTTATCAGGTCGGGATCACCTCTGAAGTTTTCTTGAAGGTGCGCTATATAAATGTGCAATTACAATTACGATTGCTAGAGGTCGCAATTCCTGACTCCTTTCCGCAGATCCTATCCTGATTCCTCTTCTTCCCCTTATATATCGTCCAGGTCCAATTCCAAACACCACCCACCGAAGCCGTCCGGCTGTCTGCCTGACTCTCTCTTGAATTTTGACCTTGAACCGAACCCATCTTGCCTATGGATTTTGTTTTGACTGAGCGCCTGTGAATAAGCTGGTTCCCACGACTTAGCTTTCTTTCGGTCCTGTAGAAATTCCGAGTTTACGAAAATATATTCGAATTTTAGACACCTTTTTAAAACCAGTTTAGTTCCAAATAACTGAACAAAAGCTTCCGAGTATGAGCGAATGCAATCCATTAATGCGTCATAGTCCAATGTGATACAATACCAGACAGTTACGTCTAATTACTGCGAAAAATATCATGTCTAGTTGCAGGTCACAGTATTGTCAAACAGCTTAAAAAGCTGAGTGTTTTGGGCATAGGCTTACAGAGTTTCAGCTCTTTCTAAACTTTACTTATAGGAGACAAACTACGTGCAAATGCAACAGAAATGTCTAGTTATAGGCCACATTGACTGTGCTGTATTGATGTCTAAGTGAGGCTAGATTACTACACTAGTATCTGCTCTTTCTAGACATCATGATTCAGGACCAACAGCTGCGCGGGAATCCGTCTGATCGTTGGCGCCTCTACAGAGCAGACGACATCGCTAATGTATCTCCGTCGAGGAGAGGAATCTACGGCGCTATATAAATTCCACGTTGCCAGATACATAATATGCGCCTGTCTTTACCGACGTGTGGGAAGACGATGGGTGTGGGAAGCCCAGGCGGTGGGAAGGTACGGCGTGGGTGCAATTAGTGATAGCCTCTCCCACGAATTAGCAGACATGCGTATTAATCAACTTCAAACAACTGCGCAGCTGGCGTCGTTTTATTTTTGACCCCCGCTGTACGTGTTATAACGCTGCGGTGCGCGTACACGGCGCGCCAAAAATTCGCAGACGGCACACGATGTAAAGCTGCGACGGGTCGAGAGGCGATGACCCTGGACGGGTCTCTAATTTCTCGATTAGCACTCGAAAACCTTTTGGTATTTATGACTTCACCTCCCTGTCAACCCATCCCCATTTTCCGTCTGTCATCTGGAAATGTTCCAGCGCCCTTAGGGTAGTGTATCCCAAACCCCACAAGTGAGACATAGGGGAGGCGCTCATTTCCTTTTATAAGGCCCTTGAGCCGATTGAGCCGGCAGTGGACGAATCCCAAGGTCCTGGACACGGGGCCAGTACATCGCAGGACTTACCGTTTACTTCCCAGCTTAAGCCGGTACCTAATTCCACTGCTTGGTGACAGAGGCACGGTGTGCGCAAACAACTTGCCCAGGGTCGTTACATGGAGTTGAACCTGCATCCGCATGATCATTAACCAACCACGTTACCGACAGACCGCCGTGCGTGGTTTTTAAAATGCTCTACAGAAATGCGTAGGTATTATACCCCGTGCAGTTTTTCTTTTCGCTGTTTAGTTGTCCTTATTTGCCTGTTGAGGGGTAACTACCCCATTCCCGTCGTTCTAGGTCGACCTTTAATTTGCCATTCTGCACCTAACCAAGTCGCCAATCCTTTCTTATTATCTCCATCTTTAACCCCCTCTCGGTAACTCCGCCTCCTGCCTGTTTCTATAATTTCATCCCTCACTCTCTGTTTCTTGTCTCTCTTCTCACGCTCTATCACCCTCTCCGTCTCCCTCTTTCTCTCCCTCTTTCTCTTCCTCTCCCTTTCTCTCCCTCTTTCTCTCCCTCTCTCTTTCTCTGTCACTTTTCCTAACCGAGCCTCCATTCTTCTTATCGATAGTGGCTTATTTCAGGGATTTAAATCTCAGGCTAGCACGGCCCGTACACGGGGACCTTAAATGGCGTGGCGCCCATTCAAACGGGCAGAGATGGTGAAGGATCTCACCAGATAATTTCATTGAAAAATGAGCAGGGTTGAAGCCATACGGTCGCTATGGAAAACATGTGCATTTACATTTTCTTTAACCCTCCCTCTTTAATTAACCCTTCCCATCTGACTGCTTCCTTCCTTCGTTCTTCCCTCCCTCCCTCCTTCCTTCCTTCCATCCATTCTTCCTTACTTCTTCCTTCGCTCCCGCCGTCCTTCCCTCCTCCGTTTTTATTCCTTCCGTTCTTCCTTTGCTCTTTTCTTCCAGTCGCTTTCTGAAGAAAATGCTGTTGAGTAGTTAAGACGATGCACGTAACGTCGTCGAAATTCGATCCGAGTTACCGAAGGGAGAGGGAAAAGAGGGAAAAGAGGGAAGACAAGGAAGAGAGATGGAAGTGCGAAGAATAAGAGGATGAGGAGAAATTAAAGGAAATGAGGATGTGCAGGACGATGATGTTGATGATGATGATAAGGTGAGGAGGACGAGAAGCAGAATTGAAGAGATTATCAGAGGATGACGAAGAATATGGAGATGGTGTGTGAAACAGACAGACAGACAGACAGACAGACAGACAGACAGACAGACAGACAGACAGACAGACAGACAGACAGACAGACAGACAGACAGACAGACATTCTATGCCCGATAGACAGACCAATTGAGACAGACTGAGACAGAATCATATAAATAGAGACAGACAGACAGACAAACAGACAGACAGACAAATCCATAAGCAGACCATCAGACAGACAGACAGAAACAGACAGACAGACAAATCCATAAAAAGATCGTCAGACAGACAGACATAGACAGACAGGCAGGCAAGCAGACAGACAGTCAGACGGACCTATTATTTGCGCAGACCTGCCATTAGCCCATTGTGTTGACTGACTTCTGACTCTGATGTTGGCTTTCAGATGTTGGCTGATCGAATAACGATGCTGCTGCTGCTGCTGCCGCCGTTGCTGATGGTGACATGGACAGATGAGAGACAGGATGGGATTCGGTTACCTGCGTGCCATGTCAGATGATTGCTCACAAGTTCAAACAAAGACATTCCCCACCCATCATCTCCACCTTTACAACCCCCTCCTCCAATCACAGGTAAAAAGAACAACTGAATATTTTATATGAAATATCGAATATCATTTCATCTACAAATACATTATATATATATATATGTATATTAAATACGTATTATGTAAAAATACATACAAAATAAGGACAGCTATATTTATATCATAATATTGATGTAACTTCACTTATATATCTGCAATATTTAAAAAGAGAGGGATCTGATAATTCATATAGCGCATTTTGAGAAAGTTTCAAGGTTTATGGTTATTTTAATAAGAAATTTATATAGCGCCGCTTATAGAGACACTTTTGAGAGGCGTTTATATGTGTGTATATATTTTCGAATCTGCTTTGTTATGTGCGACTTTGTGTTAGTGCGTCATCGTTGCGTAATCGTAATCGTAATCGTAAACTTGAGAATTTGTAAAGCGCTGCATGCTTAGTTAAAAGCTAAGCACGTGGCACAGCTGCGTCAAGCCAGATGGGTTGTCCAGAGAATACGGTGTGAAGAACCAAATACGGTTGCCAAAATATCAGAGGGAAAAGGAGGAGACAGAGTAGTTTAAACTTATTCACAAGCGCTGCGTCAAGTCAGAGGGGTTATCCAGGGAATACCATGTGAAGAACCCAATAGTGTTGCCAAAAAACCAGAGGGAAACGGAGACAGAGGAGATGTTAGGGTAGATTGTGTATAGGGTGAGACAAATGGGAAGATCAGTTGATGCCTTGTGCATTAGAACCCGGCGCTATATAAATCGATAATTAAGTAATATAGTTCGGTAAAGAGAGGAAGGGTTCGTTACATGGTTGCGTAAACCGTGGGGCCAAATTGGGGCCACACGTGGGCCGAAGAACATTACGACGTTGGCCCAACGCAAAGGGATGATCGAGAGGGGTCATGAACTGAAGCTGGTGGATTCTGGGAGGCTGGTGGCGGATGGCGGATTGCTGGATATTCCGCATCTGAACCTGATAGCATCTCTCAGACGTCACTCAACCAAGAACTTGTAATTCTTATCGGATTTGAACCGGCGACCTCAGAGTCGCGATTCGTTTTGCCCTGCGGCTGCAGTGCCACGGGAATCAAAGCCTCAATGCTACCATATCACCATCCTATCGACTCAGGTACACAGACAGACAAGACATCGAGGCGGACAGATGGACAGAAAGACAGACAGATAGACAGATAGATGGACAAACAGACAGACAGACAGACGGACGGACGAACAGATATAGGCAGGCAGACAGCAGACAGACGGACAGACAGACAGATGGACAGACAGACAGACAGACAACAGATGGACAGACAGACAGACAGTCAGACAGACAGACAGACAGATGGACGGACGGACGGACGGACGAAGAGGGAGAGAGACAAGACAGACAGACAGACAGGTAAGGAGAGAGATATAAGATACGACTATAGGTATCAGTTTGACATACACCAATAGACTCGATATATCAGATTCGATCAGCAAATGGCGGGGAAGAGGATTCGATGGAGGTGTGGTATATATAGCTACCCCTCAGGTGGCATAATATTGTTCCCGGTCAGTTTCAATGTGTGTGGCCCTTCGCGGTGGTATACGATATATCTTCATAGAAGGTAAGTTAAGGTATGTGAAGGTAAGGCAAGATATAATGTTACCCTTCTGTAATCTAGTCTAATAACTTCTCTAACGCCGTTACATTAATGCACAAGGAATCAGTCGATAGAAATAATCCGATGGAGAAGCCAGAAACCAGGTAAGATAAGGTTAGGTAAGGTTAAGTAAGGTTAGGTAAGGTGACGTGAGGTAAGTTATATTGAGATAAGATATCCTAGGGTAAGATGATTACTCATATATGACAACCTTTCTCGACGTTTAGTTCTGAGAGGAGTGTTCCTCTGGGGATTGAAGGACCTTTCGACTGAATCTCAAAGAGGACGACACAGCATCGAACAACCAGACAACTGCTTTTCCATTTCGACTCTTGGTTTTTCCTTCATTACAGTTGCCTCTATAATGTTGCACCGAGAATCGAATCCCGTACGCAGAGCTCTTAGCCTCAGATTCTCAGAGGAAGCAGATTCTCCGGTCGCTGAAACTGCAACTGCTCTATTACTTATTATTATTTCTGCATTTAATAAGCGCCACTATCTAACGATAAAGCGTCAATCGATGGCGCTGAGCAATTGTGCTGAAGGACTTGATTCAAGGTCCCTACATTTCTCTGGAAGCAGCTGCCTTCGAACCTGCGACATGATCTTCCAGGTCTTTCGTTGTCTCTTTGAGGTAATCGTTTGAAAACCAATCGTTTCGATCGTGGTTTATGTTATCAGGTCTGGAAAGCTTTTGATGAGTTGTCTTTCAGTGGCGCTATACAAATTCGTGATTACAATTACTGTAAACCGCATCAGAGGTGATTCGAACCAGCACACTTCGCGTTACCAGTTAAGGGCTCAAACCAACTGCTCTCACAATAGACCAGTTGTTCAAGAACTAATCAGGTCAGGTCATGCCTGAAAGGTCAAGTCAGGGTCGGGTCAGACTGAAAACGTGTCAATGATCATAGTATGCGAAAGATATGACTGAGACTTCGAACGGGAAGTGACTAATGAAGTCTGACAGCTAAAGTCTTGTTCTTCAGACTTGGAAGAGTAAGTAACAAACGATGTTATGTTAGATGCTGTAAGATCAGAGTGAGACTGACACCTGGGTCGAGGATGTCAGTAATTGGACCCGACAGTCTCGGGTTCAGTTATCAATGGTGTCTACATTTGGGTTTCGGTAACTGCCTGAGGCAAGCTGTTAACATGCGCGCTGCCATTGACAATAATGACTAAAGCCAACGACTTTGCTTTAGTGGCTGGGTTGTATCGTTAAATCGTAATTGTAACTATCGTCGTCATCATTACTGCAACTACTAATGTTACTACTACTACTTCAATCATCATCACTATTGTCATCAACATCTAAACATTACTATTAACATATGTGTGTATACATCTGCTATATCCATATTTATGTATACACATGTGCGCAAAGTGTAGTCGATGTACTCATGTTATAGTTGAGGTCGCTTGGAAGCGCATGTGGAGCAGAGTACTCGAAACATCTTGAAGGCTTGAACCCTCAACTTGTGGGTTGACAGTTCAGCACGCTTATCACTAGGCCATTGAGCATAATACAGCTGCTAAAGGTTATCTTGGGATATGGAATAATATTTCAGCTATAAGTTGAAATGGCTTATTAAAGGTTATATCAGATGTAGGTTGAAATGGCTTATTAAAGGTTTTATTAGCTATAGGTTGAAATGGTTTATTAAAGGCTATATCAGCTATAGGTTGAAATGGTTTATTAAAGGTTATATCAGCTATAGGTTGAAATGGTTTATTAAATGTTATATCAGCTATAGGTTACAATAGTTTATTAAAGGTTATATCAGCTACAGGTTAAAATGGTTTATTTCCTATGCTATCTACAAGCGTAACAAGACTCGCATAGACACAAGACGTCCATCTCAGGTGGGGACAAAAACAGCGAACATCGGCACAAGAAGAAAAACGCAGTCCACCAACAGACGGTGACATAAAACGGCTCAAAAAGAACCAAACAAGTTATCCACTTAAGGAGAGTTACATACAACTAGTCGTACACGGGGACCCTAAACGGCGTGGCGCCCATTCAAAAGGGCAGCGGAGGTGAAGGACCTCACGCGATAAATTCATTGAAAAATGAGCATACGGTTATATGTTATATGAGGCCATATGGTCGCTATATAAAACCTCTACATTAGATTTACATTTAGCCGAAAGAGACTGGGAAGAAAAAGACTCGGCCACACAGGACGAAAGCCAAAATCCAGTCTAAGCCAAACTTAACCACAACGCATTTTATAAGGTCGGCTTTCCCGCTGAAATGCCCAGAATGCGTCCAACGCACAACTACTCAACCTACTGGTCCTATCCTAGTGAGCACGCATATCCATATAGACATAATCCTGTACATAATTTAAGAGCATCAGTTGTACAGTCAACCCTCGATAAAGCGGCCATTTATACCGGACGGTCAAACTGCCACAGCGCAACTACGAGGACCAAGTACTTATCGGGTTTTGACTGTATTCAGAAGCGCTCGATAATCCAGATCGGATTATCGGGGTTCGACTGTACATCGTAAAGCATTCTCTAAAGGGGTTGGATTATCTGCGCTTGTCTATCGACACATAATGTAGGATTATCTCGTCAGTGACAGCTTAAAAAATAATGATAACCCAGACAGTTAGAGCTCTTTCTTGTATATGTATGTGTGTGTATGTATATATGTATATATTATATATATGGATATATCGGTATATGTGCATATATATATATGTATATACTTATCTATGTAGAGATCACGCTGTTATAAGTATTTAGGTATTTTCTATAAATATGTAAATGTAAATGTAGATGTTTTCTATAGCGACCGTATGGCCTCGACCCTCTTCATTTTTCAACGAATTAATCGGGTGAGATCCTTCATCGTCGCTTTATATTGATTGTCGTCGAATGTTTGGCGTCGAAAGTGGGTCGAATGTTTTTTCGCCCATCATGTTGTGCAAATTTGCAAAGCAAACAAAAGTCGGGGGAGACTTCAAACGTTCCAATCGAAAAGGGAGGGAGGCAGAGAGGCAAAGAAACAGACAGGCAGAGAGACAGGGAGGCAGAGAGGCAGGGAGTCAGACAAGCAGGGAGGCAGGGAGGCAGAGAGGCAGAGGTAGACACTGCTAGACAAGCAGAGAAGCAGGGAGGCAGAGAAGCAGGGAGGCAGAGAGGCAGAGGTAGACAGGCAGAGAAGCAGGGAGGCAGAGAAGCAGGGAGGCAGAGAAGCAAGGAGGCAGAGAGGCAGGGAGATAGGGAGGCATGGAGGCAGAGAAGAATGCAGGGCAGATCGGGCAGGGGAAGGCTGGGGCAAAGTGGCACATAGGTGGGAGAACCGGTTTCGCCATTGGGCGCTGGTGAAGCAGTAAATGGCTAACATATTCGTATGACTTGAAAATCGAAAGGCGGTACATAAATGTCCTGTCACGTCACGTGACGAGGTGAAATTCGAACTTTCTGGCCATATATCTTATAATATTGATTAATGTTAATTAATCGTGAATATCAATCAGTGTTAATTGATATTCATGTTTAGTTAAAACGAATTACTATTCATGATGTCTATGGGTTTCGCTCTCCGTCCGATTAAGTACTACTAGACCATTAAGGTTGCTCGTCGTAGACGACATGTGTTGAGATGTTCCAAAGGCGCTATATAAATTAGCCACATTTAAGAGGTTCATAAAAGCAGGCACTATTGGTATAGGGAAAGGAAAAGAAGGCGAATAAGAATGCGAAAAAGAAGGCGACGAAAGAGGAGGAGAAGGAGGAGGAGGAGGAGGAAGAGGAGGAGGAGGAGGAACAGGAATAAGAATAAAAAGAAGAAGAACAAGAAGAAGGCCAGTGCCTTAAGCTACATCCAAGAGGCAGCAATGGGTACGTAGTTAATTATTAATTTTCTTAGCCTCAGCACATAAAGGTGGGTGGCCAGTCCTCTCCCTCACCCCTGATCTTCCCATCCACAGTGTACAGTCAGTGTACTCATTGTATAGCCGAGTTCACTAGGGGGCAGCATAAATCTGATCCTGCTTTCTGCTTTGGTGGGGATTTCAACCCCCCCCCCCCCCCGACTTCTCGGTTGACAAGCCAGCACCCTTACCACTAGACTATGGCGCACCCCTTTTCCAAACAGCGCAGCAACTGAAGCAGGCGCCAGTCACTCGTTTTAGCCGAAGACTAAAACTGCACCCATTGAACCGAAGACGAAGCAAAATTAAGGGTTAAACATTTTCCTTTAATGCAAACCAGAAATTGTTCCTTTAAGTCATCTCTGCTCGAAACAGACACTAGTGTGGCCAGAACACCAAATGTCGCATTTCCATCCTCTTACTGCAATGGGGCATTCTGAATGTTTCAGACACCTTTCTTAAATAAAATCTACTATAAGACACCATATTTTTGAAGTTGTTTGAACGCTATGCCTGGTAGCAGACGACTTAGTGGCGCCAGATGTCGCCAAGGGTCGTAGAACGAGGCTCTCGCTTTATAATTAATTTACGATAATTTTAGACGCCTTTTTAAAACAGATTAGATTTACTACAAGTGTTGAAAGGTCTCTTAAGAGCCGATCCATTACAATTGACAGTTTTAAAGATAAGATAAGGTCGATGTCAACTGCCAGGGCGGCAGTAAGATGTCGTTAAACTCTGAAATATACCGTTAATGCTGGGCTTCCTTTCAACACATTTAAATTGCTTTCTTCGACGACATATAATCGTCAATTTTTTATCCTTGTGGGAGATCCGCCACGGCCTTAAGTCCAATGGTGCCAACACGAAGTCTGGATAGAGAAACAGGGAGGTGCTAGTCATCTTCATATTGACACAGCGTCGTTAAACAGGAACTGCAGACAATGGCTGGTTTTGTCTCAAGATGTCGTCAAACAATAGATGGCGCTATACTAAGGACGTACATATTGGTTCAGGAAGTAACCTAACGTACCTTTGCGTAGCCACATGAGGCATTTAGTGCTCTGTATTCACGATACCTCTATATGGCCATATGAGGTATTTCGTTTTACCTCTTGATGTCGTTTATATTACAATAACGGCGCTATAGAAATTCTTGGATTTGATCATCGCCATCATAGTCATCATCATAATTGTAGTCATCATCATGATCCCTTATCATCATCGCTCTTGTCGTCGGTATCATCGTCCCATCATCACACCATAATCATTCTCATCTTCTCATCACCACCATCATCATCATCAACAACAACAACAACAACATCAACAAAATATGTGAAAATGTGTACACTTTTATTTACAAATCTCAAATATATATCCAGCAGAAGAAAACGAAACATCTTTAGTCCATGGACAAGAAAACCAAAAGAACTTTCAACAGTTTATCTACATTATTCCTCTTCCCTCTTCTTTCTCATCCGATTCCGTGCCATCCATTTGAAATAACCAATCGATACCACCCCTTCCAAAAATATCTATAACTGCGGTTATTCTATAACACTCGTTCCATCATATTCACGAATACTTAATAATTTTCCAATAATAAATAGTTTTCCAATATTAAATCGATAGAACAATTAATACAGGTTGCGATTTGCCGATGGCAGAAGTGGCGGGAAGACACACTGGCGGCAGCGAAACATGTGTCAATACGCAGAAAATGCCTTATCAGTGGAAGATAGTAAACTGTATCCCATATGGGAGATAGTGTATGGAAACTATATCCCAGATGGGAGATAGTTCAAGGGGAAAATTTATCTTCAATCGGAGATTCTGAGCCAATGGGAGTAAAAAGAGAAGTGTATGGGGTAAATGTGTCTTCAGTGAATGGTGGGGGTAGTCTGAACCTGTGGAGGGCGAAGTTCCTCTGACCCCCCCCCCAATAAATCATCACCTGAATGCATCATTAGAATTATCCGAGCCATAACTGCCTAACAACGACCAAATTATCATCCAATGAATAATTAAGGCGAAGCTGGAGACTGCGGGAGATGATTTCAAGAGACAAAAGGACAGGTATGGTGCCAAGCACAGGTACACAGTGCCATTAACTGGTGCACGGTGCCATTCAGAGGTGCTAGTGCGGAGTGCATTTCATCAACACAGCGGTGTATGGTGCTATTGTCTTTGTTGGGCTATTTTTCTATTATGTTGAGCAAGTTCGAACGAGTTCGTAAATAATGAAAGCCAGCAGCAGCAACTGAGGGATAATCAGAAGATGCATTTAACATCCAATAAAAATCATCCGTTTTATATGCAAATATACAGCTAATAACAACAACAAAAATATTAATAATCATAATAATAAATAAAATTAATAATTCATATTATAATAATTTTTAAATTAAATTAAATATAATTAAATTGATGATGATGATGATGATGATGATGATGATGATAATATTAAAAATAATAATAAATAATAATAATAATAATAATTATTATTATTATTATAATTATAAATAATTATAATTATTATTATTATTACTTATTGTTATTATTATTATTATTATTATTATTATTATTATTATTATATTATTTTTTATTATGAAACAAATCTATTGTGTCACTTCAATTATTTTTTATTATTATTATTATTATTATTATTATTATTTAGCAGTAGCTGGCCTCATGCAAGTGAACTAGCATATCACACAGATTATGTCACCAGGCGTTGTACATTTGACAAAACTCAACATTTCCAATGTTACAGAAATATGTAACAGTATATATACAGTATACACACATCTTTTTAGGATATCTTATGACTGCAGTTGATTTTTGAACCCTTGTACAGCGCCCTTTTCTTCGGCCTCGGCTGTGCTACGGCGCTATATAAATTGTCTTATTATTATTATTATTATTATTATTATTATTATTATTATTATTATTATTATTATTATTATTATTATTCTGAGCACAATTACATTTGCTTAGGACTAAATGTCAAATGCATCACACGGGTTGCTAACAATATACTAAAAAAAAAATTTAAAGTGTTTAAACGGTGGCTTAAGCACAATCATTATCAAACTGTTAACAGCCACTGGTAACAACAGTTTGAACAGTTTTATTATTATTATTATTATTAATAAGAAACCTGTAAAAGTGTCACAGGCACTAGTAACTGTATTCGCTAATTTCCATAGCGCCACTTCAAGAGAAACTTATCAGAAGAGCTTTATTTGTAGTCTCCCGTTTATCAAGATCTCGGTCACAGATTTTGGCAGCAGTTTTTCAATCTTCTTGTAGTTGAAGGATTCTTTTCCTGACGCGCAGGGACATCTTGGGTCATGAAACCAACAACTGGATAGCCTTTCACAACGCTTCTTCTGTGCATACCTATCCATAAACTCCACTTGGAAAACTTACATGAAGGACTGTATCTGGGACCATTTTGTGCATTACCCACAGAATTGCTAAACGGCTGTCTACGACCTTGTTGAAGGCATCATCGCCCTTTTGCAACATCGGGACCTTAACTTTGCCCACTCCCAAAACGGTCGAAATTTCCCAAATTTAAACCTGTGGGTGATTAGTGCTCTGTCCCTTCTTGCAACTTTGGCACCCTTAATTGGAAGCCCCACATAAAAGTCCAAAATCCACATCCGTGCCTGTCTATGCCCCTACTTAATGTTCCCTTGCCATTTTTAAACTTTGTCACCCTTAACTTTAACCCCCGGTCGAAATTTTCCAAAGCTAACCAAGTAGCTGTGGCTGCAACTCTGGTGAATTGTTCCCCTAAACACTTTCAGCTTTGGCATCTTCAAGTCCAGCCTCAAGGAACGAAATTTCCACATCCAACCATATAGTTGGCAGGGCACACCTTGGCGGATGTTACATCGCCCTCTTGCCACCTCAGTTCCGCCTCTGGGCGAAATCCCCGTTCGTGAAAGGCCGCCTTCGGTAGATTTTTGTGGTCATCAGACCCATTGCTTCGACAGGAGACAGGCGGTCGTTGGGGGATGCTGCGGATGCCCAGCAGCTGCGGCGCCGGTGTTGCTGCTGCTGTTACTGCTGCTCGTCAGGCTCGTCTCATCAACAAACTTATAGTCCAGGGAAGGTCTAGCCTTGTGCTTCCGCTGGCGCCAGGTCCTGTAGCGACACCATGTGACGGTAACGACAACTACGACAGCAGTTACGACGCAGGCGACGATTATGCAGATGACGACGATCTCGAAGTATGAGCACTGACCGGATGCTTCGTAGAACTCCGAGAGAGAAACGGAGGTCCACTCGACGGGTGTGGCACACTGGTACAACGTCCGGTTGTCGATGTTGACGACGGTCAGGTGTTGGGAGTGGCGCGAGAACAGTCGCTGGCAGAGTGGGACAAGCTCGCAGGTGCAGTCGAAGGGGTTCGAAGACAGGTCGACCGTTCGAAGCTTCGAGGTTTTGCCGAGAACCTCAGAGTCCATTTCGCGAAGATTGTTGTGCGATAGTTCGAGGATGGTGAGCCGCGATAGTAGAAGCGTTAGGTCCCGACTCAGTCGGTCCAGTCGGTTGTGACCTAGGTCGAGATGTCGAAGATGCGTGAGGTTCTCGAGCAGGACCGGAAGCAGTTGTGAGAGCCCCGTACTGCTCACGCGCAGCACTTCGAGTCGTTCGAGCTTTCCAATGGCTCCGGCAACATCCGGAACCTCGAGGAAAGCTCCGATCGGATTGAGACTAAGGTCGAGCAGCGTCAGGTTGCGAAGGTCGGCGAAGACTTCCTTCGGGAAGGCGTACAGCTTGTTGTTCCGCAGGTGGATCTCGCGAAGTCCGTTCAGGCCGCGGAAAGTATTCGTCGTCAGGTTGTGAATCGCGTTGTCTTGGAGGTGGAGTTCCTTGACGCTTTCCCATCCGTAGTGGCTGAGACCGGTCAGTCGGTTCTGCGACAGGTCAAGGACGTCGTAAGCGCCGTAT
Source organism: Norana najaformis (assembly GCA_964023275.1). Taxonomy (NCBI): domain Eukaryota; kingdom Metazoa; phylum Annelida; class Clitellata; order Crassiclitellata; family Hormogastridae; genus Norana; species Norana najaformis. Next base: position 3,363,085 of record OZ029924.1, on the reverse strand, counting down.
CGAAACGCACTGGGACTGATATCGAAGATGGCGTTGCTGCTGAAGTTGGCATAAGAGACGCTTTGGCCACGGGCGAAGATATCCTCGCCCAACCGCGTGATGACGTTGTGACTCAGGTCAACGGAGCTGAGTCGGCGAAGACGCTGGAGAAACCGGAGGCTGGAGATGCGATTCCAGGCGGCACGGAGCGTCTCCAGACTTTCCAATCCGTCGTTGATGTGGAACTGATGGATGAGGTTCCCGGTGACGTCGATCGTGTGGATGTTGAAGAGGTTAAGGAACGGTGCATCGTCGATCCGTGCCAGACTGTTGTGCGAGACATCGAGGACCTTCAACTCATGCAGCCCCTCGAACATCATCTCCGTCAGAACATCGATGTTATTATACGCAAGCAACAGGTGTTCGAGCTTCGACAGACCCGCCAGGTTCTCCACCAGCGAGATCTCGTTGTGGCTGAGATCGAGAAGCCGGAGATTAACGAAGAAGAAGAACGTCCCTTTTGGAATTGACCGTATCCGATTGTAGGACAGTTCCAACTGGACGAGCGCTCCTGGCTGGAAGTCGTGAACGAACGCGACAATGTCCGTGATGTTCATGTGGGACAAATCGATGTATTCCAGCGAAAGCAAACCTGTGTTCTTGAGGGCCAGCTGGAGGTCCGACTGCGGCACGTGGAGGTTTCCCTCGAGGGAGAGACTGGCGAGGCGTGGGATGGGATGGAAGGAATCCGGGTCGATGTGTCGAAGGTTGCTGTAGGAGAGATTGATGTGGCGGGCGACCAGACCGTCCCAGGTCTGCATCGCTTCAAAGGAGCCAGATTCGATGGAAGTCAAGTCGTTGCCTGATGGGAAGAAAACGAAGAAAAGTGGCCACACTGTCAACTTCAAACAAACAGATGGAAGCGAATTTAAATCCCGGATTTTATTCTTGTAATAAATCAGAGTGTGTTCCCTCGCCGTTTATCTAGCTGTCTGTCTGCCTGCCTACCTAACCTCCTGTATGAAAATTTGTTTGTTTGTCTGTCTGTCTGCCTGCCTGCCTGTCTGTCTGTCTGACTCTCTAAAATGGCTGTCTTTCTATCCGACATTATAGCTATCTATATGTTTTTCAACTGTTTGTCTGTTAGTCTGCTTGTCTACCTATCTGAAAATATACCTGTGTTTCTATCTCTGTGTCCATCTGTCTATCAGTCTACCTGATTGCCAGCCTGCCTACCTTTAAACCTGTCTGTCATTCCTTCCATCCGTCTGTCTGTCTCCCTGTCTTTCTATCTATTTGTCAGTCTGTCCGTCCTTCCATTGGTCTGTCTTACTGTCAGTTCTTCCATCCAGCTATCTGTGTCTGTGCTTGTCTTTCTCAGTGGCTTATAACTGCGGCTCAACATTGTTTTCGGGGACAATGCGGGCAAGAGGAGAAACGACCCCATGCTTCGTAATGTGAACGGTTGTAAGTGACACTTTGGACGCGATGCGGTTAATGAGAGCGGACTGGCGTTGGTCTCAAACAAAGAACGCCAGGTGTAAATTAATCAGAATACCTGGATAAAGTCATGTGCCGTCACAGGTACGGTCAGCCGTTAATCGTTCGTTCATATGCGTCGTGGTTTCTTGGCCTCGGTGCACGACTTCGATTATGCATGGGTCTGATGGGGTTGCGAAGTTAATTGCCCGGTTAGAATGACTCGTCAGGGAGGGCTTTGCCCTCAGGGTGGACTGGTGTTTGATGTGATGTGTAGGGGCAGAGCGAAACGGTTCAAAGGTCAAGGCTGATGGCAAAGACATTCATCCATTCGTTCGTTCGTTCGATCGATCATTCATTCATTCATTCATCGTTCCGTAATTTGTTCGTTCACATTCACATCGTTCGTTCGTTCATTCCGCCATCCATCCATCCATCCATCCATCCATCCATTCATCCATACATCCATCCATTCATCCATCCATCTATACATCCATCCATACATCCATCCATACATCCATCCATCTATACATCCATCCATACATCCATCCATCTATACATCCATCCATACATCCATCCATTCATCCGTCCATCTATACATCCATCCATACATCCATCCATCCATCCATCCATCCAACCATCCATCCATCCATTCAATCATCCATCCATCCATCCAGTCATTTCTTCCTTCCTTCCTTCCTTCATTAATTAATTAATTTATTTATTTATTCATTCATTCATTCATTGCTTCATTCAGCTAGTAAGTCAGTCAGTCAGTCATTCAACTAGTAAGTAAGTAAGTAAGTCAGACAGACAATCAAACGGTCAGTCTGTCAGTCAGTCAACCAATGTGTTAGTGGTTATTTGATCCAGGCATAAATTCATCCTTTAGTGTAGTCTACACCTCCTTCCTTCAGTCCACATCTAAATGCCTAATTTTTTAATTAGTTACCAGTCTGTGCCAGTCTGGTGCAGAACGGTAGACAGACAGACAGACAGACAATGACTGACACGCAGACAGACAGGAAGACGGAGAGAAACACGCATATTGCAACGGCTGAAGAAGGTTCCAACAGGCGCTAAATAATTGACAGCGTGTAGAAATTCAAAACAGAAATCTATTTATAAATAAAGAGGCCTCCGTTCTCATCGCTTCTCTCCTCCATTTTTCTCTCCTCTCCTCTGTAGTTCTCGTCTCCTCTCCCACACTCTCCGCTCTCATTCTCCTCTCCTCTGCCATCCTGTCCTTCGCTGTCTCACCCATCGAAATTAATTTGCTACTGATGGTCGCCTAATTGCGAAATCGATTAAACTGTCCAGTCGTTAATAATTCAAAAGTTGTCCATGCGGCTGGGCGCTGGCACGAGGCCCATCTAAGTCATCAATGGGCCAATGATTTATGATCGCACGGCGCAACCAACAAGTCTAGGAATATTGAATTAGGTTGCTGATGACGATCGTGATGATGATGGTGATGGTGGTAGTGGTGCCAGCGATGGGCCATCACCGGGAGACAGACAGCTGCTGCTGTGCCAAGCCATGCGGAACGCTCAGATCCATATGGGTTGATGGACTGACAGATAATGGGTCTTCGTGTTTGCTATGGAAAGCACATACCAGCCGAGGCGCTGAGGGACGTTACGTTTTGTATGGTATTGTATAATACATTACACTGTAATGTATTTTATTCCCAAAGATTTTCTATTACCATTTTATTGGAAGCGACCATTGATTGATGCCCATCAGATGCAAATAAAGCTACTTACTTATTTACCTTTCTTTACCTTATAGAATTACCTTACCTAACCTTACACAGTTACCTTATTTAACCTGAATACCTTACAGTACCTTATGTCACCTTATCTTCCCGTACCATACCTTAACTCTGCTTACATAGTTACCATGTAATCAAATGCTAAAGCGTGCAAACTGTTGCTAGATTTCACTGTGTCTACGTTTCTGCATATTTATATAGCGCCTTTAAATAGATAGACAGACAGACAGACAGATAGATAGACAGACAGATAGATAGATAGACAGACAGACAGACAGATACATAGAAACATAGATAGAGAGACAGAAAGGGACACAGAGAGACACAGAGAGATGGAGAGAGATAGATAGAGAAAGAGAACGAGAGAGAAAGAGAGAAAAGGAGGGAGATAGATAGAGAGAGACAGAGAGTCAGAGAGACAGAGAGAAACAGAGAGACAGAGAGTCAGAGAGAGAGAGAGCTAGTCAGAGATTCTTCTAAGGACCTTACCGGATAGGTCGATGACGCTCAGCTGCGTCGTGTATCGAAACCCAGGACCAAGGTCTGGGGTCGTCAGGTGATTAAAGCTGAAGTTGAGAACCCGGATGCTGTGCAGGTGGTACATGGCATTATCTGGGACGGCCGCGAAGTAGTTGGCGTGAAGGTCCAGCACCTCCAGCTGACGACAGCCAGAGAAGATGTCCGTCGGCAGGTTCGACAGATGGTTTCTTCCCAGCAGCAGTATCCGAAGCTTTGGCAGCGCGTCGAAGACTCCGGCTTCGAGATGGAGCAATCCGTTGTCTTGGAGACTGAGGACTTGGAGTTGATGGACGCGGTGGAGCGATCCGTTCTGGAGGAGGCTGATGTGATTGTGGTCGAGGTCCAGAGTTTCTGTCGACTCAGGGACGGGTGGAATGTGAACGAGATCCGAACGCGGACAGGATACGAGGTGCTCGACGCAGCGACAGGATGGGGGTAACGAAATGGGACTGGATATCGCGGTCGAATGCGCCTGGGAGAGCATTACGAGGAATGCCAGCAAGCAGGTAAGCACAGGTGGTGACAACGACGATGATGATAATGATGATGATGATGATGACGAAGTCCGGGAAATGATGTCATCGACTTCACCCGTCATTTTAAGAGCAGCGCCTGACAAGAGCAGTGAATCTCCGACTCATTCGGTCTGAAACAGCAAGAAATACAGAGTCTGTCCATATCCATTCCTACTTTGAGCTACTAAAACCAGAAAAAAATAAACAAATAAACACAACAAACCCAAATAAAAAGAAAAAGTGGACGCTTTAACTGTATGTAGTTCGTTGACTCGATAACCCAGTCGTCTTGTATCTGAGAACTTTGATAATTCCGAGGTCTGTTACAGATTACAGACGATTACCGCGTAACAGTCGCAGCGATGTTTACACTGGGGGCCTTTCAACGTAGCACAGCTTCCCTTTGAAGGTAATGAGCCAGAGGGGCCTGGAAAGGGTTGCAGCCCGAGGTTAGTTTAGGCATAAAACACGATTAAAGAGGGCAGGCCTTCAGAGGGCAAGTCAGGCCATGAAACCCTCTTTTAACACCCAAATCAATGGGTCTGATTGAGTCTCTGGTCGGCTAAACCATAGACGCTGGTTCGGTTTAGCCAACTAAACGGAGGTTTTGATGGCAGAAACACTTGTAACTGACTACTCGTTTAGCGCCTTTTAATGACGTCACAGTCGACAGATGTGTGCGTTTCTATGTGTGTCTGTCTGTGTGTCTGTCTGTGTGTCTGTCTGTGTGTCTGTCTGTGTGTCTGTCTGTGTGTCTGTGTGTGTGTCTGTGTGTGTGTCTGTACGTCTGTATGTCTGTCTGTCTGTCTGTCTGTCTGTCTGTCTGTCTGTCTGTCTGTCTGTCTGTCTCTGCATACGTACTCATGTATCGGAACTTTGGCCAACATATCGGAAGTGACCCAATTCGGTCGTAGGTCAGAGTGATTGACCTTCGTTTCTATAGTCAGACAATCAATGCCTTGCCATCCCTGGTTACATTAGTGTCTGCTCGGAGATCTTTTAGCTCAAGAGTCAGAGATCTCTAGGCACGAACCGAGCAGACTACCACGGCGCCCGTCACATCTTGACTTCCAGATGCCGGGAGGTAAAATGCGCTCACCTACACATGCCCCGAATTTTTTATCACCGATTTTTATCTGCTAGTATTCCACGCTTTGAAAAGTAATGGCTGCTAAGAACAGATACTAGTATGGCTAGAACTGTCGTAGATATAGTGTGTCTGGTGTCAAATTACATTCTCTGTAGCTCATACTACCAGACAACTGTTTCTAATTACCTCACGAGTCAGTTTTCTGTTTCCAGAAATTGTGTCAGTTCAGAAGAAAGAATTATAATTGTAGAGTTGTGTGGTGTTAGTAGTCAGTGTTTAGCGACATCTTGTGGCTGCCAGGGCCGTTGGCGTCGACCTTAAATTTACGTCACGAGGGAATTATCTCCTGCAGTTGGTCAATTCGATTAGTAGTAGTTCCTCAGTTTAACGACATCTTATGGCATCAAAGGCCGTTGCCGTCGCCCTCCTCCTTTATCCAGGCTTTGGTCTGGCACTACCCCAAACAAGGCAGTGGCGGAGTTTTAAATGCGATTGATGAATATATAGCTCAGAATAGAAATGTTTTAAAGGTGTCTAACTGAAGCTGTTGTATTTCAGTAGCTTAACGACATCTTGTGGCTGCCAATGCCGGTGACGTCGATCTTACACTAACACAGGAATGGCTGGAATATTTCATGGAATGGTTAGCTTTTAATAACAACACGACTTGGAACTTAAAAAGTATTATTAAAACATCGTCCTCGAGATATTAATCTCCGCTGTTTACAGAGGATACTTCTAAGACTGCCTGTGGCATCCACTAACTGGAATTCTTCAGCGGCCGTAGACAATGGCATGGGAAAGCCTTCCATTGAAATAACAGTAGCTTCCAGGACTCCGCTCACTTACTGGAATGGCTTTCCAGATGGATGTTTTTTTCCGACGGTTCCACCTGGATCCGAGGATCTTCGGCTGTAGACACTCTTCGCAGATATAAACGAACTGCTAACACAGGAGTCCATAGATCACTGAGTCGTCGGCGGTTTTCGCTTTCGACCGGTGAAAGGACATCGCTCTAAGTCGGACCTAAATCCTGACTTCTCCTCATGGCCATGGTTTTATCTACATGTAAATACTTCGCTTAGACAAGTGTTCTTGAACCAACAGTCTCAACAGTGATGATGATGATTGTAATTTTCACATTTATATAGCGCCACCACAATAGAAACTCATTGGAGACCCTCCCGACAATAATGATGATGATGATGGTAGTAGTAGTAGTAGCAGCAGCAGAAGCAGTTGTAGTGTAGTAGTACTAGTAGTTATGCTGCTGGTAGTGGTTGTGGTGATAGTAGTAGTAGTAGTAGTGGTAGTAGTAGTAGTTCTAGTAGTAGTAATACTTTCGATGACTATATTAATTTTTTAGTTCCTGAGGGATCATATTAACCTTGAGCGAAATAATAATAGGCTAATAATAAGAGGCTCATAAAAATTATAATAATAATATTATTGTTGTTGTTTTTATTGTTATATTATTATTGTTATTATTATTATTATTATTATTATTATTATTATTATAGTAGTAGTAGTGGTGGTGGTGGTGGTGGTGGTGGTAGTAGTAGTAGTAGCAGCAGCAGCAGCAGTAATAATAGTAGTAGTAATGCGAATAAGAAAACGATTATAAACACGAATAACGTGTAAACATACCTAGAAGAACTTGCTTTGTCCTCAAACACTGCAACCTGTTGACCTTTACCCTGCCCTGTAGACCCAGTCCACCCTCCCTGCATCTCCCTCTGCCTCTCACCTTCCTTTTTATCCCTCCCCATAAGCTCAAGTGTCACTAACCCACCCCAAAATCACACCAAAGTCCCGACAAACATCAGTCTTTAGATTCCTTGCACGAACTGAGAGCCTGTGATCGAACCGCTTTGACCAGAACTCGACTGAACTCAGTCGCCTACAACACGATTCACCTTCAGTCGACTGCGATTCTCTGATGCTTAAATCCACTGCCCTCACTTAGACACTAATGTTCCTTTAAAGAGCACTAGGATAAGTGTCTCAATGCATTCGAGATGACCCACATTAAAGGGCGGACAGGACCTTGAATCGTAAATTGATTCATCCTTCCTTCCTTCCATCTATCCATTTATCCATTCATTAATACATCCAACCTTCTATCTATCTATCTATCTATCTATCTATCTATCTATCTATCTATCTATCTATCTATCTATCTATCTGTCTGTCTGTCTGTCCGTCCGTCCGTCCGTCCGTCCGTCCGTCCGTCCGTCCGTCCGTCCATCCATCCATCCATCCATCTATCCATCCATCCATCCATCCATCCATCCATCTATCTATCCATCCATCTATCCATCCATCTATCCATCCATCCATCTATCTATCTATCTGTCTGTCTGTCTGTCTGTCCGTCCGTCCGTCCGTCCGTCCATCCATCCATCTATCCATCCATCTATCCATCCATCTATCCATCCATCTATTTATCTGTCCATCTAGTTGCCCCGAACATACATCCATACATCCATTTACCCATGCATCCGTCTATACATCATCGCACTCCATCAGTAAGAGTAGTCTCCATAGCGTTTGCCTTAACATCAGTCAAATAACATCCGGCTCACAGTCGTCCGCCGTTTGTTTGCTGCCAACTCATATCCATTCGTCTGTCTGTCTGTCTGTCTGTCTGTCCGTCCGTCCCTTCGTCCTTACTGTTGGCACAAGCCTCTATACGAATTGCGATCAGGTTTTGACCAGACAGACAGACACAGACAGAGATCCAGACAGAGATCCAGACAGAGACAGAGAGATCCAAAGAGAGATCCAGAGACAGACAGGCAGACAGACAGACAGACAGACAGCCAGACATACAGATGGAGAGAGACTGAGAGTGTGTGTGAGTGAGAGAAATTGAGAAAGAGGCAGATAGAATGGAGGAGGTCGATTGGATGAAAACAGCGCCTGTCTGACTCCAATCCAGTCAATCGAACTGCGTATCAATCATTCAACGCTACTGCAACATGTGTGGACAAAGAGTCTCCCTTTGTGGTTGAGCAGAGTGGGCAAAAGACAGTTTGAACTGATCCAACCTAATCGTGGAACTTGTATAGCGCCGGTTTCAAAATGCATAAGGTATCAATCGATGGTCGTTTCAATGAAACGGTAGTCAGAATGGCAATCCTTTGAATAATCGCCGTCGAAATGCGACGACAAGCAAACCTGAAGCTACAGTGGAGAATCGAGTGTGCGTGTTATGTATAGACCTGAATAGCCGTCTAAACTGAAGATCTTATGTCGAAGGACACATACATCCGTCTAAACTGAAGATCTTATGTCGAAGGACACATACATCCGTCTAAACTGAAGATCTTATGTCGAAGGACACATACATCCGTCTAAACTGAAGATCTTATGTCGAAGGACACATACATCCGTCTAAACTGAAGATCTTATGTCGAAGGACACATACATCCGTCTAAACTGAAGATCTTATGTCGAAGGACACATACATCCGTCTAAACTGAAGATCTTATGTCGAAGGACACATACATCCGTCTAAACTGAAGATCTTATGTCGAAGGACACATACATGTCTGTCTGGTGTAAAACAGGCATCAATCGACGCCGCTCTAAAACAGAACCGCAATCTAGTATTTCCAAAGGTCAGGCCAGTGAGACTGAAAGACAGCCTAAACGGGGTGTATGTGTGTATATATGTACGTATATGTGTGTATGTATAATGTGTATGTATGTATGTACGTATGTAGGTATGTATGTGTGTATATGTGTGTATGTATTTATGTATGTATGTACGTATGTATATATGTATGTATGTATATATATGTATGTATTTATGTATGCAAGTATATATGTATGTATGCATATATGTATGTATGTACGTATGTAGGTATGTATGTATGTATATGTGTGTATGTATTTATGTATGTATGTACGTATGTATATATGTATGTATGTATATATATGTATGTATTTATGTATGCAAGTATATATGTATGTATGTATGTATGCATATATGTATGTATGTATGTATGTATTTATGTATGTATGTATATATGTACATATGTACGTATGCATGTATGTATGTATGTATGTAGATATTTATATAGTCTCTAAGATCTTGGCATCGTTCAATTGCGTGAAGGTGGCTTTAAGGCGTTCCACGTAAGCACAACTGGTATACATCCTCTCACGTACATCAAGCGCTTTTAGCTCTTTGACTGCATTATATGATAGTTTGCTCGCATTAAACAACCGATCCACTTGCTAAATACAGACGTTTACCTCGAAACCTATTAATCTGGCTAAAAATACGATATACCGACGTGTCATCTAAAAAGTAAACAGTATTTAGCACGTCGTCGTGGTCCCTCTAGGCCACCGTAGCATGTCAACAGTGATCATGTATTGTTGGAGGTCGACGGTTGACTGGGCAACGATGCTGTTAACACGGCCTTCTATTTCCGTCGGATAATATCAACATCATATTACGAATGGGACGCCACTCAAGTCGCGTTGGACATAGAGGTCAGGCTGGGGTCAGAGGAGGGTGAGAGAGGCTGCATCGACTGTTCGTAGAGCTCTTTGAATAGGGAGCATGTTATTCGCGCCTCTGTGTACTTCAAAGCTAAGCCGCCGCCTTTGTCTTTCTTGTTGTCTGTCTATGTGTATAAATCCGCTTCTGTCTGTCTGTCTGTCTGTCTGTCTGTGTATTAGTCTTATGATTTGAAGTGAAACTGCAGGAAAAGTCTCATTTATACGACTTCATCTAATCTAAGCTGAAATAATCTCTTCTAATCTAATATAATGATTTTTATAGCGCCGTCAGCCGAATGCACTAGGCATCAATCGAAGGTCGCTGCAAGTGAAACCGTTGTCAAACTCGCAATCCGTTCGCCAAGTTCTGTCTGTATGTCTATCTGTCTGGCTGTCTGTTTGTCTGTCTGTATGTACTATGTATGTAGATATGTATGTATGTATGTATGTATGTACGTACGTACGTATGTATGTATGTGTGTATGTATGTGTGTATGTATGTATATACGTACGTATCTATGTATGTATGTGTGTATGTAGATATGTATGTATGATTGTACGTATCTATGTAGATATGTATGTATGTAAGTAAGTATGTATGTATGTATGTGTCCTTCGACAGATCTTCTCCAATGACCCAATACATTTCCGCAAAATAACCGAGACCCCGCTGGGAAAACCCTCGCCACCTGCGGCTCCCAAACACGTCAAACAACCATCTGAAAGCCCCCACTCGAGTTTCATTCATATCCCCAAATAACCACCCATCCAGCCCACACTTCAAGAAACCATCCGCCAAGAGCTAAACACCTCTTTCATGCCTTAGTTCTTGCCCTCGGACTTAACCAGGCATCAATCAGGCCCCATTATGCGAATTCCCCCACCGTTTTAACATCTATTTGTAGTCGGTCACGCGGGTCAATCCCCTCTTTGGTCAGTTCCAAGACCAGTCATTAAGTCTTTTTCCCGGACAATCGAAGTATTTACTACAACTGTTCATCGTCATTTGTCGTTTCTTGGATTCTCCGATTTCCAATTACTTCCGCGCAAACTAATCCCGCAAAGAGGCCGGTAATTACCCCCGTCTCGCTTCCCTCTTATTAAGGCCCTACGGCCGGCCGCCCTAATCGCAGGGGGTCGTGGCTTGATCGGGCTTCCGCCCTGGAGGGATAGCATTTCGTGGGGAACTTGATCGAGATATGAAAGAGAAGAAATTGGACTCCATGTGGCAGGTTCTGTCCTGTCCGTTGGAGAAGCCGGATAGTTTGAGGGCTGGAATTCAGCTGGCGTCACATCAAGGCCTCAATTGGATTTCAACGATGACGGATTTGATTAAGACGATAGTCGCAGTCTTGCCCAACATGTCTGTTTCTTGTAAGAACGATTGAATCAGGAACATTACTAACAAATGACTCCGATAAAATCTTCTAACACTTCATTCAATACTGTATTACGCTGACCAGTCAGACTGAGCCTCCGAACAAGGAGCTCTTAATGAAAAGGTCTCCTCTAATGGATCACGACTTCGGATTAAAGTTTCATCTGAAGCTACGACCATCGATCGATGAAGCCTTTTGTGAAAACGGCGCTATAGAAGTCATCAGATTACAAGAGATTAGTATGACGTATGGTTTCTCGGAACAATCGGATTTCTTCGACGGATCTCAAGTCTTGATTACGGTTTCACCTGCAACGACCATCGGCTAATCCCTTGTGCATTCTTACAACGGCGCTATATAAGTAATTAGATTAGATTATCAAAGTGGTTTCAAAGCTTTATGCAGTTTCTGAGTGAACCTCGCTATAAACCAAAAAATATTTTTACAAATAATTGTACAAATACGATTGGCACGCGCTTACAGTGAAAAAGAAGACAATAAAACCAGCGATGTTACAGGCACTTAGGTTCAAATTACAAGTACTTTGGTGTCAAGTACAAGTCACAAGTACTTAGTTTAAAATACAAGCACACATAGTTACACTATCTCTGGGTAACACTTATTAACATTTATCAGCACTTATTATGTAGACAGGTAAAGGAATGAAAAGAAAATGGTAAAACAGTTAAACATCAAACAAAAAAATTATTTTTTCCTTAAACACTCAGTCGATTTATCTTTAGTCTTTCCAGGTTAACTGCCGCCATCATTTTTCCTGCACATCTCTGCCAATAGCCGAGGGTGAAACGATAATTTTGGGGGCCAGTCTTCTCGTTATCAGCCAAGACGAACGACCTATCGGTTGGTTCAAGCAGTCAATCTACCACCAGTGAAAGACACCGAATGGGATCACCAGAAACTCGCGGAAGAACGGTGGCAATCGGTTCGCTTTCATGTCGCGTGGAATCTTTTCAGCGCAGTACTTACACCTCTGGGAAAAGGATGAACGTCGTTATCAACTGCATCTCAGTCCAAAGAATCCGATGATAACGATTATGATGTTCATGATATTCAAGACACTACTAATCACATCATCACCTGCCTTATCTCCTTTTTGTAATCCACCTCCTAAACTTCCTCTTTCTCCTCCTTCGGCTCCATCTCCTTCCCGTACCACTACACTACTACTACTGCTGCTGCTGCTACCACCACCACCACCACTACCACCACTACTACTACCACTACCACTACTACTACTACTATTACTACTACCACCACCACCATCATCATCACTATTACTACTGCTGCTACTATTAAATATTATTTATTGGTAATTTATATAGCACCGGTATCTAATGCACAAGTCATCAGCCGCTAAAACAGAAAGGCAGCCCTTGGCGGATATGCAGTTTGAAAAAGGCAAGTCTTAAGTGAAGGCGACAAATGTGGAGGTTTGTAAAAGACCGAACATAAAGGAAGATTTAATAAAAACAACAATGAGACGAAAACTGGGTTTATTCGGACATATGTGTAGAATGGACATAGCAGAAAACTAAAAGGTGTGATGATGGGAGCTATGGATGGAAATGGGCGACGAGGAAGACCTGACGGAGAGTGGATAGGCGATATCAAAGACTGGTGCCAGAAGGATTTAAGAGCTTGAGCACACTGGCACAGGACTGCAAAGTATGGAGACAGATGATAACATGTGCACTGGACAGGCAAAACACGCAGACAGGCAGACAGGCAGACATAACGTATGGCGTTCATAATGAGAGTTCATAGTTCATTGTTGAATGAGGTAGGTGCCCTGTTACTGCTATGCTCACCCGCATAGCCAATCCTTCTCAACGGAGACCTGCATCCAGTTATTCCTCTTCCAGCGCCAAACAAGGCCCCGCAGATGTAGTCAGGGTCTCTATGGACCTGAGAAAATCCCTCTCTTCCACATAGTTTACAGTCCCCAATAAATCTATAGATATAATTCTCCTGAGGGCCTTGATTCAATTAAACCCCGCAGTACTTTCACTCAAAACTGAAAACACTTCTCTTCCACAAATCATGTCCAGATTCCGCCTATTCCACTTATCCATCTTGCCGCTCCAATTCCAAACACCATCCACCGTAGCCCTCTGACACCTGGATGCTGACCTGGAACTGAACCCTTCCTGCCTATCGATTTTGCTTTGACTGAGCGCCAGTGAATAAGCTGGTTCCCTCGACTTAGCTTTTGTTGGGCGCTGTAGAAATCCCGAGCTTACGATTACGATTGCAGGGTATTGCACTTAAACGAGCCGGACCTACCTGTTCTCTGCTCACCCACCACACGGACAACACTGTGCTCGATCAGTTGATACCCTGACTCTTTCTGTGCCTCGGACCAGAACAGCTTTAGGCTTCCGGCGTCTTCTCGATGGCTGGTCCGAAGCTTTGGAATTCGCGACCCAGTTCTCTGTGTTCTGTCAGTCCCTGAATGTCATTCACGTCTAAACTTAAGTCTCATCTGTTTCAATTTGCTTATCGACCGCCGCCTGAATCTGCTTTTCCTGATCCATAGTAGACTGGACCCGGCTTATGACTACAATTCCACTTGAAGCGATCATCGATCAATGCCTTGTGATTTATGATAAGGGCGCTACATAAATCATTAGATTAGAGGAAAACAATGCACCGTGTTTCGTTACATTAGCTCGAGTTACATCACACGAAATGTAATATGACCAAATGTGATATTAGCTCATAAGGTAAGAAAGGTTGAGAACTGGGAAGGTTGATGGATTCGATGTTAGAAAGCGGTAAGAAGAAATAGAAGTTGGGCTAATGAAGAACTCGTTATGCAAGATGTCAGTTGGTCTATTTCAGGGTGTATGTCCCCTACACTCCCCATTAATCCACCACCCACCACGTGATCCTTAGTTTCACACACGGATATCCAGTCAATGGGCACCATTTAGTTTTTTTCAGTTAAAGCGCCACTCATCGTCAACTTTGAACTTCAATATATATTTTGCTAATCCATCTAATCGGTGTTATCTGGTTATCTAAATCATCTTGTTACCTAATTCACGAAATCCAGTCTGGTGCATTTTACCTGTTTTATATCAACACTCCATGGGAAATTCTGTACCTCGGAACAGAGCAAATTGCACCGTGGCATATATCTCTGCGTAATTAAATCTTTCATCGATTTAAGTCGGCGTTGACCGTGCGAATTCGAGGCCTGAAGTCTGGTTCTGGCGTTTTCCCTGACTCCAGGAAGGAGCCGACTTACGTGGCCAGCAGTTAAATCATTTTCGGCGCTGGTCGACCGTGAGCTTCTCTTGGATCTAATGGGTGTGTTCTCCCGTTGCTGAGGCCTTCAGCTCGGAATTGATTGTTTTGGCGCCGTGGAAACAGAGACTTGGTTTAGCGATCAAGACACGATTCAAGTTCCCCCTATATATCTGCCTCTGTCTCTGTTTCTGTTTTTCTGTCTCTATCTTTCTCTTTGTCTCTCTTTCTTTTCTGTCTTTCTCTTTTCCTCTCTGTCTCCTTCTTTATCTCTGTCTCTGCCTCTCTCTGTCTCTTCTTTGTCTTTCTCTTTATCTCTGTCTTTCCCTTTCCCTTTCTCTCTTATCTGCCTGTCTGTCTGTCTCTATTTCTCTTCTCTGTCTTTCTCTGTCTCTCTGTCTTTCTCTGTCTCTCTGTCTTTCTCTGTCTCTCTGTCTGTCTCTGTCTCTGCCGTTCACTCTCTCTTCATGTTATGTATCTATTTCTGTCTGTCTATCTGTGTATCAATCAGTCTTACTCGGTCTCTTTCTTTGATTCTGTCTCTCTCTGTCTCTCTCTACCTTTCTCTCTCTCTCTCTACCTTTCTCTCTTTCCGTCTCTCTCCTGCGTCTCTCTATTTCTCGCCGGATCTTGTCTACTTCTGTCTGTCTGTCTGTCTCGCTGCCTTTATCATTCACTTGCTCTCTCCTATATTTCTCTCTATTTTTGTTGTTTCACTGTCTATCATTGTCTGTCTGTCCCACTGTCTGTTTCACTCTGTCTTTCTGTCTATCTCCCTCTGTCTGTGTCTCGTTCTCTATCTCTCTCGTTGTCTGTCTGTGTCTTTCTGTCCTTCTGTCCGTCTGTCTGTCTGTCTGTTTCTCTCTTTCTTTCTCTATCTCTCTGTCTCAGTCATTCCGTAGGGGCCTTGAGGGAGATATTCCTGACGGTCGGCCGAGAGACGGAGTAGTTACACTCACCGTAGCCCACAACAGACACGAAGTCCGTTTGCGATAAGCATTTTCTCAAAATACTCTCCGACGGAAAATGTTGTTGCAGAGAACGTGTCCAACAGAAGTCAACTGTTGCATGTGTTGCATTCGAAAAGCCAGAACGCCACCTTTTGACGTCGGTGTGCACGCATCTGGAAGGAAATCCGAGCGTCGACCCGACATGTGAAAGGTCAGATGTTGAGAAATCCAAGATCCAGACAGGTTTACGCAGGAGTGTGGAAGGAACGCTTGGGAAAATGGAGAAACTGCTGTTTACAAATTTCAGAATGTTGCCACCAGACAAAACATGCAGTTTTCCCTGACCTATCAGGTTTCGACCGGACTTCTGCACCGGATACTACGCTTTCATTTGAAGCGACATCGATCGATGCCTCGTGCATTAAGATATTGGCGCTATAGATGTCATCAGCTTCGTTCAGAGAACAGGGCAAGATGCACAGGTCCATCTTGTCTGTGTTCCAAAAATATGTACCGTATGCGCCACAGAAAAACAGATCGCGAAACACCATCAGCTTATAAGTCGTATCTTTTAAGATCTTTCAGATGTTCCAACGCCTTTCAGAAGTTCTAAAAGGCGCTATGTAAACGGTCATACACACACACAGATGAATAAAATAACCATGGACAGGAGCGAAATGTACGTGTAGCCCGTCTTCAAAAGGCTTTTGAACATAAGGGAGAAGATTCCCTCCTCGGCTTAAAAGGAATCCAAAGAACAAGAATCAAGAAAATTTGGAAAATATCAGAATAACCAAGTTCACCCGAGTTACATATTTAAGGAAACAGATCGAGTGCATTATGCTCATTTCCTTTACACGCTTAACAACGGTGCAACTGACTTACCTCCATCAGACACTCCATGCAAAACGTTAGTATCTGGCGACAGCAGTGACTTTAGGCCTTAATTCTTGTCGATCCTTTTTCGTTCATATCCATTTATCTACTTCTCAAAATTCAGAAAAAAACAGTTGCATACTTCGCCTCGGACTCCTGCTATCTTGTTCGCACATTCCCATGAAAGCCAATCTGGCTGCGATAAACCAGACTGCTCGACTGTTTAGAGAAAAGTTAATCCTAAAATAAACCGTTTGCGAAAGAAAACAGACCAGCAACTACCATTCCGTTAACAGATTTTCAACATCGCCTACTCCAAGTCCTCTATCTGATAATCTAGTAAATGGCGTTCATATCTTCTTGAGCAGTGGAGGAACCCTTCTGTTTTTTGCTTTCCAACAGACCTGCTCTATGCAAAACAAACCACCTCATAACACACTAGCGTTTCTTCCGACCTCACACCGTTCTCTGTACATTGCCGACAAACTTTGAACAAACGCCGCATACTGTCCAAACATTCCACCTTCAGTTCAAAGTTTACCGCAAACCTTTCGGACAGTAAACCTACCAACTCCCGAAGTTCCGACTGAGTCAATAGTCCGTACAGAACACGAAATACTGGAATCCAAACGCAAAATCGTTTGTTGTTACCGTGGGCAGATCCGCTTGTGTGCGTATATCTCTGGGCGTCCCGAACGAATCGTTCTGCGGTTCGCAGCCAGAGGGCGACAGCGCACGACGCGCCGGGCATCATGGGAAGGTGGGCGGAGCCGCAAGAAACACGGCAATGCTGCTGAGACTGTCGGTGATGGTGCGCGATGAGATGGATGGACGGATGCGAGGGTCGGGGTAAGGTAGACATAGGTGTCGGAAGAGATATCGATAGGTGACGGATGACAGATGGCGCACGAGCTGCAGAATAGACATTTACCGCGTTGCTAGGCAACCAAGGTATTGTTAGTTGACAACTGAAATGACTCCGGAGATGATGAATAAATAAACAAATAAGCAAGTAAGTAAGTAAGTAAGTAAGTAAACAATCAAGCAAGTAAGTAAGTAAAAGAGCTTGTGAAACAGCCACCGCAAAGGCACACAACATACTAATAAGTTCTATGGCGTCAGCAGAGAAGAAGAAAGAGGGGGAGATGCTGGAAAAGACGCAGAAACCGTTCCCGGTTTCTTGACTGATGTTTCAGGCGGAGATGTGATGCTAAGGTGTCCAACTCTGGCTCCTGTCGTTAAGAATGTCAAACTCTCCATACAAACGCCGGATACCTATAGGGGGCGGCATCTTCTTCGGTGGGAAGGAGGATGGAGGGAGTCTGTGGGTGGGTAAGAAAGAGGTGTTATTACCTATAATTGCCCGCCATCGATAAAAATTAGCTATTGTTTAACTTTAAAGGATGCCGCTATGTTGATTATAGCAACCAGCGAAGCGCCTAACTGAACCCACACGCGCGCGGCCCAACCGCATAGGCTAACGTGATTTAGTGGCAGTGCCTGTTCTCCTACATCAACCCCATCTCTGCCTCACCCTTTGCACTCCGGACTTGGGTTACAGCAGTTGCTGTGCGATGCGGATCATTAATTGTCCGTAGCCTCTTCACGCTGCGTGCCTCGTCTGAGCACCGTCGGACCATTTGAAGTGTCGGGTCTTGGCTTTCGCTAACCCGTTGTGCGATTAAGAGGAGGTTTAGTGTGAATGCTTTCAAAGGTCCGCCTGAGAAGCACCTGCTTGTGGTTTGACGGAGTTTAGTCCCTACTACCCACCCGCCCCTCTGCTACACACACGACCCGACCCCCCTGGCAGGCGATCAAGAGTCAAAACAGACACCAATGCTTGACGCCTCGGGTCATTTGAAAATTTCCAGACGGTGAAGTGTTTTTAAAAATTTTGCACTGTACGGGATGGTTGGTAAAAAATTTAAAGGTGTACACGTTTTTACGGATGTATCGGAATGGGCCTAATTGCAGAGCGGCTTTTTAGAAACGTTTAAAAATAAAGATAAACGACATAACATAACAAAGCTTTTACACAGTACTGTAGAAAATGTATCTCTAGCGAGAGATAGTCCGAACCCAGAGGGAAGTGAAAGACTTATATAAATGCAAATGTACATGTGTTTCTATAGCGAACGTATGACCTCGACCCTACTCATTTTTCAATGGATTTATCGGGTGAGATCCTTCACCACCGTTGCCCGTTTCAATGGGTGCCACGCCATATAAGTTCCCCGTGTACGGATCGTGTTTAGCCCGAGATTTTAATCTCTGAAATAAGCCACAATCGGGTTGCTAACAGGGGATCCTCACGTACAGAGGTTTCCTTGTGGTACACTTCAACCAATGTAGCTAACCAAGAACTATAGGCAGGAGGGAAATGTTGCTTGTATCATTTCGTTCTCAGCGTAAACCTTATCTTTTTCAGATTTCTTATCCACCATAGGCTGTCTCTCTGTCTTATAAGAATTATCTTTTGCATAATGAATTGATTACGGCTTGGTTTTGTTACTGCCTAGTGCATTAGACACCGGTGCGATAGAAGCTACTAATTAATAATGAAAATGTCGGGAATGTATCTTCAGCAGAAAAGGGTCAGAAACAGTGGGTTAGAAAGATCACTGGACAGGAAAGAACTATATGGGGAAATTGTAGCAAGATCGTAATTGTAATTCCGAGATTTCTACAGCGCCCAACAAAAACCGCGCCGCGGAGACCAGCTTATTCACAGGCGCTCAGTCAAAACAAAATCGATAGGCAAAAGGGTCCGGTTCCAGGTCTAGATCCAAGTCAGATGGAGAGACAGCGTGGCAGCTACGGGGGTGGTGTTTGGGGTTGGAGATGGGTAAGTCTCCCGGCTTACTCCTACAAATCTCACCCTATTGGAATGACAACCCATCTATTAACCCGCTCTAGGAATCTACCGTAGTGTCAACGTATCGCTGGACTTTGGTTTCGCCCCAAGTGAAGGGGGCCCAGGTCTATTTTCTCTCAGAGATCCAGCGTTCGTTCTGCTTAATAATATACGCAGAAGCGTTCGTTTATACTGGTGAACCATTCACCCGGGGTCGACAGATGACCAACTCTAGGGTCGCCTGAGGTCAGATAATTGAAAACTAGATCGCCTGATGTGTGTACCTTCGACCTACCTACCTCCCACACTCCCCGTCCCAGGTATCAAAACTTTGGTATGCAAACCGATTCACTCCATCCCTCGTTCTACGCTCCACGGCTCTGTTTACAACCCGTTATATGGCGCTCGTCCCAACCGGTTTTATCGCTGGCTATCAGATTGAGTATTCCAATTGATGTTGCGCAGTGTTTTATAGGAGAGAAAACGGATGGGATTTGATGGATGGGTGGATTTTGGGAGGAGGTTTTGCGAGTGGTGGTTGGCTTTTGGTTGGAAAACGTCGGGAGTTTAATGTTCCGTATGAAGAGAATTATTATTCTGCGGCTGCGGATGATTTAAAAGCTGATACGACGATCTGGTTTTATAGGCGGATTCCAGCGCATGTTCACTTAGACGTTGTGTAGTCACTTCGGTTTTCGGAGGGGAGTCTTCTCCTGGATGGGTTTTAAAAAGATGCTTTTGACCGCATTTGCTTGGCCGTTTTCAGCGGTTCTATTCATCACTGGCCTGTCATAGAGTCTAAGAAGTTTTTTTTATCTCAGTCAGCTATTGTTTTCATCATCATAATCATCACCATCGTCGTTGTCGTCGTCATCATTATCATCAACAGCATCATCATCATCATCATCATCATCACATCGTCATCATCATCAGTAGCATCATCATCATCATCTTCTTCATCATCATCGCATCATCATCATCATCATCACATCGTCATCATCATCAGTAGCATCATCATCATCTTCTTCTTCATCATCATCGCATCATCATCATCATCATCATCAGTAGCATCATCATCATCATCAACAACAACAGCAGCAGCAGTATCATCATCAGCAGCAGCAGTATCATCATCATCATCATCATCATCATCATCATCAGTAGCATCATCATCATCATCATCATCAGTAGCATCATCATCAACAGCAGCAGCATCACCATCATCAGTTCATAGTGCCAGCTGTTAGACGGCGATGGGTGCGAATAAATGCTCCATTTTTTTCGGTCGTTTGCCAGTTTTTTGTTGTTCTCGTGTGCAGTCCAGGTCTCTTAATGTATCCAGTTAATGTGTTAGCCGACTGTAAACAGCCTGTAGTATTCACTTGTCTGCGCTAACGGATCTTACGCCATCCCGTGCAATTTTTCCTTATTATTCGAATCGAGCTCACGCAGTTTCAAGTTTACAGTTTACGTTTTCCACGGTTTTTATTGGCGACTTTATGTTTCTTAGCCTCTGCATATGAGTGCGGTTGACCAGTCCCCTCCCTCGCCGTCTGATCTTACTACCCACAGCACGGTCAGTGAATTAATAGCTTCTTTCATCTATTACACGAAGACGAGTTTCCTAAAACGTTTGCGTAACTTTGCGCCAGTTCTTACAGTAGATTCCGAATGCCGTTGCCAGAAATAACACTTAAAATTTACGATCTAGGTGCAGCTATAAAATCCTATTCCAGAAGATGCTCTTCATTAGGGGCGTTGCAACGCGAGACAACGTCCTAGCAGCGGATGTACGTTGCGAAATGAAATTACGATCGGAGATTCCGCCCAGCTACAATTTCCAAGAACCCTGCGATCAATTCTAGGGTCGATTCCATTATACTGGCGCCAAATAAGTTTAATCTCACGTGTGGGGAGAGAGAGAGAAACAGTAAGGAGACTCTAAGAGGTTATTTATCGAACTAGAAATCTCATGATGAAGCGTCGATATACCTTTTAGACAGAACTCGTTGTGTGGTTCCTGTGTTGAGCTGTGGCCATCGACACCGTGAACAATTCGGGCTTATGAAGCGCGCGGTGTATCGAAAAATGGCGAAAATTTATCAACCAGTTTGTATCTGGATATTTATACAGCGCCTTTAAACTTCTCGAAGGCGAATATTTGAGCGAATTTCTGTCCTATATTTTGGCGGATTTTCTAACCTACAAAAAGAACTAGCGATCGAATCGAATGCGCTGAGAAAATTAATGAGCCTGTTAGATTCCATAATTCGTGCTCGGTACAATCACATAAAATAAACCGCAGACAGAGTGTCCCCTCTCCTCCTCCCTCTTCCTATTATTCTTAAATTCCTCCTTCAATTCCTCCTCCAATTCCTCCTCCTTCAATTCCTCCTTCTCCTCCTCTTACTTCCCCATCCTCATGTTCTTTCTCCTCTCTTCCTTCCAACTCGGATCTTTTTCAGCCATTCTTCTCCTCCCTCCTCTACCTCCTCCTATTTCTTCTCCTCTTCATCGGAGGAGGGAGAGGAAGAAGAGAAACAGGAGAAGGAGGAAGAGGAGGAGAATTATAGGGAGGAGGAGGAGGAGGAGAAGGAAAAGGAAGAAGAGTCAGAGCAGGAATGAAATGATTGAGGCGGATGCCTATACTCTTCTTCTTGTTGTTTCTCCTCCTCCTCTTCACCTTCCTCCTCCTCTTCCTTATCCTCTTCCTTCTTCCCTTTTTCTATCTTCCCCCAGAAACTGGACTGTGTCATTTCGCCAGAGCTAACTTTACGATTGTTTCAAATTTTGGAGAGTTAAAACTTGCACATGATGATGATGACGATAAAGACGACGACGATGATGACGATGCTAATGATGATGATGACGATTCCAAATCCGATTCCGATGATGATGATGATGATGATGATGATGATGATGATGATGATGATGATGACGATGACGATGACGATGACGATGATTTGCAAGAATTTCCTCTAACCGTGTTTATACAGACAAGATCGTAAACATAGAACAGACTTTTCATTTTGCTCTACGTCATATCCGGTACAATTGTAAGCCATGCAACTTCAGCCGTTTACCTATACACGTTTCTAGGTCAGCTCTTCGCCATAATCCAGTGGTTAGCTTGCTGGATTGTTAACCGAGAGGCCGGAGGTTCAAATCCCCCGCCAGGATGAAAAACTGTCTCACAATTTCTGTTTCACTAGCACCCCCTTGCGAACTCAGCTATAAGTAATTAGTACAGCGTCGGTGGAAGATCATGCGGCGAGGGAGAGGACTGGCCAGCTGCCCTGGTATGCCGAGGCTGGAAAAATGAAGTCGCAATGAGTTTACCCATGGATGCTCGTCTTCTTGTCACTGTTCCTCCTCCTTCTCCTTCTTTTCCTTCCTCCTTCTTCATCATCATCGTCTTTTTCTTCATCATCATCTTCAGCATCTTCATCTCCTTTACATCTTTTTCATCTGTTTCCCTCGTCTTTTCCTCCTGCTCCTTTTTCATCATCTTTTTCTTCATCTTGGAATAATAATCCGGTGCTTCGTCAATTTCCAAGACGTCGTTAATTAACGGTTTCCATTTCATTTTCTGTTACGAAAACGTCTTCAATTTCCCGATGTCTGATTGCTTCATTTACTGGAGCCTCGTTCCAATTCCCTGACCCCAACCTGACCCACGAACTGACCTGACCTTATTTTCGCCAGCCTCATCAACATCATCCGACTGAACTGCTCCGAATTCCGTCACGCTCTGCCGAACCAGATGATTACTCTCGCCACGTCCGAGCGGCGGTCATGCGTGATCTGCCACTAGGAGCCGCGGATTCTGTATTCCGCGCCAGATGAACTAATTACCTGTCTGGCCCGGTGAACCCCATGCGTTCTTCCGGGAATCGAATCCGCAACGTATCAGTCATGACTCGCCTGCAATGTAGCCAGACTGTCCCTATCCAAAGCGCACCTGAGGCAGTGCGAGGCAACAGCCAAACGACACCTGGTGCAGTAAGAATCAAAGCCTTAAAGTAAGACTTATGACAATAATGAGACCATTTATACAGCGCCATATCACGGTCGAGGCCGAGAAAATGGCGCTGTACAGTGTATATGAGTACTTCTAAGGTTCTGTACGCAGGTCCTAGTCTAATCAAACGACTTCTATAGCGCCGGTATCATAATGCACCACCACCACCACCGCCACCGCCGCCGCCACCGCCGCCGCTGCCGCCACCATCACCACCGCCACCGCCACCACCACCGCCTCCGCCACCACCACATCTTTCCTTACAACCTTATGAAATACGGATCTTCATTTAGCCTTGACCTTAGTTTTTGATATCCGCATTAGATCAAACTTCTATTCCAAATAAACATTTATGTAGCGCCATTTAAGTTCCTTGCTCCTGCACTGGCCTTAAACCCAGTATATTGTGTATAAGAATTTATATAGCTCCTATGAAAAACTTGAATCCCGTTAGGTTCTAGATCTTGCTTCGTAAAATACTCGAGCCCCAATCATTGACCCGCAACAATGACCCCAAAATCCCAACCCTTCCGCTGATCTTAACCGCGCCTTCAATGAACCTTCACCCTGACGCTTGTTGCACCTGGTGCGTTTATCCCTTCACCACATCTGCCGCGAATCAGCGCAGGTTAGAGCGAAAGATAAGCAGAGGGTTGTGGACAATCACCTGGCACCTCATCCAGGTGTGTTTACAGTCTCGTTTGTCCCTCAACACCTGGATGGACAGGTGAGATCCACCTGTACTGATTGCTCTGCTCTGTCTGAACGACGCCCAAGCGCGGGAGAAGACAGACTCTGACAAGCTTATCTTGAAGAGTGCTAGGTAAATTTGCACTTAAGTACAAGACATCGCTATCCAAATCTGCACTCTTTAAAGTAATGTCTAGAATGAGCAGACATTGACGTAGCCAGAACGCTCATACTGACATAATTGTCTGATAATAAGCATAGTCAGTGTGCCCTATAGCCAGACAGTTTTGTCAATATCTTTAATATTAGACAAAAGCTGTCTGGTAGCAAAGGCGACAGTGAATGTGTTCTGATACCAGACAGTATGTTTCAGCGAGCGTTCAAGCCACACTAGAATCTGTTCTTACCACTCAATCGACTCCTGTTCCGTATTTTTGCAAATTTAAAGCTCCTCCTTTGTGTTTATTACAATTACAATTACAATTGTTTTGTAAATCGTAAACCACTGACGGGATCACTGTATTTGCAATTTGCAGACATAGAGTATGATTTACGCCAACCAGAATATGATTCAAATGATCAGGAATATGATTCTAATTTAGAAACTAATCCATTAAAACGAGTGACACAACCAGCGACGATCACTGATACAATCTGTACTCCCCTTCTTCCTCTTATCCCTCTTTCCGCTCCAATCCCAAACACCACCCACCGTAGCTGCCACAGTCTCTCTGCCTGACTCTTGGATCTTGATCTGGAACCGAACACTTTTGCCTATGGATTTTGTTTTGACTGAGTACCTGTGAATAAGCTGGTCCCCGTTACGTGGCTTTCGTCGGGCGCTGTAGAAATCTCGGGATACGATTACGATCACTTGTATAGAGCCATTTTTTGGAGTCGGCGCTTTAAAGATCGTATTATTATTATTATTATTATTATTATTATTATTATTATTATTATTATTAGTAGTAGTAGTAGTAGTAGTAGTAGTAGTAGTAGTAGTAGTAGTAGTATTAGTATTATTATTATTATTAGTATTATTATTATTAATCGATAGTGGATGCGCTATCATAGCATAATAATTAGTAACTTCTAATGTGCCGATGTCTAATGCACAAGGCACAGACGAACACTATGATTGAAAAACCCTTATTACATTCGATCTTAGAAGAGGAGCAGTTCCTTATTAGCTAACCTCGAATGTCAGCCATGGGTATGAAGTGTTAGCGATTTCATTTTCTTAACCTCGGCATATGAGGGCGGGTGGCCAGCCCAATTCCTTGCCGCCTGATTTTTCCACTGACGGTGTACGGGTCAGTACAGTATACTCATTTTAGAGCTGAGTTCATTAGGGGGGGGGACTAGTGGAACAGAAATCTCGAAATATCTTTCTACCCTGGCAGGGATTAAACTCCGAAGTCTGGATTGACGGTTCAGCATCCTAACCACTAGACGACTATTATCCAGCGCAAGGCAGCCGGTCTTAATGGTCTCGTGTACAAAGACGTATTGCAAGCACAGCAGGAATCTTGGCATCGATTTTCAATATCTTAACGAGACAGATTGAAGGAGACGACAGCCAAAGGAATTCTGCTTAGAGCGATAGATCATCAGATGCTGAGCTTAATTTAGCAATTCGTTATTCTGCTTCTTTTTAGATTGCGATTAATAGGGGCATTCCATTTGTCCATGTGACGTCGTGGACATGACTGCTTCATGGCTTCTTGTATACCGGAATTATTCACCGACCGAAGGAATGCTCATGCGCAGACCAGTCGCTTATGAGGGATGCTTAAAAGAAGTGTCCCATATTCCACAAGTGAGACGTATGGGAGGCGTTCATCTCTTTTTCTTGGCCCTTGAGCCGGCACTGGACGAATCCCAAGGTCCTGGACACGGGCCCAGTGCATCGCAGGACTTGCTGTTTACTTCCCAGCATACGCCAGTACCAAATTCTACTGCTTGGTGACAGAGGCACGGTGTGCGCAAACAACTTGCCCATACATACATGCATGCATGTATACATACATACATAGATATATACATACATACATACGTCCATGTATACAGACATACAGACATACATACATACACACATACATACATATATATATACATATATACATGCATATATGTAGAGAACAACGAGTGTGGTCTGCTATCAGAAACTGTGATGGCTGTTATCAGAGGCGATTTGTAGCTGAATAGGTTTGATTATTAGATTATCGGTGCTGCTGCTGCTGCTGCTCTGGAATTTCTGTTATACTGCGCTATATAAAATTATTAGGAAAATCAATATTTCTCTGGAACACAGCTGATGGCCTTTGAATGCAGTTTATGACATTGTCCGTTCTTCCTTCCTTCAGTCCTCCGGTCCATTCATCCTTCATTCTGTCCATCCTTCCCTCACTCCATCCTCCATCCTTTCTTTCTTTCTTCCTTCCTTCCTTCCTTCCTTCCTTCAGTCCTCCGGTCCATTCATCTTTCCTTCTGTCCATCATTCCCTCATTTTATCTCTCCATCCATCCTTCGTTCCTTCGTTCCTTCGTTCCTTCGTTCCTTCGTTCCTTCGTTCCTTCGTTCCTTCGTTCCTTCGTTCCTTCGTTCCTTCGTTCCTTCGTTCCTTCGTTCCTTCGTTCGTTCGTTCGTTCGTTCCTTCCTTCCTTCCTTCCTTCCTTCTTTCCTTCCTTCCTTCCTTCCTTCCTTCCTTCCTTCCTTCATTCCATCCTTTCTTCCTTCCTTCCTTCCTTCATTCCTCCAGTCCTCCAGTCCACCCTTCCTTCCTTCTGTCCATCCTTCCCTCATTCCATCCATCCTTACGTTCATCCGTTCATCTGTTCTTCCAACAAGGGTGACCCCAAAACAAATTCATCTTGCAGGTCGATCTCGGAGCCGAACCCGACTTGATGGATGTTCTCCAGTCGAAAACGACACGCTTTCCTTCGACTCTGACCACCGGGGCATACCTCGTGCTCTTATGGCTGCGCCCAGCGAACTTCTCCATAAATCAGACGAGGGAGGGGTAAGATAGGAAGGGGAGAGAAATTAGGAATGGATACTTTATCGGTCGGATGCCAGTTCTTGAACAACTTCCAGTTTTCCATTTGTCTTCTTCAACTTCCCGATGGATCTCCTGCAATTTAAGGCTTGCGTTTCCTAATCGAGTGAATGACGGAGGACGGAGGCAGTTGCTGTAACGTTCCTCATCGTTCGTTCCTACTCTTGTATCATCATTTCAGTCGTCGTCGTTATCATCATCAACATCGTCAAAATAATAATATTAATATTAATAATAATAATAATAACTGTGTTGGTGGTGTGGGTGGTGGTGGTGGTGGTCGTCGTCGTCGTAGTAGTAGTAGTAGTTGAAGTAGTAGTAGAAATTGCCATCATCAGCAGCATCATTGCCATCACAGTATCATTATCGTCGTCGTCTTAGTCGTTGTCATTGTCATTATAATCATCATCATCATCATCATCATCATCTTCTTCTTCTTCTTCATCATCATCATCCTCATCTTCATCATCATCTTCTTCATATGGTTCATAACTAGTTGAATGAACTTTGACCTGTGCACCGAGAGAGGTCGGCTTGCAGAGGTTACCTGACCTAACATACCTCTCTTCAAATAATGCCTGACCTTTGACCTTTGTCCCCGAGGGAGATTACGACGGTCGCCGTTCACCCCCGGAACAGTGCCATCGTCTGCCTCTCGTGTTTGCCTAAGTGGACGTATAATCTACCCCGTTCGTGTGTTTGTCGACGGGTAACTTACTCTGCGTACACACGTGGGGTTAATTTCCCTTCGTCTGCTCGCCGAGCTCCCAACGGGAGGGTGAGAGGGAAAGGGCTCAGTACCTTGGACGCCCCCTAGTCGTCGGCCCAGGCCTCGTTACTCGGATGAAGCGGCTGCTGGCGACATCTGGAGGTGAGTTTATGATCGATTCCAGTCAGCGTAAGGGAGACCCCGTCTCCCTCCATCACCCAAATGCCCCATCGGCTTTTACCCCAAGCTCCAATTTCAGAGTTGACCCCCTCTGTATCTCAGTCTGCTATTTGGGAAGGGATTTGCTGTTTTATCCTTTCCCTGCACCCCTTAAGAGTTGCGTGGCTAAACGATAGATTCCTAAAAGGCGCTAAATGAATGTCAGGTAAACGTAGCGTAACAGAATGAGCTTTAGAAGAAGCTGTTTCAAGTGTTGCACTTCTGCTCGATTTAAGTTAATGGCTGGGACAGCCAGCCAGCCAGCCAGCCAGCCAGACAGACAGAGACACACACACACGAACAGACACACGGACAGACAGACACACAGGCACACACAGGCACACACAGATAATGCGACACAGATAGATGCATAGACAGACTTAGCTAATCTAATCTATTCTACAAATCTAGACTCTTATCCAATCTGATCTAATCTCAGAACGTCCACAGAATTGTCATTATAATTCACATCATACGATGGCCGCTTCAAGTGAAATCGTTATCAAAATCATAATCCGTTGAAGAAGACCGGTCGGTGGACAGACAGACAGACAGACAGACAGACAGACAGACAGACAGACAGACAGACAGACAGACAGACAGACAGACAGACAGACAGACAGACAGACAGACAGACAGACAGACAGACAGACAGACAGACAGACAGACACACGGAACCAGACAGACAGACGGACGGACGGACGGACGGACTGACGGACGGACGAGACCCAATCAGCTGATGAGGCTCGCGGGATATGCGACGTTGTCGTGTTGGACAAAATATCGCAGTTGCCAGGATCCGTTGATCGATGGAGATGCCTCGCCAGCCGCCGTTCTTTGCCACTGACCCAAATTGACTCGAATTCATATCTTCCTCCAATTTCTCCCTTCGTATTATCATTGGCAACGGATTCCGCCATCGCATTCCTCATCTAGCCTCTTTCAGTTCATCTCCAATCTTCCTTCTCATATTTCTTGTCAATCTCTTCCTCCTCCTCCTCCTTCTCCTCCTTCTCCTCCTTCTCCTCCTCCTCCTCCTTCTCCTCCTCCTCTTCCTTCTCCTCCTTCTTCTCCTCCTCCTCCTCCTCTTCCTCCTCCTCCTCCTTCTCCCCATCTTCAATGTAATCTTTCATCGCATTCGTCACTATTAGTAATCTCACTTCCTCTCCAAAAGTCCTCTTTCATTCCAACCTACTCCTTAATTCTTTTGATCTTCCTCCTTCTTTTCGATCCTTTCCTCATTCTCCTCCTTTTCCTCAATCTTGCTTAATCCTCCTTCCCTGCTCTCCTTCGTTGATCCTCTCCTTCCACTGAGTCCCACTAAACACTGAAGAACCCGCAATCTTCCACTTCTTCTTTTGGAAAAGCCACGACGTTTTCAGCATCTCAATGCCTCAACAAACCAACCCCTCCTCCTCCTTCTCCTCCTCCTCTCCTTCTGCTCTTCCTTCTATTCCTCCTGCTTCTTCTATTATTCTTATTCCTCCTTTTCCTCCTCTTGTTTTGCCACCGTGTGCCCTGATTTCCGGCTTCTCCAGCGGATTATTATTTCTGTCTCTACGGTTTCACTTGAAATGACCTTCGACTGATGCCTTATGCACCATGAGAACGGCGCTATAGAAGTCATTCGATCAGATTAGATCTCCATCTATTTCTCAGCCTTTTACTCCCATTCTTCTCCTTTCTTCTCCTTTTTCTTCTTCTCATATTCTTCCTATTCCTCTTACTTCTCCACATATTCCTTCTATTCCTCCTCTTCATTTTCCTCATATTTCTCCAATTCCTTCTCCTCCTATTCCTCCTCTTAATCTTCCTCCATCTATTATTCCTATTCGTCCTCTTCTTATTTCTTCTCTTCCTCCTCCTCATATTACTCCAATTCCTCCTCTTCTAAATATTCCTCTTCTAAATATTCCTCTTCTTCCTCCTCATATGCCACCTCTTCCTCATTTTGCTCTTCCTTCTATTCTTCCTCACATTCCTTCTCTTCCTCCTCCTCTTCATATTCCTCTAATCCTTCCTCTTCTTCCTCCTCTTTACAGTCCTCCTCTTCCTTCTCCTCAAATTCCTCCTATTCCTCGTCTTATTCCTCTTCTCTTTGTTTGGGCTAAATTGCTCCCCTTGAACGGATGTCCTCCTGTCCTTAGTTGATGTCAGAGATCGATCTTCAATCGATCTATCGAACGACCAAAGTCATTCAGACCTTTTGCCACGAGTCACGACGGCCCTTCCCCCGACTCATGAGGGGTTGCCCGCCCGTCCGACCCCTGTCACTCCATCCTACCCCCTAGCGACTCGTTAGGGGTTCGAAAAATCAGTTCGCTTTGCAACTCACTCACTCTTCTAAGCAGTGTCTGCTAACAGCAGATACTAGTGGAGACACGGTGGCCGATTGGCTAAAGCGCTTGGATTGTATGTAGGTCACGGTAGCCGATTGGTTAGAGCGCTAGGCTTGTATGTAGGTCACGGTAGCCGATTGGTTAGAGCGCTCGGCTTTTAAAGTGGAGAGTACGGGTTCGAGCCTCCTTTCCTGAGACGGTTACTGTGTAGGGACCTCGAGCAAGTCTTTCACTCACAACTGCTCAGCGCCATCGATTGATGCTTAGTCATTAGATAGTGGTGCTTAATAAATGCAGAAATAATAACAATAATAGTGTGGTTGGACATATACTGTCTGTTGTCAGAGCACATTCAATGTCGCTCACTACAGCCAGACAGTTTTGTCTAAATACTCCAAAAGGCCGCAGTAATGTCTTGCCTCAGGCCACAGTGACTGTTATTCATTACCACGCAATGATGTAATTGTAAATGTAATCACAGATTTACATAGCGCCTCTTCAAGTGAGACTCGCCAGCGGTGCTCCCCACCAGACAACGCAAAACCAAGATCGAACAGCATGCTGCCTACATTAGTGTAGGTCACAGCAACTGTTCTCTACCACTAGACAATCGAAGTGTATATGTGATCATTCTGGCTGTATGTTAGTGTCTGCTGTTTTGAGACATGACTGCGCAGAGTGACGGTTGATTGATACGTGGGTTGGGGACGAGAGGAGCCTTTACCCGACGACTAACAATGGAACTTCGACCACCGGATAAACGAATTAGACAAACAAAAGTCGGACCTGAGAAAAAAGAAGAGGAGGAGGAGGAGAATGAGGAGGAGGAGAATGAGGAGAAGAAGGATGAGGAGAAGGAGAAGGAGGAGGAGAAGGAGGAGGAGGAGAAAGAGAAGGAAGAGGAGGAGAAGGAGGAGGAGGAAGAGGAGGAGGAGGAGGAAGAAGAGAGAAATAAAAGAAGAAAGAGGAAGAGGAGGAGGAGGAGAAGGAGGAGAAGGAAAAAGAGAAGTAATAAGAGGAGGAAGAGTAGGAGAAGGAGGAGGAAGAGGAGGAGGAGTAAGAAGAGGAAGAAGAGAGGAAGAAGAGGAGGAAGAGGAGGAGGAGGATGTAGAGAAGGAGGAGGAGGAGGAAGAAGAAGAGAAGGAATAAGAGGGAAGAGTAGGAGGAGTAGGAGGAGGAGGAGGAGGAAGAGGAATAGAAGAAATAGAAAGAGGTGGAAGAAGAGGAAGAAGAAGAGGAAGAAAAGCTTAGAGAAGAGGAAGAGAACCAGGAGTTGGAGAGAGCGCAGGAAATGTAAACGGAAGAGTAAGAGGATGAAGATGATTTAGCCCAGATACAGATTCCAGGGCGATGCATCAGTTGGAACCTGAAACCCTTATCTCTCCAGGGAGGAGAAGAAGAAGGAAGAATAGACGAAGAAGAATAGGAAAGCTGAGAATACCTGGTAGGCCTACAGCAGGACTGTATCTGAGAGAGAGAGAGAGAGAGAGAGAGAGAGAGAGAGAGAGAGAGAGAGAGAGAAAGAGGGAGGGAGAGAGAGACAGTGAGAGAGAAGAGAAGAGAGAGAGAGAGCAAGAAAGAGAGAGAGAGAGAATACACATATAGTAGAAGGCAGACACACAGAGATATAGACAGACAGACAGATATATACATACAGACACACACACACAGACATACAGACAGTCACACAGACAGACAGATGGGTTACTGCTGTCTATGCCCATGACGAGCTGAGGTACAGACGTTATGACCTGACAATTACTGCACGAAAGAACCCATTAGAAGCCAAACGTTTGAAGCAAACTACGAAGAGACTCTACTAGCATCGCATAGTATTGTGTTTTTTTGATTGCACTGTATCGCATCTCGTTGTATTAATATGGAATGACTGACATCGTATTGCATTCTGTTGTATAAATACTGATAATGATAAGAAGAATAAGACGATTTATATAGCGTCGTAGAAATGTAAATGTACTCAGTTTTCTGTAGTGACCGTATAACCTCGACCCTGCTCATTTTTCAATGAAATTATCGGATGAGATCCTTCACCATCTCTGCCCGTTTGAATGGGCGCCACGCCATTTAAGGTTCCCGTGTACGGACCAAGCTAGCCCGAGGTTCAAATCTCTGAAATAAGCCACGATCGTATGCAAACCAGCATCCTCACGCACACAGGCGCCTTGTACGCATTAACAAATGTAGCTAACGAGGCCAGTACGGCCGAGGCCGAGAAAAGGGCGTTGTACATGTGCAGTTATTTGCTTAATGCATCCACAAGCGGCACTAGATAATTGTTTTGTATTTGTTCTCTAATTCAACTCCAAATCTCTAATTCAACTTTCGATGCTAACTCCAATCTGTTCGGGATAATATACTTTGTTATTATTATTATTTTCCCCGAGGAAGATATGATCCGTCGAGATTAAACTGACTGGAGAAGAAGAGGGTGTTCAGCAGCTGGAACGGCCGCCACTCATCAAGTCCTAGCAGAGAGAATGTGCTGCGAAAAGCAACTGCGTTGAAGCACTGAATTATCTATGTCAAGCGTTGAAAAAGATATGTCGTCTTTTGTTTTTCTCGTTTTATTATTGTTGTTGTTGGTTTTGTTATTATTGTTATTATTATTGTCATTATTATTGTTATCATCATCATCATCATCATCATCATCATCATCATTATTATCATCATCATCATCATCATCATTATTATTATTATTATTATTATTATTATTATTATTATGACGAGGAAATGAAGAAGCGTTGTCTCTCGTAGAATGTTCGAGACGCTCAACTGAGGTTGTCTTTCCGGCCGGAGATCGTTTTCTGGAATGGCCAATCTTCGTTTAAATCTTTATCTTTTATCATGTTTAAAGAAAACGTCCCACAATGGCCATTATTACTTTGATTGTTGAAAGAAAACGTCCCACAATGGCCATTATTACTTTGATTGTTGAAAGAAAACGTCACACAATGGCCATTATTACTTTGATTGTTGAAAGAAAACGTCACACAATGGCCATTATTACTTTGATTGTTGAAAGAAAACGTCACACAATTGCCATTATTACTTTGATTGTTGAAAGAAAACGTCACACAATGGCGATTAATAATTTGATTGTGTTTAATGAAAACGTCACACAATGGCCATTATTACTTTGATTGTTGAAAGAAAACGTCACACAATGGCCATTATTACTTTGATTGTTGAAAGAAAACTTCACACAATGGCCATTATTACTTTGATTGTTGAAAGAAAACGTCACACAATGGCGATTAATTATTTGATTGTGTTTAATGAAAACGTCACACAATGGCCATTATTACTTTGATTGTTGAAAGAAAACGTCACACAATGGCCATTATTACTTTGATTGTTGAAAGAAAACTTCACACAATGGCCATTATTACTTTGATTGTTGAAAGAAAACGTCACACAATGGCCATTATTACTTTGATTGTTGAAAGAAAACTTCACACAATGGCCATTATTACTTTGATTGTTGAAAGAAAACGTCACACAATGGCGATTAATTATTTGATTGTGTTTAATGAAAACGTCACACAATGGCCATTATTACTTTGATTGTTGAAAGAAAACGTCACACAATGGCCATTATTACTTTGATTGTTGAAAGAAAACTTCACACAATGGCCATTATTACTTTGATTGTTGAAAGAAAACGTCACATAATGGCCATTATTACTTTGATTGTTGAAAGAAAACGTCACACAATGGCCATTATTACTTTGATTGTTGAAAGAAAACGTCACACAATGGCCATTATTACTTTGATTGTTGAAAGAAAACGTCACACAATGGCCATTATTACTTTGATTGTTGAAAGAAAACTTCACACAATGGCCATTATTACTTTGATTGTTGAAAGAAAACGTCACACAATGGCGATTAATTATTTGATTGTGTTTAATGAAAACGTCACACAATGGCCATTATTACTTTGATTGTTGAAAGAAAACTTCACACAATGGCCATTATTACTTTGATTGTTGAAAGAAAACGTCACACAATGGCGATTAATAATTTGATTGTGTTTAATGAAAACGTCACACAATAGCGATTATTAATTTGATTGTGTTTGAAAAATACGACATACAATTGCGAATATCATTTTTTGTGTATAGGAAAACGTACAATCGTAATCGTAATCTCGAGAATTCGACAGTGCCCAACGAAAGCCAAGTCGCGGGAACCAGCTTATTCACGGACGCTCAGTCAAAACAAAATCGATAGGCAAAAGTGTTCGGTTCCAGGTCAAGATTCAGGAGTCAGGCAGGCAGACAGTCGGACGGCTACGGTGGATGGTGTTTGAAATTGAAGCGAGAAGAGAGATAAGGGGAAGAGGAAGAATGAGGATAAGATAAATATTTAGAAAAGTAATGTTTTCAGTTTCGAGTGAAAGACCGGCGCAGAATTTGCAAGAGGTGAAGTGCTGGTGAGTTCGTATGATGGATCAGATAATTGTCGTAATTCTGGCGGGAGTTTATTCCAAAGGGGTGGAGTACGGCTGTGGAGCGATTTCCAAATTTTAAGGATGAGGTGACGGGAGGGAGAAGAAGTGTTAGGACAGATGAGGAGCGAGTTGAACGGAGTGGTTGGATTGTAAATAATTGACGAAGATAGGAGGGTTGGGAGGATTGAAGTGTGTTGTAGGTGAGGGATAAGACTTTGTACTCTATTCGTTCTGGTGTTTTAAGCCAGTGAAGTTATTTGAGAACAGAGGTGATGTGATGGTGTTTGGGGGTTTTGGTGACAGCACGAGCAAGAGCATTTTGGACAGCTAGGAGGCGGTTTATTTGAGTTGTATCTATATTGAGGAAAAGTGAATTGCAGTAATCTAGTTTTGCATGGACTATGGATGTGGCAATGGTAGATGCAGTTTTGAAGTCAAGCGTAGGGTGGATTCTGCGAAGGTCGCGAATATGCATAAAACAAGAGCGGGAAAGATGGGTGATATGATAAGAAAAAGTGAGGTTGTGGTCGAAAATAACACCTAAATTACGGACAGAAGAGTTGGTATTAAAGGTGGGGGGTGGAGGCAGAGTCCAGGCTGAGGGAGATAGAGGGGTCAGGAATACTCTTGAGCTGGTCACGTAGGCAAATGAGAGGACATGATTGAGAAGAGGCTTCCGACGTTTTAACGGAGAAAGAGCGGGAGGAGAGATAAGACTGTATCCAGAGGAGAGCAGTGTCAGCAAAACCAAACCAGGTTGAAAGTCGGTGGAGTAAGATATTGTGATCTATGGTGTCGAAGGCTGCAGAGATATCAAGGAGACAGAGGCAAAAAACCTGTTGATGAGATATGGCAGAAACAAGCTTGTTATAAAGAGATGTGAGCAGAGTTTCAGTTGAGTGGTATGAGTTAAAGAGTGAGTTGGAAGTTAATTGGTCATTGATCCGAGAGAGGAGATTATTATTTTGACTCTGATTATTGTTATTATTTGATTATTATTATTATTTTACTATGGCGATTATTATTTTGATTTTGTTTAACGTCACACAATAGCGATTATTAATTTGAATATGTTAAAACAATACGCCACACAATGGCGAATAATAATATGATTGTGTAGAAGCAAAACGTCACACAATGGCGATTAGCAATTTTGCCATGTTTAAAGAAAACGCCATACAATGGCCATTGTTAATTTGAATTTGTTGAAAGAAAACGTAACAAAGGCAATTATTAATTTCATTGCCTTTATAGGATAGGGCCTACGTCACACAATGACGATTATTAATTTTTGTGTGTAGAAAAACGTCATACAATGGCCATTGTTAATTTGATTTTGTTTACAGGAAACGTCTGTAGCCTTTGTCCTAAGTTCGCAATGCGTTTATGTCTATGGTTGATTAAAATATATATTTAGGTTATAAATAAGGCTTATGTATGCTTAAGCATTACATGTAAGCCTTTAGATAGGCTAACAGCTAAATTAATTTATGTCATCATAAATAAGCTAAATAATTCGTTATTATTGACTATGGGGGGGGGGGGGCAATAGGACACTGTCCGGTGATTTCTAAGGCAGGGATTCAGTTGAAAGGATTTAAATTTGTAACGGCTAAATCGAATGTCGTCTGGTTTTCACGCTCTACGTGACCTCACTGTACGGTTTGACTTCAGTTGTGCCTCGACCTTCGAAAGATTTCAATGTGTTGGTGTTATGGCAATCTACAGCTCAAAATTGCAGCGAAGAAGTCCGTAACTACGTCGGTAATTGGATGAAAAGACGATTTTGAATCAAGTTTCGTCGTGGGAATATGCAGTGCTTTCGTACAATATATATAACAATCCTTAAAATGGCCAGGAGTTTTAATTATACATCTCTCCATGCCTACAAGAAAGTGCAAGAACAACCGTGCTAGCTTAAGTGGGGAGGGTAGTATAACTATAATATAAACTTAGCTTAATATCAATACTGGCTTAATATTGATAAGTAAGAGACATATTAGGTTAGATTAATCCTTAGTGATCTTACTTTTAAAAACACAGAATAATTGTTTACTAATAAATACATTATAATTTTTAACTCAGCGAGCCAAGATTTTGTGTGGACTGTATCTGTATCATATAGCGACTATCATAAGTCTGTATATCTTTGCAGTAGGTTTAATTATAATAACTAGTCAGTAAAATCTAACTGGCTGATTACTCTAGAGAGAGCAGTGTTACACGCCACACAGTGGCGATCATTAATCTGACTGCCTTGAAAGGAAACGTTATACAATGCCGATTATTAATTTTTGTGTGTAAGAAAACGTCACACAATACCGATTGTTAATTTGATTGTGTTTAAAGAAACCATCTATTCTAATCTGAGAACTTCCACCTTCTTATCTTTCAATTCTGCTGGATTCAGAGGCTGAACTGAAGCCTGGCTTTCTTCCCGCACAGCCTGACTTTCACAGTTGCCACCAATCTTTGATGATTCGAGTCACAGTCTGCCCCTGGGTATGTCTTACAGTTAAAAAACTAATTTTCCATCGTTGCCTGATCATTATGAAGTCAGTCTGGTTCCTCGTGTGTCCATCAGGAGAAGTCCATGTATACCATTGTCTTGGATGATGTTTTAACCACGTATTCATTATCGTTAACTCGTGTTCACCACAAAAATCTTCCAGTCTTTCACCTGCAGCATTGACTTTTCCCAACCCATATGGCCCTACTACATCTATCACAAAGCTCATTTCTCTGGCTCCTACATTTGCATTGAAGTCGTCCAACAGAACTAATATGTCTTCTTCCATGCATAGTCTTCTTCACGACCCTTTCCAGCTCGTCATAGAAGGCCTCACTGTCCTCCTCCGCGGCAGTCCATAGACTTGAACCTCAGTGATGTTGCATGGCTTGGCATTGATTCGTACAACGATGATCCTCTCATTGAAAGGCTCGTATCAAAGAGAGATCGAGGCGATAAGTAGGGTGGGCTGTCGTCGTCCAGAAGCGGTGTAGACATCCAGGATCTTCAGTAAGGCCGTTTCAGTCGAGTGATGCCCACGGTAAGCTGACTGATGACTGTCAAAATTACAGGAGCTACTGACATGCGGCAATAGACTAGCCAGAAAGACACGTTCAAACATTTTTGACAGTGTATGTAAGTCTGAGATTGCCCTATAGTTGGAAGGATAATCTGGATCAAGACCTTCTTTTTCAGCAAAGCTGTAACAGAGGCAGATCTGTTGCAGGATGGTTACCTACCCTCCACAACTGAAAGACAAGTTGCAGAGACGAACGATGATTGGAGTGAACACATCTGCACACAACTTTAGCAAAGACGATGGGAGAGCATCCATCGGAGATGATTTTCCCGGTATGAAAGCATCCACAGGCCAGAGGTCATCGAGATGTGTGCCGACATGGTCCCTATCTGATGCAAGAGGGTCTGTGGGTCGTCCGGACCATTGCTATCAATCGCCAATACATTGGCGATTGATACCTCTATCGATTTGATCTTGTTTATGAAGAAGTCTGTGAACGAGGGACGGCGTTTCTGACATTTTTCAGTCGGTAACACCTTGGACGAAACTGTGGAGTGCAGTGGCGAACTAGTTCGTCATCGGCCTTCCATCGCCTTTCTAAGCGCCTACGAAGTCGTTTTGCAGCTTCAGGAGATAGCCAGCGATTTATCTTCCTGTCTGGGTAATTCGCAAGTTTCCTGAACGGAGCCAACTGGGCCAGGATGTCGGAGAAAACGTCGCCTATTTGACGAGCAAAGCCATCATGGATCAGGGGCCAAAAACAGGGACTAATTAAGCTTTGCGTGAAAACATCACACAATGACGATTATAAATTTGAATGTGCTCAATTAAGGAAAACGTCACACAATGGATATTATTAATTTGAATATGTTTAAAAAATATGTTTAATTTGATTGTATTTAAAGAAAACGTCACACAAATTCGATTAAGTTTATTGTGTTTAAACAAAACGTCACACAAATTCAATTAAGTTTATTGTGCTTAAACAAAACGTCACATAAAGACAATTATTATTTTTGTGTCTAGGAAAACGTCACACAATGGCGATTATTTTTTTGTGTTTAAACAAAACGTCACACAATGGCGATTATTATTTTTGTGTTTAAACAAAACGTCACACAATGGCGATTATTATTTTTGTGTTTAAACAAAACGTCACACAATGGCGATTATTATTTTTGTGTTTAAACAAAACGTCACACAATGGCGATTATTATTTTTGTGTTTAAACAAAACGTCACACAATGGCGATTATTATTTTTGTGTTTAAACAAAACGTCACAGAATGGCGATTATTATTTTTGTGTTTAAGCAAAACGTCACACAATGGCGATTATTAATTTGATTGAGTTTCAAGAAAAGTCACACAAATTCAATTATTAATTTTATTATTATTATTGTTGTTGTTGTTGTTGTTCGCTCAAATTTGGCTCCAATAAAGTTCCGTTCAAGGCAACAGCGTTAAAGCGCTGGATAGCAACAGAAAGGCGTAGAAATAGGCCTATGCGTTATTATTATTATTATTATTATTATTATTATTATTATTATTATTATTACTACTACTACTACTCCCACTACTACTACTACTACTACTACTACTACTACTATTATTATTATTATTAGTCTTTAAGCCTTGGAAGTTCCTATGCTTACGTAAATTGTGCAGATCGAGTGATTCTGATCTAATCCGCCTGATCAACGCTTCCAACAAAACTACTATTAACAGCTGTTGCATTATTTGTCCAATTTTCTCGCAGCTCCGGAAATTGCTGACCTCAGCGATGGACATCCGGCTGACCCTACTTGACTTCTGATTCGACCCAAATACGACCTCTGCCGGAAAATGACGCCTCCAGTCAAATGAAGAGAACTGGGAGCCAGCGACAGGATCGCATTGATAGTCTCTTAAACGAAATGTCTGGAATAAGCTGACTCTTTAGTGGCCTTAATGCTCCTATAGACATCAACTGTCTAGCATGT
This sequence comes from Norana najaformis, assembly GCA_964023275.1. Lineage (NCBI taxonomy): Eukaryota > Metazoa > Annelida > Clitellata > Crassiclitellata > Hormogastridae > Norana > Norana najaformis. The sequence continues at coordinate 3,323,366 of OZ029924.1, read as the reverse complement.
ATGAATGCATGCATGCATGTAATTAATGTGTGTGTATGCATGTATGTGTATGTTGCTATGTATGTATGCATTTATGTATGTTTTTATGATTGTATGCATGCATTTATCTATGTGTGTATGCAGGTGTATGTATGCATATATTCATTTATTTATGTATATATGCATTCGTGTAAGTATGCATGCATTTGTGCATGTCGGTATACATGCATTTATGCATGTCGGTATATATGAATGAGCATGTATATATTTATGTATGCATGTATTTAATGTATGTATGCATGTATGTCTGCATGTGTGTAAGACTTCCATGATTTAGTCCTAAATCAATATTCATGTTTGTTGCTAGACGTTCGTCCAGCTTAGAGAGAAATTGTAAATTGTAATTGTAAACGAACATTTATAAAGCGCCACTTAGGAAACAGTGGCGCTCCAGACTTGAACAAACAAAAAGGATTTCAGGCGTTTGCGAGACTGGGTAGGAGAGAGACTAAGTAACTGAAGCCGCAGCTCAAGAGGAAGGCAGTTCCAGCTGGAAGGGCCAACAAAGGCAAAGCTCCTGGACTGGGCAGTTGTAGTGCGGACGCGAGGGACTACCAAGAGACCACGGGTAGCTGAGCGAAGGGAGAACATCATAGGATGTGAGGAGCATATACATATAACCAAGGTTACCCTGAAGGTGTCCATCAACATTCTGATCGCCTTTCTCTTGTTTTGTCTAAGACTAGAACAGTTCTTGAAGGACGAGCCTTTCAGGCTGCTGGGCCTAAATTTTGGAACTCTCTTCTTCCATCTCTGTTCGTTCTATTCAGTCTTTTATGTCATTCAAATCTCAACTTAAGACTTACCTTTTTCAGTCGGCTTTCTCCACCATAAGCTGTCACTCTGTTTCGGTCGATGACTTGTGCGTTAGAACAAACCGGCGCAAATTACAATTATCCACTATAATGTATGCATAAATATTTGCATGTTTGTATCAAGGAACTTAATATTGCGCCTTTTGCGCAATCCTTGATACCGTCGGGCACGGTAGCCGAGTAGTTAGAGTGCTCGGCTTTTAATGTGGAGGTCACGGGTTCCAGTCTGCCCTGGGACGATTACAGCGTAGACCTTCAGCAAGTCTTTCACTCATAATTGCTTCGTCTCCTTCACGCCTCAGCTTCAGATTTACTGATATCGCGCGCGTAATAAACGCGACATCTAAATGACAAATAATGCCAATCCATTCGCTAGAGAGCAGCACCCGACTTCGTGTATAAGATTCGCCACGTGTTCTACGGTAACCTTGTAATCATCACTAAAACTTCATGGGAACTTATCGTGAACTTGACTTGAACATATGAAGTAAATGGACTTCAGACGAATTACTAAATTTATGATAAATGTAAATGTACATGGTTTTAAATAGCGACCGTATGGCCTCGACTCTGCTCACTTTTCACTGAATTAATCGGGTGAGATCCTTCACCACCTCCGCTCGTTGAATGGGTACCAAGCCATTTAAGGTCCCCGTGTACCGACTGCGCTAGCCCGAGACGTGACGTAAGCTTTGACCAATGCACCGCCAACTGATTTCAAGCAGATGTTCATACATGTATTTCCAAATTACTACGAGCTTACTCTTAGCTTACTTGCTGCCAACAACTTCAATTACTAATAAGTTAAAGCCAACTTACTATGAACTCAAGCTAAACTCGTAATTAACTTAATTCTAACTTGCACTAAAACTTCATTGAACTTATCATGAACTTGACTTGAACATACTGAAGAAAACTGACTTCAACGTGAACCAATTAAGAATTTAATTTGAACTCATCATAAACTGCATACTCAGTAATTTGTTAAGAAAACACAAATTTTTCTGCCAAAATTTGTCTCTTTTGAAGCTCAGCACAAATTCTGGTCAACATGAAACACATCAACAGACAAAACAGTTACCTACTGGTAACATGATAAGGTAAATCAGATCAGGAATGACAAGGACACCACTGGAAGAAGCAAAACGAGGAGAGTGGAATATACCCTCAACCACTGGAAGGAAGACCCGCGTACAGCAGCAAATGCACAGGGAAAAGGTATCATCAATGAGAGAAACAGTCCGAACCCGTTGAGGGCCGGGAAGTTCCCTCAACTCCCTGCAGTTCACTGAGGATCAACACTATTTTCAGGCAATGCCACTGTCCACCATGGTCCCCTAAACTATTAGGACAAACTGCTTAACTACAACCAGCAGCTGAAGAGACCTTCTTCACAACAGGGTGACTTAACATTCAGTCTTCAAACTCAGTTTCGCTCCTAGGCGGACCTCAATAAATAATTCTGGAAACTTCCAAAAAGATAAATGCCATGGCGTAACGCAAAAATAAACAAGCATTTGTTAAGTACCTTTGCTGAGTGCAATTAACACGGCTGCCAGTCAGCTTGGCACTTTCTTTCAACCAGCGCTTATCGACTCCATAATCATCTTAGCAAATAGAAGATTTTAGATTGTAAACAAGTGATCAGTTGTCTGTTTACACACGGACAGACTACAGTTTCTAATCCTTAAACGAAGCTCTTCAGACAGAACTCCTCTCAACAAGACCAATCAGGCTTATCCTGAAGAGAGCAAATCTTCCTCGCCGAACCATACTTCAACTTAAAAATCACCAGCTTTCGACCTCACGAAGACCCGCTGTCGCCAACGTCGATCCGGACGGCTTTTCGTGGAACTGGTTGTTCGATTGAATCCCTAATGCGAGCTACGATCTTGAGCAGCCGATCTTCCGTACATCCAGCTCTCAGCGACTTCTGATCAATCTTCTCCGGCAGATCAAACTCCCTTTCGAGTTTCGCTTTCATCCGACTGAAGGTCGTGTTTTCAACCGTATCCGCGACGATGCAGATCGTCTGTTGACCCTTGACCTTAACGACCACGTCACTTGGACTAAATATTCGACCTAGTTCGACAATGAGGCTGAGATACCTTCCGTTTTCGTCAGACAGGATGACCGGTAGGTTGAGCGGATGTCTGCTAGTGCCATCTGGCGACGGGCAGCGCATTCGAACGGGTGCCTCGAGAATGAGAACGTGGTCTGAGAACGTGCAGCGAAGGTTTTCTGACGATACATCGTCCGGAAGTTTGATCTTGCGACAGAATTCGTTGGTGCTTTTCTTCCCATCGCGAATGTCAAGTGCGATTCCGTGGACGGTCAGCCGTCCGCTGAAGCTCTTAACCGTGATGTCCTTCGGTTCGAATCCTTCGACGTCCATCTCCAACCGCATCGTCTTTCGTCCCGTTTTTGGGCATTCCGTGTACGTAAATCGACGCGAGTCATCCTCGACAATCTCTGAGCTGTCGTCGAGACTTGTGTCGTGTCGCTTCACGATGTCGATTTCCGGAAACTCGAATCGGACGACGCCGGACGAAGCAGCGAGATCGACCGTCGACGAGGTTTTCGAGCCGGACCCACCCAGACGCGCTTTGGCCTTTGTTCCGCTCGTTCGGATGGGGTCATCCGTGGAAAGCGAAATGGGGCGAATGGAGAGGGAATTCTCTTGACGACACTTGACCGTCGTGTCCCACTCCTTGAGTAGATTCTCCTCCTCGTCATTCATCTGCTTCTCTAGGCTGATTGATGGCGTCTGCGCCCGATCGAAGCCAATCGCTCGATCCGGCTTTCCAGCCGACCGTAGCGGTTCCGCTCGGCCGGACGCCATTCCAGTGCTTCCTCGAGTCGACCCGTTAACTACAACGCAAAACAAAGAACCGTGCAAAGGTAACATACAACAACGGGCTACACGTCACTGAACAAAAGCTCTGCAGGATTAAACAACTGCCCGCAATACAATTAACGGTGTGGGGACCCTTTCTTGAATAAGTGGGTCTATAATGAATCTTTCTTGTGCGGTCTAATCGATAGCGAGCTGGGTTAGTAATCAAAACAGTGCGGATTGGCGCCTGCAGAGCAGAGGCTGTGTAATGGCCCTGTACAAATTGTCTCTGTCAGCAAGCAGCAGAATTTGGTACCGGATTCAGCGAGGAAGTAAATGGCAAGTCCTGCGATATCCAGGCCCTTGGGATTCATCCACTGCCGCCGGTACCACGGCCTAAGAAAAGGCCTTTATGTTCCAAAATGGGACATGAGAGCTTTTCTTTACCTCAGCAGTAGCATATTCAACTGTAAACAGTCAAATGTTAGTATTTTCATGCTGTTTGTGATCAGTAACTGGCTGAGTGAATAAAACAAACAGTACCTAAAACGTACGAAGAGGTTCTATAACACTACCCAGGTCTATTATAGGAATATAAACACACACAACAGTGAAGAGGTTCTTAAAAGGCACCACTAGAATATGCTAGACAAACCCGTTAACGTAAATATTAACTAAAGATGACTCGACAGTATTCTCTATAATTAGCTAAACCTAGCAACGGCAGCTGATGAAGAGTACACAGTTTCAGACTTTAAGAAGCCACTACAAGTGCACCCAAGGTGATCGCAACTCAGCGCACGTTCTTTCAACAGACTCTCTCTCTCTCTCTCTGTGTCTCTCTCCCTGTGTCTCTCTGTGTCTCTCTCTGTGTCTCGCTCTGTCTCTCCCTGTGTCTCTCTTTCTTTCACTCACTCACTCAGAAGTTCGGTAAAATATGGCCCGGGTACCCGAGTCAATCATAGAAGTACCAGACTACCCGTCACTTGATAATAAATCGGCTTTTCAACGGACCGCAAGTGAGTCATAATATTCACTTGGTCCTAGTTCAGAGTTAGTGAAGCGGTCACCCTACGACAGCCCACTGTTTCTATTGAATCCCAGAGACTAAAGGAATTTGTTATTCCGTAAGCTTCACCGACTGATCTCTCAACTGCAAACCGATACCACCCATCCCATGGTTTCACAGACCAGTCATCTGCGCATATGTTAAGCCATGCGCCCCCGATTAATGCAGCAATTTGCTTAAATAATCATCATGCTTCTTTGGCCGCGTTTCATATATCACAACATATCATGCAGTATAGCTAAAGATTTGCCACGTTACAGCGATTTGAGACGTACCCAAAACCACTATATAAATATTCAGATACATACATACACACATACATAAATGCATACATACATACATAAATGCATACATACATACACATTTATACATACATAAATGCATACATAAATGCATACATAAATGCATACATACACACATACATATAAAACCAGGTTGCACCCTGTGTAAACCAGTCTATCGGCATATAAACCTGTTGTGTTTTCCTGGGTATCTCCAAACTGCCCCAGATACCGTCACTACACCCCCCATCCATCTAATCCAATCTGCAAACTTCTATAGCGCTGTTATCATAATGCAGACAGCATCAGTCGATGGTCGCTTCTAAACAGAAAGAGCAATCCAAAAGCAGAATCGACTGGACAGAATCAGTCAAGATCCAAGATCCAGACGACTTCGAGCGATCAACCTACGTTTCATGGTCGTCTTTGTATCCAATTCCTTCGACCCAAACTAAAATAACCGCAAAATACCAGCGACCAAGGTACAACCGATCGACCGGCCTCAGTTACGAACAGACGCAGACAGAACTAATGATCTTCGAGCGACTCACACAATGTCTCCTGGGCCAATCGCCTGAACACGCATTCGCTCACACATACAGGCACGGTGCACGTGTTCCTCCAATCAATCAATCGATTGATCGATCTGGCCAGAGATCAAGAGGCTTAGTTCTATTTTTTCGGAGCAAGGATCGATCAATTCTCCGGCGAAAAAGTAGTTCACACTTCCCAAACAGACAGGCGTCCAAACCTCGGCAGGCCGAAGGCGACATCGTAAAGTCTTAAATCATCAGACACTTGTGCTAATCAGAGATTTTTGACTAAGTTAGATCCGACTAAAGATAACTTTAAAGACTGGATTAGATTAAAGAATCAGATGATAATCAGAGATTAACTCGCCAAACGTCTGAATCACAAGCAAATTAGATTAGATATTAAAGATTAGATTAGATTAGACATCAGGCTAAAGATTAGATTAGATCAGAGCAGAGTAACATTTTTGGAGCAGAACGTCCACATCACCGTAACAGCGCTACATAAGTTCTAAGATTAGATCAGAAATGTCCAAATACTTTTGGTGTTTCTGTTCTGGCGGGGATCTCAAACTGGGTTCCAACTGGGTTCATAGTGTGCAGTCAATGTCCTCATTTTATAGCCGAGTGCTATAGATTAAAACACACAAGTTGTCTGGTATGAGGCGGCAGTTATATCGGAATAACTGCAATTATCGCAGAGGAATTCGCGCAAAATGTGTCTGTGTGTGCATTCCGGCCCACATTAACGCTGCCAGGATTTCAATGGGTGGTTGTTTGGGGGTGGATTGGGGAGGAGGAGCGCAGAAATACTTGGTGTGTGGTATAGCATAACACGGTATGTCGTGGTATGCAACGAGAGACGACATGCTTACCAAATGAAATTTCTCTGACTCAGGTACCGGGTAGCGCCGCCATTATGGGTGGCAGGGGGGTCAATTAAGGGGATTAGGTGTGGGACAGGGGCCTAGCACATACATAAGCTATCTGGTGTCAAAGAAAATTCACTGTTGCCTGCCGTTGGATAGTTCTGCTTACTTAGAGGCCACAATGTCTGGCTGCAGGTCGTATTGACTGTTTTATTACCAGACAGTTGATGCCTGAAAGTGTTGTCAACAATAGTGTCTGTTGTTTCCAGACATTTCTTTCAGAGACTAATTACTTGCAAAAATGTCACAGCAGTGTCTAGCTCTGGGCCACAGTGACCGTACTTCGTTGATGTATCATGTGCAGACATGCAACATTAGTTTCTGCCGTATCTAGGCGTTTCTTTGAACATATTAATTACTTGAGAACTTCGCAATAATGTCTAACTACTGGCCACAGTGACTGTACTCTGTTGATGTATCATGATCGGACGTGCAGCATTAGTGTTTGCCGTATCTAGACATTTCTTTTTAGAAACCAATTACTTGAGAAATTGAAATACTGTCTGGCTACAAGCAACACTGTTTATACGCGTCTGTGAGCGGTCAGGCTACTTTAGTGTCTGCTCTTTCCAGCCATTTATTTGACTTGGGTGGGGGACGCTGAAAGAGGAAAGAAGCTTATGACGAACAGCGTGCCTCGAGGAAGTCTCGGCAATTACGTACTTTGAAATTCAAATGTAGTGCGTCGGTTCTAAGGACCCTCTGACAAGCACCTAAGTCTGATTTCATGCCTCTTAATAATACACTGGCGGCACAACAGGTGCGTGTACGCTTGCTTGTCCTTCTACGTATCTTCCACTGTCTGTATTTTATTGTCTTTTTCGGCGTCTCTGAGTTTTATTATTTGTTTACATCAGCAAATGCAAAAGCTGCTTGTTCAGAACTCTTTCTGGGCTCGCAATTATGCGCGTGTACAAGTATAGAGGCTTACTTTCTTGGGCCCCTCTAAATTTAGGCATTGCATACTGAAAATGGCGCCCTACAAGTATGAAGAAGAAGATAAGAACTCCCTTAACAGGCAGCCATAGTATGAAGTGTCAGCGACCTCATTTTTCTTGATCTCGGCATATGAGGGCGGGTGGCCAACTCTCTCCCTCGCCGTCTTATCTCCCCACTGACAGCGTAGAGTCAGTACATCTGATGACAGCCAAGTTCGATCGTGGGGCGCAAATGGAGCCGAGACCTCGAACAAATTTCGAACCCCCGACCTCCCGATCGGCAGCCCAGAAAGTTAACCAATGGACCATGGCGCAGCCCCCTAGATGTAAAATGCATGTATCTATATGTATTTTTTGACCACTATTATAATAATAATAATTATTATTATTATTATTTCTGCATTTATTAGGCGCTACTATCTAATGACAGCATCAATCGATGGCGCCGATCAATTTTGAGTGAAGGACTTGCTCAAGGTCCCCACACATTAACCGTCTAAGGGAAGGAGGCTTGAACCAGTACTCTCCGAGTACAAGCCGAGCGCTCTATCCAACAGGCTACCATGCCCCACATTTATATAGCGCCTTGAGACGAACCTCACAAAGACGCTGAAGCACGGCTGTCCAACACATCTAAAGTAGTACATCTAAAAATGAAAATGTTTCTTAAGCTATTCTACTGCGAATTGCTATACAGCGACTTCATTTTCTCAGTCTCGGCTTATGAGCAGTGTCCAGTCATCTTTCTCCTGATCTCTTGACCGCCAATGTACAGTCAATGCACTCATCTTATAGCCGAGGTCGCTGTCGGGCGTATGAGAAACCTCTCAGACGATGATTCCCTGTAAATGTAGCGTTAGGTTACCTAATTCGAGGGATCCTTCAGTATTCTAAGGTAGCTGTTTATTTTGAAGCCCCATCCATCAACAGTTCTCATTGAAGTGGCAGTAAATAATAATAATCCAAGAACTTCTATAGCGCCACTGTAATAACGTTCTAAGGCTGAAGGATGTTTCGAATGAGATATCGGCATTAACATACTATTATTTCTTTAAAAGGAGCTCTCTTTTAAGGCTCAGGTACATCGTCTTTGTCGTAGTTGCTACTACCAGCTACTGCAACCGTGTTGTCTCACGCTCTCTCAATCACCTCATCTAAGACTTTGGTTCATGCATTTGTTACTAGTCGGTTGGATTACTGCTCTTCTTCATATGTTGGACTCCCAGATGTACGGCTTTTGTGCCTGAAGCGTGTGTTGCGGGCGGCTGCACGGCTTATTGGTGGCATCTCTAGGTTTGGTCATGTCTCTGATTTCATGCGAGATGAGTTGCACTGGCTTCCTATGAGTCAGCGCATCCACTATAGGGTCATCGTCTTTGTTTGGAACTCCTTATTGGGTACTGCCCCCACTTACTTGAGGGAGCTTTGCCTACCTGTCCGGTCCAATTTGGGACGTGCTTCTCTTCGCTCCGCTGCTAGTGGTAATCTACTAGTGCCTCGCGCTCGCACCTCGACCATGCAGCGTTGTGCTTTCTCTGTTGCTGGCCCGACCCTCTGGAATGGACTTCCTGTTACTCTACGTCTTCTACCCCGGGATTTTACTTCTATCTTCTATTCTTCTCTTAAGACTGTTCTTTTCCGCCGAGGTTGGTTTGGGAGCGCTTCTGATTAGTTTTCTTGAAGGGGCGCTATATAAGTGTCCTGTATAAATAAATAAATAAATGTAATTTAATTATCGTTTTTTGTAAAAATTAGCGAGCAATGCTCACCATACAGATTGGAATACGAATTCCAAGTGGAAGCCATATGAATGACCTGGAAGGCGTCTGATCGTATGTTGTTTGTTTCCGTATTTTAAAGACATCTTGAGTTCCTTGAGGTCGACCCTCGGAAGAAAACGAGTAAGCCCATCTACGCGACTGTAGGTAAGTAACAGGATAATAGGATTGAATAATGGATGCAGTGATGGATGGATGTGAATGGATAAGTGAATGGATGGATGGAAATAGGAATCGATGGAACGATGGAAAGAGGGATGGATGGAGGATCGACGGATGGAAAGAGGGATGGATGGATGGATGAGGGATCGATGGATGGATGTATGGATGGACGGAGAGAAGGATCGATGGATGAATGGACGGATTGACTGACTGCCTGACCGATTGATTGGGCACAAAACTAATCGGCCTCCCATCGACCTCCCACAGAAACGTAAGCACCGTCTCAGACGACATTAGTTCCAGGGCCACAAACACACTACCCCTCCTCACTCCATTAATTCATTCTGCATTCAATCCACCCACCAAACCCACCCACCCACCGTCACTGGCAGCATGACCAATACGACTCTCACGCACACACAATCCCACAATGCACCGCGTTAATGAAGTCGATATACGATCACTTCCGGTTGTAAATCGATCCCGGAACGGCGTCCCTCCCTCTAGCAGTAGCTTTCAAAAATGCTGATAAGATCTGTGGACAAGTGATAAACGGCCGCCGGTTTATCTCGATTGAAAGGCCGCCAGAGTAATTAATAACGACGCCGTCGAAAAGAATAATTACCAACCGACGGACGGCTCTCAAGAGACTGGAGGCCAGAGGACGTGTTTGTTGTAGCGCTAGAGCAATGGCCATGTTGATGTTATGTACCACGCGTCCATCTCTGTCTCTGCCTCTGTCTGCCTCTCTCTCCGTCACTGTCTCTCTCTCTGTCACTGTCTCTCTGTCTCTCTCTCTGTCTGTCTGTCTCTCTATCTCTCTATCTATGTCAGTCTCTCTGCCTTTTCGCCACCTCTGTCTCTCTGTCTAGCTCACTACGGCTCTGTCTCTCTGTCTGTCCTATCTCAGTCTCTCGTAATCGTAATTCTGAGATTTATACAGCGCCCAACGAAAGCCGCGCCGCGGGGACCAGCTTATTCACAGGCGCTCAGTCAAAACAAAATCGATAGGGAAAAAGGGTTCGGTTCCAGGTCAAGATCCAAAAGTCAGGCAGAGAGACAGCGTGGCAGCTACGGTGTCTGATGTCTGGGATTGGAGCGGAGAGGGAGATAAGAGGAAGAAGGGGTGTCAGGGTAAGATCTGTGAAAGAGGAATGTTTTGAGTTTCGAGTGAAACGCCGAAGCAGAAATTGCAAGCGGTGAAGCATCGATGAGTTTGTATGATGGGTCAGAAAACTATCGCAATTCTGGGGGGGGGGAGTTTATTCCAGAGTGGTGGGGCAGCTGTGGCTATGGAGCGATTACCAAAGTTTAAGGATAGGTGACGGAAGGGCGAAGTGTTAGGGCAGAAGAGGAGCAAGTTGAGTGAAGCGGTTGTATTGTAAATAACTGACGAAGATAGGAGGGTTGGGACGTTTGAAGTGTGTTGAAGGTAAGTGATAGGACTTTGTACTCGGTTCGTTCAGGTATTTTAAGCCAGTGGAGTGATTTCAGAACAGGAGTGATGTGATGGTGTTTGGGGGTTTTGGTAACAGCACGAGCAAGAGCTCCCTCCCTCTCTCCCTTCCTCTCTCTCTCTCGCTGTCTCTGTCTCTGTCTCTCTATCACTCTCACTGTCTCTGTTTATCCCCTCTGCATACCTGATTCTCCTGTATTTCTGCATGTGTACGTCCGTCCGTCCGTCTGTCTGGCTGTCTCAGTTCGTTCGGTGATCGGACCCGAAATATTATATTAGGGACAAGTTTAGACATGAACCTAGCCGTCAAAGTGGCTCCGTGATGTTCTCAACGCCACAACCCCAACGAAGACTCAAAAACGTCCTTAAACGCTTCATTCAATCGCAGACGAAAAAGAAAGAAATAGCACGACGTCTCAAGTGCCAAAGACAACATTTACGACTCTCTCTCCTCCCTCCCTCTCACTACCTCTCACTCTCTCTCTCTCCTCTCTCACTCTCTCTCATTCTCCCCTCACTCTCTCTGTCTCTCTCTCTGTCTGTCTGTGTATCTCTCTGTCTGTGTCTCTCTCTGTCTGTGTCTCTCTCTGTCTGTGTCTCTCTCTGTCTGTGTCTCTCTCTGTCTGTGTCTCTCTCTGTCTGTGTCTCTCTCTGTCTGTGTCTCTGTCTGTCTGTCTGTCTCTCTCTCTGTCTGTCTCTCTCCCTCTCTAACTCTCTGTTTCTCTTCGCAATTCAACTGTTCGCCGCTTAGCCGGTTCACTGGCTGCTCCGAGTATCGTTCGGAAGTGCACTGAATTCGCCAGATGTCGCAGCTGTTGCAGACGACACTTGCTACACCTAGCGAGAATCTACTATGACGAGCCTTACACAGTGCACTAGCACACCGATGTGCATGTATGTATTTAAAAGGCGCTATATTAAATGTCTAGATACACCCATGCATACATACTAAAAATATAAATACATGCATATATACTTACAAACATACATAAATACATACATACACACATACCTTATATGCATACATATATAAACACATAAACACATGTCTCAAAATATTATACACTGTGTACCTTAAGATTCTAATTTACCATGGGCACCCACAGACATTTGTGCCGATGGAACAAAACATGAAAAGCAGTACACCTTGTCTTGACCCAATGAATACCAAAAATGTTCAGATGTGAATTTGAGGAGAGGCAAATGTCTCCCATCTTGCCCCTATGTGTTGGCACCCAATTTGTGTTACATCCCGTATTACTCCCTACTAGCTCTGGGACATCGGGCCAGGAGCGCCTCTGATAAGTTTATCTTGAAGTGGCACTATATAAATTCTAAATTACAATTACGTTGAAACCCATGCTATCTGGGCTATATTCTTAACCTAAGCTATTCAGGGAACTTGTATAGTACCCATATAACAGTGTACCAGGAAAAAACCAAGCTCAAACCATCTGGCATATATGTAGAAATATAGAAGGCTTGATTGTAGCTCATGAGATAACGTGATTGATTCAAAGTCTACCCAAGTGAATCCAAGACCTGTCTTCCTAATCCCTCTCAGGAAAATATCTCTCTTCCACAGAAAACTCACAGCATCTTTTCTCGCTTCTAGGACAATAACCCCCCGGACAATAACCCCCATGCAAATAACCCCCATGCAAATAACCCCCCGGACAGTAACCCCCTATACTGATATATTAATTATATAAATATGCAAATAATGTATATTAATCATACAGTTTATATATTAATTTATTAGACATATATTGGAGAGCCATGCAACGTCACAGTATGAACTTAAATGTGTAACAGAAAATGCTGTTTATTGTTTATTAGTTTATTGAACTTAAAAGGAAAGGTTGTGAGCTATTCCACGTAGATAGTCAAGAACATTGCGCTCATTGTAGTTGCTAATAACGGCCAAAATCCGTGCATTGGAGTCAGCATACTTCTTCCTTGGAGGTTGTGATGGGTGACCAGCCAGAAATTGGCTGCAGTGAACTTGCTGTAATGCTTGTTCTCTTTGAATAAATCTAATGAACTTCCAAATGGTTGGATGAAAACTGCCGACGTTCGACTGAAAACTTCTATGCCAGCCTTCAACCGAATTGTTTGTTTTTGGTAATTCGTCTTCGGATCTTCGATACATATTCCACATCCAAATGGTATAAGTAGGTTGTCGTCGTCCATGTCGTTGCGGTCTTCCTATGTATGCAGTATTTCATGTTGTATGGTGTCTTTCATGTCTACTCTCTGCCCAGTTGTCTAATAATTAGTTTTTGAAATATGGTAAGTCTTTCATGTCTACTCTTTACTGTATGTACTGTGCCAGTACAGGGGGTAACTGTCTGGGGTTTTTTGCCTGGGGGTTATTGTCCGGGGGTTATTGTCTGGGGGTAATTGTCCGGAGGTTATTGTCCTGTTACCCTTTTTCTCCTAACTGTAAGATTCATCTCGTTTACAACAGATGGATAAGTGCTATCAATAATGCAGGAATAAACCAATTCGAACACAAATATGTTACAGCAATCTTACGATTGGAAAGCTTCGAATGTCCGTTGCTCTTTGTTGCTTCTGCTTCGCTGCCGGTTGTCTTTGTCTCGTTTCCATTGTCTTCATTGTCAAAACTCTCGTCGAGAGCTTCGGTCTTTATTCGTTCAGCAACAGCATCTGGTTGCCATGACGATGACTTCAAGCTTCTGTTCATGCGTGGCCTCCTCTGCTTCGTGGTTCGATGATCTTCTTCATCAGAACTTGTCTAAAGCAATGCAACAGTTTCTGAATGTTAGTTACGATGTCACATCGGTGCTTCAGTTGATATATCCTTTGAGTAATGCACAACAGCTCCAAAATGTACTTGGAGGTGTGTGGAATCAAATGCACAATAATTTTACCTTACCTTACAAGCTTACCTTACCTCCGAAGCATATCTTAACCTTTGCTGAACTTACCTTATCTTATGTTATCTCACCTTACATTAACTTTACCTTATTCAATTTACCTTACATTCCTTGAATTTTACCATACATTACCTTCACTTATCTTAATATGCCTTACACTACCTTGTTTAGGCTTGTTATCTTATCTAACTTTATCTGTAGAGAAACTGATCTTGAAAAACAATAACCCTAACTGAATGAGACTACCATGGTAACCCCATTTCAATCTCAAAGTCACAAGGAATGAATTTTAAACCATAAAACACAATGACCTTGAGGGAATACCTCCTGAATGTTAGACACAGTCTGACTGTTCCGATCTGGTAAGTCAGACAACGAGACCCTGTTCCGCTTGAACGGTTTTCTGCTGGAACTCTTCGCGGCTCGGTAAATCGTCGGAATGGCATTTGGCTTCAGTTTTCGTTTTCCATCTTTCCGATTTTGCTCAAACTGGGACTCTTCGAAGTGCACCTGCATTGTTACAATTATTAGTATTTTTTGTGTTGTTAATTATTACTAATTGTTAATAAAACTGTCAACCTCTGTGAAATTACATTCCAAGAGTACAAAAGGAAAAATATGTTCTTAAAACCAAACTCACTGTTCGTCAGCTAACTTCGCGGTGCCTGGAAATGTACGTCTGCAAGCCAACAACTGTAAATTTTTAATTCTTAACCAATTACTCTTTCACGAATCTCTCTAGGTTTTTTGTAAAAGTACTATATAAATATTTCATTACTTCACATTTCTTATATTACAAAACAGAGACCAGTGATCAGTTTCTGGTAAAGACTCTGATTACATCGACAGACTTATTAATGGGTCCTGTCTCTGAATGACAACATCAGTGTTTGAGTTGTTTTATTTAAGCATTTTCTAATAGCACCTATGTACTTGGTCTAAACCAGGTGAATACTGAAATTAGAAGAAAAGATGTTGTGCTATTTCTCGGACAGGAAATAGGATGACAGGATTTAGTTTCATTGCACAGACTCTGGATCAATCACATTATCTAATCAGCTATAATCAACCCTTCTGTATTTCTATATACCAGATGGCATGAGCTTGACTTATGCCTTGTGCATTTTTGTAAGGGTACTACACAGTTCTCTGATTAGCTTAAGTTAAGGGTATAGCCAAAATCAAAGGCCAAAATAGGTTCAAGTAATTCATCTACAGCCATCCACGTCAGTTATTCACAGCCTTCTGAGTCTTAACCAACCCAGAAAATTCCTTCCATGACCCAGATATAGGGCGAGGTACAAGTGCAGTCTCTTGATCTAATCTCGAGATATCCATGGGCACGAAATGTTGGTGACTTCATTTTCTTAGCCTCGACATATGCAGGTGGGCGGCCAGTCCTCCCCCTCGCAGCCTCATCTTCCCCATGACAGGGCACGGTCAATGTACTTATTATATGGCCGAGTTCGCAAGTGGACCAATCTCGAAACGTCTTTCTGTCGTGGCGGGTATTTGAACCCCCGACCTCTCGCGTGGCAATCCAGCGTCCTAACCATTACACCACCGCACAGATTAGGAACGAAATGACCGTTAAAAAGGTATTTGACCTCGCAAACTTGGTAATTGCTGACGTCCCGTGTCGGATATCGCTGCCATCCGCCCCCGACCAGCCACTCGACCCAGGCCGCACGACGGACGGCGTTCGACGGCATCCGATACATCCGAAAGCCCCGCTTTCCGCAGTTGGTACAGCTGGGCAGACTGCAAGCGCCCATCTTTTCTTTCATCTGCTTCGAAACTTCTTCAAAATCGTCGCTCGCAGCCATAAAATGGCGGACGACCGTCCACGAGATCGCCCGACGCATGCGCAGTGACGTCAAGCGAAAGCGGTTCTATTTATAGGCGTTTATTCACGAGCATGATGCATATTCATCAGCAGTTCTGTTTATAAATAATTATTCATGAGACTCTTAATTCGCACGGAATTATTAGTCGGTGGTACGGGAAAGACAACCACTTTCGTATTTACGCCGAATCGCAACTAAATGGAAAGCATCTCGCTTATTCTGTAAGGCGAGGATTGGGTCAAAGTTCCAGGTTCGGTTCCCGATTTAAAAAAATGTTTGAGCTGTTATCAGGGCCTTTCAGAGATAGAGAGAGGCCAGATCCGCTGCAAATATGAGGCCCCAGTCTCGAAGCATGCACATCATTAGACTACTAAATCGCAGTTGTAAATTAAAATACAAAAAAAAGGAGAAATAAATAATAATTATTACATACACAAACTTTTCTCAAAATCTGGGGCCTCTTCTCTGTGCGAGGCCCTGGCCAAATGGCCATGCTGCTATTACAAGTTAAGGCAAAAAGACGGTTGCTAGATGAGAGATTTATCGGATTTCGTCTTGACTGCATAGGCTCAACAAGTCTTTACAAGGTCCTTAAAAGGTTCAGAGGTGTAACTTTCATCTAGAAAGTGGAGAATCAATTTCTTCTCATTTTCCTTTTTATGCAATGACTTTTTGACTAAATGTATGAAAAGCCATTGGTGAATCCTAGGCTCATACTAAACTTAATGGATATTGTTTATTCATAGTATAAAAAAATTGAAGGTCTGGTATCCCAGTCCAAAAAGTGAGTGCCCATACCCTTCCAATGGCCTCATATACATACATAAAAATGCAGAGCTTAACAGAATAGTAATTCCATGCAGAAGGTGCCATTACTGAAAAGATGTATATTTGAGAGGGTCTTGCATGGTGCTACATAAATTATGCAGGAGGTTCGCAAAATGTGCCACAGAAATTGGGATAAACATCACATACATGATGAAGATGAAAATTAAGGAACATGTCGTCACATGACAGGAGATTCCCAATGTATTCACCTTTTTGCAGCTGGGGCTTAATTAAAAGATGCTAATTAATAACAACAGTAATAATAATCATAATAATCCAATATTATCTAATGACTTTTATAGCACCTTTATTATAATGGATAGTGAATCAATCAATGGTCATTTCAAGGGAAACCACAGTCATACATCATAATCTGCCTCAGAACTCCCTTTGGTCAGAGGAACCAGAAGTTAGGTTACAGTGGATGTCAAACCATCTGACAAACACAGTAGGTAGCTCAGTTGTTGGAATGCCATTGCCACGTTTGTGGTTCATTTGAAATTCATTTGTCAAATTCCCTCGTGCCTCTGTTGGCTAACAGTCAAAAACCCACATAAAAAACAAGCAGTTACCTTACCCGACTATTCACTAAAGGTCACAAGTCCCATAGTGGAACATAAGGATGATGCTTATTTTCGCTCTTTGACCCTGAAGTCAGCAATGGATGAATCCCAAGGTCCTAGATGTGGTGCCAGAGCATCGCAGGGCTTACCATTACTTCTCAGCTTAGACCTCTACCAAATTCTACTGCTTGGTTGCAGTGACAAGTGTGTGTAACAACTTGTCCAGAAGCTTCACATGGAGTACCGTCAGCAGGATCGAACCTGCAGCCTATCAGTTACAGACCCAACTTGCTAACTGAATGTGTCACATATTAAATTATTAGTTCCATAACAATTCTAAAACAGAGAAAAAACTTTGCGGCAGACATTTTGCAACTAAGCAGAATTTTGTGCGTACCTCTGATCTTGGCTTCATTCGTTTTTGCTCTTGTTTCAAATCTAGTGATGTTGATGAATCGGAATATTCGGGGAGATTCAAAGATGGCAAGAAGCTTGTGGAATTTTCACCTGCGCACAATAGACACAACAAACTACCAACAGCGGCACCAGAATTGTAGCAACAGTTGCGTGTTATTAAGAAGGCAATATAGAAGTACGTGCTGCAAGGTGGTCTATCAGCAGCATGTTTGGTCGATGATGTTGCAGTTGTGGGTTCGGCTCCATGTAATAAACGTGGGCAAGTTGTTTGCACATCTGTGCCTCTGTCAACAAGCAGCATAATTTGGTTCCAGCATAAGTTGGGAAATAAACGGCAAGTCCTGCGATGCACTGACCCCGTGTCCAGGACCTTGGAATTTGTCCATTGCTGGCTTAAGGGCCTAAAAAGAAAAAGAAATGAGCACCTCCCATAAGTTTCACTTGTGGGATATGGAATACTTTACTTACTATAGAAGTCACTGGTTTGGGCTTTGGGTTGGATCCAATTGGACTGGATTGAATCATCTTGGATCTTTGTTGGATGTGATTAGCTTAGATTGAGACAAAAGCCCACTGACCTTGATCTGCGTTGTAACTCCTCCAAGTATTAGAAACGCTGAAGAGAGTTGGTATAGCGTTTGGCTTCAACTTCCTCCATCCATCTTTACGATTATGTTCAAAATGATTCTCCTCAAAATGTTTCTGCGTATTGACACAGTGAAAACATATAATTATTTAAGCAAGCTTCTTCGAACTGTTACACCAAAACTGTAAGATTCAAGCCACACAAACATCTAATTAATTCTATTTGATACCAGTTAATATGGATAAATAGCAACCAAAGCTGTTCAAAGGGAAATTACTATGACTGAAGAAGTAAGCAATTACCAAAATCTGAAGTAATAAATACCACATGCAAATTTTAATAACTTAGTTTTGTACCTCGCATAACTTTGAATATTTTGTTGACTGCCAGTTTTCTCGTAGGCAGATGACCTCCCATTTCTTTCTTCGCTCAGGATCGGAGGGGAAACTGTAGAACCTGATAGTTTTTGATTTACGATTGCTGTTTTTACAGTTTGTTGCTGTACACCAAACCATGCTGCATGAAGAACCAAATCAAGTAATTGTACAGTGAAATATATGTATTTGTATTTTGTACAAGTGAGAATAAAACTAAACGAAAGAGCCCATTCACTCCTATCCGTCCAACAAAATAACAGACCACTTTACCTAAACTTCATCATTAAGAAAGTGAGAGCAAATCAAGAGGTCTGAGCATTCTGTAAGTTTGCCAAGGCATAAACTTAACTGGAAGTCAAAGTCCAAGGCTAAGCTTGGACGAAAAAGCGTGGGCTAACTAGAAAGTGGAACGTCCTTACTTACTACTTCTGAAACCTGGTGCGTTCATGTATTATCGCTCAACTGCACAAAAAAAGCTTCACAACTCGCTTTTTATTCGGCCACTTCACGATTAACAAAACTGCGAAACACATCACCTACTTATTCAATTAAACGCAAATAGGCGCGTTTCAATTTATCTCAAAATTCGCTAAAACCTATGTTTCGAAGGCGGAATTAATGTCGTGAAAACGAATATGGCGCCTTGGTGGATGCTTTTCATGAACAAAAATATACGTTTACTACTGGACCACTTTCGACAGTAATTTGCATTATTTACAATTTTAAAAATTAATTTGTTAATTATTTTAAAGACAGCTCTTTAGCGCCTTGGGTAATTTTTACTCTTGTGTAATAAATGTAATGTGAGAGCAGAGCTGATTTGGTAATTTCTCAGCATACTCATTTGTACGGTTCCAAATGCAATATCGTAATCGTAATATCGAGATTCTACAGCGCTCAACGAAAGCTAAGTCGCGGGAACCAGCTTATTCACAGGTACTCAGTCAAAACAAAATCGATAGGCAAAAGGGTTCGGTTCCAGGTCAAGATCCGGGAGTCAGGCACTCAGACAGTCGGACGGCTACGGTGGATGTTTGAAATTGAAGCGAGAAGAGAGATAAGGGGAAGAGGAAGAATTAGGATAAGATTTTGGAAAAGAAGTGTTTTCAGTCTTGAGTGAAGGACCTGCGCAGAAACTGAAAGAGGTGAAGTGTTGGTGAGTTCGTATGATTGACCAGACAACTGTCGCAATTCTGGCGGGAGTTTATTCCAAAGGGGTGGGGCAGCTATGGCTATGGAGCGAATTCCAAATTTTAAGGATGAGGTGACGGGAGGGCGAAGAAGTGTTAGGACAGATGAGGAGCGGGTTGAACGGAGTGGTTGGATAGTAAATAATTGACGAAGACAGGAGGGTTGGGAGGATTGAAGTGTGTTATAGGTGAGGGATAAGACTGTACTCTATTCGTTCTGGTATTTTAAGCCAGTGCAGTGATTTGAGAACAGGGGTTCTGTGATGGTGTTTGGGGGTTTTGGTGACAGCACGTGCGAGAGCATTCTGGATAGCTTGTAGGCGATTTATCTGGGTTGTGTCAATATTGAGGAAAAGTGAATTGCAGTAGTCAAGTTTTGCATGGACTATGGATGTGGCAATGATAGATGCGGTTTTGAAGCCAAGCATAAGACGGATTCTGCGAAGGTCGCGGATATGCATAAAGCAAGAGCGGGAAAGATGGGTGACATGATCAGAAAAAGTAAGGTTCTGGTCGAAAATAACACCTAAATTATGGACAGAAGAGTTGGTATTAAAGGTGTGGGTGGAGGCAGAGTCCAGGCTGAGGGAGATAGAGGGGTCAGGAATTTTCTTGAGCTGGTCACGTAGGCCTATAAGTATGAATTCGGTTTTAGATGGGTTCAGGCATAAGAGATTAGATGTCATCCAGGAGGAGATTTGTTTAACCACACAAAGAAGATGATCTGTAGACTCATTGAAACAATTCGGAGAGAAAGAGGTGAATGGTTGGGTGTCATCAGCATAGAGGTGATGGTCAACGGAGGATGCTTTAATGAGTGAACTGAGTGGGGTTGTGTAGAGGATAAACAGAAGAGGTCCAAGAACGGAGCCTTGTGGAACTTCGCAAGTGAGAGCGCATGACTTAGAAGAGGCTTCCGAAGTTTTAACGGAGAAAAAGCGGGAGGAGAGATAAGACTGTATCCAGAGGAGAGCAGTGTCAGCAAAACCAAACCAGGTTGAAAATCGGTGAAGATATTGTGATCTATGGTGTCGAAGTCTGCAGAGATATCAAGGAGACAGAGGCAAGAAACCTGTTGATGAGAAATGGCAGAAACAAGCTTGTTGTAGAGAGATGTCAGCAGAGTTTCGGTTGAGTGGCATTTAGTAAAACCAGAGTGGTGTGGGTTAATGAGTGAGTTATAAGCTAAATTGTCATTGATTCGAGAGACAATCCGTTCAGTTAGATTCACAAGGAATTTGTATTCATGCTCAAATATTCGGGAATTCTGAATTATTTTAAGAAAGATATTTCACAATTTTCGTTCCACATGCTCTCCTAGCAACCTCGGTCATAAACCGAGTACACTGCCCATAAAAAATAAGGCGATGTGGCCTAGAAGTGGCCAACCGCAACTTACTTACATGCCAATTGCCGAGGTTGAGAAAATGAAGTGACTAACACTTCATAATCATGGTTGCCTCCCGGGTTGGATTAACGAACTCTTCCTCTTCTTCTCTGTCGCAGCAGAAAATTTGAAGTCGCTCTTAAACAGCCATTTTGGCGAGTCTTGTCTTCAAACGGGTTTCAGGTTTCACCACCAATCTCTATGTCTCACTTACTTAAGGAAACCCGGTTTGACATAATATTACACTATTTATGGCTAAAATTATTAATGTAAATGCAAATATACATGTTGTTCCATAGTCACCGTATGGCCTCGATCTTGCTCATTTTAATGAAGTAATCTAAGAAATTATTATCTATGGAAATTAGATATCAGTTTAGGTTCATGCAAGGCAAGGACGTGATGCAAGGAATCTATATTTATACGTCCTTGGGCGTTACGTTGTTAAAAGCCGCCAAGCTAATCGGCTCTAATAAATATTAATACCGTGATGAGTTTAGCCTCTGTGCAAAAATTGGGATGTTTGGGTCCAGAGATCGTGAGAGGCGAAGTTCGGGTTATTATTGCGGTCAGCGAAGTCGCCTTCTGTTATGTACGAAATAATTTAAACCGAGTTTTGTGTAAGTTTATCCGTACGAACAACATTTTGGCGTTACGTACCCCCATACAGTTGTTATATAATATAAGTAAATGTCGATGTATATATTTTTAGATTTAATTTGCATGCATATTTATATTATATAATCAATTTTTTATTTCACTAATACGGTAGTGCTAAAACACGAGAAGTAAAAAACAGCAAATTGATAAAGATAGGATACCTGCCTTTGATATTATGCTACTACTGTTCCCTTACTAAAATCTATGCTACTGATAGCATAAGAAAATATCAATTATGGTGACTGAAAGATGAGCAGGGTCGGTATAGAAAAACGTGTACATTTACATTTATTGGCTCTGGGAAGTTTCTCTTTTCTAAGAGATGCAATACAAATTTGCAATTGCAATCTTTATCATCTTCAGTGAAACAAGGGTAAATCATAATTGGTGTATTTAAACTTATAATTGTTAATAATATTGTAGACTGGCTGCAAATGGTGTCCACCATCTGAAGAAAAGCCTTGGCAGAAATAAAGATGCTTTCCATTTCAATGACTAGGCAGAGCTGTTCACCATTACTACAACAATTTCAAAGTTTCAGGAATTCATGGAAGACAAAAACTTGGTTTTCCAAGGCACCAGGGTGTTGTTGGATGTCAGAGAGAAAGTTCTTCCCCTCAATTTACATTATTACAGCATTATCAGGGCCTAAATCTTTACTCCATCAATTCGCTAGGAGGCGACATCCCTGTTACTTGACAGCTGCAAGGAGTTTCTCAGTGAATGTGTTGCCAGATAAGAAGGTTGATGTACTCGGTGAAGTCATCAAGGAGCCAGCAAATGGGTGTTTCTCACTGAATGTGTTGCCAGATAAGAAGGTTGTTGTACTCAATGAAGTCAACAGGGAGCCAGCAAATTTTCATGCATTATGGTTACGACATAACTGCCAATGCATCGAATGCAAGCAGCCATTCAGTGGACAAAAAACGATTGACTTATCTCGGTTGCAGCCGTCTTATTCGATTGCATCCGTTCATCTTGATTCAAAAGATGAAGTCCACGTAGAATGGAACGAGGAAAAGCACAGCTCTGTTTATCCACTTTCATTTCTGAAAGAGAACAAGTACTCCACGAACGAGATCAATCGAATTCAATCAAATGCTGAACCAGTGTCTTGTAAGGATTTGCCGAAGGTTGAGTACAAAGACCTACTTGGAGACGAGGGGCTGTTGAAATGGATGCATCTTGTGGATGAGTATGGCCTGTGTATGGTTAAAAATGTACCTGTGTCCAACGGAATGATCAGAGCGACCGCCGAACTAGTGTGGCCAGTCCAGCAGACGATCTACGGCCACACTTGGGATGTTAAATCCGATATACATCCAATCAACATTGCATATTCAGACGTCAATCTTGACTTTCATATGGATTTGGTTTACTATGAGTCGCCTCCTGGAATCCAGTTTCTGCACTGCGTAAGGTTCGACGACTGTGTTGAAGGAGGAGAGAGCGCATTCGTCGATGCCTGGCACGTTGCAAAAACACTCCAGTCGCAATATCCCGATGATTTTGAGGTCCTTACTCGAGTTCCAGCCACTTTCCAAAAGGTTCATTCCGACCGGGACCACCCCGTCTACATGAGATACCATAGGCCCCACATATCAGTGGATCCAAAAGGTCGAATTGTTGGAGTTTTCTGGGCACCTGCGTTTGAAGGTCCACTGCAGGTTCCAGAGGATTTGATCGAACCTTACTACAAAGCATATAACAGATTTGCGTCGCTGGTACGCAGTTCACCAACCAGGATCGAATTTAGACTAGCTCAAGGTGATCTGATTGGCTTCAACAATCGTCGCATGTTGCATGCACGTGGGGAATTCCGTCTGAACGGTGGAATGCGCCATCTGCAGGGATGTTACATGAACATCGATGAGTTCAAGAGCCGTCTTGAAGTGCTTTCAAGAACATCTGGAAGGAATCTGCAGATCCGACATGTCCTCAATCAGAGCTGGTTCTAAATTCCGTCATAATATGACAAAAGTGCATAAACTCAGTCTAACTCAGTTACCCAGATAGCAATGTATATGTAAGACATATGAATCCCGTATGACAGTATTCCCATATGGGCTTCATATGCCCTACAGATGGGCCCATATGATCCCATATCTAGGACATATGAAGCCCATATGAATATTGTCATACGGGCTTCTTATGTCCCACAGATGACATTGCTGTTGAACAGTCGTCATTTTCAGTTTTAAAAGAAACTATGGAACAACTCAGGGCATCCAGTGCATTAATGCACCTCTTTAACAGGACATGTTCCCTCCAAAATTTGGGGAAGTGACTTCCCTGCCAAAAATTTAGACTTGAGTTTTTCTGGAACTTTAAAGATGGGTGGTTTTGAGCGGGTGGTATGGTAGGAGATTTATGTGAAGAACAAAAATGCCGAAAAATATAGAAAATTAAAGTAAAATGACTGTGTGGGCTGATCTTGTTCTTTGTAGCTCATATGATAAATAACATTAAATAATAATATTCTGAGATGTTTGATTACTTAATAACAGTCATCAGATGACATCTCGGAGTACAAGAAGTTCCAGTGGGAAGGTCAGTAAACTTCCCACCAAAATCATGGCTGCCTGTCATCACGACACTCCCATAATAATCACTCGGGCAGAAAAAATCTCAAGTTCACTTATGTGTGCTCCATATCTGTTCCAAGCATGTCTCGGTTCCAACCTGGAACTGGAACATCCTGCACACTGGTTACTCCATTTATACTGGAACTAGCAACTTTTTTAGCACATCGAGTAGTGCTTTGTGCATTACTAAACCGGCGCTATATAAGTTTTCTCATAATAGGCTACATATATGCCATGTTTTTCTCTATAAGCATGCCCTGCTTATTCATCCAGTGCTTTCAAGAGGTCATAATTAAAATTTTGAATCACCATTACGATTTTATCATTACCATTAATTGCCATTTTGCTTAACCTCAGTACATGAGGACCTTTAAATGGCGTGGCGCCCATTCAAATGAGCAGCGGTGGTGAAGGATCTCACCCGATAAATTCATTGAAAAATGAGCAGGGTCGAGGTCATACGGTCTGTTAATAACAATCAAAAAACATAAAAAACAAGTACATTACATTTATATACACGCATTGTTCTTGCTAACGAAATTCTGCTTACTAACTTTTAAATGCGCTATAACAAAAGTCGTCTGCAGATTTGCGACAGTATCCATGGAAGCCAGAATTCCTGGGTGAGGTGGCGCTTAGCTGAAACATTGCTGAAAATTTTAATTTATTTAAATATAAGTTAGCGAAAATGTTTTCAGACGAGGTCCTGGAACCGGTCGAATTTAAGTCAACTTGGAAAAAAGAAAGGTGAGTTTTCATTTGAATTACGACAGTGAAATTTGATATAAATTTTAGTCAGGTGAATTAACAACAAATGCAACAAGAGTCGCGATAATGGTTTTGTCTGTGTGATCGAGCAAGTTGTTTTGCTATGAATATATTAGATGACAACTACACAGTCATGCAAATATCGGAAGTTGTTGGGGTGTGGAAATAGTTACCAATTAAGGTATAAAGTCTATTGCTTTAGACAGGCTTTTGCGACTTTGTGTGGGGTGTCGGGTAAATGCTCTATATAAGTGTGGTTACCCCTTAATGATTGTGCTGTTGTCAACTCTGCTTAAGTTTTACCAATTTACCAGTTTTGCATCTGTAGATCATTGGCAGACAGTGCCATCCAGACTAATGAGCTTGTGACGAAAGACAGAGGAAGCCAGTCCGTCAAGCGTGTCAACCAAGAGGTACTTTTGCAAGCATGAAAAGAGATATGTGTTGTATTGTTATGCCATGAGGCATATTTTCAGTCATGAAAGAGGTATGTCTGATGTGGTGTGTAAAGAAACAGGAGGTATGCTTACTGTAATGTAAAATCCTCGGTCAGTTGTTGGTTTTGTTTTACTAATGGTTAGCGGTTAAAAGTGGGTAAATTATTATATATCCAATTACATATTATTTGTGTATTTTATTAAGTCGGTTTAATTATGGGGGATTTCAACTGTCCTGCCTCAATGACTGGAGTTTAACTGGTAATCAGAGTCAGAGTATAGGAAGTCGTGCATTATTTTTGCAGATCCAGACGGAGGAAGAAATTCCAGAGGATATTCAGTTGTATGAAGACGACTCTCCTGAGCTTCTTGTTTTTCTTCGCCACATAGAGCCGTTGATATCGAAAGAGCTACGCAAGAACTGCCAATCTCATGCCTTCGATGGTAACACATTCTCTACACTTAGGTCTGCTCTTGACAGTGAAATAGACTTTCTTCACTGATTGGGGGTGGAGCCATGGGTGCCTGCATACAGAGGCAAGATGGGCACTTGCCTTTTTGGAATTGACATATGAACATTTTTCGCACGCATAGGGCCGTGATGAATTGTCCCAGTTTTCATGGTTTGCCCCTGCACAAATTTCTGTGGTGCCCTTCCTATCCACTTCCCTTCCATCTGCGTTTGCTAGCTCTCTGTCATCCTGCCTGTTTTTGACTGCTCACAACTTCAAGTCTACTCTTGACACTGGCTTCAGCTTCTATAGCTACTGCTAAAAACTGGAACAAAGCTGACTGAAAGGCATTGTGTGCATCGATGCTGATGTCTTGGCTTGATGTCTCAACTCTCAGTGCAACCACTGTAGTGTGACATGTCACCAAAAGTTGGAGAAGTGTCTTCCAGTTCTCTTTCCAAGTCATTAACTGCTAAATTGATTGCACAGTCTGAACCCTGTCAGGGTAGGGTTCAGACTGTGCAGTCAATGATTTTGCCATAAAATTTGAGGCAACCAACAGGAATGGTCTGATTTTCCTGATATTTTGTTTCTGAGGCGCCATTCTCTTGAATAATTGTTTTACGTCACCATATAATTTGTCCGAATAATACATCAGCAGCTAAAACGTCATTTTTTTCTGCATTTCATATTTTACCGAGTTTGCTTGCACAGTAAGTGCTTTTATAATAATAAAAATCATAATTGACTGAGGGAATAAGAATTGGTTAATTCTGTTGACAGGTTACACGGTGCGATGGGAGGAGGAGACGAATACGGTTTCCTGTGTGCATACACTGATGAATAAAGCGCTACCTGAAGAGGTGAGTTTCACCTTCATAATTTCAACAATCTTCAACAGGTGAACCATGTTTTGCTGCTTGGATTGATTGATGATCTAGTGATGAGAAATTGATCTAGTGATTGAGTGATGATTGGCATGTTAGACCGTCAATCCACAGGTTGGGGGGTTTGAATCCCTGCCAGGGCAGAAATATGTTTAGAAATTTCCGTTCTGTTAATGATCTGTAGTGAGCTATAGTATGAATATGCTAACTGTCAGTGAGAAGATCAGGCAGCACGGGAGAGGACTGGCCAACACGTCTCACATGCTGAGGCTAAAAAAGTGAAATCGGTAACTGCTCTTCTCCTTCAGTTTCTCTCGATTAAACTGTTAGAGCAAAGATGCTACAGAAGTTCCTAGAAATTTTTTATTTACTTGCATCTATACGCGTCGATAAATATGGAGTTATGTGTATATTTCTACATATCAACTGTATATTGTTAAAGTTACGAAGTTATATGTATATTTCTGTATATAAAATTAGTATAATTACATATATGTATATGTAAATATGTGCATTTGAATTTGTTGTTGCAGATGCCTGCAGTGGGTCTGTCGTGGAATTGCACTGGATCTGTCATTGCTGTTGCGTATCCTTTTAAGACCACTCATCCAACACACATGCACACACATACACACACAAATTCACTTGGTATCTGCTTATGTTTTGTTACACTACATATCTCATTAATACCTCATCATGCTACAGGCCTCTATACCTTGTTGCTCTTTGAGACCATTTTTATACCTAGTTACACTTCAAATATCTTTCATACCTCACCACACTACACCTTTTTTATACCTCAGTGTGCTAGATACCTTGTTACACACTGTTATTTTATAGACTTCTTTATACCTCTTTACACCACAGACTTTTTTAAAACACAGATTCTGTGTTTCTTATTAGTTCCATGTTAAGTTAAAATAATTCTCATATTACCACAACAAAGATTTTTTTAACAAGGCTTGATGTAGTTTTGGCCGAACTGACCATGAAGACTGGTGCAACCACAAGTCGGCTCTGTGCACCTGGAACTTGGATCGGCGCAAGATCGAAGCGGATCAGCCGAATGTGACGATCGATCTATCGTGCTGTCTCATGTGCATCGCATTTCACCCACTCCAACCATCCTGGATTGCTGGAGGAACATTCAATGGTTGGTGATGGATCATCGACAGTGATCCAGGAAGGCCTCACTTCCAGTTGGCCCCAAGAGTCTAAGAGAGGGGACTTGCCATGGTCCATTTATTTCTGAGTTTAATAGAGGGGACAATCCCTCAGTGATATCTGCAGAACCTCTGTGGTTCCACATTTGCACACTTGCTCTTTGTTCTTTGTCCTGGCCTTATAAAGTTGTTTTGAATGAGCGCCGGTGAATAAGCGAAGTGGATGGCCATGAGATATCCGTTTCCCTTTTAACCAAATGGAGAGCATCCCAAGTGGCTTTTAAACTTAATACAGAAGTCATTAGATTGGATTAGACTGTTCTAATTCAATTGACTGCTATAGCGCCGTTATCATAATCTGCAAGGCATCAAGTGACCCCTGCTTCAAGTGAGACCATAGAAAAAATTGTCACAGAAGTCCAGTTGAAACCTAATATATTATTGAAGTCAAGGCCATACGTTTGCTATAGAAAAACTTGTACTTTTACATTTAAATTTAATATGTCAGCATCCATGGTGAGGCATATGCATGTGTGTATGTATCTGGCTATTTATATAGCACCTTTTAAGAAACCAGCAACAGACGTTATCAGATCTAAAAAGGTGCAAATTAATTAGGTTGAAAATGTTTTTGAGCTGTATAAGACTTTAGCGTTGCTGCTTTTGACAGGTGAAGTCGTAGTCTGGGACGTTAGTAACACTGAAAATGCTCTTATCGGCAGTTCAGGAATCGGTGATGATTCACACAAGGAACCAGTCTCCAAACTGCACTGGATTGCAGATCCAGACTCAAAAGGACAGAAATATCACGTGAGTTTCTTCCCATCAAATTTCCCTGACAATTGTTAACTCGCCCTAGTATGTGTCCGAGTATTTACGTGTTGCTGAATCCATTCATTTCATGAATAGTCGAGTATTTACGTGTTGCTGAATCCATTCATTTCTTGAATAGTCGAGTATTTACGTGTTGCTGAATCCATTCATTTCATGAATAGTCGAGTATTTACGTGTTGCTGAATCCATTCATTTCATGAATAGTTGAGTATTTACGTGTTGCTGAATCCATTCATTGCTTGAATAGTCGTTCGATTTTAATGAACATTTCATATTATTTTTTGTATATTTTCTTTATAGTTTTATATTTGTTTTCAGTTGGTTAGCGTTGGTTGCGATGGACGCATTTTGGTTTGGCAGCTGTTTCAGCACCAGCAAGCCATGAGGCTTGTCGATGGGTATGTAAACATACATACCAGTAAACATTACATTACGTTACATACATTAAGTTACACATTACATTACAGTAGAACCTCCTTATAGTGCTGTCTTTAGCAGCCATATTAAGGTTCTGCTCTAACAGGATCTTATTCTGGAGCTAATTAAATTTGAGATCCAATTTCAAGTAATAGTAATGATGATGATAATGAAAATAATAATATTATAATAATATAATTATAATTATTTCCCAGTGCCTACCAGTTGTGATCCAACACTTTAATGTCGGAACTTGACAAAGTTTAACCAACCTGGACTCCTTTCTCCTGAGCTTTTTTGTCCTGAGAAAATAAAACAATATTGATAATAATAATAATATTATGCATGACATCAATAAAGTTAGCCGTTCCAAAAAAAATGCTGTCCATAAGTTTTGCATCCTGAGGGATAAAACAATAATATTATGGTGGTAATATCAATAGCCAGATCCACGGGACATTACTTTTCATGTTCTAAAAGTTCATTATTATTATTTAATTTTTTTAACCCTGTGGAGAATTTATTAGTCCTGTGGGATTGTATACACCTCCAGTTAAAAAATTATGATAATAATATTGATAAGTTATTTTGATAAATTTAATTAAACTTATTTGCTCATAGTTTTATTCTGCTGACGGAGAGTCTTCCGCGCCATCTCAAGCGGAAAGGTCTGGGCAATCAGCCGATGGGAATAGCATGCATTTCATTCAACCATGAAGACGAAACATCATTCCTGATTGGTTCGCAGTATGGTGGAGTCTACCGATGCTCCACGAAAACCAGAGGAACTGCGGCCAGTAGTAAGAACATCTTGGCTCAAACAAATTACTCAGCACATGGCCTCTTTTGTATTATTATTATTCCTATGTTTATTAAGCACCACTATCTATTGAAGAAGCATCAGTTGACGGCGCTGAGCAATTGTGAGTGAAGGACTTGCTGAAGGTCCCTGCACAGTAACCGTCTCAGAGGAGGAGGAGGCTCGAACCTGTATTCTCTGCGTTATAAGCCAAGCGCTCTAAGAAATTGGCTACTCTTCCCTTTTGTCTCCCTGCTTCTGTATCTCGTTCGAGAACCCAACAGTGTTCTTATCATAGAATAAAGTGTTATTATTTCTTCATTTATTTGTCTCCACTATCTAATGACTAAGAATCGATAGCGCTGAGCAACTGTGAATGAAGGAATTGCTCAAGGTTCCTACATAGTAACCATCTCGGGGGTGGAGGCTCGAACCCGTACTCTGCGTTACAAGCCAAGCGCTAAAACCAATCAGTTACCATGTCCAAACGTTACGTTACATTTTAGATACAAGTGACTGTAATGTAATGTAAACAGTAATTTATATAGCACCTCTTCTCATCAAGGTTACTCAGTGGTAATTAAACCTGCATACTAGGAAGGCTCGAACCCAAACATTGTTACTCTTTATATTATTTTGTAATTTGCCCTACTAGTTAGAACAGATGGGTGGGTTTAAAAGCAGTCCTGACCGCATGACGTCTGGAGCGCCATCTCAGGAAGGCTGATAGCACAAAGGCAAAGTTCTGAAAAGCAGATGGTTTTTGTTGTTATTTAGTGGTTCTTACCTGTTTATTTCTTCATATTTATAGAGCATTAATATTTTCTTATTACCTAATTGTTGGTGGGCTTGATAGTCGAGTGGTTAGCATGCTCAGCTGTCAACCCAGAAGTTGAGGGTTAAAGTCCAGGCCGGGATATAGACAGTTATGCCAAGATTTCAGTTTCACTATTGCCCCCTAGTGAATTCAGCCATAAAACAAGTACATTGACGGTACACACAGTCAGTGAGAAGATCTGGTGGTGAGCAAGAGGATTGGCTTGCCGCCCTTATATACCAAGGCTAAGAAAATGAAGTTGCTAACACTTTGTAGCAGTGGCTGCCTCCCAGTGGGGTTAGTTGAAAGGTCTGCTCTTTTACATTTCTTGACCCATTACGTTGTTATTTTCAGAGGAGATCCGCTGCTCGATTCCTCTTCAGTCCCCGGTCGGATTTACATTTACCGGTCACAGAGGCCCCGTCTATGCAGTTGATTCATCACCCTATCATCGCAACCTTTTTCTCAGTTCCAGCATGGATGGCAGCGTCCGAATTTATTCCGTCCTGGAAGTCAGTTTCTGCAACCTGCCTGACACAGTCTAATCTGATCTGATGACTTCTATAGCGCCGTTATCATAATACACAGGGCATCAGTCGACAATCGCTTCAGGTAAAACTGTAGTAAAAAATTATAATTTGTTGGAGAAGTTCAGTAAACAATTGTTAATCAACGGTTACAGAGGGTAAGCATACTGTAATAGATGAGTATTACATTTAGACACTGATTTATTACAACCTCTTTCTTGCACTGTACTAAATTATGTAGTGCTTTTCTAGGTGTCAAAAGGTGCTAGATAAATAGTCAGATATGACCAGAACATTTATACAGCGCCTTTCAAGCACCTCTCAAAAATGTAATATTGAAAAGTCTTTGCAATTACAGAAAGACCCTCTTCTGACACTCGAACCAAATGCTGGGCATCTCTTCACGGCCGGCTGGTCACCAGTGCGACCTCCAGTCATTGCTGTGGGAACTGGCAGTGGTCAGCTCTACCTTTACGACCTTCGTCAGAACCGTTCCACTCCAGTGATTCAGCTCGACGCAAGCACCAAAGCGAAACCGGTCTATTCCTTACAGTTCAACCACAAAAAGTAGGTCCACCACATTTTCCATCCCAAAGTGTCAAGTTAATCATGTAATAAGTTTAATAATATCGATAATAAACTTATTATTACATGATTAATGTGTTGTTCCAGACGTTTTTCATTTTCTTCTTACTTTTTATAAAACCTGAGGGATCATTCTACCTTTGGTAAGGATGTCAAAAAATTGATAATAGTAATATTACAATGGAGATTCATTACAACTTGCTACATTATAACACAAATTCTGATATAAGATGGTCAGGAACATGGATAAAAAATTAGTTCATCTATAGATGTTAAGGACATTGACATGACCTCTTTATAAGGCAGTTCTTGTTGTGGCTCTCAAAGACAGCATTTCCCATGTACTATTAAAAATTAGTAGCAGCAGCAAAACTGTTGCAACGTGTTGCAAGCTAAGTACAACGGTTTATTTCTTAGGACGAAACTGTTGGCTACGGGTGATGGCAGCGGTTGTGTTATGATCTGGAAACTGAACGATGACCTCACAGAGCAGACGACCCGAGATCAGGAAATAGTGGACGAAATTGCAAACATACATCGCGACTGAAAATTCACGGAATCCCAGTTTCTGTCAAAACCGTTTTTGAACGGAAGTTATCTAAAACTGTCTGAATAAATTGGCTTAGCTGATTGGTTTGGATTTCTCAACAATAAAGTTTCGTTTTTTTAGTCTAGTCTTTTACAAAACAGCGGTTTCTTCATTTTAAGAAGATGACTACAACAGTTCTTGTTTTCGTGTTTGAAAAGAATTAAATGCATCTGTGGTGTTGAAAGAACGTAGGCTGTTATGACATCTTCAGTTTTAGTTTCAGTGCAGGTACTTCAGCCTTACTGATGAATTCCGGATCTTAGTTGTCCAGTTACGCTGACCATTCTGGCCATAGATTTGGGATGGATTCAGAATTTAGAAGGGCAGAGACAATAATGCGTAGGACACAATAATCAATTATCAAATATTCATCTGCTAAACTTGTTAACCCACAGTGCATCAGTGTTAACCAAGTACTTCATGTTTTAAAAATCTGCGTGATCTTGACATTAGTACAAAAGTACGTGAAGTGACCATCGACATTAGTGTAAAAGTTCGTGTCTTTTATATATATATACACACACAAACATACATGTGTGTATATGTACGTCTATATACATGTCTAGACCATTATCTGATTATAATCTATTCTAATGATTTCTATAGCGCTGTTAAGTTGCACAAGGCATGAAACGATGGTCGCTTCAAATGTAATCATAGGCTGTAATCATACACCATTGCAGACATTCAATCAAAATTTGAAGAGCCAGAGAAACCAGAAGTCAAGCTATGGTGGATAATTCAGTTGAAACAGACGAGTCTTGCATTTAGACCTGAAAAACATTAAAGAACTCACAGAAGTGGACAGAATCAGTAGTGTGTATATATATATATATATACACACACACACTACTGATTCTGTATATATATATATATATATATATATATATATATATATATATATATATATATATATATATATATATATATATATATATATATATACACACACACACACTACTGATTCTGTCCACTTCTGTGAGTTCTTTACTGTTTTTCAGGTCTAAACACGTGTCGTACTGTAAAGTATATACTTACAAGCATATATAATGCATATAAATATATATACTATTCACCTAGTAAAGTAGTGTAGCTTATGGTTACTTAAACATTTATGTTGGTACCTCTCCACAGAAACTGCTGACTGTAAGCCACTGATCCAACCAAATGACAAACATCAAAATAACTGTTGACAAAACAAACAGTTCTTAAGTAAGTAAGCACGTCATGGATAAAGCGAATTAATGCTGGCGTCGGCAACCTCAAACATTCGGTGGAAGCGGTTACTGCGCTCGGCAACATCGCGTGCCTTTTCACCAACTCTGTTCGTCAGTTCAAAATTGGCGAAATCGTTCATGAGCAACAGTTCAAGTATGTCGGGATTAGTATTGCTGCTCGCCGCCAGGTGGAGAGGCGTCAGAAGTCCTTCCGTCTGCGCATTAATGTCCGCTCCGTGTCGGAGGAGAGCAGCGGCTGCATCTGTCTGACCCCAGTTGGCAGCACTGTGCAGGCTTGTCCAGCCGTCATTCGTGACGTTCTCCATGAGTGCATCTCTTGCGAGAAGAAACTGGAAAGTCAAAACAAAGTCAGGTAAGGTACGAAAAGTCTCGGTTGCAGCAGGTAAGTCTAGATAAGGTAAGGCTAGTCTAGGTAAGATAAGTTGAGATAAGGTAAGGTAAGTAAGTAAGGCAAGGTAAGATAAATTCGTGCAAATTTAGATAAATCACCAGTAAGGTACAAGGTAATGCACTGTTAAGGTAATTCTAAATTACTGTAACACAAGTTAAGTCGAGGTAAATCTAGAAAACGTAAGGTAAGTCTAGGTAAGATGAGGCAAGGTAATCTAGATAGGTTAATGACATAAATCAACTGACCACCTCACCTCAACAACGTGTGTGTGGCCCTCATAGGCCGCTCTGTGAAGAGGGGTGTAGCCATCGCTGTCGTGAACATTCACAATGTCGGGATCTGCCTTCAGCATCTCCTCCAAGGTGTCTAGGTTCCCCGACTCCGCAGCCCAAAGGATTCGCTTGACTGGGTCATCTAAGAAGAAGAAAGGTCCTTATAAGGCGCTATAAAATGCCCACATATACTTACAAAAGACAAGCTTGTAAATAATTTTAGTGAAATTCCCACAGAGATTCTCCGATTCCAATCCTTAGAGGGGCAGACTAGTGAAATTCCCACAGAGATTCTCCGATTCCAATCCTTAGAGGGGCAGACTCTATTAGGGTCCATAAAGGAAGTACACCTCAAAAACCTGAAACGACATTAAATTTCCTAACATCTTAAGGCTGGCTGGGGTGCCTTTGGGAGGTGCCTGAAAGGCGCTATATAAATGTTTAGTTATATACAAGCTAAGACTGCCAGATCCTATTAACAGTTTTCCCCTATAGTCAAATGGTGAATCTTTCTTTTATGCAGACAGTTCGGCCAAAAAGATTCTTTGAATGCTCGATTTCACCAATCAGCTTCTTAGAAAACTCGACCTATCATCTTATAATTCACAAGGCATCAATCGATGCCACTCCAAAATAGAATCGCAGTCCAATTCCAAGGCGGGACAAAAGGGCAGCCTAATGAGAATAAGCACACTGAGATTAAGTGTTATGAGTTGAGAACGGAAGACACCAAAGACAGATTATTGGTTTCTCTTAATACTTACTTCTTTTCTCTTCCTCCGATGCTTCGTTGACATCACTGTCATCCAATTCCCAGGCACTGATGAACTTTGATGGATTCTTCTGTTCTTCCTCAAGAATCCTCTGAAACATTTCAACAGACATCTGAAACTCAATGAAGACTACCGGGCAGGAGAAAACATGACCTAACACCTAATGGGTCACAAACAGAGTTTCTGAAATGGGTTTTAACAGCATGGTAGGTGCTTCAAACAATATACGGCACTTGGGGTAAAGTTTTCAGATGTGCCCCTTTTGAATGGTTTGTAAAAGGTGCCTTGTAAATCCTTGGGCAAATTGGGTGGGCCGTCTGACCGATCCCCTCTGCATTTGGACATAATATTATTCCATGTAGTGGTCACAGTGGAAGAGATGTAGATATGAATGCCACCAATATAATTTTCTTTTTACTTAATGATGAGGTACCTGGGTTAAAACATTTAACCAATTACTTACTTATAAAGCCGGCAGCTCACCCTGTAAACCTCGTCTGCATCTAAAAACGATTCTTGGTCATCGAAGTGGTCCAACTCCTCCGCTGTATCAGGAGCCGACATCGTCTCCAGAACTGTACATCAATGAAACTTCACAGTTTTATCAGTTTGCTTTACACCAAATTTCCAACACCACTATAGTTATCGACAGTTAAGCAAAATCCCCAGTGGCTAAAAAGAGGATTTACTTCGTCAAATTCACAACTGCCAAGCCAGCATTACCAGACATGTAGGTAACAGCCGGCAAGCAAAAAAGTGATGCAGGGTTGCGGTTAGTGCCGACCATTTCAACATTGCGTACTATTAAATTATGCTACAAATGTAATAATGGAATAATGCTCAATCTAAAAATACTCTTAAAATTAAGAAAATGATTTGGATATTACAAATCTTAAGACTTTATTGCGAGTTTTGCTTTAAGTGATTTGCCTTAGCGGACTCGATATATCAAACTTGTTGTTAGACAAACCGAAGAGCTTTCATTGATGTACAGAGTATCGTAATCGTAATTCCGAAATTTCTACAGCGCCTAAGTATTCCAGGCCAAGATCCAAAAGCATATACATATGCACTGGATGCAGAGGTAAAGGCAGTGGATCGTAATCATAAACTGGAAACCAAATTTTGTGCCCTGCTTTCTTCACAATTTTTAAACTGGACAGAGAAAAGCACATAACGCATGAAATTAAATGAACAAAATTACTTATTGTCAACAGTTTAACGACAATGGATCTTAACCTGGAACCGAACCCTTTTGCTTATCGATTTTTTTCACTGAGCGCCTGTGTAAAAGCTGGTCGCCGTGACGCTGCTTTCGTTGGGCGCTGTAGAAACCTTGTGATTACGATTACGATATACCGTCGCTAGGTTTACAAGTCCCTTCAGAGGGATGCAGAGAAAATATTGTCTATGGTTTGGACTAAAACCAGGGTCAACAGTTTCGGCGTGGGCAAGGGCGTTTGTGGGAAATTCGACAATTTCAATCGTTTTGTACGTCTGGTATATATGTTGAATGATTTGTGAATGCGTTTATTATACAGATAACATTCGATTTCTGCCGAAGTTTTACAGTGGCGTTATTTTGGCCGGACATCGTAGATGTGAGTTGGTGTACTTCAATCGACCCTCTCCGTTGTGTCTTTTTAAAAATGCAGCTACTACAGCGATGAAATTATCAATATGAACATTGCAGTGCAACATTTCTGTTGCTTTCTTGTGCAGTGATTTATCGGACCATCACGGAAGCGTTATAAGTGACATTTGTATCACTTGTGATGGTTCACTGTATTTGTGCAGTTATATAGACTCCCCCAGAACTGCGACAGTTATCAGAACCATCCTGCAAAATCATCCATGCTCCACCGCTTGCAATTCTGCATCTGTCTTTCACTCAAAACTGAAAACAGTCCTCGTTGACAGATCCTATCATTACACCTCTTCTTCCTCTCATTTCTCTCTCTCTGCTCCAATCCCAAACACCATCCACCGTAGCTGCCGCGCTGTCTCTCTGACTTTTGGATCTTGACCTGAAACCGAACTATTTGCCTATTGATTTTGTTTTGACTGAGTGCCTGTGAATAAGGTAGTCCCCGTGACGTGACTTTTGTTGGGCGCTGTAGATATCTCGGTCTGTCTGTCAGCTAAAAAAGGAACTCAGCATCATGAAATTGAAAAATTAGAAGCGTTGGGGTTGTTTTACGGTTGCTTGAATGCGTTTTTGACATTGCTGTAGTTAAAAGATGGTATGTGAGTTATTAAGTCTTCAAGAAGATGCTGTTTGAACGTTTTATTTGTAGGAGACATAATGACGTTGGCAGCCATTTCCAAAAACATCTCATATCTTCAACGAGTGAGATGTTTCTCCTCCCTACCAACAGGTGAGCTCACTTTAATATTTGTAGTGTAACCAAGCTTTTAAAGCGCTTTTTACGGAGCATCTTTTTGGCAGTATAACAAGAAACACCAAAGATGCCAAGCTAGCATTGTGTTATCAGTGGTTGCGTGGTTGTCTTTCAGCTCATACGTGACCTGTGGGGTGATATGCAATGTAACATAAAATAAATGCTCATTTATTACGTGCCTCTGAACTTTAGTCTTACAGGGTTGTTCTCGAGTAATGGATATTTCAGCTGAAGCAGAGACATTGAGAGCAATGTAACAACTGGACAACCTTTTATTGATCGTGTATGTAAGTGGATGTATCCATCCAATTATATGGTGCATTTTAAAACCTCCTGCAAGATGCTAACAAGCCTTTCTGAAGAGGTTTGTCTTAAAATGAGCTGAGAATGCTCCTTGAGCTGTTTGTGGCAGAAGAGTTCAAATTTTCAGAGGAAAATTGTTTCAGAAGGATAGCCATGCCACAGTCTTTAACTGAAAAGGGTTCATTATGGTTTGACTGAGTATCGGAGCTACATAAATTGGCCAGTGACTTTACGTTACAGATTTCTCTTATAGTTAGGTTTTGACTGAGAGAAAATGTGATTTGATTTTCAGTTTCTAAGACGTATCGAGCATCAAATCAAACGTCTTCGCTCGAGTGCCTATGCGCTTTGAACTCAGGAACTTATGTCAATCATTCTGAGCAGAAATCATCATCTGAACCCATTAAGAGTGTAGAGAAAAAGCTCTCTGCACTAACTCTGTCAAATACGATCCACCCAAAACAAGAATACAAGCTCCCAACAACTTGGTACAATGGCGTTCTTAAGAAATCCATCATCGACCCAGTTTTTAGCAACGTAACTTTTCAGTTGCCTACTGTGACGAGCCAAGAGATCGAAAAGCTTGATCCTTCATTACAATCACTTTTTCCAGTCATTGATCCAAGTCCACTGCAGAGGATCATAGATCAAGGAGCGCCGCCGATCACAAAGGAAACAATGCCCTACCTCATGACAATACGGCACAAGAAAATGAAGAAGCATCAGTTGCGGAAGTTGCGAAAGCGGATGCGGTTCCTCAGGCGGAAACTGGAGGCAGTCAAGCGGAAAAAGAAGGAAAAGGTGCTGCAGGACTATGAGAAACAAATGGCCATGTGGTCGCAAGAGTTCGATCCGGAGAAGTACATTGAAGACCATCTGAAGAGAGCGCGGAAGGCTGGATGGGAGATAGATATTGTGGCAGAGAGGGCAAAGAAAAAATCAGCTGTAGGCGTCAGTGCTGCAAACAGCCCTGTGGACAAGTGAAACTTGATAATTTATGGTGGTTTGTGTGCACGGTTCTGTTATGCTGCTCTGAAACTTTTCTTAAGGGTGAAGAGCAAATAAATGAATGGCAGAAAAAATAAATGTCTTTGAAATTTTTTATTGTCAGAATTGTCAGATGTTTTTGTGTTTTATTGGACCATAAAATGAATTTTATTAAAGATTTAACTAGGATGATTTATTCTCGCTCTGCCGCTTATAGATCTGTCTGTCTGTCTGTCTTCCTAGCTGCCTGCCTGCGCCCTACCTGCAGAATGTTTGGCTAATAGCTTAGCTAATAGCTTAGTTTTTGCACTTATATGAAGTCATTTTTCTGTGTTTCGCTTATACCATGTGTTGTTCTGACCTTAGTTGCACTATCCTAATTGCGCTTCTGCAGTTTGGCTTCTCACATTACTTTAGACAACTTTATCTTATGTTGGTTTGTGTCTTTTGAAGTTTTTTCACTATTTATTTATTTAAAGCAAGTGCAGTAGGCCGGATGGTGGATGCTGGATAGCCGCTCGTGCAATGGGATAAAGCAACAAAACATTTTACGATATCGTTATCCTGCTTTGAGGAAAGGTCATCCGGAAATTTGTTCCATGTGATGTTAATTCAGCTAGGCATAATAAAATTTAAGTGTTTGCACAGTTTAATAACACTTGAAGTTTTGAACCTACTAGGATTCAAATTCTGCTAATTTTACTAGGAATTCACCAGAGGTGTCGATCCGTAGTAAACACTGGAGGGGCCCGGGCCTATAGTGGGGGTCTGGGTGCAAAGCCTCTGTCGCGTTCCAGAGACAAAGCCCTTGGTATGGGGGTCAAGAATAGGCCTCATGCAGGAAGAATGAGAACTTTATCAGTCCACAGCTGCCGTTTACCGATTTTACAGCTAAAATATTGCTGGGGTCCGACCAATGGCCGAGCCCTCATGCTCAAAATATTGCTGGGTCCCAGGGTCACCCATATGATCAACGCCTCTGGAATTCACACAATAAATCAATGTCAAACCATTCGTACTATGCACGGTTTAACACAGCAAAGCTTAGAATTTGTTTGCAGACAGTACAAAGATCTATGAGGAATATTACAATGAAATTGTCAAACGTAAAAAACTTAGAACATAGCAGTGTAAATGTCACTTAGATGTCAACTTTGTGAAATTACCTACTATAAGCCTAAAACAAACCAGTAAATAAACACAATGAACAGCCTAAATATCACTAAAGTAATAAAAACAGCATATAAGTACTGGAAAAAATTACATGCAAGAATACAAAGTATTTTCAAAGAATATTTTGAAAATTATTTCAAAATAGTATTTTTGTATTCTTAAAATATTTGTTTGAAAATAATTTATTTCAAATATTTTTCAAATTCTTGGCCTGTATTTAATTTGTAGTTTTAAAATACTTAAAAAAAGTATTATGCAAATCACTGCTTTAATTTTAAGCGAATTTTGACGGGCCTGAACACAATAAGTCGGTGAGCCCGGAAGCTGAGCGAATCGTGGGGAAGGATTGAGTAGGAGCCAATCATTACGTTCCGTATTCATGTCTTTTCAGGAAGTTCAGGTTGCAACCCGCAAAGTACGTATGTTATAGGTGAGTTAATAAAGACCAATTAGTAGTATTTATTTACGACTGTCCTATCGCAACCATCCTTACAAACAGCGTATTTTGAGTACTGCCGTATTACTTCCTGTTTTTCGTTACCCAGTCGCCGCAAATGCACGTGGTGAGCGCTGCTGTACCGAAACTCCACGGTGTCGTTGTGAAAATTTGAAATTTGGGGCATGTGGAGTTGTTTTGTGTGGACGATAATGTAGTCAGTCAACGCTTTTGAAGGCTTTGGGAGCGATTTAAGCCTGGAAGTCATGGATTAATTTGTAGTAAAATCTCGAGATTACGATACGATTACGATTAGTTGGGATGCAGTGGCAAAGATCCTGATGCGACACTGGCTCATCCCATTTTCGGGGTGCGCAGATAAGCACTTGGCGACAGTGTTCGTGAAAAGTTTAAATGATCAAAATTCGGTACAATATTGAGAGATTTGTCAAAACAATATTAAAAAGAAAAAATAATTTTTGTTTACATTAAAAGTGCATTAATAATAGCAAATTGTTATTAGATTTTAATGATGATGAATTTTACCAAAGAAGAATCAGTTTTCATCCATCTGTTTAAATTTTAAGAAATATGGTGTCACATAGTATAAAGGAAACATTTTAAAAAGTGAAGTTATGGTTTATTAATTAGTTTTAAGCAACTTTACTGTGAGAAAGAAACTAAATGAGATAAATGTCACAGCTTAAGTCTTTGACAAACATTCATCTGCAATTCACATTTAAATTCTCGCACAAAACGAACAATTATATCTCTGTTAGCTTTTCAAATGTTAGTTAATGCCATAACTTACCTACATTTTTGATCCACTTAAAAAACAACTGCTTTATAGGATTTCCACCCCCATCTTTTGGATTATTGATCTCCTATGCCTTGTGATCAAAATTCCTTTAAAGCATCAAACTCAATTTCTCTGTAAATAAAGGTCTGATGACCACCATATATGAAACAACAGATATATTAGTAAAATAGGCTTTGTTTTTTATTTATTTATTTGTAAAATCACTTTTTATATGTAACATCAGTAAATCTTCATATTAGGTGTGGATGAATGTTTGCTGGGACCATGATGTAATCATGCATAGGCCAGAGTAAAATAGTAGATCTTGTTGAGTGATGTTAAAGATGTTAGCGAGTCAGGTCTTTTGTGGTAGATGATTCCAAATACGAGTGGCACAGCAACTGGAAGCATGGTTGCACGTTTGTATTGAACCTAGGTTCGAGCTACAAGCAGATGTAAGAGGAATGCGACAGTCTAGGAGGCTATATGGAGTTAGGGTTTTGTTTATTTTGGCACTCGGTTTTTAGGGTTTCTTCAACACCTTGCTGTCAGGCACTGTTCATTTTCTGGGTTGTTTCAGCATGCTGTCTTCAAATCCTGAGCAGTTAGGTAATGCTCTTGTTGTAATTGCAACGAAGATTACAGAAGGATATATACGACTGAATATAGTAATTGCAGACAGAGACATTTAAATGAGGCGATACATGGCCTGCATAAATTAATCCAATATTTGCATATATAATACGATACTTACGTAAATGATACTACATTTGCATAAATGATACAATACCTGCGTGAAATATGCAATACACGCAAATGAACACAGTGCCTGCATAAGTGAAGGCAAAATTAACTTGAGAATGGATATTTCCAGACAATGTATCGAATTGGACTTGGACTGCGGCCAGTATCACAATGCCCTCTTCAGGCAGACAGCCAATCTGAGGTAAGTTTCCACATTTCTGACCAATTTAAAATGCGGCATGAATTTCCCACTGTGCGTCCCGGCATCTGTTTCATAGGCTTCGTCCAAACTCTGGATTGTGGAACTGAAATTTTAATAGCAAATGTAATTGGACATCTGTGTGGTAGTCTGGCGAAATGTCTGATATGGAAACAATCCATAGTTGATCCTTTTTAGCTAAATGCAAATGTACGCATATTTCTACAGCGACTGTATGGCCTCTACTCTGCTTATCTTGCAATGAATTAATCGGGTGAGATCCTTCACCACTGCCGCCCATTTGAATGGCCGCCATGCTATGTAAGGTCCCTGTGCATGTTCAGGGCTAACTGAAGTAAGCCATGGTATCCTCACGCTTTTGCTTAGGGGTACGTTGATGTACGTGTCAACCAGTGTAGCAAACCAGGGCAGAACCTTACCTGCTTCCTGTCCGTCCACCTGTGTCTCTCACCTCCCTTTCTTCAGTGTTCCCTCTAATTTGTACTGCTGCACAACCGCACAGAAGTTCTGTGTCTCTGCACACTGCAAAAAGTCATCCAAAACGTTCCATGCAACAGGTTACTGCACACTGAATATTTGACCTGAAGAGAATGTTCCACTTCTCTCCCTGGCCAAGTGCAAAGAATTTTCTGTATGTTGGCTGTTCAAAATGTGTTACATGGACCACGGACTTTTCTAAGCCTTTTATTATATAGATGACTATACAATACTGTGTACTGTGGTGCCATTTTGATGATGTACAGATCATCAACTGATAATTGCTTCAAGTGGAGCTGTAGTCAAAAACCATAATTTATTGGAGAATTCCAGTTAAAATGAAACTCCAGAGAGCTGAGGCAAGTGGATTAAAATGGTGCAGGGTTTCATAATAATTTTTGATTGCGTTCAGTTTATGTTGATAACACACTGCTTTT
This sequence comes from Norana najaformis, assembly GCA_964023275.1. Lineage (NCBI taxonomy): Eukaryota > Metazoa > Annelida > Clitellata > Crassiclitellata > Hormogastridae > Norana > Norana najaformis. The sequence goes on along the minus strand of OZ029924.1, from coordinate 3,280,260 downwards.
AACTCTAACCAGTTTTATTAAGTGCAAAGAGTCAAATTTTGATATGAGTTAGAGCAGTCCATTTTCTTTAGCAGAAGCATAAGTGCTTACAGAATGATGTCTTATCACTGTCAAAATTCTGATGACGACATTTGATGAGACAGGTAATTTTTACTTTGGAAATTTACTTGTCTTGCAGTCGAGCAGTGATGACGGAAGCGAGGATTACAGTAGAAGCAGAAAACGAAAATCAGATGAGGACTCAGAGTAAGATCATTGCTGTCTTTCAAATTCAGCTTCTGTCCTTACATTACATTGTGTTACACCTTACGTTACCTAGTCTTTATCTAGACCTCAATCTTACTATAACTTGACTGCCCTACATAGCCTTGCCCTACATTGGCTTACTATTGTCTAGCTTACCTTATACCTCCTAGCATTTTGTTGCCGTACCTAACCTTACTTTAACTTGATTTGCCCAGTCTTGCTATTGCCAAGGTTTACCTACATACATCCTAGTCTTGCCTTGCCTAGCTTTGCCTTGCCTTGCCTCACCAACATATGTGGTAGATGGTTTGTCTATCCTTACCATTTTGGAAATAAACGACAGCTTGCAATTGAATGTTCTGCAGCTTTGAAGCGTCTGAATCTGAAAGTGAAGTCACAGCAGACGACTCAAATGACTCCACTTACGAAGAGCCGAGGAGCAAAAGGTCACGACCCAGTAGAAGGTCAGTCCAAAGGGCTACTCCTCAAAATTTGTTTTCAATGCCAGTTTATTCATTTGTGGTTGTTGATGAGTTAAGATTACTGAGATGCCTAGTCACTCGGTCTTGGATGTGATCTTGAGACCATGCCGACTACCACATTGCTTAATTACCAGCTTAATTACCACAATGAATGATTACCGGATTAATTACCACAGTGCTTAATTACCCGATTATTTACCACATTGCTTAGTTACCCAGTTAATTACCACAATGCTTATTTACCCAATTAATCACCACAGTGCTTAATTGCTTCATTGCTTAATTATTACTCACTCTTGAGAGGCACTTGAAATAGACTGTATGAATATTCAGATACCTAAAAACAAACAACCCATTTTATTTTTATTTTATTCTGTGTCAATGTCATATAAGAGGGTGTTTGCTCAGGCCACAGCGGTGTCCCCGCCTTTTGTGAAGTCTTAGCCTGCGATGACGACTGACGTCTAAAACACCCTAGCTTGTGACGAAATAAATAATTGTAAATATTGTTACTGTGGTGGAAAATGATTGTGACTAATTTTTGTAGCATTGAATTTGTAGTTAGATTGGTTTTGATGTTTATTTTCCGGTAGAAGTGTCGTGCAACCGCTGAGGAAGAAGAAACGCCGAACCTCGTCATCTGGTGAAGAGAATAGCTGGAGTGGAAGTGACACAAGCAGCATCTATCGTCCTAAGACAACTCGATTGACTGCAAAAGCTGTTAAGTAAGAGTGATTGTCTAATCTAATCTCATGACTATCTAATAAAATCTAATTTCTGTAGTGCCATTATCATAATGCTGAAGGCATCGGTTCAAGTCAAAATTGCAATCCAAAATCATAATCCATTGGAGAAGCCAGGTCAAATTCTGATAGGTCGGAGAAACCAGAAGCTAGGCTAGGTAGGTAAGCAAGCTGAAACAGATGAGTCTTAAGTTTAGACCTGAATGACATCACAGGACTGACAGAATGAATACAACTTGGCAGTGAATTCCACAGCCATGTACCAGCAGACAAGAAGTTTTATAAATTTTTTACTTTGGCGCCGTTATCAAAATGTACAAAGCATCGATCAGTGGGAGCCTCAAGGGAAACTGTAAGTTAAAAATCACAATATGTTGAAGAAGTCTGGTCTAAAGCTACTTGGTTTTAGTTTCAACAGGATCGGAAAGATGCAAAAGTACGATGAACCAATCATCGTCATAAGTGTATGGACAAATTCCTACACGCACGCATTTCTGCTTGTGTAAGGCGACATCTGATTAGCTACTGCATGACTTTGAATGTTAGTCTTCAGAGGTTCGGTCCTGGGTTCTAGTAGAGCTTTGGGCTGTGGTGCATACATGACAACAGCAGTCAATGATTCTGCCATTTTAGGTTCTTACTTTAGCCAGTAGTTTAGAAAATTATTGAACGAATTGCTCTTGTTTGAGAATGTTGTGTAATTTCTCAAAAGTTAAATTGTTTGAATGAAATGTTAACCTTTCGAATTTGTCTGTGTTTAGAAAACTTCTTGTGTGCTGAAGCTAGAGCAATAGCTGCTTGGAGTAAACGTCTTACACTGGTGCTATATAAATTTGTTATTGTGTTATAATTTTTAAAGTAGATTTATGCACGCTTGTTTCCAAAGCATTTTTATAGCACCTGTCAAAGGTGCTGCATGTCTAACTACCTAACTGACAGATGAGACGTTGGGTAAACAGAGGCTGTAAATGTAAATGTAAATGGACACGGCTTTTTACAGCCGCGGCTGTATAGCCTTGACACTGCTCATGTTGCAATGAATTAATTGGGTGAGCTTGTAGGTTGTGTTGAATCACATGTAATGGAGCACACGTTTCTGATGATGTGTTAAATTCCTTTCGGCATTTAGGTACAATGAAAATTCGTCTGGGTCATCTGAAGAGGAAGAGGAGAATGAGGTAACGGCTGAGGAAGAGGAGGAGGAGAAGGAGGAGGTGGAGGCTGAAGGTCATGCAGAGGTCGAAACAATTGAAAAAGTTTTACGCCATAGAATTGGTCGTAAAGGAGGTAATTTTTTGTGCTTTGGTTGATGCGACTTTTTGCCTCGTTGTTTGTTGAATCTGTGAAATTTACTGAAGGAAAAGTAGAGCTGCTATGTTCCGTAGTGGAATGTAGGGGAAGCACTCATTTCCCGCTTTTCAGCTCTTGGGATGGCAATGGAGGAATCACAAGGTCCTGGACAGGCAGCCAGTGCATATCAGGACTTGCCTTTACTTTTCACAGTTGCACCAGTGTCTAATTCTTCTTGGTTACAGAAATTATTGTGCACCAACTCCTTGTCTAGGGTCGTAACGTGGAGTCCACTCAGCAGGCTTTAACCTGCAATCATCGGATCACAGACCAAGCATGCTACTGAACAGACTGCTGTGTTGCACTGGTATTAACTCTGTTTGGCTTTCACTTAATCTGTGATATTTAATTACTTGAAATAATAATACAATTTCTTTGTGTATTGTTGAATTTTGTTAAATTTGTCTGTTGGAATAAGACCCTTTACTTTTATTTTTGTTGATTCTGTGAAATTTAGCCATTGGAAATAAAACCATTTCTTTGTTTTGTTGAATTTAGCTACAGGTGATGATACCATTTCTTACAACGTTGTGGAGAAGGGTGATCCAAACGCCAACCTTGATCCAAAAACGGAAGAGACGGATGATCAGTACCTGATCAAGTGGAAAGGATGGAGTCACATCCACAACACATGGGAATCCGGGGAAAGTCTGCGGCTGGCAAATGCCAATGGATTAATCAAGTTGAAGAACTTCAAACAGAAACAGGAGGATCTGAAGCTGAGGTTGATTGCTCACAATTTGATTATTCACGATCACTTCAAGCATATGTCACGAATTGTATCACAGCTGTTGTATTTGTCAAAGGTGCTTACATGGATGGGTGACTGTCTATGGAATATGGGCGGCACAGTGGCATATTGGTAACGTCTGGTCAGTGATCATGCGGTTGCAGGTTCAAGTCTGTGTAACGACCCTGGGCAAATTTTGTGCACACCGTGCTTCTGTCACCAAAACATTTGGTGCCAGCATCAGCTGAGAAGTAAACGGCAAGTCCTGTGATACACTAGCCCTGTGTCCAGGACCTTGGGATTCTTCCACTGCCGCTTCAAGGGCCTAACAAAAAGGAACTGAGTGTCTCCCCTACTTTTCATTGTGGAATATGGGATACTTTACGTTGCTTGACTATGGAATATCATGTCACTTCAGCCCTCCATGTGTGTACGTGTGAATGTAGACACTTGTTATAGCGTGTTTTAAGTACCTCACAAAGTTCTGCCTATGCTAACAAAAATATTGTTAGAGTTCTTTACGAAAATAATAAGACACTGGTGCTAGAGAAATTGTTGATTATTTTTATTATTTAAGAGCTTTTAAATTTTCTGGTTTGTCTTCAGAATGGAACTGGCGAACGAAGAAGATTGCGAATACCTGATGTGTCAACAGGAAAAAGAAACGCTGATTGAAGATCGACATGCGGTGGCCGAACGAATCATACGTAAGGCACACTTCTTGGCTTCTAGAGGTTATTTGAGGGCGCTATATAAATGCCAGACACATTACACACATATGTTACATACCCACCTACATCCACACATACATCCACATAGAGATACGTACATATGTATGTACATACATAGGTGCAGCATATGTACATACATGGATAAATACATACATACATACGTACTTGGGTGGTTGGATGGATAGATAAATTGATGGACTGATTGATTGATTGACTGATGGATGGGTTGGATGGATGGACGGTTGAATGGATGGACGAATGGATGGATAGGGTGGATGAACAAATGGATGGGTGGGTGGGTGGTTGGGTGGAAGGCAGGCTGGGTGAATGCATGGATGAATAGATAGACGGATGGGGGGTTGATGGGTCATGGACGGGTGGACAAACTGATGGATGAATGGGTGAAAGAATGAGTGAATATCAGTGCCTGTTTTTAGAGAAGAAGAAAAGCAACGGTTGCATGGAGTACCTCGTGAAGTGGGAAGGCCTTCAGTATTTGGAAACAACTCTGGAGGATGCGAAGCTCATCGACCGACTCTTTCCAGACGTTGTTGACGAATACAGGGAACGCACAGTGAACATGCGAACGCCTGACCCAAGAGCCCCGGTGAGACGCCATCTGCCGTTCATCCCTCAATAGCTGGAGATGAAGTGGTCGAATATTGCTTTATAACAAGATCCCATTAAAACGAGACCAAGGACTGAATTTGAAATTCATGTTCCAAGTCAGAATTTTAATGGAATGAAGCGAGTTTTAAGGTGGCTGCGTTAGTCTTTGAAGACGCTTTTTACAGGGGTTGGAGATTATGAAATGAGTTTTGAGGTGGCTCTTTTGTAATTGTAATGATAATGTTTGTAACTGTAACTGATTTTAATTGTAATTTTTGTAACTGTAAAGGTAACATTTGTGATTTTAAATTCGTCATTGCAATTGTAACTTTTTGCCCATTTAACTGTATTTTTTGTAATTGTAATTGTATCTTTTCTAATTGTTAAGTGTAATTGTAACATTTGTGATGGTAGTTGTACCTTCTAAACTTGTAACTAACATTTGTAATTGTAATTTTTAAAATTGTAATTATGAATATTTATAGTGTCTCATAAGAACCTCATGTACATTAGAGAGTTAGTTATCTGGTTATTTATAGAGCACCTTTGGACCTCTTGAAGTGCCACCAATGCCATAATGCTTGTCATTATATAGTGGAGCTACATAAAACTACAAAATGAAATGAGGTAATGTTTAATTGTTGCTTTTTAGGCGTTGAGACAACGTCCAAAGTTTGTTCAACTGCGAGAGCAACCGCCGCGGCTCGGTGAAAGGAATCAGTTGGAGCTGAGAGATTATCAGTTGGAGGGACTCAACTGGTTGCTCAGCGCCTGGTGCAGGTCAGCTGGAAATTTTACCAGGCCTCCTCCGTCTTCTTATGCTTTGTCATGATGGGGATTGTTCTTACTAGTGCTTTGTTTTACTGATGTTGCTTACTGGTTTTGTTCTTACTGGCATATGTTCTTCATTGAATGTTCATAGTGCAGCATGTTCTTACTGATGCTTGTCATAATTGTTCTTACTGGGTTTTGTTTTTACTGGGGTTTGTTCTTACTGGGGCTTGTTCTTACTAGCATATGTTCTTCCTGGGATGTTCATATTGTGGCATGTTCTTACTGATGCTTCTCATACTTGTTCTTACTGGCTTTTGTTCTTACTGGGACTTGTTCTTACTGACTTTTGTTCTTCCTGGTATGTTCTTATTGTGGTGTGTTCTTACTGGCTTTTGTTCTTACTGGCTTTTGTTCTTACTGGGGTTTGTTTTTATGGTTATGGGGGTTGTTCTTACTGGCTTTTTTTCTTACTGGGGTTTGTTTTTACGGTTATGGGAGTTGTTCTTACTGGGGTTTGTTTTTACTGGCGGTTGTACTTACTGGCTTTTGTTCTTGCCAAATTTTTGTTCTTACGGGCACTTGTTCTCACCATTGTTCTCCTCATGTTGTTGCAGATGGAACGGTGTCATACTTGCGGACGAGATGGGTCTTGGTAAAACAATTCAGACAATTGCCTTCATCGAGGTTCTCATGAGTTCTCATCATATCTATGGTCCATTCCTCGTCCTTGTGCCGCTGTCAACGATCTCCAACTGGCATGAGGAGTTCCACGCGTGGGCTCCTCACATCAACGTCATCGAGTATGTTGGCGACAAGCAAAGTCGCACCAAAGTAAGAGAGAAATGCTGGCTTTCTTACTTTCCAATCCTGTGTGTTTCTTCTGCTCAGCTTTTGATCAGCCACGTTATATCAGAATCTATGTAAAACAAGGCTTAGACATGTACGTGGTCAGTGGTATTGTTAATCCATTTAGAAGAGTCGACTTGTAACACGGGCACCATCTCGCGAATGAAATGAGAACAAGGCCGAGGGACAGGGAGCGGGCTGGGGTTGTGGGTTATGGAGAGCAACAGTAGAGACATTTTGCCCAGCTAGTGCACAGATGCTCTGCACAGAATAGACTAGTTTGTGTCATAATGATGTTGGCAGTATCGATATTACTGAATAATGAATTTACTGTATGAACTGAAACAGGCAGTGAATTCCAAAGCTTGGACCGGCTGCCAAGAAGGCCCCAGAGCTCAATACTGTACACTTAGTTCCCAAACAGTGTTTGGGCTCTTGGGCCTTCTCGGTAGCCGGTCCAAAGCTTTGGGATTCACTGCCTGTTTCAGTTTGTGCTCTCAATTCTTTGATGTCATTGAGTTCTAAAACTAAAGTTGCATTTTGTCAAACTTGCTTACCAACCGTTGCATAACTTTTGGTTTCTCTGACGAAATTCGACCCGGTTTATCCCACGGATTATGATTTCAGATTTGCAGTTTTGACTTGAAGTGACCATCTTGGACATTATGATAACGGTGGTGTAGAAGTCTTTAGATTAGATTACTAATGAAGCGTGTTGTACTGAGCATCTGGTGTAAGGCAAGTTAAGACAAGGTATACTGATGGAAGGCAATGTAGGTTTCAAATTCCTGTCTGCCTGAGACCATTTCATTTGTTCACAAGTAATAAGGTTTTGCATATTCCTAGATACGTGACTATGAATGGCATCATCCGGAGAAAAATGGCCACAACTTTAACGTTTTGCTGACAACATATGAAATTCTACTCAAGGATGAAGTAAGCGGAATTGCTTTTTAATCTTATTGTGTTGTATAATATAATAGTTGTCAATTTATATAGCGCCTCTACAAAACCAACTACTCTTGGGTGCTCCTGGCATGAGAGCCCAGAGAAAAGAGGTAATATTTAAGGCAATGCTTCCCACAGCCACGTGAGCTTAAGTGGGAGGTGGGAGACTTCAAACGTGCAGTACCCACCATGGTGAAAGCCGATGCTGTACCGTGGAAGTCCTAATCCAATCGTAATCTCCAGATTTCTACAGTGCCGAGCGAAAGCTAAGTCATGGGAGCCAGCTTATTCACAGGCAAGTGAAGAAAGAGATCCAACTGGTCAGATGAACAAACAGGATGTCAACAACGTGGTTCCTTTTAAGAAGTCCTTTAAGAAGAATCATAAAGAGGATTCCTTATGGATCAGATTGGAAGGCACAAAGACTTAAATGATGGGGTTAAGCATTCGATGTGCCAAGCGTTTTAATCTAAAAATTAAAGCTTTTTAAGTACTGTGCATTTCAACTATTCAAATATAACAAAAATCAGAAACTCTTATAACTCACTAAGGAAAACATTACCTCATTATAACATGACCTTATTATACCATGACCTCATTATAACATATTATGAGCTCATTGTACATGCCCTCATAACATGACCTCTTTATAACTTGATCTCAACACATCATGACCTCATTATAACATGACCTCATTATATATGACCTCCTTATGTATGACCTTATTTTAATATGACCTTTTTTAACATGGCCTCATTATAACACAACCTCATAACATGAGCTCGTGGCTGCCAAGGACAGTGTAATAATGAGTTTCCAATGTAATTCAGTTGGTTTTTTAAAAATTTTGTATTTTATTAGACAAGATTTTTGTAAAGACAAAAATCTCATCAGTGGAGCTAAACATTTGTTTTGCAGGCTGAATTAAGAGTCATCAGTTGGGCGGCTCTGGTCGTTGACGAAGCTCATCGACTTAAAAACGACGAATCGGGTCTCTATAAATCTCTAATGCTGTTTCGGACAAACCATCGGTTGCTGATCACGGGAACACCGCTGCAAAACAACCTTAAAGAACTCTGGGCGCTGCTGCATTTCATCATGCCAGACAAGTATGTCTTTCCTCTTGAAACGTAGAAATTCTGATTGTGGCTTCACTTGAAGCAACCATCGACTGATGCGCTGTGTATCGTGAAAGCGGCGCTACAGAAGTCTTTAGGTGATGTTAATCTTTGGACACATCCAACAAATGGTTTGATTGGTTTTGTTGGGTTTTCTGATCAATTTATCTTTGAAATACACTTCCGTCAGTCATGTCTTGTGTAAAGTGTTTCTGTAAATGATTTTCTGTTGTCATAACTGTAACAAGCGTAACTTCATGCGTAGCTCTCAGAAGCCCTGTAGCTTGACGTGTTTTTGATCAAATATTGTATTGGATCTTCTATGAAGTTGTTTGCAATTGTAGATACAGGTATTGGGAAGACTTTGAGTGGAGGTTCAGCATGACTGAGAAGGCTGGTTTTGAAAGTCTCCACACAGAGCTGACTCCTTTCATTCTGCGTCGGGTCAAGAAGGAAGTCGAGAAGTCTTTGCCAGCAAAAACGGAACAGATCCTGCGAGTGGAAATGTCCAAACTTCAGAAATATTACTACAGGTAAATAAATGACTGCAGGTAAATAAATGACTGCAGGTAAATAAATGACTGCAGGTAAATAAATGACTGCAGGTGAATAAATGACTGCAGGTGAATAAATGACTGCAGGTAAATAAATGACTGCAGGTAAATAAATGACTGCAGGTAAAAGATGGTGGACTGTGGGTAATGAGGTGAATGGCAGCAGGTAAACAAGTGCATGCAGGTTAATGACTGATGGTAAATAAATGACTAAATGACTTCAAGTAAATGACTAGATAAAATGACCATGGGTAAGCGACTGGAGGTAAATTCCTCACACCGACTTCCTGTGGAACAAAGGGTTGAGTTCAACATCTGTCTCATTCTATGAGGTACTGTGCATAATGATAGAGGCACCACAGAAGTCTCTGGAGTAGATTAGATTAGATTAAGTTTCTTAAAGTGTGTGAAGGCTAGACATTATTTTTGCTTCATATTGTACTCTTGTTCACCTGTAGACTGATCCTGACGAAAAACATTGCGGAGTTGCAGAAGGGCATTAGTGGAAAAGTCTCGTCATTCATCAACATTGTTATGGAGCTGAAGAAGTGCTGTAATCACACTTTTCTCATCAACAATGAGGCGAGCTTTGAGCTAGAGGTATAGTCCAAAGTGTTTTATTCAGTTTTCTTATGTTTTTGAAGCACCAAAATTCTGAATAAACAGGGTAAAAAATTTGCACTCCCAAATTTTTTTGGGGTATAGCAATCCCAACATTAATTTTACTGTAAAAAATAAACTGTTTATAACGTGACCTTGTCTTGATGGGACTCCCAAAGACAGCGTTATGTTGAGTTTCCAGTGAATTAACTGTAGGATCATGGAATGGTTTGAATAAATTTTGCTTGTTATTTTTCTGAAGATGCTCATAAAAGGAAGCGGGAAGCTGATTCTTCTCGATAAGTTGCTGACTCGGTTGAAGGAAACTGGACATCGCGTTCTCATCTTTTCCCAAATGGTTCGGATGCTAGACCTTCTTGAAGAATACCTGCGATTCAGGAGGTTTGCCTTTCAGGTAAGACCATGCATCGAGATGTAATGTCAGCGAAACACTGATTTAACGCCATTTCTTAAATGTCCTCTCCTCTCTCCCCACTCTGTTGAAAATAGTTAAGTAAAGTATCCCATATCCCACAAGTGAGGTGCTCATTTCCTTTTCTTTAGGCCCTTTAGCCAGCAGTGGATGAATTCCAAGTTCCTGGACACAGGGCCAGTGCATTGCAGGACTTGCCGTTTACTTCCCAGCTTATGCTGGTATCAAATTACACTGCTTGGTGACAGAGGCACAGTGTGCACAACCAGCTTGCCCAGGGTCGTTACATGGAGTTGAACCTGCAACCGCATGATCATCGACCGACCACTTCACCGATATGCCTCCTTGCCACGCTTGTTTAATATGCTGAACTTTTATCCAGGCAATTGTTTGTTATTAGCGTCTGAAGTTTTTTGGTTTGGTTTTAGAGGTTAGATGGCTCGATACATGGCGATAAACGCAAGCAAGCCCTCGATCATTTCAATGCAGAAGGTTCTCAGGTGACTTTGCTTATAATCGGCTGTAGATTATTAGTATTCCTTGTCTAAAATAGAAATATTAATATAAATATAAACAATAAAAATAGAAATAAAATAGAAACCATTCCACAATCCTCTTTTAATAGAACTGGGTTGAAAGTGAAGGGAAATTCCAAAGTACATGCCACTGGTTTACTCACAAATCCACTTAAAGCGCAATTGTGCCGTGCATCCCAGTGCTGCCTATTTAACATCAGAGATGTATGAAGAGGTGGAACAGGAACTTTTGTGTAGTGTTACATGTTTGCTCACCAACTTAATAGAATTGTGCAGCAAATAAGTATGTTGTTAAGAAGGTCAGGTATGATGTAGTATCCATTTTTGTGACTGATGCACCACAATTATCGTAATCGTAATCTCGAGATTTCTACAGCGCTCAACGAAAGCTAAGTCGCGGGAACCGGCTTATTCACAGGCGCTCAGTCAAAATAAAATCGATAGGCAAAAGGGTCAAGATCCAGGAGTCAGGCACTCAGACAGTCGGATGGCTACGGTGGATGCTGTTTGAAATTGAAGCGAGAAGAGAGATAAGGGGAAGAGGAAGAATCAGCATAAGATTTCTGGAAAAGAAGTCTTTTCAGTCTTGAGTGAAAGACCTGCGCAGAAACTGAAAGAGGTGAAGTGTTGGTGGGTTCTTATGATTGACCAGACAACTGTCGCAGTTCTGGCGGGAGTTTATTCCAAGGTATAAAATTTACGCGTGGTCTGTTAACACACAGTCACAGTGTGCTTGATTCCCAACATTTGTGCATTAACGGATCCGTACTTTAGAAATATTCCCTTCATAAAAAGAACTAAGTTGAGATTGAAGACTGTGGCTGAAACTATCGTGGATATGAAGGAACAGAATGACATAGAAAGATTAATCATCAATTGCTGGTGCTAAACAATAGTGAGTGAAGGACTTGCTCAAGGTCCCTACACAGTAATTGTCTCGGGGGAGGCTTGAACCCATACTGCGTGTTACAAGCCAAGCACTCTAGCAATAGGCTACTATGCCTCGCAGCATAATTGGCATAATTAGTTTTTGTTGTATGCGCTTGTCTGGCAGGACTTTTGTTTCCTGCTGTCAACGCGAGCTGGTGGCCTGGGGCTGAACCTGGCAACTGCAGACACGGTGATCATATTCGACAGCGACTGGAATCCACAGAACGACCTTCAGGCCCAGGCCAGGGCTCATCGCATTGGTCAAAAGAACCAGGTGCCTCGCTGTCAGTCAGTCTCTTGTTGTTGTTGGTGGGTGGCAGGAAGGTACCAAGAAAGAAGGTATTGGGGTGGTAGCAAAGGAGGGAGAGAAGGAGGTAGCAAGGAAGGGGAGCAAGAAAGAAAGGTAGTGAAATGGGGTGGAAAGTATCAAGGGAGGTAGCAAAGGAGGGAAAGAAGGAGGTAGTGGGAAACAGAGGGAGAGAGAAGGGTAGTGAGGAAAGGGGAGGGAGGTATTGAAGCAGGTAGGTAGGTAGCAGCAGTGAGGGTGAAGCACGTAGCAAAGAACGGGAGGAAGGGAGGTAAGGAAGGAGAAAAGTACCAATGAAGATAGAGACGGAGGTAGTGAGGAAGAAAGGGAGTGGGGTATCAAGGAAGGTATTATTCTGCATTTGTTAGGTGCCACTATCTAATAACTAAGCATCAACTGATGGCTGTGAGCAGTTGTGAATGAAGAACTTGCTCCAGGTCCCTACACAGTAACTGTCTCAGAGGAGGACCTAAGCCAAGCTCTCTGCATTAAAAGCCTAACGCTCTAACCAGTTGGCAACCTTACCCCAGACTAGGTAAAATGAGAGGGAGGAAGAAAAAAGGGAGGATGACTGGGAGGGAAGGAAATATAAAGTACCAAGTAGGGAGGAAGCAAAGCAGGAATAGAGGAAAGAATTAGGCTTTGCTCTGTCGTGGCATATCGGGTGGGAAACCGGGCCATCTAAACTGATATTTTCTGTTGCATTTATACTTCCTGATGCAATGTATTTGAACTGGTATCATATGTTTTTTTATGGTCCAGGTGAGTGTGTATCGTTTGGTGACGAAGAACAGCGTTGAGGAGAACATCTTGGAGCGTGCCAAGAAGAAGATGGTCCTTGACCACCTCGTCATTCAGAGGATGGACACAACTGGAAAAACCGTCCTCGAAAAAGACTTCCAAAGGCATGACTGCTCATTTCACCTGTCTTGAAACGGAGATATGTCGTCATCATGATCAGCAGCAGCAGCAGCAGCATGCCCCTTGCTGTAGCGTTATTGTTTCTGCAACATGTTACCAGCCGCATCTAGTCTGTGCTTGTCTTCAGGCTGTGTATGTGGTCTGAAACGGTGGTTGTGTAGTGTTAAGTATATCTTGGGCACCAGGTGGATTTTACTGCATTTGAAACAGTAGCTGGGAGTTTGTTTAAAGGCCTTTGAGATATCTACAAAGAAGTTGGATGTTTTCGGTTAGTCTCTCAATTAGAATGGAGCTTTCTAAGACGTTTCTTTTTTTGATTTTTTAGCACAAAGAATCCGTTTAGCAAAGAAGAGCTGAATGCAATCCTGAAGTTTGGAGCAGAGGAGCTTTTTAAAAACAACGACGATGATGATGCTGATTTGCAGGTTTGTAGGATGATTTGTAGAAATAATGCATTAAATATGTCTCTAGGTTTGAGAAGACGTTTAAGGTGCTATATAAATGCACTGAATTAAAATCTATATAATAAAAGGCTAAGATGCCTGTGGCTTGGTCCCTGGTCCATTTAGTACAGTTGGGAGGGACGTTGTAGCCATCGTTTGGTGGTCCATTCAGTGCAAATGACGTTGTAGCCATCGTTTGGTGGTCCATTCAGTGCAAATGACTTTGTAGCCATCGTTTGGTGGTCCATTCAGTGCAAATGACGTTGTAGCCATCGTTTGGTGGTCCATTCAGTGCAAATGACGTTGTAGCCATTGTTTGGTGGTCCATTCAGTGCAAATGACGTTGTAGCCATCGTTTGGTGGTCCATTCAGTGCAAATGACGTTGTAGCCATCGGCTGGTGGTCCATTCAGTGCAAAGTATTTTTTCTGCAGTGGGAGAGGTCCAGAATAGGTAATTTTTTCAGATGTCTTTTATGGTTGACCCCTTTTTGGTAAGTTTGGCAATGCCTGCTGTGTGGTGTCTAAAGAACTTTTGCAAACTGTTTATGAGCAAAGAAAGCTGTCATATCGTTAGGCTGCTGTTGTCATTTGTGTGCCTCAGCCGAATGATCCTCGAACCATGCTTCTCTTGAGGAGTTTCTATAGTAAACCTCTGTGTTACCTTTGCCGTTTATGTGAACCTTTTACCTTTACCTTTCACTTGTAGATGGACATCGATGACATCCTGCAGAGAGCCGAAACAAGAAGTGCTGAAGAAATGGCGAACAGTGGAACCAGTGATCTACTCTCTGGCTTCAAGGTAAATTGCACTGGTTTGAGTATTTTGAGGATTAAACTGGGCAGTATTTTGAATATTATTTTAGGCCAGGGATGTCCAACCTTTGTGAATGAAGGGCAGCATCACCATTTTTTTCGAGGACTTGGGGGCCAAAGGAACAATTTCACTATTATTAAGATTATTATTTAAAATTAAGGCAAATAGAAGAATGATAATGAAATATTAGTAGTAGAAATAATAATAATAATTTTCCTATCTTAAGATTTAGTATTAACTATTGATCGTCATTGGACGGGCCTTTATTAGGCCTTATGTTAAGAAATATATTTGGCAGTATTTTGAGGAATAGATTAGGCAAAGTCGCAGATACTGTAACCTTGGCATCACGTCTCAGGGTTGGATTTCTGATTTGAAGACGTCAGGCAATATTGAAATCTTGATGATGCGTGTGGTGTTCATAGGTGGTCAGCTTTGACAATCTGGAGGATGAAGAGCTGGAAGAACAGCAAGAACTGCATGAAGGTCAGTCACTCTAAAGAAAACCTTTTTTGGTCTGGTTTTCTAAATTAAAGTCTCTGTTGTAAAGTTTTAGTTGTTCTCATAAATTTATATTGTTAAATTTAGTAAATTTATAAATTGCATTTTCGAGTGAAACTGATTGGAGATGCCCTCTACGCCTTGGTTTGTCTTGGATATACAGTTTTTAGCCTTATTTTCCAATGTCTCTAAACTACTTGGTTTTGAATTCATTTGAATTTAAGGTATGGTTTTTGAAATTTTTTCTGAATTCTTGTTTGTGTTGTTTGACTTTAATTCATTTTCAGCTCCTTATCAACTTTGTTGTTCATGTTCATTTGTCTTTTTTTATGAGATCTAACATTGTTTATCCCAGTGGGCAGGGAGTGGCATCGGGAAAGTCTTAGAGGGCATTATATATCCTGGCATTTATTTATTGTCCTTAAAACACCTCAAAAGTGCTATATAAATGTAATGTAGCCTTACTTTGCCTTACACTATGTGTAAGTATTTTACAAAAATTTGTAGGTAGATACGTTTGGGTGTTTATGATGGTTAAACAGTGTTTTCTTTTGTTAATCCTATGAGACATGCATGGCCTTAGGCAGATTTTGTGGAATAATTGTCTTCAGGGAAGTCTTGGAATGACATCATCCCGGAAGATGTGCGACGGAGACTGGGAGAAGAGGAACAGTCAGAACTGCTCATCAGTATGCACCTTCCGCCAAGAAATCGAAAGAATTTCCAGATGGTTAGCAAAATTAATCAGCTAAGTGTATCCTGAATGTTTCTTTTTGCTGTTTTGCCGTTAGCCAGGTCCACGGGGCAATTGACGCAAAACTTCTTTTTCTTATGATCTGTGTCCTCTTGGGTACTAGAACATGACTCTAACAGATCTAAACATGGCTTGAGATGTTCTAAATTAAAGATTGATATATTGTTATATTTATTATCGTTTTAAAACCCAAAGCGTTATATTCCAGGGGTTACTGTTATTATGAATCAAATCTTATCTGCAGATATATCTACAGCCATTACTATAAAGCACTAGGCATCATATGATGGTTGCTTCTAAGCAAAACCACGTTCCGAAATTACAATCCATTGAACAAATGCAGCTGAGATTTGTGAGGCTCCTGATTCCAGAAAACAGGCTGTCATTTAAAATTTCTTGTTATTTGAAAATCTAGATAAACTATGACGAATCAAATGGAAGAAAGAAGGCCAAACGAAAAGAAACATCGTACGATTCGAGCGAATCGCAGGACGTCGGCCGACCAAAGAAACGAGGCCGACCACGACATACATACGAAGAGGTGCAGGGCCTGACAACCAAGGAACTCAAGGCGCTCGTTAAGAGCCTTAAGAAGTTTGGGAGGCCTCTGGAACGGTCTGTTGATTACTGTTTTATTTTAGTTTATTTGTTTATTTATTATTTCACCTGACATATGTGTAATTGCTTAGGAACAAGAAATTATGCTAGCAGATGTTAACGGACATCTGGCAAATCAGGCTTCCTCCCCTGCTGCAGTTTGTTTAGTTATTTTATTTAGTTAGGTTTTAGTTAGTTATTGGTTTAGCTATTCCTTTTTGGCTGAGGTAAAAATGATCTGTCACAGCTCAAAAAATCAGATTGGAGATCAAGGAAATGTCGGTAAAATCAGGGTTTGTTGTTTGTTATTTATTGTTTGTTTTTTATTTGTTTACTTATTTATTTAATTTATGATAGTTTATTTGCACTTTTTGATGAGATTGGAGAAATGATTTCAATCAGGTTTCTAGCTACTGTGTAATGACTTCTGCATTTTAATCCTTGGCTCTATTGTAATAACAATTGCAATGTTATAATAATATTAATTTAATGATTGTAATTAATGTAATAATTATAATATTATAGTAGAGGTTTGAAGGTACTGTTATAAATGTCTTTTCTTAGTACATTGTTTCTGTCAACAGAGGTCAGAAGATTAGATTTTAATCGATGTGCTTGTGTTGTTCTTTCAGCGTACATGCAATTGCTCGAGATTGCAATTTACGGGAGAAGAGCATCGATGATTTGGTCAAAGTCATTGAGACGATTCTTAGCAAATGCACAGAAGAGATGGAAGCGTCGAAAAATCAGCCCAGAACCGAAGACGGAATCTCAGGTCTGTTAGGGTTCCTCGATGTATTTCTTTAGGTATTGTATTGTAATATATTGCTGTTCTGTTGCGCTTTGTAAGACCTCTCAAAGGCGCTGCTTGCTAGCTGAAATGGGTTATAAGCAGGCAATGCTGAGACAGTTGGAAAATAGTTACCGCTTTTGTCAAAGATAGCAGCATGAAGAGTTTTTGATGTGTTTACAATCAGTTGTATGTGTGTATGAGCTGGTATGTATCAAGACACCTGGGGCATGGTAGCTAGTTGGATAGAGCACTCGGCTTGTAACGCAGAGAGTACGGTTTCTTGCCTCCCTTTAGATGGTTACTTTGTACTGTGCAGGGACCTTGAGCTGGTACTTCATTCATAATTGCTTCATGCCTCAGATTTAGATTTACTGACCTTGTGCATGTATTAAATGCAAAAATAATAATAACTTTACAGATAGCGGTCATTCCAGATGTTTTACCTCTTCTGCAATAAGTTTTTAATCCCGAGGAATCATAATAATAATATAGCTCCTTTAAGTAATTCTTGAAAACGCTACAAACATAAGTATCTAACTATTCTGAACAAGTGCAAATTTAAGACAGGCAGAAAATGTTTCTGTTTATGTTTATGTGAAAATTGTTGAGATGCATTAAGCCTAGTGGAAGGTTGTTCCATAAGGCCAGACTGATACACTAGAAGCTGACTGTATCACAGATTTGATCTTTGCTGTGTTTCTAGGTCAGAAGAACTTGACGTTTAAGCTTGCCAAAGTTATCATCACTCCGAAGTCAATTCTCGACGCGATCGAATACCTTGAACCTCTCTGTCTCTGGTATCTTGATGAGCATAACGAGTTAGTATTTTCAGTTGATCGGACTAAAATGGAAGTTTTGTGGCTAAATCTGTTGCTTTTCTTAGAGTGACCCTTTGTAGACTGTCTTCCGGTCTCATGGATACCAACGATTATTATTATTTTGCATTCATTATGCATACAAGGTCAGTGAAGCTGAATCTGAGGCATGAAGCAATTGTGAATAAAGGACTTGCTCAATGTCCCTACATAGTAACCGTCTAAGGGGAGGCTTGAACTCGTACTCTCCGCGTTACAAGCCGAGCGCTCTTCCAGTTGGCTAATGTGGTTTTGCTTAGAAGCAACCATCAACTGATGTTTTGTGCATCGTGATAACAGTGCTACAGAAACTTGCATATTAGATTAGATTAGATTTGTGACCTTTGTATGTATGTATGCAAGTATGCATGCATTTTGGTATTTAGAAGCTACAAGTAGTGCTGTTCTGTATGCACAGTTAGTAGTAATAGTTTTCCCTGAAGAGATGATATATGAATGTTTGATTTCAGTTTTGAAATAATTTATGTAGAGGCGTTAATTTTGTCTCTTCCACTAGTTGTGATTTTAACCACAAGGTAGAAAATAATGAGTGAAATGACGGAGGCATTGTTAGTTCATACATATATGTCTAATAAATCTATACAGTGACTTTAGAGTAACTCACGTAGGCGCTGAAACATAGTTGTCTAGCAGCTGTATAAAGATGAGACTTACATATCAGAAGCGTAGACTGTTAATGTAGCTTTTTACTTGGTCTTCTTCCTTGGTCATCTCTTTCCTGGACTCATTTCCTCCTTAGGCTGTTTCTGCGTGTCTCAGATTTCCTTCTTGGCTTTCGACCAGACTTACCCTGGAATTTGGCTTGCACACTGATATAGCTTAGCTGATGTCTTGAGCTTTACAGCACTTGAAGTTCTTTGATTATTGTTATAGAACTGAATTTGGTTGAAGTTTAAACCACTCATCGCACAAATACGTTATCACTAGGTGCACGAATCGTTCGATGCTTGGCTGTTTAGAATTCCAGCTGGGATCCACTTGAAAACGACCGACTTCGACTGTTCTTGGACGTCCGAGGATGACGTGAATCTGCTGAAAGGAATCTTCAAGTATGGCCTCGGAAGTTGGGAAACGATAAAGATGAAGGCAAAGTACAAATTGGCAAAGGTAAGTTTTATGTCCCTGGTTGTGTGTTGTCTGATTGATGAAAGAAGAAAAGTAAAGAGCATAAGAGACGCAAAGAGCGATACCGAACAATGGGAGACAAAAAATGAGATATACAAAAGCCTGGACCGCAAGGTAAAGAAAAGCTGCAGAAGAGATAAAAGAACATGGATGGAGGGAAAAGGAAAGGAAGCCCAGGAGGCGGCGGACAGAAATGACTCAAAGACCCTCTACAGGATAGTGCGCGAACTCACCAACTCAAAAAGCCACGAAACGAAGGTGCCGATAAAGAGTAAGGACGGACGAGTGCTGACGACCGAAGAGGAACAAAATGCAAGATGGGTTGAGCACTTCAGTGAAGTCCTGAACCAACCGGCACCAGACAACCCACCGAACCTGGAGGGTGAAGAGGCAATGAAACAACCAAACATAACCTTGGAGAAGATAGATATAGAGGAGGTCAGGAAGGCGATAAGTGCATTGAGAAACAACAAGGCAGCAGGGATGGACGAGATCACAGCAGAAATGATAAAATGCGGAGGCAAGGCGATGGAGGAAGAACTCACACACCTATCCAATTTGGTATGGGAGAGCGAGGAGGTCCCAGAGGACTGGAGGAAAGGAGTGATCGTTAAACTGCCCAAAAAGGGACCACTGAGCGATTGTAACAACTGGAGAGGCGTAACATTGCTGTCAATACCAGGCAAAGTGTTCTGTAGAGTGTTGATGAATCGACTGAGAACAGAGGTGGATAGAACTTTGAGAGAAGAACAAGCGGGGTTTCGACCTGGGAGGTCATGCAACGAGCAGATATTCACACTAAGAAACATAATCGAACAGAGCAGTGAGTTCAATAAGGAACTGTTGGTAAACTTCGTGGATTTCAGGAAGGCGTCTGATAGCATAAATAGGGATACGCTCTGGAACATAGTCAGACTATATGGAGTGCCGGAAAAGTACATAAACATCTTCAAAGCCCTATATCGGGACACAAGCTGCTGCATCAGAACAGAAAATGGCAACACATTAATGTTTCAAATAGTAACAGGAGTACGACAAGGATGCGTTCTGTCCCCATTCCTATTTGCCATTGTCATGGATTACATCATGAAAAGAGCCATGAACGAACCTACTTTCGGTATAAGATGGGGACAGGGGAGATTGAAGGATTTGGACTTCGCAGATGACATAGCCCTGCTCAGTGAAACCCACATGGATATGCAGAAGATGACTACGAGGTTACAGGAGATGGGGGAGGGGGTAGGACTATGCATCAACAGTGCGAAAACAAAGGCCATGATCGTCGGAGACACGGAGCACTCAAACATCAGGATAGGTCAGGAAACTATAGATTATGTTAGCAATTTCCCATACCTGGGAAGTTTTGTGGAGAGGGATGGAGGCGTAGAGATGGATGTAAAGACAAGGATTGGCAAAGCTGCATCAGTTTTTCAGAGAATGAGGACAGTATGGAGATCAGGAGAGTTGAGAAAAGACGCAAAGATACAGTTGTACTCAACATTGGTGTTGCCTGTGGTGCTATATGCGAGTGAGACTTGGAAGACAACGGTGAAGACAACAAAACAACTGAATGTCTTTCATAGGAGGTGCCTACGATCCATACTGGGCATCTCATGGAGGGACCACGTCAGAAATGAGGAGGTGCTGAGGATGGCGGGATCGCAGGATCTTGAGTATATCATCGCGGGAAGAAGAGGAAGACTGGCCGGACACATTCTTAGACTACCGAGGGAGAGAATTGCGAGGACAGCGATGAATTGGGTACCAGAGGGTGGAAGACGCAAAAGGGGATGGCCGAGAAACACTTGGAGGCGAACTTTCGGGGGAGATCTGGAGCGGATGGGATTGGACTGGGACGAGGCGATGGTGATGGCTGGTGAACGTGTGGAATGGCGAAGGCTTGTCGACCAATGCTCCGATCGGAACAGGAGGGTCTAAGTCTAAGTGTGTGTTGTCTGATCATAGTCGAATCTACTACACATGTATGGTTATCTCTTCTTCAAGAATACTCCTCAGAGATCGTGCCAACCTGACCAGTGGCATAACTTTAAATTTCAGAGTATTTCAGAGTATTATGTTTGTATGTATGTATCTATGTATCACTAAATTTGTAAAGCGCCTTTTAAGTAACTCACAAAGTCGCTGCAGCACGGCTACCTAACGTTCTCTAAATAGGAACGTCTTGAGATGGGCAGAAAATGTTTCTTGAACTGTGTGCTACATGAGTACCACAGAGCACATACAGGGATTTGTTCTTTATCAGACTCTGAGCAGGCCCTGTCTTTGTCGGATTCAGACTCATAGTTGCGCTGTTGGACTTGGCAAAACAAGACCACAAATGAATAGCAACCCCTTGCAAAATATTGGCAAAGAAAAGAGCCAGGAGCTCTTGTTGCAGGTTGCACAGTAGTCTAGTCTAGAATGAGGGGCCAATTACAGCGAAGCTGCTACTTTGCATACCGGAAGCACCAGGCCAATCTTGTACTGTGGAGTGAAGAGATGTGGCCTGACAGTTACGCACCTTTGTATGTGCACAAGTGCAGCTCTTTTATAGGCTGTAATTGTTACGTTATCTGCGTTTTAAAAGGCATCTTTTAGGAATTTGACCCAGTTTCTCCAGCATATTATGATTCTGGATTGCGATTTTGACTTGAAGTGACCATTGACTGATGTCTTGGGCATCATGATAACGACGCTATAGAAGTCTTTAGATTAAATTATTAGATTAGATTTTTTAATTTCTACCATGTTATATCCAGTGAATTTAACGCTGTTGTCTGATTAGCGATGATGCTGTGCAGAAAGAAGCGTTTCATTAACCTCAAGTGAACATGGTTTCAGATTCTTCCGGGGAATGGTGAGAAGCCGCAGGGGAAACATCTGTCATCCAGAGTCGAATATCTGCTCAATAAGCTACGAAAACACTACAAAGAATCTGATGATTCAAAGGTTAATTGGAAATCTGTTTGGAATTTTGCACGGATAAAAATTTAGTCTAATCTTGCGGCACTGCACTCTGCATGCTGAATCTGTAATCCAACGATTATTGGTTTGATCGTGCTGAGTAGGCTTCATCTAATGACCCCGGATAAGTCATTCACACACTTTTATCTCTGCAGCAGTAGAATTGGGTACTGGCGTAAACTGGGAAGTAAACTGCAAGTCCTACGATGCACTGGCCCCGTGTCCAGGACTTTGGGATTCCTCGATTGCCAGGGCATGGACGGAAGAGCGCCTCACCTACGTTTCACCATGGGACTTTGAAGCATTACTTTTACTGTTTTTCTAACTGTACACTGGTAAGATAAGTAGATAGAAGGGACTGGTCCCTTGCCATCATATGCTGAGGCTAAGAAAAATGAAGTCGCTAAGACTTGATGAACACAGCTGCCTGTCGGACTTTGATCTTCTTTTTGTTCTTCATGTGTCCTGTGTCAAATTCTTTCAGAAAAAGAAAAAACTGAAAATGCAGGAAACAAAGAATAAGGTATTGAAGCAGCGCATCAACGGAGATGTTTCAAACAAAGACATCATGTCATCGAATTCAAAGACAAAATCGAAAACAGATAAAAGCAAAAGAACGAAATGCAACGAGTCTTCAGACGATCATACAGGCTTTGCTCAGTCCTGTTTGAAGGTCTGTAGCTTCTGTTAGAGGTTATTTGAACTTCAGAACATTTCCTTCAATGAAAAACTCGCGAAACATCACCCAGCCATCTGTCCCTCTAAATTACGTGTTGTCTGTATGCATCTGGCTATTTATCGTAATCGTAATCAAAAACTTATAAAGCGCCACTTCAAGATGAAACTCATCAGAGGCGCTCCCGGCCCAATTTCCCATGATTAATGGGGAATAACACAGTCTTCAAACGCTTGCGGAAAAGAGAGGGAGGAAGAGAGAGGAATTCCCGCCTAAGGTCACCAGGCAGGTTGTTCCATGAGGCAGGGCCATCAACGGCGAAGCTGCGACGCTGTGCAGTAGTAGTGCGAGCCATAGGAACTACCAGGTCTCCCTGGACTGCCGGTCGCAGCAGTCGGCGGCCAGGGACAGAAGAAACAGGGACACATAAATATGTGCACTGCCAACAAGGCAGCTGCGCACAAGGGCCAGAATTTTAAACTGGATGATTTATATAGTACCTTTTAAGACCTCACAAACTCGCTTAAGATCAAATTCTACTTCTGTTGTTCTGTGCCTCTGATTCAAGTTTTTTATGCCTAGCACATTAATCTCTTAATATTCATTCCTTTAATATCTTAATATTCATTCATTCATCTGATTGCCTTTTGCTGGTTATGCCAACAGATTTTGGAAATCTCTTTTTATGTCTGTTTGTTCTGCTCATTCACTTGTGTCATTTCTTTCCCCAATTAAGACATACCTTTTCTGCCAGCTTATCCACCACAGGCACAGACTGCCTCTCTTTTAGTGGACTGACCATCTGGGTATTGGCTTCTGGCCATGGCTTGGTTTTGGGTCACCATCGGTTGATGCTTTGTACATTAGACACTGGTGCTATAGAAGTTTGTTAAATATTGTATTATGCATGTAATGTATTGCTATTATTGAATTACAGACAGTGAAAGGTTTGTAATCTGGTGTTTTCTATTGTATTGTTGTGTTGCCTAATGTATTGTACAGTGTAACGTTATGTAACAATGTAATGTTGATATTATTATGTTGTAGTGTAAAGAAGACATGTATCCCATTAGGAAAGCTCTGAAATCGCTCATTCGAAAAGATGTGTTCGATCAATGTCTCCTTGCAGCTGGTGATCAAATTAGGCTTCTGCTTTCACAACATCAAGATCGATCAACGTGTGAAGATCGAAAGAGGTGAGGCAACTGTGTATTTTCAGCTTATATTAACGTGCCTGTTTTTAGATCGATTACAGTGCGGTTCTCAAAGGCACTCAGATATGTAAATGCTGTAGCTTTTGGGAACAGCCTTCAACTTCAGCTTGGGTTAAATTACATCGACGTCTGATCCAATCTGGAAACTTCTGTAGTAAATTGATGGTAGCCTGGAGCAGTGCTGCATTGCAAAGTCATACATAGTTCTTTTGACAGTACAAGCCGAGATCTACAAGGCTCTAGATATACCAAGTGAAAATGGCTGGTTGTGTTGGAGGAACACTAATTGAAGGTTGAAAAGATATTAAAGGTAGTAGTTTGATATGCTGTTGGTTTTGTGTTACAGACATCTGTGGGAATTCGTCAGCTGTTTTTGTAGCGTCAAACCGGAAGAACTGCATCGAGACTATAAGAAACTGTCAAAGGAAAGGTGCGTTGCATGTTGTGTGTTTGTTGTGAAATCTTTCATACTGTGGCATGATGAAAGCAGCCTAAAGTAGGGCTTATGTGCATGTTGGACTGCATGTTATGTAGCTCCTTTAAATAGAGCTTTATAGAATTTGGTACTGGTGTAAACTGGGAAGTAGTGGCAAGTCCTACGATGCTCTGGCCCATGTCGATAACCTCGGGATTCGTTCATTCCTGGCTCAAGGAATGAAGAGCAAGGAAGTGACTGCCTCGCTTATGTTTTCGGGTCGAATTCTAAAGTGAAACTCCAAAGATTTAGTTAGTTATTTAGACATTTAAGTAAGTGCCTCACAAAAGCGCTGCCTGTGCTAGCCTAAATGGTGTTAAGTTTGTTAAGAAGAAAAGTTCAGCAGTAAGCAAAAAGATTTTCAGATGATTAGAAGAAGTTGTCACTGGTGGGCTCCCACACCTGTGTAGAACCCAGCTGACGTTTGCACAGTGCAACATTTGTTAATTTTTTACAGGAATTCAGTGACAAATAATCATCGTTCACAAAAGATTTCCACATCGACTGATTACAGTTCTGCATCACACGCCTAACGTCAAATGGACCACAATGAGCGACGATGCGCAAAAAAGATTCCAAATATCAGGGACACTCACAGCCAATTATTTCTTTCACACAATCTATCGTAGGCAGTCAGCTCGCCACAGCCTTCCTTCGAGCGTCTCTGACGGAAGCCAAATTGCAGACAGTTACGACTTGTTAGACAATTATGGTTTATGTTGTTTTATTAGGAGTTAGCAGTATTACATTGTTAGAGTTCAGGTTAACACAAATGTTTCCTCCGTTAAACGATTAATAGCATTTGCCTTTTGTGATGGCTCATGTCGAGTTTGCGAGTTTTGAGCACAGCTGCTGTTACTGTTTCCGTTTTAATGCCGTGATATCTACATTGTCAGCGGAACTGCTATCTTCGTTTGCCTTCACTATTGCCACTTTGCCATCACAGTTGCCACATCCATTGCCATCTGTAACTCAGTTGCCATGACTCTGGTTTCATGACCGATGCCATTTCGATTGGTATACGGTCTTTTCTGGCCGCAGTTACAGGGGCTTTTGTCCGTTAGGAGTATTTTTTTTATGAAACTGTGATACTGTGTAATATGAGGACAATATTTTCTGACTTTATTTAACATGTTTGTCTGTTCATGGCATTAAATTAAATAACTTTATAAATTCATTAATTTTCAATGCTAATTCATATGTAAAGTGTTGTAAAAACTCTACTAGGTGTATAACTTGTACAAACCTAGCTTGAAATTTAGGTCATGTCAACCAATCATTGCTCTTCTAACTTCTTTTTGCCTGGGTTGGGCTCAGAGTTTGTTGGGGGGCGCTATATAAATGTAGTTAATTAACATACTGCAGTTGCACCCAACGGCCAAAAAGCCCCATTCTCAAAAATAACGATTAAGGGATTCCCGTTCTGAGCATAGGTTGACCAGGTGACC
The DNA here is from genome assembly GCA_964023275.1 of Norana najaformis. NCBI lineage: Eukaryota > Metazoa > Annelida > Clitellata > Crassiclitellata > Hormogastridae > Norana > Norana najaformis. The sequence continues at coordinate 3,254,722 of OZ029924.1, read as the reverse complement.
TACATTTTGCTTCCTTGCCATCCGACAGTAGCAGACGCCGTGATTCGATGACCTACATTCCATGCTTGCCGTTGGCCAGTGTATTCCGACACCCAAAAGCTAACTGTTGCCATGATGATCAATTGTCATTTCTAGCCAATAAAAATGCTATAGCGTCATAAGCAAGTATCAACACTGCGCCATTAAATGCTCTGTGTAGTCCGAATTCAATTCTGCATTCTAAAGTGTTGAAGATGAAAAGAAACATTAGCTGGATACAACAGAAACAGAGCTTCACTACGTAAATCTAAATGTATAGGTTTTATATAGCGACCGTATGGCCTCAACCCTGCTCATTTTTCAATGAGTGACATTGGGTGACATCCTTCACCACCGCTGCCTCTTTGAATGGGCGCCACACCATTTAAGATCCCCGTGTGCGGACCGTGCAAGCCCAAGATTTAAATCTTAAATAAGCCGCAATCGGGATGCAAACCGGCATCCTCACGTGAGGCTCAGAGGCGCCTTTGTTATTCGTGCTCGTCTATTCCTCTCATTCTACAGTTGCACGTCTATTTCATATATTTCACTTTAGATTATAGGCAGCCATAAGGTGGAAACCCTTCCAAAGTCCTACCTGCACCTCAACGCGGTGGAAGGGTGAACAGCCAAGTAAGAGATCGCCTAGCGAGGCTATGCCATCAGTGGAGAAGGCGCAGGCCGAAGCACCACCTAGGGCGTTACGCGTGGTGGACAGGTTCGCTAGGAACTCTGAAAACGGCTGGCCAACGCAGGAGGCGGGTGCTGGAAGGACACCCTAGGGCGTATGAGGCTTAACCAGGGCCCACAGGCTTCCTTACCCTGCCAGGAGAGGAATGGTCACCACCTGGTTACAGGACCTAGAAATCTGAACAAATGAGCCACAATCTAGCGTGGAGGCATTTCGTTTAGACCTCATCGTCGGCTATAGCCTGACGGACGAGAGAAAAGAAGAGAAGAAGAGAGATAAGGTGGAAAAAGGATAGTGGTAACCTTAGGCTTTATGATAACGGTACTACAGCAATCTTTAGATTAGGTCAGATGTCAGTTTGTCAAGACAGGATTTTTGAAGAGATTGAATAGAAGTAGGCCTAATATCTATGTGCTGCTTTATTAGCTGCAGATAGAAAATAGAAAAGGTGGACTAACTGGTATATTCAGAGCCTCGAGAGCTGGCTGAATCGAAGCTATAATTGCAGGCTTAGCTACCCACCGCACACGCTATAGACGCCACGCCAACTCCTGTAGTTTTGGGTCACCGGCCATTGTCTAGGATTACACGCGGGTATTGATAGCGGCCTTTAAAAATCAGAAACTACACTACGGTTTTAGACTTATTGAAAAGACTTCGGCAGCGACGGCAAGTGTTTAAAGCATTTTTTAATGTTTTATATGCGTTACTATATAAAGAGCGAATTAAAAGTGGTAAACACCCTGACTCCGTAACATGCACTTATAGTGTGAAGCCTCTTTTAAGGTCACTCAGAAGCGACTTGAACAGAGGTAACATGCTCGAACTTTTAAAATATTTCCGATCCTTTGAGAGTAAGATGTAGCATTTCTATTGGCTAGAAAAGACAATTGATCACCATGGCAATGGAAGTTTGCGATTTGATTGGATAGATCATGATAGATATATTATATATATATATATATATATATATATATATATATATATATATATATATATATATATATATATATATATATATATATATATATATATATAAGACTATGGTCTGTTACTACTGGAAACGCTTGCTTGACATACGCTGTGCTATTATTATGCAGGCGTCCAGAGTGACGTCATATTTTTTACAATGTGAAAAATTTTATTCGGTGAAGAAAAGATAATAATAATTATTAATAATTAGTAGCTTCTAATGCGCCGTTGTCTAATGCCACAGGCATCAATCGATGGCGCACCAAAGCGAAGCCACTATTAGCAAATCACGCATTATAGTATATTGATCCAGTAGGTCCGTCCATGTAGGCCTAAGTTTTAAGTCGAGAACGAAATGACTGTTCTAAGCGACTGAGCAGAACGAACAGACACAGGCAGGGAATTCCAGCAGGGAATTCCAGCAACCGAAAATGCTCGTTTACCGAGAACAGTTCTAGTCCAAGGTATGACCAGAGAAAGACAATCAGATGACCTTGCAGAATAATGGTAAGTCTGGGGAATAAGGACTGATTTTAAGTAATGTGGTTGGCCGTAGTTCAATGTTTTATAAACTGTAAGTCCTAATTTGAAACAAATCCTTTACTGAACAGGAAGCCAATGTAAAGATTTAAGCACAGGAGTAACATAATCATATTTTGAAGTATTTGTTATGGCTGTGGCTAATGAGTTCTGAACTCCTTGGAATAAGGTAGCCTAAGTGTGGGAACCTCTGCAAGAGTTGTAGGTTGAAAGTAATTTAAGACATTTAAGACAAGAGGTGAGGAATTAGGATGAAGAAATTTATCTGATGCAGATGAACCAGTAAATTTCAGCCTTATACACAGATTGATTTTGTCTGCAAAAACGATCAAGAATTTACTGGTACGCTCATGGCTAATTTAACACACAGCAGGGCACAAATTTAAATTATCCTCCTTTAACGTGCAGTATTCGATTAGGCCACACTCAGTCAAACTGTACACGGCCTCCCTTAACCTTTGAACCTATGGAGATGGATTCATAGTTTGGCAACAGTCGTAAAGGACAGACAGGTCACAGGAGCAAGACAGATTGCCAGACTGAAAGAAAGACGGACACGCGGAGCAACATATGCGTCTCTGTGTGCGAGTAATAATTATGGCCTCGACCCTGCTCATTTTTCAATGAATTTATCGGGTGAGATCCTTCACCACCACCACTGCCCGTTTGAATGGGCGCTACCCCATTTAAGGTCCCCGTGTAGACCGTGCTATAGCCCGAGATTCAAATCTTTGAAATAAGCCACGACCAAGACGCGAACGGGTATCCTCACGCTCAACGCTGTGACGTACGCTGTTACCAATATAGCTATCGAGGCCAGTACATAGAGTTCAAAGTTGAAATGTCAGTTTCACATGACTAGCCAGAATTTTAACTTCAAACGCAGATGAACGTATGCATGTACGTATGTAAGTACACATACATATGTATGTGTCTTAACATTAATATAGTGTGGCGTTCTCGGTCGGGCTAACTGTCCACGGGGTGGGGGTAACTCTAGCCCAGTTCTACGCTCAGAGCCACCCGCCTCACCGCCCCTTGCACTCTCACTGTACAATGGTCTTCCCGTATCATCTTTTCCCATACTGTCTGCTCTCTCCGAGGAAGGCCTAAGATAGGTCGCTTCCTTAAGGGAATCAACACTGTAACTCTCGGTCTCGGGATCCGACTTTGCCTCTTCTGCGGTCGCCGGATGGGCAACGTCCTGAGGATGGCCTTTACTCAGAACAGGGTTCGTTCCTTTACTGGCAATAGTCGTTCCCTTTCTCCGTGAGGACTTTCTCGTAACTACCATTCTACATCTTGTAACTCTCCCGTTACCGCCAATATTTTCAGGCACCAGTCGTTTTCTCGGTCCCGGGAACAGGGAAGTCTCACAACGAGCCTCTGTGTCTTTCCGCCCTAGGCACCAGGATATTGGGCGACACATCTTCCCACTATCTCGCTCCATTTCCGTGTATAGGATTTCCGAAGTAAGTTTCTGCACCAGATCTTTGTTGGCGGTTATCAACCAACAGTGCTTCAGAGGATAGGATACCCCTATGGAACACTCAAGAGAAGGTCCCCTCTCTAACCTTCTGTAAAACACACCAACCTTCGTACCGACCTACGCACGAGGGGCCCTTCCCCGCACTTCAGTCAGTCCTCTGATCAGTGTGTGGCGACAAGCATATAGAGGAGTCGGTATCTTCCCGTTTCGACTCCGGTGTTATCGGGGAACCGACCCGGACTATGATGTACCGGGTATTTTCTTGGTCTGCGTTACTTTCCGGTCTCTTACGTACCGGGGCTTTACTTGGTCTGCGTTATTTTCCGGTCTCTTACGTACCGGGGCTTTACTTGGTCTGCGTTAGTTTCCGCGGGTCTTCCCGTATCCCCGCTGTCTGCTTTTCGACCGGGAGAACCGCGGCCGCAACTTTACCCGAGATTCGCACAACCTGTTATGTTCCAACTATCGTGACTTACTCGACCGTCTCGCGACGTTCCAACAAGGCGGGCCCAAACCCTGCGGACCAACGCGGAGCCAGTCAGAAATCAGACAGATTGGTTCGCAACGGCTGCGACGTTCCCGGGAGCGCACCGATCCGATTTTTCTCTTACACGGTCAAAGGGGTAGCTTCCGCACTTTCCCACTTGTTTTACACAGACCTGTATTTGTTTCTTTCGAACGGGGTCTTTCCCCGGGTTCTGTCCAACCTCGACGTCCACCGTCGTGGTCCAGGCCGCTTCGCGATCTACGGTAGAGCCCTAGCTCCACTCGGATCGGCGCTGTCAGCCCGAAGCCAGACAATGTTTATCTCGGTCGTCCCGCCGGGAGCGCACAGATTAGTCTTTTCCGCGGACTCCACCGTCCGTTTATTTTATCGTAACCGGGACCTTATCGAACACGGGCTTCTCCGGACGTCACCCTCGTCCGTATATATGTATTTGTATACGCTATGAATTCGCTCACAGAACGATATCAAAACACTGTAACTCGTATGTGTGAAGGCACGCAACCATCCTTCACGTCAATAGCAAATCACCATGCGACACGGTTTATTCAACCCTGGTTTCCTATTGACATCGGGTTGTTTATATACTAGCACTCTGGAAAATTTGTAAATAAAGGTGTCTAAAAGTGCTCGATTAAAACAAACATCTAGAGACCTATAAATTAAAACAATTATATGCGTTATATAACTAAAAATAAACTAAGAACTTTGCTCGGCCTAAATATTAAACTATTATTAGAATCAGCCTAAATTTAATAAAAATTAAATTATAAAAATCCTACACAGATCACGCGGCCGAACCGTGCAAATAAGCACAGCATTTAATGGCTACCTAACGCGGGTCATGGTTACTCCCGACTCCTACCGAACAGGCTTGTCTTGTGGCCGATCCGCCACAATAGCACCTTCCAAGAACCGTACAAAGCACAATACATTGGTCATTGTGGGTAGCAGAATCTGAGGCGCGGCGCGATCGTGAATGAAGGACTTGCTCAGTATCCCTGCACAGTAACATCTCAGAGGAGGCTCGAACCCATACTATCTGCGTTAAAAGCCGAGCGCTCTCACCAATCGGCTCACGGGTTAAAGCGTACGTCAAGGCGACTCTATGCTTGAAGATCCCCGGTTCGCAACCCGATTGTGGCTTATTTCTGAGATTTATAATCTTGAGCTAGAGGTTTCGTACGCAGGGACCTTAAATGGCGTGGCGCCCATTCAAAAGGGCAGCGGTAGTGAAGGATCTGACCCTATTAATTCACTGAAAAATCAGCAGGGTCGAGGCCATTCGGTCGCTATATAAAACCGTGTACATTTACATTTAAACATGTCAAGGGCCATCGTCTGCGTGATCTGTTTAGATCGTTGAATTTAATATCTGGTCTTTACTGACACCTGTTGGCTGCCAGGGCCATTGAAGTCGACTTTGCGATACATTAGAAGCACAGGAACTGGATCGATTAATCCACGGCGATCCGCTACCCTTTCTTCTTGTAAACCGAATCTGTTTTCAAAGGATATCTAAACTTATCAGACATTATCAGATATAAAACGGGGACAAAGTGACCGCTAGGTGGCCTAGTCTAATCTTATCTATTCTAATGGCTTCTATAGCGCCGTTATCATAGTGCATAAAGCATCAATTGGTGGTCGCTTCAAGTGAATCCGTAGTCAGTGAGAGAGGAGATATACAGACGGACAGAAGAACAGACAGTCAGGCATACACACACATGCGTTACATTACATGGTCGTAATTATATCACCTTAACAACACGCTTTCTCCTCTAGCCAGGTCATCGCACCGGAATTTGATTTGGCACCGAAACCGATCCAAGAACCTGGCTCTTGTGGATCTGAATTGATATAGCGCCGGTGTATAAGTTGGTCTTTGTGTGGTGCTGGGGGTAGTTGTCTAGTGGTCAGCGCCGCGTGACCGTCAACCGAAAGATCAGAGGTCATAACCAGCCAGGAAAAAGGATATTTCCGGATATTTGTTCCACTTGCGCCCCTATGGCGGACTTAGCTATAAAATGAGTACGTCGACAGCACACTGTCGCCAGATGAGGTAGCGAGGGAGAGGACTGGCTACCCGTCGTCATATGCCGAGGCTAAGAAACATGAAGTCTCCAATACTTTGAAATATGCAGGCCCATTATTACGGAACTCAATTCCTAAGAATTTGCGTTCTTTGCCTCATTTATATTTATTTAAGAAGCAGAAAATTCGGTACAATTTATTTGAATTTTAGTTTCGCCAAAGTGTTAGGCTATTTCTTTTCTTTGTGGACAGATGTTATTCTCATTTTAGTTACGAATTGATTAGCTGTCGTATACAATGCGTTAGCCATCTAAATATTTTTGTGTTATAGGCTGCCCTAAATTAAAGGAACCCCGGCTCCTTTAGAGTAGACCTTTGCATCCACTTAAGCGTATATGTTATTTACATTTGCAATGTTTATTCTGAATCCCGTGCAATAAATGATGAAAAAACTTTGAACCCATGTCTATTCTCAGGGCTAATTTTATGGACTGTTCTTCCATATTGCATACACTACTCGTGTTGTCTACTCTTAGCCTGTCTATGTTGAGGGCGGATGTTTACGTTGTAAGACGTCCGTCGTAAAAATCGCCTAAAATTCCCGCGCGATAAAAAATGAGGCGTTGTCGTGCCGGCGGTCGTACGAGGCGCCAGCGTCGTTTCGTTGTCGCGTTCCTGGTGGCGACTCCGTCTCTGATAAATATTCCTTGATTGCATACCGTTGGTCGGGCGCTCGTCCGAGCAGATTACAGAGCGTCGGAGTCCCCGCGCGCGTGGACGCGTCGTTGGAGAATGTTCGGAGAGCTTCGGTCTATCCATCAGCTAAAGATTAGAAGATGTGGAGGATCATTGAAGAGGAGGATGAAACGGTTGCTGCGTAAGACTGGATGGATGGATGGATGGGTGAGGACGAGAGCGAGGGAGTGGAGAGGGAGACAGGGAGAGAGAGAGCGAGAGAGAAAGAGAGAGAGAGAGTGAGGGAGGGAGAGGAAGACAGGGGAAGGAAGGGAGGGAGGGGCTGTGGCGGGAAAAGTCGTCGTCTGCTGTGTGTGCGTGTGTTTATTCGTAAGAAGAGATTGCGCCAAATCCCTTTACGTACGACTTGGTCGACGACGATCGTTGGTCGATCGGTCGCTCGGCAAAACTCAACAAGTCGGACGAGGTTCAGAGGCTGAGACGCACCAAGGCACGCACTGACAGACAGACATAGAGACAGACAGACGGACAGACAGACGGACAGACAGACGGACGGACAGACAGACAGGCAGACGGATGGACGGACGGAAGAAAGGACGGACAGAAGGAGGAACGAATTGAAGGAGGGAATGAAGGACGGACGGATATAAGGACAAACGGAGTGGTGGACGGAAGGAAGGAATGAGGGAAAGGCCTGTCGAGGACGTATGGGGGAGATTTGGATACACAGACAAGAAGGAAGACAAGGACGAACAGAAAGACACAAAACAAGATAGTAATTGATGAACAGGGAACAAGAGACAGGCAGCCAGAGGCAAGGATACAAAGGAAGAGAAAGTGAGGAGAAAGACAGACGGAAGATGGAAGCACTGTTGCACAGACAGAGATAAAACAGAGATAGAGAGACAGAGACAGACAGACAGACAGACAGACAGACAGACAGAGCGTGGGTCAGGTGCATCGGCGCTGCGTTACGATTGTCCCAGAGTTCTGTTCCTCTGTTCCTCTGTTCCTCTGTTCCTCTGTTCCTCAGTTCCTCAGTTCCTCAGTTCCTCTGTTCCTCTGTTCCTCTGTTCCTCAGTTCCTCTGTTCCTCTGTTCCTCAGTTCCTCTGTTCCTCAGTTCCTCAGTTCCTCTGTTCCTCAGTTCCTCTGTTCCTCTGTTCCTCTGTTCCTCTGTTCCTCAGTTCCTCTGTTCCTCTGTTCCTCAGTTCCTCTGTTCCTCTGTTCCTCTGTTCCTCTATTCCTCTGTTCCTCAAAGCTTTGACCTGATTTCGTGAACGATTGATTGAGCAGCGATAGAATCATCGATTGATCGCAAAATTGATTGAAAGAATCAAAGCAGAACTCTGCTTACTGTAGTCGATTCCTCGCCCTGCTTGCGTCTTACCCATCGAGCCCCCTATGGGTAGCCGCTGGACCCTTGGGGCGTTTGGCTTGGGAGGCTGCATGGGGTGAACGACCCTCTTACTTCTTCCTCCCTAGGCTCGACAGCATCTCAGAATCAGATCCGGTTGTAAGTCTACTGTACGCTTTGACTAATTGCAGCCTTACTCTGCTCCTATGGCAGCTGCTGAGCGAGGAGTTCTGTCGAAACAGCAAATGGGTGAAAAAAGCTCGGCTGGCGCTGGTCGTTCTTCACGGAATAAGTAGTGTAGGAATGATTAGAGATTGGGTGAAGGCGGAGGAAATACAACATCTGAATTCTGTTTCTGTTTCTCGCTTTTGGCGAAAGGGTTTTATTTTCTGCCAAATATGTATATGTCTACGACTTTTAGCATCCATAACAGCGCATCCATCCATCCATCCACCATCCACTATCCATCCTTCCATCCACTATCCATCCTTCCATCCGTCCATCCGTCCATCCACCCACCCATCCATCCACCCATCCACCATCCATCCACCCATCCACCCATCCGTCCACCCATCCACCCACCCATCCACCCACCCATCCACCCACCCATCCACCCACCCATCCATCCATCCATCCATCCATCCTTCCATCCATCCGTCCACCCATCCATCCGTCCATCCATCCATCCGTCCATCCATCCATCCATCCATCCACCCATCCATCCACCCACCCATCCATCCATCCATCCATCCTTCCATCCATCCGTCCACCCATCCATCCGTCCATCCATCCATCCGTCCATCCATCCATCCGTCCACCCATCCATCCATCCACCCATCCATCCATCTATCCGTCCATCCATTCGTCCGTCCATCCATCCGTCCAGCCATCCATCCGTCCATCCATCCATCCGTCCACCCATCCATCCGTCCATCCATCCATCCGTCGATCCATCCATCCGTCCACCCATCCATCCGTCCACCCATCCATCCGTCCATCCTTTCATTCCCCCATCCGTCCATCCTTTCATTCCCCCATCCATCCATCCTTCCATCCACCCATCCACCTATCCCTCCTTCCATCCATCCACCCATCCATCCTTCCATCCATTTATCCATCCTTCCATCCATCCACCTATCCACCCGCCCACACACCCATCCATCCATCCATCTATCAACCCACCAATCCATCCACCAATCCATCCATCCTTCCATCCACCTATCTATCCTTCCATCCACCCATCCACCTATCCATCCTTCCATCCATCCACCCATCCATCCTTCCATCCATTTATCCATCCTTCCATCCATCCACCCATCCATCCTTCCATCCATTTATTCATCCTTCCATCCACCCATCTATCAACCCACCAATCCGTCCATCAATCCATCAATCCACCAATCCACCCATCCATCCATCAATCCACCCACCCACCCACCCATCCATCAATCCATCAATCAATCCATCCAGCAAAGTAGCGATCGCTTAATGTCCTTAGCTTGTGTTAGCTTAATGCACTGAACTTCTTTTCATCTGCGTCGAGTCTACTGTTCAAACACCGTTGGCGCGCCGTCCACGGCCCACTACCTGAGTAGCAGACGTCTTAAAGACAGGCGCCGAACCGACTGCGCTGTTCATCTGATTCGCTTCATCCGACCAATGCGTCATCATTTGGTCTGCGGTCGCCAGAAAAAAGCCACTTGGATCGCTTTTGCTTATCGCCGACAAAACCAATCAGTCAATCCATCCATCGATCAGTCGTTTTCAAGGAAAAGCTGACCGAATCCGACAGGTTTCAAGAGCGCATTTCTCGAGGCGGGAAATGCTGACGTCATGCAGGGAGAGAAGGAGGGAATAAAGGAGGAAGAAAGGGAGGGAGGGAGGGTGTGTGATGTCTGGAAGTGTCTAAGTTGCCCGAACACTTAAGAATACTTTGGCGATATCGTTGCAATAGAGCGTTTTTATAATAAGATTAGCAACAGACTCTTTCAGTTATAATTATAGAAATGTTTAATATCCATACTGCGAACAATTAGTCCATGAAATCTGTAATTCATCGTTGCCATTCGTCAAACCTGTTTTTAAGTAATCCTGTCTCAGCCATCATCGAAGTAAGTTAGAATTAATATTATACTTAAATATAAAGACCTCCACTGTTGGCATGCTCGTTCAAATTGTAGTTCAAACTTTAGCTGTAAACACAGACGTACACGTTTTTATATAGCGACCGTATGGCCGCACTCGAGGCATTTGAAACGTGGATATGAAGAAGACTGGCCAAAATCGGATGGAATGAATAAAAAACAAATGAGGATGGGTTGCTCTTGGTAAGGAAAGAAAGAACACTGGTTAATACAATAAGGAGACAAATGAACTGGATTGGATACTTGGAAATTCTCTCCAAAGGACAGTGATTGAAGGAAGAATTGAAGGACAGAAAGTTCCAGGAAGACCAAGGAATATCTTGTTGGACTGGATGATGGATAAAGAAGAAGAAAGCGTACAAAGAAGTTGAGGAAATGGCACAGAACAGAGAAGAGTGGTGTCATTTGATCCCTAGATCTGTCTAAGGGCAGAACACTGAAGAAGAAGTACGGCCTCGACCCTGTTCGTGTTTCAAAGAATTTATCGAGTGAGATCCGTCACCACCGCTGCCCATTTGAAGGGGCGCCACGCCATTGAAGGTCTCGTGTACGGACCGTGCTAACCCGAGTAAGACCCTTTTGACTAATGGATTTCTCGTCCGCTGCTGGTCCTCGGTAGGATCTCCGATTGCACTGGTCACTGACGAAAGTCCGGGACATCCCGTCTCACCAGATTCTTTCCACTTTTCACTTCAAAGTTTCGCTGATTTTCTCGACTCTGATACGGATCACGAGAAGACTGAATTCCAGCAGCTACAACTCAGAGCAACGGCTGTCTCTGAACCACAAACTTCGCCATCGAACTATTACAGTCCGCTAAAGAATTTCCCTCGAAGAAGTTACACTCGCCGCTTAGCTTTAAAGTAGTGCTTTAGAAATTTCTAATTTACGATTACGATTACGCATACTCTGATCGAATTAACCCTGTAAGTTACTTCGCCACATTCTCTGTTCAACGGCCCAACGTCCAGCTCCTGCGAGTCTTTCTTTTTATTCCATTCACCGCTCCGTGTTTTGAACGTCGACGCCTTCGACCCCAAAATGGCTGCGTTAACACCCCAACGGGAGCTGAAATTGAGGTAATTAATAAGGAACTCGGTCTGTATTAACCCCATATACACGTACTCGTTGTTCGCTAAACCCCCGATAGCGTCCGCACGAGGACGCCAAAATTCCAATAAAAGACGCGGCGGGCGGTTTAGGAACGCGCCCGGAACACAACAACAACGACTAGCATGCGCCTAGAATAATTGCTCTAAATTTACGGCGACCATAAACAGTCGTGTGCGGCGGCTCCTTGGACACCCGATTTTAATAACGATATGATTTATAAAGGCGCACCACTGCATCGCCTTTTCCAGCATCTATGTGCGATACATAAATTCGGATTTAGCGTTCATTAGCAAGGATGTGCTTAGTCAGATCAAACACGTCCGTCCGTTCGTCCGTCCGTCCGTCCGTCCGCAAAAGAAGAGAAAAAAGAAGAAAAACAATAAAGGATGTTGGAAGGTAAAAGTAAAGGTATACAGTACATTCGATAGATTGGATTAGATCAAATAAAATACTGGAGTTAGTCTGATCTTATTTGATCTAACCCAGTCTAATCTAATCCAATGAAATATAGCCCCAGCTTCTA